>JAYESA010000008.1:184172394-184324894 GCA_036927795.1 Iris macrosiphon
AAATAAAAAAAAAATTGATAATGAGATATCTTAGTCGGTAAACGACGACGGATATTTTTTTTTTTTAGATGGATATCCAAAATAAGCAAAATAACGGACGTATTTTCGATGGACCGACTACTGGTGTCATAATTCAGGAACGTAAAAATCACATATCCCGTTTGATATTTAATGGACATGTAATTTTAAAATTTTGTAAGTATGCTAGTTAAATAGTTTTACATAAACATAATATAACATAATGTATATATTTTATTTATAGTTATATGATCAAAATCTTCATTTACGAACGCGGGAGCATGAAAGTTGGCGGGAAAATAGAAGATACATAACATGGGAGTTAAACAACGCACAAAAGGCTTTGGTGCGCTCCTTTGGGTTCCACTATTTAGATAATCTAAAAATTTTAACTCACGATCTTCACTTAATCTTAAGTCTCGCTGAGCGATGGTGGCCTAAATGCAATACTTTTTAACTCCCCGTTGGCGAGATTACGATCACACTATGGGATGTGACAAATATATTAGGATTACCTATTACAGGTGATCATATATATATATATATATTTTTTCTTCATTAACTGGAGTTGAAATGATTGAAAGATATCTCGGTGTTAGACCTCTATCGGATTTAGGAAACAACAATTATGTGAAGTTGACATGGCTTCATGGCAACTTCATGGATCTATATCGCATTGTTGACGGCGAGGTTAATGTAGACGAAATACGGGTATGTATTTTAATGCTCGCATTTATTTATGATTTAATTTAGTTTAGTGCTAATGCTTATAAAAAAATTAATATTTTTTAGGTCATTCGTTTTACTAGAGTGTATTTGATCTGTTTATGTAAACCCCCTCGATTAATTCTATAGATAGTCAGGATTTGACTGGAAAATTTTGGTTTTGGCAGCAGATGTTGAGGTTTAGAGTAGAGTTGAGTCTGACTGTTATTTTAATTCATTTAAATAAAACCCTTGGCGCGCCCTGTCATTTTTTAATTATTCAGAGCCCAATATCAGCCCATAAATTCTATCGAATTATTGTACTTCTGACTTGACCCGCCAAATTAGGCACTGGACTTTTCCGTCACTAAAAATCAGATTTCGTTGTGCTCTAAATTAATTGCACAATTTTTCGAAACCGTAATCCATATTTAATTCCGTGTCGGACACCTGTGTCGTTACCCTCAATTTTGAGATACCAACTTAACCCGTTGAGCCGGACCAACTAAAGGGTCCAAGACTGACACCAAGCCCCCACCATTTTTGACCTTTGTGTCATTTCCGGATTTTGACCCCAAGTGCCTCCATTTAATTTAAAAGCGCGGGATACTTTAATTCTATCTAAATCGGGGATACCAATTTTGCCTAATCCTATTTTAATCCCCAATTAATCCCAAATGCCCATTTAATTAAACCCGTGCCATACCCACACTACCCCCTCACCATGCAAAACACCAAACACAACTTCCCATACATTTTTCCCATCATTTTATGTGTTCGTGCAATTTCTCAAATTTAAGGGACTAAGTTGTAATTTATTGTTTTTAGGTGCCCTCACCCCATTGGCCAAGACCAAATGGAGAGGTTACAAAATTTGGACCAAATGCAACATCTCCCCCCTCCATTTCTCATGAAGAAATGATTCTTACTCATGTGAAATCCTAGCCCTCTATTTTGAATGGGAACATCCCCACCACACATCCCTTACACACCCTCCTATAAAACCATCACCATCACCCTCACAACCCCCAAGGCCGGCCCTAATCCCTAGGTGTGGAAAACCCCCCTCTCTCTCTCTCCTCCCTCCTCCATTATTTTATTTCTCCATGCAAATTCTTCTTCTTCCTCCTTTATTTTCCTTCTTCTTCCTTTCTTCTTCTCCCTTGGGAAGCTTCTTCCCCCGAGCCTAGCTCCGGCCTTGTACTCCGGCGCACCACCGCAGCTCAGGCCAAATCCGGCCTACTGCAGCCGCGGTCCTCCACCTTGCTGTCCCCGCTCCGCCACTGCTACACGCGACTCCGACGACTGTGCACCACTTCACCACCGCGAGCTACTCCGGTCAGTGCAGCATCCCGCTCCCGACTCAGGCCTACTGCAGTCCTCCGCAGTCCCGCTGCTCCCCGTCATCAGCAGCCCGAACTCCGCCTCCACGATAGTGCACCCGCAGCCCCGCTGCTCTTCAAAGTCAACCCGTCCCCCCCGACGAACTGTTGTATATCGACATCCCCTCTCCGGCCATCGACTCGACTTTATCGTCACGAGCTCCGGCCGAGTCTTCACCACCACTCCACCCCGGCCTCTACAACCCGCCATCACCCCCATGAGCCACTGCACCCATGAGTCGGCCACCCGACGGTGATCCACCATAGCACCACCATCAACACCAACTCCGCTAGCCACGCTGTCACGACCCCGACTCGTCCCTAACTTCACCGGAGCAGCCACCCACAACTAATCCTCCGTCAACTCCGTGCCTGAGCGTAGCCTGAACTCCATCCCTGACCCCTTCTTCACCATCACCACGAGATTTTCCCTCCGGCCGAGCATTCCCGAGCCACCGCACACCAACGCCAACCCCTCGACCACCCTGCCTGAACTCCTTCCACACCACCGTTGTCATCATCCCTACACCACCCATGGGAAGCACCTGAAACTGTACTACAAGCTGCAGGAATGGAACTCGGCTGCTCTTACCGAGATGTGGCAACTTGAAGGTGCCTCCAGAGCTGCCATGGAGAATGGAACTGAAGAAGGATTCAGTGATTCCTCAGAAGAGACTTGAGGATCAGATGGCTCCTAGCATGATTGTTTCGTTTGTTAGAGTTGAAGAACCAGATGTCTCTTTGGATGCACGGAACGATCCGGAAGATAGCAAAGGACAAGGGCCAACAATTGTAGATTTTATTCCATAGCAGCAAGGAGAAGCTATGGATCAAGGTAAACACTCCCCCTCTCCATGTGTATTGTATTATTGTATATTGTTAAATAGAACTTAGTTACTTTAGGACTTTAGGGCTTGCGTATGATATATATATCGAGGTTATGGTGGATAAAATACTAGACGGGAGATCTCATGGTTTGGTGCAGTTCGATGGTTATTGAGGAAGCATGATTAAAATTACGGTAAAATAGTGTGTGATAATAAAACTTTGGTTTAGTCGAACCTTAGGATTGGTGAATGCTATTTTGAGTTTTATGGTCTATTGTATATGCATTGAGTTGGGAGGGAAATGATATAGATTATGTGAGGGTTTATGAATGCGTCAAGTTTTAAGGTTTGATATAATCGTTCCAAGATATTGATGGACATGGAGGGGCAGGTGATTGATTTGGAAACTTTGTGCAATATCAAACCACTAGTCATTCTGTGAGAACTGATAAATAATGTTGAACTTAAATGAGTAGTAGTTATGGTGGGATGGTAAAGGTTATATATAATTGAGGGTTTTAATAAATAATTATTATTTATTTATTGCAAGGATAATAGAAAATGTGCATGTTAACGTCTGTGAACACTAAGGTGAAGACTGAGGATTTGATAAGGGTTAGACTAACGAAATATCGTGATGAATACAGTAAGACGGAGGAATAGTAAGGAAATTGATTGAGGAGTAGTTTTAAGACGAATGATAGCTGATTGTAAATGATCGAGGACTATTCTGATGATATTAAACAGGTGATTGATCGTATTTGTAAATAACCCTTAGTCAACCTGGGTTAACCCTCTAGCGTCGTGTCCCTGTGAGTTGTAGCCGAGTGGAATTTATAGTTAGATGTGTGTCTCATCTTATTTCAGCTTCGTGATAGTTTATTGATTGAGTTGTATCTCATCTCTAGGTACTACGGGACCCGAGGATTTGGACGTGGTACAGGGACCCCGTCATCAGCAGCCGCACGCAGGCAAGTGTACCTTGCCACCCTGTATTTCAGATTACAGATATTGTTATTCTTATTGTACATTGTCCACGTATTTATGTTGACGTTCGATACCTCGTGTCCGGATCACAACCGGGTGCTGACGTTCGTCGTAACGTCTTAGAATAATTATTAGATACTTTGTAGTACCTCGATGCACGTACCTGAGTACATCGACACCCCAAGATACACTCATATACTGTGATCGTGCCAGATTCCTGTATCCTGATACTGACATCATGACCAGAGACTGGGACAACCTTAGTGTAACGCCCCGTTCGTCCCGTTCCCCCTATTCGGGGAGCGCGGCTAAGATATGCTTGGTACCGTTCGATCGGGACAGATTGAATCAAGATCCTTTCCTCGTTATGGATTGGTTTCTTCGGAATCAGGTCCCATAATCAATGGATCGTGCCTCAAGGAAGGACTCGACGGCAGAGTAGAGAGAGGCCTTTCCGTTGTGTTGGTATTCCTTGCCCGTTTTCGATTGCCGCTTGGTTGCGTACTTGTTGGTTTTAGGACTTGCGTTTTCTTGAACGGTTTCGATGGATTTCATTGCTTTCGTTCTTAGGATTTCGCATTTCGTATCGAGCCTTGGAGACCGAAGCAGGAGGTATTGATCATCCGTTGGTGCGTGCAGGTGATCGTGTAGACAACGCGCGAGCGGAGTCTTAGAGATCTCTACTTCTTCTTCCTATTCAACAAACTTGTGAGTGGCTCTATTTCGATAAGCACCTTCTTTCCAAGGGCTCCGTTCTTAATAAAATTGACTCAGTTGTGCATTCAATCAAACGACACCACTTAAGTAATAAGTTGGATAACAAGATAAGATAAGAAGTAGGCTTGGAACACCCATTGCTTGTCATACAAAACCTTGCATAAATTCATTTCTGCATGCATGTTCGTTGGGTGTTGAATGGGTTGGTATTTATTGATAGTTAAAAGTGCTCTTCTATAGGTTCAAGGTGTTCTTCTATAAACTGCTGCATGTTATTTCATATAACTTGTTGGTTGATTGTGATAGTACAGTAAAGCAGTTCCGTACATGATGTTCTTTAAATTGCTAGTAAGTAAATCTATGAAGTTCAGTTCATAGAAATGGTCATGGGAATTCTTGTGCACAAGGGATCCAGGTTCCTGCGAGCGGTTACCGGGGCACCGGGCCGTTTCGACCCGGGCGGAATCTACTTTCTTAGTCGTGGGAGCGGGGAATTGTAGCGGGGCTAGCTACCCGCGCTGCAAGCGTCGCCGCCAGCCCAGACTAAACCCATGATGGCTCCTAAACAACAAAGAAAGATGTTGTGTACATTTAAACTGTGCAGACTAACTATGTCTTCGTGACAGGGAAGGCTATGGTAAGTTGTACAGGTGGTTCAGACGGGACAGGTAAAGTCACCGAACGGTGGCATGTGGTGTTATGTTATTTTGTTCTTGCATACCTGCTAAATGAAATCTGATCTAGGCAAGAATAGAAAGTCACATAAACACATAAATGTTGCATGTTCATTTAAAACTCATCTAAAGAGCTTGGTAAAGTTGAGCAGCTAGCCTTCACCAGTACTTTTCGAAGTACTGACCCTCGTTGTAGCAGGTTCCCCGGCGCAAGGCAACGCGGCGAGGAGCTGAAGTTCTCTTCGGACTTTTGGGATTCTTGGCGGTTCGTGGCCAAGACTTTTGGAGGCTCAAGCTAGAAGCCTTCCCCTCTCTCTCCGTTGCGAAAATAACGCTAAGGCGATGGTGCTTACCCGCACCCAAGGAGTTTTGTGTTTTGAAACTATGTAAAGGGACATAATGTATGGATCGGCTATCTCATTTTGCGTCCAAGTTTGTAAGCCCGTGGGGCATTTTATACTTTTGAGTCAAGCAATGTAACAAGATGTTCATTATAAATAAAAGAGAAACTTTTCTATGCCTCAACCTTGTGTTATCTTATTTGTCTACTCTGTTGCATTGATCTAAAGAATATCCTTATGGCTAAGGCCTTGTGCACGCGCGCCCTACGCGTGCACGGCATCACGCCCCCTGGGACGATTATCGATTAGCCGAGATCGGGGCGTGACATATTGGTATCAGAGCATGCTTCAGATCCTTTGATCTCACAAAGAAAGTTTCTAAAGAGGACCTTGTTCCTTCCGAGTAGACCCTTGAATTCGCTTGGCCAAAATGAGATGCGTTCCATACAATAAGTCTAAATATTTTTGAAAAGTGCGTGGGAATTATACGATTGCTTGGACGGGATTATGATGTGAGGGCTTTTGTCCCAACTCATAGAGGATATTGTGAGAGGAGACTCATGTTATAATCGGCAAGTTATATGTCTATATGAAAACACCAAACGAGTAGAGTGCGAGATAAGAATATCGTTCAGACAGTGGTCTATGCACATGGCCTTTTGGCCAAATTGTGTTAAGTATTGTGCACCAAGACCCTTGGTGCTAGTGAGTTGCAGCGAGAATTGGGTATTGTTGGGATGAGAATAAAGTTGACTTGGAGGAAAAACGATAGAGACGTTATCGGATTGCCGCTAAGGCGAGTAATGGGAATCGTGTAGGGAATTTTCGAAAATAGTTGGACGGTTATTCATAGCAATAAGTTATGATTTGAAGCATAGTCTGTATAGAGGACTATGAATACAGGTGGGTACGAGTCTAAGATCGCTAAGGCGATAAATAGGGACTGTGTTGGAGTTCTAAGGAACGAATTGGGCATACGAGTGAAGGATGCGAACGCGAATCAGAAGTTATTAGGACGACTCAATTCCTGAGTAGTGTATGCGATAAGTCCCCTGTTCGATTATGCAATTTGTGGATATAATGAGTTGTAAAGATTCAGGGAGTATAACTTGAACCCTGAGTGGTGTATTTGTTGGCTTAGAAATGCTTGAACGAAGTCGTGGATTCGGAGAGTTAAGCGAGTCTAGCGACAAGCGACGAGATTGGGTAAAGCCTTAGTACAAATAAACAGTGCCTAGCAAGTAAACGAACTCGGAGAAAGCATGCAATGTTTAGTTCGAACAAGTTACAATGAGTTGAATAAGGGATAAGGCTTACATCGAATAGAAATTCAGGACAATTGGAATCGAAATCATGGTCGGAAAAGACTTAGAGGATTGTACGAGCGAGTTTGAGTTGAAACAAGCGAATTAAAAACTTGAGTCGAGATTGAATAATCTGAGATGCGATCGAAGTAAGTGCAATTAGAAATAATGGAGTGAACGAATGATAGCGTGCATGGAAAGTTTGGATTTGAGTAGGATATCGCTCGATAGAATTCGGTTTGAGTATGAATGCGATGATTTCAAATTTTGAGAGATTTAGACCATAACAATGGTTGGAAAATAGTATGGATTGATACAAGTTAGTAAAAATTTTGATTTTGATGGATTGAGTTAAGCGGTAATAGATTTGGCTTGGAGTTTGGAAGAACGATCTTGAAATCAAGTTCAGAAAGATAACATTCGAAATCTGTCCCAGCGAGAACGATTATCCTGCGGGAGCGTCGGCGTGGTGATTTCACGTACGGTAGGGATAAGCAAACTCAAGAGAACAGGTTCGGTGATTATTCCAAAATGAACTCGATGAATGGAACGTATCAATGGGATAGACTTGGGTTTGGGAATTGATCTTAGTTGTTTGAGGAATGCTAAGAGTAGACTAAGAAAATGAGTCTAAGGATTTTTCTCGAGGAGTTAGTCTAGAAACGTAAAGTAAGAGATGTTGGACGTTTTCATGAACGGATACGTAGATTGTGCTGGACGACTTAGAGTTCATGATATACATCGATGGTCTATAATGGAAATGTGGCTTGATGATACAGGTGTAGAAAGGGATGGATTGGGGAATTCTATCAAACATGATAAAAGAGATAGTGTATGTGAATCGATGGGTTGAACCTGCAACGTGGGCGTATCGTGGGTTCGGTTGAACGAGCGTGTTGGTGTGATAGGATGATCTGTGCTCGATGTTTAGAAATCTGAGTAAAACGAGCTTGGGTAGAATACCCGTGTAAAGGAACAATGGTTTGACCTTAGGGTGTTTGGGGCGAGCGTTGTGCAACGCGGTTGCGCGATGAGTCGCAAACTTGAGTTGTACCTATGACTGTGTGTGCTGGCCTAGGGACTAGGCAGACGACCCTATGCCTTGAGTTAAACTGGAGTGGCTGACTTCAGAGTATCGTTCGGGAAGAATGATAGAACTCTGGCAACAAGACTTAGAGTTAGAATTTGGAATTTGGAATATATACTAGCAACGTTCGCGTTGAAACAAACGTAATGCAAGATAGGACTCGGGTAATAAATTGATTTGGTCGGATCGGTTATGCGACGGTAAAGGATAAGACGATAGCTGGATCGAACAAGAGTTCGGTCATTCATATAGCAGGACGATCCGCGTTTCGAAAGATTTTCACGAGTAGCTTGTCAGACCTAGCTGTCACTGAGCTTGGTTGAAATACACATATTTGGGGGATGCCTTGAATATGGGTACGATCCAGACTTAGCGATATGCATAACTCGGATGCAGCTGCAAAGGAAAATGTTCGGATTCGCATGGATGAGTATGGCAACTGAAATGATTCAGCCTCAACCTAAATTTTCATAGAGGAAAGATTGTATCGTTCCTCGTGCTACCGGGATAGTTCTGTGCTAAGGCGCAGTACGAGACTAAGTTTGGGGATGCAACAGTTCAACGAATAGATCATTCGGATAAAATGATTAAGCACTCGGGCGAACGGAACGAGTAAAAATGAATAAAAAGTTAAGTTCGATTGAACCAAGGGTGCGGAGGACTTGAGCGTACCCCAGGTAGGCAATTTAGCTCTGCGCTAAGGCGCAATATAGACTGAGTCAGAAAACGTTGGTGATTGGGTGCGAATTTATTTAGTGAGATTGGACGGTGACTTAGAGAGATTTGATGCAAAAACGAGATTGGAAAATTGTCGAGATTCGAGCTTTTGGGTTAGGCGTAACGACGGGTTTCGATAGGCGACGTCAAGTAATAGGCTCAAATGTGTTGGGTTCCTATGGTGATAACATAACTAGTTGGGCAAGTCCACCCAATTATGAGTCGTAAGTGCCCGTTGAGTTATAGAATACCATGTGCTTGGGTAATATAGCCCTGCGCTAGGTGCAGTAGATTTTGAGACGGACGTGCAACGATCGAGTTGAGTATAACTCGATAGCATTGAACGATAGAGTCGTTCGATGAGAACTGGCCAACATTGGCGTAACGCATGGTGAGAAAATAGAGGATTGTAGTATTGAGACAGTCCTTGAAGGATAAGACGAGATGTATAGGGAAGTTTAGAAGTTATGCGATAGCACGAGATGCGCTCAGGAAGTCTCGAGGACGGAACTTGTTCTGAGTGGTATATGGTGTAACAAACCCGCTCCGCTCAACCCGGAGGGCCGATTCAAACGGCACAAGTGTAGCTATTCAACCGCCTTGCTCAGCGAGATGGCTCGTTCGATGCAAATGCTTTCATGCTGGGATCCTCAATGGAGTCAGACTTAGGCTATCAGAAGCGCGTCCGGAGTCTAACTCGACCGATGCGATACATCGCTAAGGTGAGTGACCTCGGTGAACCTGTCTCTACTCAGCTGCACACTAAGAAAATGAATGTTACGTGCTAGTTTACAGGCGATAACCTTTGCATGCTAATAAAAAGAGACGAACGCACATAGCGAAGGGGATAACCCCGCCTTATATCGTATAGAACATGGAAATCTTACTTGCTAGTTGCGTAGTCGACTTGGGTCAGTTGAATCTGCAAGCGGACTTGTCGTACGCGGCGGGGCCTGTCCAAATTATGGATCGTAAAAAGAAGCAGTTGCGGAACCGAATGTCTCGCTAGTGCGCGTATTGTGGCGGAACCACTCGGTCGAGGAGTCGACCTGGGAACTTGAATCTGACATGAGGGAAAAATTTCCCTCATTATTCCTTAGTGGTAGGTTCTATTCTTAAGTTTCGGGACGAAACTTCCTATTAGATGGTTATGATGTAACGCCCCGTTCGTCCCGTTCCTCCTATTCGGGGAGCGCGGCTAAGATATGCTTGGTACCGTTTGATCGGGACAGATTGAATCAAGATCCTTTCCTCGTTATGGATTGGTTTCTTCGGAATCAGGTCCCATAATCAATGGATCGTGCCTCAAGGAAGGACTCGGCGGCAGAGTAGAGAGAGGCCTTTCCGTTGTGTTGGTATTCCTTGCCCGTTTTCGATTGCCGCTTGGTTGCGTACTTGTTGGTTTTAGGACTTGCGTTTTCTTGAACGGTTTCGATGGATTTCATTGCTTTCGTTCTTAGGATTTCGCATTTCGTATCGAGCCTTGGAGACCGAAGCAGGAGGTATTGATCATCCGTTGGTGCGTGCAGGTGATCGTGTAGACAACGCACGAGCGGAGTCTTAGAGATCTCTACTTCTTCTTCCTATTCAACAAACTTGTGAGTGGCTCTATTTCGATAAGCACCTTCTTTCCAAGGGCTCCGTTCTTAATAAAATTGACTCAGTTGTGCATTCAATCAAACGACACCACTTAAGTAATAAGTTGGATAACAAGATAAGATAAGAAGTAGGCTTGGAACACCCATTGCTTGTCATACAAAACCTTGCATAAATTCATTTCTGCATGCATGTTCGTTGGGTGTTGAATGGGTTGGTATTTATTGATAGTTAAAAGTGCTCTTCTATAGGTTCAAGGTGTTCTTCTATAAACTGCTGCATGTTATTTCATATAACTTGTTGGTTGATTGTGATAGTACAGTAAAGCAGTTCCGTACATGATGTTCTTTAAATTGCTAGTAAGTAAATCTATGAAGTTCAGTTCATAGAAATGGTCATGGGAATTCTTGTGCATAAGGGATCCAGGTTCCTGCGAGCGGTTACCGGGGCACCGGGCCGTTTCGACCCGGGCGGAATCTACTTTCTTAGTCGTGGGAGCGGGGAATTGTAGCGGGGCTAGCTACCCGCGCTGCAAGCGTCGCCGCCAGCCCAGACTAAACCCATGATGGCTCCTAAACAACAAAGAAAGATGTTGTGTACATTTAAACTGTGCAGACTAACTATGTCTTCGTGACAGGGAAGGCTATGGTAAGTTGTACAGGTGGTTCAGACGGGACAGGTAAAGTCACCGAACGGTGGCATGTGGTGTTATGTTATTTTGTTCTTGCATACCTGCTAAATAAAATCTGATCTAGGCAAGAATAGAAAGTCACATAAACACATAAATGTTGCATGTTCATTTAAAACTCATCTAAAGAGCTTGGTAAAGTTGAGCAGCTAGCCTTCACCAGTACTTTTCGAAGTACTGACCCTCGTTGTAGCAGGTTCCCCGGCGCAAGGCAACGCGGCGAGGAGCTGAAGTTCTCTTCGGACTTTTGGGATTCTTGGCGGTTCGTGGCCAAGACTTTTGGAGGCTCAAGCTAGAAGCCTTCCCCTCTCTCTCCGTTGCGGAAATAACGCTAAGGCGATGGTGCTTACCCGCACCCAAGGAGTTTTGTGTTTTGAAACTATGTAAAGGGACATAATGTATGGATCGGCTATCTCATTTTGCGTCCAAGTTTGTAAGCCCGTGGGGCATTTTATACTTTTGAGTCAAGCAATGTAACAAGATGTTCATTATAAATAAAAGAGAAACTTTTCTATGCCTCAACCTTGTGTTATCTTATTTGTCTACTCTGTTGCATTGATCTAAAGAATATCCTTATGGCTAAGGCCTTGTGCACGCGCGCCCTACGCGTGCACGGCATCACGCCCCCTGGGACAATTATCGATTAGCCGAGATCGGGGCGTGACACTTAGGGTCGCGTCTGTTGAGTTACTTCCGTGAGTTGAGACTGTTAGATAGAGGTTCAGTTTCAACGCACCATCGCTGACCGCTTGGGAAGGGGAAGACAGTTACTAGACGCTTGGGCTCCTCTGCACGCGCTTATATATGTATATGTAGTGATCCTGTATTCTGGAGTAGTTGTATCACCCGTGTGTCTCTGTGCTTGGAGCTACGGTACGTTCCGTGTGTCTCTGTGTTCGGAGCTACGGTTTTATTTTAGAAAGTTCACGCGTCGAACATTGTCTTTAAACTGTGTCACACTAGTTTGGTTATGATAGAGTACCATGTCGTGCACTTGTACTTTCTGTTACTTGGCATGTTGTATTTTTTTACCTTGTTACGTCCCTCTGAGGACCTGGTTCCCTGCCAGTTTTGCAGCATAGGTGATTACGGAGCATTTGGAGTTGCTGTTTGGAGTTGCATGTCTTGCGGGCATGGTACCAGGTACTCACATTATATCTACCGGCATTATGGTTATTTTGTATTATTTATTTCATCTGCTGTTGCAGCCTAGTTTTTATAGACTCATACTTCTTCTCGAGTCTATTCGAGTTAGTGTGTTATTGGGCGGCCGACTCTAGCACATATAGCTCCTTCTTGTATACTGATGTACATTATGGATTGAGACATAGAGGTTTACATTTATGGGATATCTAGATAGTGCCCTTTTATATTACAGCTTATACGTATTCGAGTCAGACCAGAGTCTGGTCGAATGCGTAGCTGGCGTGTCACGTATTCCTGGTCCTACGTAATTTGGGACTGGGGCGTGACAGTTTATGTGGTGTAATTCTATTTCCAAATTCATCAGAAAATATGATAAATTTTCCAAATTCATCAGAAAATATGATAAATTTGCGACTTTTGTCATTCTTGGAGAATTTGAAAGAACCCACTCATCATGCATGGGGCTACTACTTTAGCACATTTATACGGATCCTTGACGAATTTTGTGGGTTCGAAGCCGAGTAAGAACATTTGTGGATGTATGTCACTAGTTCAGGTAAGAATAAAAACGTTATACCTATATTATAGTCTTTATTTTTGTTACTAATACCATATTTTTTCTATTATAGGTCTGCTCATACGAGCATTTCTATATTGGTAGGCCTGTCACCAGCATTACCAGTAATGTTGGAGTCTTCCCGGTTGCTTTACGATAGACCACAGATGTAGCAGAACACCAACAATGTCAATATAGGGCTATATTACTTTATCATTCTCAATTTGACACAATGTAACATAGTGAGGTAGTTATTAAATATCTGTTTAATGTTATTAATTATTAGTGATATCATCAATTTGATAAACTATCATCAAATAGGTTATCTGGATACCCTACACATTTGAAGAGAATGCTCCAGAAATAAAAAGAACATCGTATGATCTTAGTTTGCATAGATCTTTTATTATATACGATCGGTACACTATGTATCATCCGACAAATCGTGTTCTTCGATAATTCGGGATGAGACAAATAATTTTTGATGATCCACCTACTATGAGTTATGCTCCAGCCAATACAACAAATAGAATCCATGGTGTCATTGGTTATTGGAATAGTCGGTATAAGAATGATAGTGTGAGGAACATGTCTCCTATGCTAGCATCTCAAGATGAATCTAAGTTCTAACTTACTACGTATTTTGATTGATTAAGTACAAATTTGTGCTAAACTTTCATTTATATTTTGCAGACATGGGTGACTTTGCTTATAGGCAATGGTGGGGATGCCCTCGTATAAGCAATAACGCATACCAGTTTGAGGAACAAAGGTTCAAGTGCATAGCCCTAGATAATGCTAGTTTACGTGCTTTTGTTGATGACATATCTGAATTGGTATGACTTCATTACAAGTTTAAATTTACATATGCATAGATATCATACAAATTTTAATCTATAAGTTTCATATTTCGGAGTGGTCTTGCCAAAGAATATTTCCAAGAACTAGAGAGATATCCCCCCAATCATAGTGAAGTTCTTGTGTATGAACTTGTGACTCGTGTCGATCGTCTCGATCTTAGATGATACCCGGAGATGCCTCAAGTACATATACGTATCCCATCAGATTATCCGATCGACACTGTTCGTCGGAGACAGTCCCTTCGTAGGAGGGATGGTGGAGAGGGCGCTGGGCTGAGTAGTCCTCAACAGTATGCTGGAGAGGGAACTAGTCAGCAGTACGTTAGGTCGAGTAGTTCTCAACAGTATGCTGGAGAGGGCACTAGTCAACAGTATGTTGGGCCGAGTAGTTCTCAACAATATGCTGGAGAGGGAACTAGTCAGCAGTACGTTGGGCCGAGTTGTTCTCAACAGTATGCTGGAGATGGCACTAGTCATCAGTATGCTGGCCTGGGTATTTATCAATACTATGCTGGGAGGGCAGTAGTTCTCAATACACTACTCCAGATGCAGCCGATCTTATCAATTTTATGTCATCCTATACACAGTTGTTTTCAACTCCATCAACACCGATGCCTATCCAGACTCAAGAGGTGGAGGAGGAAGAGGAGGAGGAGGAGGAGTAGGAGATTAGTCCCTAGAAGGCGATCAAGACTTAGACCTGAACAACGAAGAGATTACAAATGACTTGTCCGAGGGTCTAGGTAGATCAAAGTTTTTTTATTTGCAAGTATGATTTATAACAACTTTTTGTTAGTACAATCTTTACAAGTTTGAAATAAAATATAATCTATAAACTTTTATTTATTTGCAAGTATGATTTGTAATAATATTTGGCTACTATAACTTTTTTTCTCATCATAATTCTACTTTAGTCTCTTGGCTGACTAGTACATCTTCTTCGTGTTGGAGTGGGTGAGATTCCCAACCTATGTGAAAAATATCCCGAAGTAGGATTGAGTGAATATCTCAATGGATTTGGATTGGATATTCCTACATATAATAGGAATATGTCAATAGATTTGGATTTGGATTGGATATTCCTATCTATAATAGGAATACTAGTTGTAGGTTTGAGGCTATATATATGTGTCTCCTGGCCCTAAAATATATCGATCTCTCTAAAAAAAAAATAGCAACAATGAGAGAAAATGAGGCAAGAGTGCCATTGTAACATTGGAGAGGAGAAAGAAGGATTGGAGGCCGTTTCGAAGAAGGAGATCAGTTTTGGTATTTCTCGTTGTCTTTCTTCTTCGTGGTTATAATCTATTTTCTGTTCCAAAAGAGTTGTGGTGATCCATTTGGATCGGTGAAAAGTTGATAAGGAGTCGGTATATTTCTTATTCCATTAGTGGAGGCTTTTCAGGGTTGGAAAAGTTTATAATGAGGCAAGAGTGCCATGGTTTTTTTCGCAAGGGTTTTTCACGTCAAAAATCTTTATGTCTACGATTTGTGTTTGGCATTTTTTTGGTTTGTGCATTTTGCTCGGTTCTCTCGGAAGTACTCTCTGGTTTGGGGAACGGTTTCCGCACTTTCGTTCCCAACAAAGTGGTATCAGAGCCAACTTCTGGAATTTCAAAAGGGTGTCAGGAGTTGACAGACAAACTAGGGAGAAGAGATGGACGTAAAGCCGATGTGCATGGTAAACCTAAACGGTACCAACTATCACTACTGGAGGAGCAAGATAAATGATCTTCTATTTGTCAAGAAGCTGCATATGACGGTATTTGCTTCCGAGAGGCCCAGTGACAAATTTGAAGAGGACTAGAATTTTGAACATATACAGGTGTGTGGGTACATCAGACAGTTCGTTAACGAGAATGTGTACAACCACGTTGCCAGTATTGAGCACGCGAGGACACTGTGGGATAAGCTTAAATCTTTGTATACGAAGAAGACCGGAGTAAATAAATTGTTCCTGATCCGGATGATGATGGGTCTGCGGTACAAAGATGGGACGTCTATTACGGGCCACTTGAGTGAGTTCCAAGGTGTGGTTGACCAGCTATCCTCGATGGAAGTCAAGTTCGACGACGAGGTTCAGGGACTATGGCTGTTGTATACATTGTCAGACTCGTGGGAGACCGTACGAGTGTCTATGATCGCTTCTGCTCCGGAAGGCATGGTCAGTCTGGAGTTTGCCAAGAGCGAGGTACTGAATAAAGAGATGCAGAGACGTTCTCAGGGCATTTCATCCACATCCAACTCAGAGGCACTTGTTTCAGAGGGCCGCGAAAGGGGTAAAAGCAGGGGTCCAGGCGGTGGCAGAGATAAAAGTAGGGGAAGGTCCAAGGGTCGGTACGAGGACTCAGAGTGTTACCATTGTGGCAAGAAGGGCCACATCAAGCAAAATTGTTTCGCTTGGAAGAGAAAGAAGCAGGACGACAAAGGAAAGTAAAGTGAGAACACTACAGCGACGGCCTCGACATATGGAGGCAACGTTATCATTGTAGGTGATGAGGTAGTTATGAACCTCGCTTGCGATGACAACTCTTGGCTGGTAGACTCAGGTGCTTCAGCGCACGTATTTTACATCAGGGCACTATTTGCATAATACACAACAAACGACTATGGAGTATTGAAGATGGGCAATGGAGATGTGTCGAAGGCGGTTGCCATTGAAGATGTGCGTTTGAGGACAAAGACAGGTGAAATTCTTGTTCTCAAAGATGTCCGTCATGTCCCTGATATCCGTTTCAACCTGGTGTCGGTTGGAAGGTTGGATGATAAGGGTTTCTTCAGTCTCTTTTGGAATAATTAGTAGAAGATTTTTAGAGGTTCGATGGTGATTGACAGAGCAAGAGGTCTGGACTCTACTATATGGAATGGATCACACAGGGGGCACATGAGGTTAAAGCAGCTACTGATGCGTCTACCGAGTTATGGCACAGGTGGCTCAGCCATATCAGCGAGAAGGGGATGAGCTACTTGGTGAACAGGAAAGTGATTCCAAGGATAAAGTCTACAAAGTTGGAAAAGTGCACGCACTGTTTGGCGGGGGAGCAAAATAGGATATCTTTCCAAAGTTACCCAAGTTCAAGGAAGCCGGTGTTGCTCGAGTTGATTCACTCGGATGTCTGCGGTCCTATGAAGGTAAAATTCATTGGTGGTGCTTCTTATTTTATAACATTTATTGATGACTATTCCAGGAAGATTTGGGTCTATACCTTAAAGACCAAGGATCAGGTGCTGCCCACTTTCAAGAAATTTCAGGCCTTTGTTGAAAGGAAGACGGGCAAGAAGCTGCTTTTTGTTCGGTCGGACAATGGCGGCTAGTATATCGGTCCCTTTGATGCTTTTTTTTACCATATTTAAGGGTGCACCCCACAGTTTTCCATAATGTACATATTTTCCCACATTTGACGGAATTCGTTCAGAATTAACGGTCAGCTGCTTTGACAAAAAATTTCTACGAAAATGCCCCTCCCTATTTTCTTCTTTCTTTTCCATCCTCCTCCCTCCTCCTCGCCGCCGTCTGCCCCCGCCCGCAACAGCCTCCACCTTCGTTCCCCCTTCCCACCCCCGCCCACATTCCTCCCCCCGACGTTGACCCTCACCCTCCCCCCCCTCCCTCCCCGGCCGTCGACCCCCCCCCCCCCCCGAGCCTGCGGGTAACAGTAGTTGCAACAATAGCAATGGCGACGGGGGAGGCGGGGGTCGACTACGAGTGGGGGGGGGGGTGGGGGGGGGGAGGGGGTGAGAGCGGGGAGGGCGGCGGCGGTATCGGGGAGGGAGGGCGGGGTTGGGGAGGGGGGGGGGCGATGACGGTGGCGAGGAGGGGGGAGGAGGAGAGGGGTCAGAGGAAGGGGGGCAGCGACAGTGACCGAGAGGGAGGGAAACGGGGGGGGGGGGGGGACGGGACGGCGGTGACGGAAAGGCGGGAGAAGGGGGATAGAAAAGAAAACATTGAAGGACAATTTCGTCAAAAAAATTGTGTGAAAGTCGTTGACCGTCGTGACTTGACGGATTCCATAAAAAATGGAAGATCTTGTATATTATGAAAAAATGTGGAATGCATCCTGAATATGAGTCAAAAAAGTAGAACGTAACTCAAATTTTTTCTAAAATTTATTAGAGACAAAACTACTCTCTCTCCAACAATAAAAACACTTTATATTTATATACTAATGACAATTAGTAAAAAAAATATTTATGAACACAAGAGATGATACCATGAAATATAGTCTCCATCAACCAATAACCACTCTCTTAAGCTTTATAGATAACAATTTGTTTTGTAAACGACCTTACTAAGGCAGTATTCACTGAATCCAGTTTAAACAAACTCCAAACTTCCTTACTAAGAACATTTAATTATATATATATATATATATATATATATATATTACAAAAGGAAAAAATAATAGGAACAATCGTACTTACTGAAGGAATTTGATTTTTTTAAAATAAAATAAACAAGAACCAGGGTCCATAAGATGGACACATAACCGGCAGAGTCAGCCATGGACAAGTAGAATCATGTGATCCCACTAAATTCTTTTATTTTATATATATATATATATATATATATATATATATAAACAATAAACAAAAATGGACTATTTTTTTTTTGCTTCTTTTCCTAAGTCTCCTTGATTGTGCGTCTCTCTCTCCCTCTCTTCCATAGTGTCACATCTCTCTCTCTCATGACTTTTTCCGTCATGTATCAAGTAATATTTCTAAATATATTTGATTTATATCATAATTTTTTTAAAATTAATCATAAATGATCCATCTCTTAATTTATTAATGTTCTAATTGTTCTTTTTTTTTCTTTATTTGTTCTTAGATGGCAATATTTAATTTGCTCGTAGTTGAAAAAAAAATTATTTGCTAGTATAACGTTAAGAAAAAAAAATGAATTTAAAGTAAATTAATAGTTGGAAGTGAAATTTTTTTAATCTTATTTTCCCTTGAGGAAGAAAATAATATTAAATCATCATAAGATCCTAGAATGATAATTTCATGATGTAGGATTCTAGTATGTGTTTTAAGATGCACTGAATTTCCTCGATAAAACGGTCAAAATTTATAAAAAATGTCTTGTAGACCTGGATGGAATGACACTGAAGTTTAAGATTCTTATTACATTATATGAGAAAAGTGTACTTTAATGGCAACAATATTTTGAACTGAATGAAAAAATATGAACAGATACAGTAGAAATTTAGAATAAATGACCAAAATTAGGTAAATAAACTATGATTTTGTGACTAATTTATGCAATTTTTTTTTACTCTCTATAATATATTTTATTAAAAAATTACTAGTCGATTTTGATCCCGCTGGAATTTTTTTTATGGCTACGCCATTGCATACACTATTTTTTTAGTTTTTATTCCATAGAAGTAAAAATAATAATCAAACGCCGACGATGATGGGACCCGGAACCCATGTGGACCTACGCTCTTGTAGCACCGCTGCAAGTGAAACCTAGGTGGTTGTTGTGGTCGAGTGAAGAATAATGTGGTGGAACCAGCACTGCTGTATTACAGGGAGAGAAGTAGGAGTTGGGGTTTTGGAACTTGAAATTTTTAAGGGTTTATGGGATACGACATCAAACACTCTTGTTAAGGGCATTTGAAGCATTGTATGGACCTTTGTTATGGGCGTTGGTTGAATAGGTTTAGTGATAAAAAAATGTACTTAGTAAAGATGTTTGTATCTATTTATAATTTTTTTTCTTTTTGTTCAGCGAAGTAAAGAAATATATAATCAAACGTCCTTAATAAGGACGTTTAGAGTTTGTTTAAGCTGGATTCAACAAATATGTCCTTAGTAAGAGAGTTTGATTTCTTAGTTTATAATTTGAAAAAATTTATGGCCTGTATGGTTCACTGCAATGTAATCGTAATCGTAATGGAATCGAATAATTTATTCGATTCCATTACGATTATAATTATATTACAGTGAACCAAACGGACACTTAGTTCTCTATTTGCAATATACTATAAATAAGTTGTCTGTGTAAAAATATCGGTAATAATAATTATAGGATTTAGACCATGAAAATAATTGGAGATATCAATGTAGGAGTTACTTAGCCCATAGGAAATGGAAAAATAATAGCGGCACTTCCACTTGGGAACATTTCTCCTCGGACCCTAGACTTCCCGCCCTTAAACCTCTTCCCCCAATAGAAAGATTCCCTCTTTATGCTCACCACTTCCTTCCCTCATGTCTCTCTTCTCTCCCCACAAACCCTAATTTCCCGATTCCACACGCTCTCTCTCTCCCCACTTCTTCCAATGTCGTCGTCGTCGTCCGCGGCCAAAGTAGTCGCGGAGTACGCGAAATCGAGCCGGTCCTCCTGCAAGGGCTGCGGGAAGCCCATCGCCTCCGGCTCGCTGAGGCTCGGCCTGTCGTCGAAGGACCCACGAGGCTTCGACCTCGTGAAATGGCACCATCTCGACTGCTTCCCTCCCAAATCCCGTCCGCTCACCCCCTCCAAAGAGATCACGGGGTTCTCTTCTCTGAAGGTCCGCCCGATCGTTCGTTTTTTTTGATTTTTTTTGAGAAGTTTTTAAATTCAGTTCCTTGTTGTTTGGAATGTTAGGGTTCCGATCAGGAAGCGCTGAGGAATCTGAAAGCAGCTCCGTCTTCGACGGGTGACAGCTCTGTCAAGAAGGTCAGTTGAGGAAATTTGCACATGATTAATAGCTGATTGGTGGTACCATGTTGCACGGACACGGATACGAACACAACACAGCAAGGACACGGTGACAGCGACACAGAACCTATTTTGGTGTGTCCTTGTGTACTTTGGAGTGTCTAGGTTGTGTCCGATACATGTTGGTATGCGTCGACAAGCCAACATTTTTGGAGTGTCTGTGCTTCCTAGGGCGCTAATAACATTATCTGATACTATTACACTTTTTGTTTTGTTTCAGAATCTGAAAAGAGACGAATCTGAATTTGTAGAGCTAGAGGGGAGTGCTAAGAAAGCAAAGGTAAAATATGACGATGACATTTTTGACACTAACAGTTGCATTAAGTTTTAAAACAACCACCAACATTTGGAAGTTCCAAATTCTTCATTAACCTTTAATTAAGGTTACATACTTACATTTGAGGACTTTGATCTAATGCAATTATTATGATTTGATCCAAAGATTGCCAGTTTGACTAGAAGAAGGAAAAAAAAATCCTCTAAAATGTTCAAATTGGGGTATTTTTCCATTGTTTGTTTTGAAGCGCCACTTTACTCATTTTTTGTCCTATGTTGCGCCACATTGGCAATTAGCAGATACTTTTAACTATGTCATGTATGTCAGACCAGTGGATGTAAATCTTAATTAAACGTTAATGAATAATTTTGATTCTTTATAGGTTGATGGTTGTTTTGAAATTCAGTCCGAATGTTAATGGCAAAAGGATCATTAACTCTTTAAGTTTCAATCTTGCAGAATAGGTTAACTAGTTGTTAATTTTTTTGGTCGCTACTAATAAATTTCCTTACAGACCCAAGACAAAGATGAAGATGGGCGCGAAGAATTTGAGGAGAAGAGTTTAGAGAAACCAAAGGTAGAGAGTTATTTCTTATGAACTAGATTGGAAACTCTGCTGCAAATGTTCAGTTTGAAGTGAAACTTTGAGCAAACACAATTCTAAATACAATTTCTATGCTGCATCCTGCAAAAGCTGTTCTTTATTGTTGTTGTGTACATCTGTAATTACTCGAATATTTAGAAATTTGACTATGTAAATTTTAAGGTTCTAAACAGCGGTATACGTGGCGGAGAGGGTCCGCCTACCGCCTAGACATACATTTTGGACAATTTTTACTATTTTATCACTTTTTTTTGCATAATATGAATTTTAAGGATATTTTATGCATAACTAAGATGTAGAACACAGATTTATGAAGTCCAGTCTTATAAAAGTGAACCGTAGGTCCATAATGCTTGCAACTTTTTTTTTTTGCAATTTTTTTTTGCCAAAATATCTTGTCAAGTATTGCTCCGCTTAGGTGTCCGCCTACGCTGCCTCACCTCCGTATACACCGCCAAACCATCGTCGGCCGCCTACTCCACCGCCTACAGCAAAAACGGTTCGGAGCTCGACCGTCTAGGCGGTCGCCTCTACCGCCATTTAGAACATTGGTAAATTTTCAACTATATAGTATATACTATTAAAACATAGTTAGTGTAGTTGAAATGAGAATGCTAAGATGGACAAATGACAATACATTAAAAGACGTGACAATAAATGAGTGTATGACAGTATGAGTGGGATGTTAGAGGTGGGACCAATTGAGGACTAGATGAAATGAACTCGTCTTAGTTGGTTTGGATATGTGCAATGCAGTCCAACCGTCGAATAGATCCTCCTAAAGAGGAGCAATAATATATAGTTAATGGAGACTAGAGGTAGACGTAGATGAACATGATTTGAAGTGTTAAAGAAGGATAAGGTTTTCGTTAGAGTTACAGAGGACATGGCCCTTAACAAAGCCAAATGGAAGAATAGGATTCAACCAGTTGACCCCAAGAAACTGTGATAAAGGCTTTGTTACTGATGTATACTACTGAAAACATAGTTATTAATTGTCTATTTATACATTTGATGATTTTTTTGGCGATAAACATCGGTTTAGTTTATTCTCATGACGTGTTATGTAATAGTAACTTGATTATTGTGATATTCATGACAATAACGACACAACAAAGCCTTTATTCCACATAAGCAGCGGTAAACATTGTTTCACTGGATACAACCATAAAGAAAAAAGCTTTATTCCAATTACTGTGGGCCTACACGAATCAATTTTCATTTTTCAGCTTTGTTGAGGGTCATTTTCTTTTCGTACCCCTAGATGCTCATTCAACTACAATCCTGTCAGTAGCCAATCAGAACATAAATTGGGTCACGGTTAGTTTTGCTCTTTCTTTAGCCTAGAAGATCCTTCAACTGCAATTTTGTCAGTCTTCCGACCAGCACATCATCGATCTCCTGCACCTATCAATTCCATCTCATGTTTTAGTGGATACAACTTACATAATTGCTCATGAAATGTTACAGGAGTTATTCTCATATAAGCGATTATCTTTACAGGTCATTTTTTGTCATATACTTTTATTTTGTATAGGTGATTCTTCTTCTTACATAAGGAGCTTGACTATGTTTCAGATTTTAAGTAATATTTTTCATAGAAGTAATTTGTGAGCATCCTAAAATATGGGATTTCAAACATGTTATATGTACTTTGCAGGTGGTAGAACAGTCGAAAGTAGTATTGAAGTTGCTATGCCCTGTCGTAGTTGCTCAATGATTCAAAAGGAACTTGAGACTACTGTAGTTTGTTTCCAATAATTACCATATGATATTTGGATACATACAAGAATATAGCTTTGAAAGAATACTTGAAACATGAAGCAATGAAAAGCGAAAACATGCACTGAAATGAGAATGCTGAGATGGGTGAGTGGAAATAAATTAAGAAATTGAATAACAAATGACTACATTCATGGAAAGTTGGAGGTGACGTCGATTGGGGATAAGATGAGAGATTTTTGTTTGAGAAGGTTTGGAGTCTCTTGGACACGTGCAACCAATAGGTGCACTGGTTTGGGGCGGGGGGGGGGGGGGTGGGGATAAAGATAGGCACTTACTCAAAGGAGTTTCTAGAGCTAGGGACTAGGCCTAAGAGAAATCAGATTGAGGCTCCAAAAAGAGGATGCATCATTGACTAATGCGAGAGACGAATGAACCTAACCAAAGTTGGATGGAAGATAAGTATTCAATGTATCTTTACCCAAAAAAAACTGGGAAAAAGATTCTGTCGAGGTGTTCCATGTATCACAACATATATGTTTGTGGTAAAACATGAATTTGGTGGCTTTTAAATGGTTAGATATAAAAAAAGGACATGCACAGAAGAAGAATGAAGATTTTGAGTATGTAAACAATGCTTTCTGGAGTTGTATAAAGGACAACTTTTTTTTATGTGAGCTCGATAATGCAGAGGAGAACTTGCAGGGTTATATTCAAATGACTTCCTTTTTTCTTTGTTTTAAGTAGATTACGTGTTAGGTCACCCCTTGCACCGTATTTGTGGACCAGAGTTACCATAAATTGCTCAACCTCCAGTTCATTGTGTTCCTCGAATTTCACTCCGACTCATGGAATATTTTTGCTCCAAAACACTAAAGGTAGTGTTCTTCCAATTAGGGCCTGATTCCGTCCTTCTATGGTATACATCTGATATTAATATTGTTTCTTGTTTTGTATTTTCTGATGTTTCATATAGCTAACTCACCTGTCTACAAACTTGTTATACAGTCATCTGGAGCTGGTGATTTGGAGATATCATTTTCTATTGATGATGTCAAGAATATGTACAAGGTCATATTTATTATTTCCTCATACATTACTAGTACACATGCATGTCTCTTATGTAAAGCAATACTTTAAGTCTTCAACATAAGATGATTTATGTGTGTGCATGTGATTTGGGCTTTCACACCTTTTCCTGTCATGCACGAATCTAATTCTCCTTTACATCTTGATTTCTTTCCAGGATGCTGCCCTAGCACCAAACTGGAAGTCCTTCAAAACAATCATTTTTCGTGAAGTGGTATGATTTTGTTACTCATGTTGAAGAACTATTCCTATGAAACTGGTATTGCCACAAGGCACAGATCAGATCGTGTTGTGATAAACTGATAATTAGATTTTGCTCTTTGCCAAGCCACAATATGCACACTTTATGAAAGTTCATATCTTCAGTTCCAGTGTTATCCTAGAGAAGAAACCTTAGCCTCTTTATTAGGATGATGAATCAGATCATAGTTACATAAGTTGCTAATCATGAGTTATTTCTGTTTTTGAACTTTCTCAATCATGAAATATAAAAAATCCAAACTGAGAAATGGCATGCCAAGATTACCTTATGTCCAGGGGCTGGTCCACCCTAGGCCCTGAATTTTTGGTTTCTCTATATATACTATACTCCTATATATAAACTTTTGGTTATGTTATATTGAACTTTGTGACTTTATACACTAGATGATTAATAGCTTGGATTTTTACTCCAGCAGTCATGGGTTCAAACCTAGTTAGCCACATTATTTTTTACTTTTTTATATACATTCTATAGGATACTCATTAAATTTGAAATTAGTGTATTTTTGTTCCCCCTCTCTCCCCCCCCACACCCCCCCCCCCCAAAAAAAAAAACCCACCCACCCACCCACCCACCAAGAAATTTTGTGTATTTTCGCTCCCTTGAAAATATTAATATTATTTCCTGGGCCGCCACTGCTTATGTCAATGCACTGTACCAACTGCAAAGGAGGTGGGTCACTAGAAACAAACATGATGATGATGATCTTACATTCTTCCTTTGTTGGGCTATCATTTTGTCATGTACTGATTGCCAGTTTTAATGGCTCCAGTATCATCCAATTTAGTTTAACCTTTATCTTCACATAGGAGCTGAGTTTACTTGGCACAGTATAATTTAATGAGTTTATATTTGACTATATTCATTAAACTTTGTGTTACTACATGTTATGTGTGTTTATGATTGAAAAAGCATGGTGTGTTCTGGCTTAACACATTTTTTTTTCCCTTTTAACACATTCAAGACCAAATAGCTTAGAGGGTTCCAGTTTTGGCTCTACATTCCAAAATGTTCTGTCATTTGCTAGGGCCTGTTTGGTAACCTGGGAGTGGGCTTGGAAGTGGGGTTTTACAAGAAAGTGGGCCTCATTGTTTGGTTGCCACATGAAAGTAGGGTTTCGGAGATGCAATGATGGCATTTTCACTTCATGTCCCCCTACACAAAGTGGCTCTTCCACTTCCTCCCTCCCAGAGTGGATGTGGGAGAAAGTATGGTGGATTTGTTTTTTTATTGTTCTATTAACACTAATCAACAATTAAACTAACTAATAACTAATCAACAATTAATTAATAATTAGTTAACATTTTAAATATGATTTTTTTCCTCAATTAGTGTTAGCTGTAGTATAATAATGTTTATTTATATTAGTTTTTGTACTTAGATTTGGACTTATGTTACATGACCATGAATACGATACGACACAGTAAATAAGGACTTGATGGACATGACATATTTTTGTGTGTCCATGAAGTGTCCTATACGTATTTGTTGAGTTTTTTTATACATGTCTGACATGATAATCTTATAGTTTTGTTGTGTCCGTACTTCCTAGATTTGGACTGAGTTTGTTTGGATTATCTAATTATTAGTAATTAATTAGTAAATAAGATGATTAATTACTATTTGAGATAATTTACTTATTTTATTATATAACTAGGATAATTAATTAGTTAACCAAAAGTTTTAATTAATTATAACTACTATTCATCTTTATTTGTTAAACTAATTATCATAATAATAATAATTATTATTATATACTCTCTCATTTTCCACTTCCTTACTTTCTTATCCTAACCAAACACATTTGTCTCCACTTCCTTACTTTCTTATCCTAACCAAACACATTTGTACTCTACTAGGGGGACAAGAAAGTGCATCGATTCCTATATGAATTTCACTCTTGAAAGTGAAAATCCAAATCTTACCCCTCTTGCGGTTTACCAAACAACCCTTAAGAGGAAAAGCTCTAGAACTTCCAGGTCAAAGTTGCAAAAATTATTCCGAATGTCTTGTGCTAAGAATTTAGTCCTGGAAAGGAAAATGATAGAAAATACACAGTTTATGCATCTTATCCTATATGGGATGAAATGCATCTCATGTCTGGTTATTCTTGTTGTTGTATCATTATAGATAAATGTTCTGATTATAGAGTCTATGCTTTATTACAATGTATGCTTACTACAGAAATCTACTAATGATATATTAACTGCTAGAATTTGGGGTAGGCCTTAACTAACTTCAATCGAGGCTGTAAATATGGATATGATATCTGCCAAAAAAAATGTTGTTATTTTGGTTGTTGAATAGTCATTATGTAATGGCCCACTAAAAAGTGCCTGCTCTCCTTTGTAAATTATATTCATATGCTTTAGGATTATGAGCCACATATTCATTGATTTTTATGAGCAACTAAATATTTGGTACCTTGTATGTTATTTTCTATGACCAGGAAGATGGCCTTCATGTCTCAGAAAAAGTTGCTGCATTTGATTTTGATGGATGTCTTGTGAATACATCTGTGAAAAGGTAAGATGATTTTTATTCATGGTCATAAATATTCATTTCATACATGTCTTCCTTGGAAACTTGCATCTGTACATCCAAAATTCTTCACTAACAAGATTTAACAAAAAATGGTAATGTTGACTTCCCAGTCCTATTTGTCTGATTGAATTCTTATACTTTGATTTTGATGGATGGCTTGAGAATACATCTGTGAAAAGGTAAGATGATTTTTATTCATGGTCATAAATATTCATTTCATACATGTCTTACTTGGAAACTTGCATCTGTACATCCAAAATTCTTCACTAACAAGATTTAACAAAAAATGGTAATGTTGACTTCCCAGTCCTATTTGTCTGATTGAATTCTTATACTTTTTAGGTTGATCATGTTCCTCTATATAAAAAAAAACAGAATCCAACTAACAAAAGAACTCCACAACTAAGAAGTTAGAAATCCGTTACACTTTTTGCAATTTTGCAATGGAAAGTGTATAAAAATGCAAGATGGTTGATGAATGTTGTGATACAGACAATTTCCCTACTTTCTTGTTTGTCTTAATCTTAAATGGGCTAAATGGCATATTTTTCCACGATAGGGTTGTCTCATATTGCTCTCTCCGGTGTTTCAACTTGCCCAAAATATATAATGGGATAACTGGGATGTCAACTCAATGGTCGTAGAATACAGCATTAAATCTTTAGCTATCTGCGTTCTGTGAATTTCTTTCCGAAACGTGGTACATTTCTGTTCCAGAACACCAAATGTAGTTTTGTGAAATTCTAAACCCACAAGCAAATTTAATCCTAGTCGCACACGTCTCATTCTCTTGATTAGAAAAGGAACATGATTTAGTACCACTAATGGAGGACAACTACATCATGCAGCTAATTTGCCGCAATCAAGAGGCATATCCCCATTTCAAAACCAAGGAAAATTACTCCTAGTTGCACACTTGTTCTCTAAGCATTCCGATGTAGCCTACCCTTCTGCTCCCTGTTCCACACAAAGTGGTGTACCACATTCTGGTTTTGGTTCCTCCCATAATATTCCTTGTTTTAGGTAGCTAGCCTTCGGATATAGTCGTTAACTCTTCACTGTGTGTAACAAATCATACCAAGTGCGGATGACTTTACTCTAGAATATGATCCTCAGATCCTTGCAGCATGTCAGAAAGGCCATTTATGGTATGATAAGTTAACTGTATGTCAAATATTCTCAACTTCCTCGTCGCACCGCACAAGTTAGAGTAGTATGATAACTAGCTTTTGTGCACGCCTTCAAAGAAGAATTAGCATACGATGAAATTTGATTGATTTCAATAGAAACTTAGTTTAATAGTTGGCTTAATTTTATTGATGGGTGGGACTACATATATACAGGAGAGGCTAACCCTTCTCTCTATTATTCTACTAGATGTGGGACTAAACAGTAAACACCCACTGATACACTCAAACTCCCCCTCAAGATGGGCGATAGATATCAATTATCCCCATCTTGTCACATAGTTTAGAAAGACTCGATGAATTAAGGCCCTTAGTCAGACAATCTGCAACTTGTTCTTCGGAGCGAACATGCTCGAGCTTTAATATCCCTTTTTCTAGCTTCTCTTTGATGAAGAACCTATCGACCTCGATGTGCTTAGTTCTGTCATGCTGGACTGGATTGTTAGCTATACTTATTGCAGCTTGACTGTCATTCAGAAGACGTAACGGTGAAGACGTAACGGTGTTCCCTGGTCCAGCTTCAACTCCGTCAGCAGTGCTCTTACCTACAACAACTCTGACACTCCCAGAGCCATAGCTCTATACTCTGCTTCAGCAGTCGATCGTGCTACCACAGACTGCTTTTTGCTTCTCCATGAGATTAGATTATCCTCCATAAAGACACAATACCCTGAGGTAGTCCTTCTGTTGTCCATACAGCTTGCCCAATCTGCATCTCAGTACCCCTCAACACCCAGGTGTCCATTTTTTTTGAACTATAGTCCTCTTCCAGGAGTCTCCTTCAGATATCTCAGGATACGGAAAATGTAACGACCCGTTCCGTTCAAGCAGGATGGCCGATTCAAACGGCGCTAGTGCAACGATCCGCTTTGCTCAGCGAGAAGACTCGTTTGAGGCAAATTATTTTCAGACTTCCTTTCAGGAGTACACACTTAGACTTTCAAAGGCTTGCTCGGAGTATCGCTTGACCGAGGCGAATCATTGCTAAGGTGGGTGGCTACGATGAACTTGTCTTTGCTTAGCCAACACACTTAAAATATGGACGATACATGCTAGTCGCTAGGTGAATCACCCCATGCATGCTAATAAAGAATACAACGCACCTAGCTAAGGGAATAATCCCAACTTGTATTGCTTGTGTTAGAACATAGAAATGAAACTTTGCTTATAAATGGACCCTCATATGCTACCTTTGCCTTGTGCAAGTTGATACCGCTATGCCTCGATTAGATCGTTATATTCTCTTCGTAGTGCACTGTTTACTTGTTTACACTGCACGTTCCTAGATTATGTCGCTCGGTATGTCCCTTTACGGTTTCACTCCTCGCTTTACCCTTAGACCCGTGCCAATATAAATGCTTATGTTCAATATAAATGCATGCTTGTCTGCTTACTTTGTAGTTTGTACTCGTCTCGTTTCGATGTTTGTCACATCTCATGCCACAATCAAGTAACACTATCCGTATTGTGCATGCATCTAGTTAGCCAGAAGACTATCAAATAGCTCTTATGTGCAATATGAACCTGCAAGTATACGGGACCGTTGGGTCGCCAAGGCAATCCCCTAACCAGAGGAATGCATCAAGGCAAGTTGAACACTGAACGAGAATCATGTCAAGTAAAGCAAGAATCACAGCTCGTGGAGCAATGCTCGTTCAGAACAGAAGTCATGGATTATTATGTCAAGTTGTGAATCCGGAAGACCAAGACTTTCATGTCGCGGACAACTTGTTAACAAGTGAGATTTTCGGACCTCTGTTCCTGCGGACGGTCTCCGGGGCACTGGAACCGATCCGATCCGGACGGAACACCTGTTAGTCTGCCTGTTTCGGGCAGAATGGCGTGTACCTATGACCTTGTGAGCTGACCTAGTAATTAGACAGACGACCCTGTGCCGAGTGAAAGAACTCGTGTGACCGACTTTAGCATATTGCTTGAACAAACCATAGAACTGGGCAGCAAGGCTTAGAGTTAGACTTGGAACGGTAAGTGTGTGCTATGTTTGACCCGAACGGATGGACGCTAGTCGGTTAAATCGGATAGATTGTGCTTGACGGTAGTGCAAAACTTGATTTGAGTTGGAATGGAAAATGACTTGGAATTTGATTGACCCTATCGGAAGAATCCTTATGACTTGTAAGACGAGAACTCTTAAGATTTTCGCAAGTAGCTTGTCCGAGTTCACTATCTCTAAGTTTGGTTGAATGCATATGTTTGAGGGACGCCATGAACGTGTGCACGATCCAAGATCCAGGGATATGTTGAACTCGATTGTAAATACTTCACTATCGTTAAGTTAGTTGACATGCATATGTTTGAAGGACGCTTTGAATATGTGCACGATTCAGACTCGTGATATGCTGATCTCGAATGCTAGTGCAAGTGAATATGTTAGATCCACATGGACAAGTATAACGACTTGTATAAGTTTGCCTCAACCTTAGATCGTTATTCAAGATAGATTGTAACGGACCCCACGTTAAGCGATATATGTTCCGCGCTAAGACGCAATAGAGACCGAGACAGAACTTGGATTGGATGATGGAGTCATTAAATGAGACCGACCCAACATAAACGCAACACGATATAAGGAACGAGTATGAATGGTTATGCTTGAGATAGATTCGATAATGCGATAGAACGGTTTGCGCTCAGGAAGTCTCGAGGACGAGACTTTTTCTGAGTGGTGTATAATATAATGACCCGTTCCGTTCAAGCAGAACAGTCGATTCAAACGGCGCTAGTGCAACGACCCGACCCGCTTTGCTCAGCGAGAAGACTCGTTTGAGGCAAATGATTTTCAGACTTGGCCCTTCAGGAGTTCACACTTAGACTTTCAAAGGCTCGTTCGGAGTATCGCTCGACCGAGGTGAATCATCGCTAAGGTGGGTGGCTATGATGAACTTGTCTTTGCTTAGCCAGCACACTTAAAATATGGACGATACATGTTAGTCGCTAGGTGAATCACCCCATGCATGCTAATAAAGAATACAACGCACCTAGCTAAGGGAATAATCCCAACTTGTATTGCTTGTGTTAGAACATAGAAATGGAACTTTGCTTATAAATGGACTCTCGCATGCTACCTTTGCCTTGTGCAAGTAGACCCCGCTATGCCTCGAGTAGATCGTTATATACTCTCCGTAGTGCAATGTTCACTTGTTTACACTGCACGTCCCTAGATTATGTCGCTCGGTATGTCCCTTTACGGTTTCACTCCTCGCTTTACCCTTAGACCCGTGCCAATATAAATGCTTATGTTCAATATAAATGCATGCTTGTATGCTTACTTTGTAGTTTGTACTCGTTGCCTCGTTTTGATGTTTGTCACATATCATGCCACAATTAAGTAACACTATCTGTATCGTGCATGCATCTAGTTAGCCAGAAGACTATCAAATAGCTCTTCTGTGCAATATGAACCTGCAAGTATACGGGTCCGTTGGGTCGCCAAGGCAATCCCCTAACCAGGGGAATGCATCAAGGCAAGTTGAACACTGAACGAGAATCAAGTCAAGTAAAGCAAGAATCACAGCTCGTGGAGCAATGCTCGTTCAGAACAAAAAGCATGGATTATCATGTCAAGTTGTGAATCTGGAAGACCAAGACTTGCATGTCGCGGACAACTTGTTAACAAGTGAGATTTTCGGATCTTTGTTCCTGCGGACGGTCTTCGGGGCACTGGGGCCGATCTGATCCGGACGAAACACCTGTTAGTCTGACCGTTTCGGGCAGAATGGCGTGTAGCGCCTGTGAACTATCCTTCACGCCATTCTCGCTCATAGACTAAGTGTCGTCCTTTATGGCTGTGCCAGCGACTCCAGTTCATATAGACAAGTCATCCTCGCTTAGCGGCAATCCGCGTGCGAGTATTGCATCGCGCCTAGAAATCGGAAATACCTGGACGGATATGAATTTAACACACTTGTACATATTTGAACAATTGAACCTATTATGCAACACTTCTGGATAACCCGTGTAACTCGTGCACCCGAAACATAATCTCGCTCACAACACTTGTGTTTGCACTTGCTATTGTCCCTGGATTTCATTATATATGCTCGTGCTTGATTTAACTTAGTTTGCCTTGGACAGGGAATGACGGTAAGTTGGTAAGTCTCGCCGTGTTTCCTTTTATATCGTACGACGCACTGCCACACGAGTTAGGCTTCTCATTATGCCATGAAACTGATCCTAAGGAAAGACTAGAAAAATAACTTAATAGATGGTGCACGGAACCTATATAACGCGTTTGGATTTGTCGAACGGGCGATAAGTCTCCCCACCAGTGCATTCATGTACCGATAACCCATCAGTTTGCTTGCAAGGTGCGGAAAAACCTCGTTCGGTGCGGATGCCCCCTTCGTGCATGCTAAGGCGTGAAGTTCACTCTGGAGCCTTGGAGCGTTGCGTCCGGAACTGAAGCACATATACAGGACATAATGTTGGAACATCGCCTATGTATCATTCTACAAATGTAGCCACTTGGCACGCTTTTACTATTCAGAGAGAGGGGCTTGAGCGACTTGTAATCTCGGCTAAACGCCGCTTGTAACACTTGTTCGATATCAATAAAGAGCTTATTTTACTTCTATACTTGTGTTATTCAATGCTTCCGCTGTTGACGACTCTGTGAACTTGTTACCAATCGCCTATGCGTTCTTATTCCGCTGCACTCGGACTATCTGTACGACTCTGTGGCTTAGACCTCTTACCGCCTGTTCGGATCATGCCCTTGCACGGACGCGGCTTACGCTTGTGCGGCATCATGTCCAGATGGGAAAGATTGTCCCGCGGGAGCGCTGGCGCGGTGATTCACGCCCAGCGGAGACGGCCAATTACCTGCGGGAGATCGGGACATGACAGAAAACTGCATCCATGTGACCCTTCCTTGGATCATGCATGTAGCGACTCACTACACTCACAACAAATAAGATATCAGGACGAGTGTGGCCTAGATAAATCAATCTGCCTACAAGTTCCTGATATCTCTCACGATCAATAGGCTCTCCTGCCTCTGCACCAAACTTATCTTTCTGATCGATTGGAGTGACTGCCGATCGACATCCCAGCATACCAGTCTTTGTGAGCAGGTCTAGTACATACTTCCTCTGAGAGAGGACGATCCTATCTTTTCCTCGAGCCACCTCGATCCCGAGAAAATATCTCATTATTCCTAAGTCCTTCACTTCAAACTCCTTGGCGAGTTTTGACTTCAGCTGGGTGATCTCCTCATTATCACCTGTGATTACTATATCATCCACATACACTACAGGTATGATGATGTGGCCTCTTGCACGCTGGAAGAAAATCGTGTGATCTGCATTGGTATGGCGATACCCCATGCCTGTGACAACCTTCCTGAATCTATCAAACCAGGCTGGAAGAGATTGCTTGAGCCCATACAGTGATTTCTTTAGCTTGCACACATTTTTCGTCGACTGTTTCGTGCAAAACTCCGAGAGGGTCTCCATGTATACTTTCTCTTGTAGGTCCCCATGAAGAAAAGCGTTCTTCACATCAATTTGATACAGCTGCCACCCATTGTTTGCTGTAAGGGAGACCATGGTTCTCACAGTGCTCATCTTTGACACTGGAGCAAATGTCTCATCATAGTCAATGCCATATGATTGAGTGAATTCCTTTACAACTAACATTGTCTTGTTTCGCTTCACCTTTCCTTCCGGCGGCTCCTTTACTGTGAAGATCCATTTGCATCCAACTACTCTATTTCCTTTAGGCAACGGAACAAGCTCACATGTCCCATTTTTTTCGAGTGCCCCAAGTTCCTCCAACATTGCAGCTCTCCACCTTGGATCTTCCTTCGTCTCCTGCCAATACTTAGGCAAAGATGTGGTGTCTAACTATGCAATGAATGCTCGATATGTAGAGGATATATTAGAGTAGGATAAGAAATTGGCAATGTCATATTCATAACCATAATGATTATGGGCTTTTTCCGCATTACTGCGAGAAGATCTCGTTAAGGGAATATGAGAAAGTGGTGAAGAGATCATACCATCCGAATAAGAGGAATCCGCATCCAAATCAGAGGGATCCGGTGCTGGAGGTGCATTTTCAAGAGTTGGAGCAGGGTTAGGCGAGGGACATTGCATAGTATGGGCAATAGGCACACTAATAGGCACAATAGTGGGCTGTTGCTTTCTCCTTCTATAGACTTGGAGCTCTGTAAATTGTTCTGTAGTCTGTTCCTCCCCCTATACTGGAGCATCACTTTCTTCCTCCTGATTGTCACCACTTTCTCTTCCTGATTATGTGCATCCTTATCACTTTCCTCACCCTCGCTATCTCCCCCTTGTTTTCTTGGACCAGCTTCCATCATTGGACATGGAACTGATCCGACAGCCACGCTTGAGCCCATCTTCCCCTCACTCCTAACACCTCCTGTGTTAGGTGTGTCACCAAATGCGGAGCCTTCACCTGAACCATTGTGGTAGTATGGTTCCATCTCTCTGAATGTAACATCCATGCTTACAAAGAGCCTTCGCTCCACCGGACTCCAACAAGAGTATCCCTTCCGAGTCCCTGAGTAGCCACAAAGATGCACTTCACTGTCCAAGGGTCCAATTTTTCCACCGCAGGTCTGTTATCTTTCACAAAACATACACATCCAAATACCTTTGGGGGACCAATGTACTTATTCTCTCTTGTAAGTATATCAAACGGTTTCTTCCATCATAACACCTGAGAGGGCATCATGTTGATGAGATATGCAGTCGTCAACACGGCATGTCCCACAAGTGTTTAGGAACATTCGTGGCAAGCATCATTGACCGTGCTACTTCCAACAAGTGCTTGTTCTTCCGTTCTGTCATGCCATTCCGTGCTGGTGTATAGACTCATGAAGTTCGATGTTGTATCCCATGGGCTGATAAGTACTCTTCAATAGCCTTGTTGGTATATTTTGTCCCATTGTCAGATCTCAAAATCTTCACTTTAGTATTGTACTGTGTTGTAATCCTGCGATAAAAATCTTGCAAGCATGCAAAGACATCACTCTTACTCTTCATTAGGTATATCCATGTGACACGAGTATATCAATCAATAAAGGTGACAAATCCTTTAAAACCATTAACTCCAGTTGTAGGACAAGGTCCCCACATATCAGAGTGTATCATATCAAAAGCAGTTAAACTTCTATTTCAGAACTCACATAAGAGCTTCCGATATGTTTCCTAAGCTCACAAGCATCATAAATCAACTTTTGTTTATTAGCCTTTTGATACATAGATGGATACATTCAACTCAGTAGACTGAATGAAGTGTTTTATGCGCTGATGTTGAAGTAATAATTCTGCTTTTACTGTTCTTCGCGGCTCCTCCGGTTGTGCTTCTTCCACCAGTGATGTTAGTGCTGCGTTCAGCCCACCCCTGTCCAAGTACCTATGCGAAGTGCCAGTCCCTAACCGTCTTCCCGTTCCCTTCTCCTGAAATATTACCTTAGGAATGTCAAATGAAACAACACAATTAAGTTGAAGATCAATGGCACTAATAGACAATAGATTAACGGAAAAAGATGGAGCATACAAGACATCAGTAAGGGTTATGGAAGGGGTGCATTCAACTGTGCATGTACCCATAATGGGTCTAGCCGTACCATGAGCAGTCTGAATGCTTTCAGGCGTCGTCAGGTAATATAATCTTGGAACTCATACATGGCGGGATGTCCCAAGTCAATTATCCAACTTGGTCTGTGGATAGATGCCAGGACATGAGCATGTATACCTGTGCTTGTATGGGCATAGTGGGTGATGTTACTCCCGAAGGTGGTTGGAGTTGATGTCCCAGAGGTGTTGGCTCGACTGTCGTTGGTTCCAAGCTTCATGCTTCTCCATATCTTTAGCATTTCTCTCTCACTAGGGATTATATCGGGTGACTGACTCTCACTTCCCTCTTCTGCCATGTTTGCCTTGTGTCATCCGGAATGATTACTTCTGCCACCAGCATAGCCTCCTCTGCCACTCCTATGCCCTCCACGGCTGCGTCTGCGGCTGCTGGACTGGCCTCTCAGATGTTTCCTACAGAATATGATGAAGTGTCCAGGGTCTCCACAGTTGTAGCACCCTCCCCCTCCGGAAGGGTTTGGGTTAAAAGGTGCTATAGCTGATTTTTTTTTCCAGAGAGCTAGTGGTGCTAGACATCAGCTTCAGTCGTGCCTCTTCTTGTGCCATAGCAGCTATGGCCTCCTCCAGTGATGGTAGCCTGGGTTGAGCAAGTAGGATATTCCTCTTCTGCTCGAATATTGGGTTGAGTCCCTTCAGGAATTTCATCATCCTATGTCGCGAAACATACTCCATGAACTTCTTATAATGTTTCGCCCGGTTCCACTTGCTCATTTTCCACGCCAATGGGGCCATAGTGGTCGAGATCTGACCAATACTTCTTCAGCAGAGCCGTATACTCAGAGATGGTGTGATCTTCTTAGACCAGCTTATCAAGTTCATCTTGTAGTTGGAAAACCCTCATAAGGTTGTCCGACCCTGAGTACATATCTCTCAGCGTTATCCAAATGTCACCAGCACCCTCCATTGCTTCCATGTTGTCCGACACTTGGTCGGTCAATGAGGCTGTCAACCATCCAGCAACAACATTATTGACGATCTCCAACACAGCAAATTTCTGTGAGGAGTGATCTTCAGGTGTCTTGGTTTGGCCATTTACATAGCCCACCAAGCCTCTTGCCTTCACAGTCTGCATCGCCTGACGCGACCATTTCAAGTAGTTGGAAGTACCCTCCAACTTTATCTTCAGTTTTTCCAACTTTCTCATTTTGTATGGTGAATGATCCACATCTGCGTATGCACCATGGGAGCTAGTTTCGGTCAGCCTTTTAGAGAAGAGATCGTCCACAAAAACCTTCATCTCTTGGGCCGTCAGCTTGCCGTAGATCGTCTCCATCGTCTTCTTCTTGTCCTCTTCCATCAGCAAGATCATCAAGATGGTGGCAGATCTAGATTGTCTCCACCTTTGATCGCTGTCTTCTCCACGTCTACTGTTTCTCCTTTAGCGGCAGCGATGTCCCTGAGAGTCGCTGCTTACGTCCCGTGCGCGACTTCGACCTGAGGTCGCATGGCCTGACGAGAAGGAGGAACCGACTGTTGTAGTCGAAATCAGGAGTTTACACAAGAGTTCCCTCACTGATATATCTTGATCCAACAAGCAACTATATAATTAATATCCCGATTACAACTTACTGCTACAAAACAATAATCAGAAAATTAAAATTTTCGGTCTTCCGTGCAATCGCAGTTGCATATGGACAGAACCGAGTTACAACTTGCATGAGAGAAGAAGAATAAGATCGTCGGGGGTCGCTGGAATCGCATCGTTAACATCAGTAGTCGGGACAACAACAGAAACAACAACAGCCTCCGCGGCGGCGCTGCGGTGCGCGGCCAGACGGTCGCCGAGGCCGGCGGGGGCAGGCCGACGGTGCGTGGCCAGGCGGTCGCCGGGGCCTGCGGGGAAAGAAGGGAGGGGGGGTGCGGCTATGAGAGGGTTAGGGTTAGGGTTTGGAGAAGGGTGGGGGGATTTGGCTTTGATACCAAATAGAAACTTGGTTTAATACTAGGCTTAATTTTATTAATGGGTGGTGCTACATATATATAGGAGAGACTAACCCTTCTCTACTATTCTACTAGATGTGGGACTGAACACCCATTAATACTCTCAACAATTTCTTTTTTGTGCTCTAGTATGTTGCAGTGTCGAAAAACGAAGTAATGACAAAGTGAACTTCTTTCTTCGGTCATTCCAAGGATACAATACCAAGTCCATACAGTGTCCCACCACAGCCACATAAGGTGCCATACTTAATTGCGAGGACAATACCCTCAATTTCCCATCGGTGCCCAGGTCGCATCATCTACAACAGTTATAACTCTTGAACCACTTATCTGTTTCTCGTCCTAACCCAGCTAGGTCCCACCAGTACAAACTAACATTGGACGCCTAGACCCCGCATGTACAAACGAGTCGACATAGTCACCTAGATCCCGGCTGTACAAGCTGACACATCACACAGTACCCTTATCTTTCCAAATAATAACATAGTCCACAATGATCTTAAAGCAGGTGCAAGAACTGTGTACAGTTCTATAGGAATAAACTTGTCCAGTGGATACATTATACAAATTATAAAAGTGCATATCAAAGCCTTTATTTGATTTTGTCTTGGGTGGTGTCACTTTAGTGACCTCTTCAATAACATTTTGAGTAATAATGTAGTGCCCAAGACCCTAGTTTGGATTTTTGCTTGTTGGATTTGGTTTTCCTTTTGGGTTAGCTTTGGTTTAGTTTGACCAATAATTGTCAAGTTGGGTAACTTGGGTTCAGTTGAGTTTGATTATGACGAGTAACGATTTGATTTGGTTTGACTTGATGGTTTTACTTGATGGTTTGACTCTTGAATTGAGTTTGGTTTATGGATTAGCTAGTCTTGGTGATTAGACTTGCAATTCGGTTTTGGTCCCTTGGATTTGGATTCAGATTTTCTCTTAGCTGGTTAGACCTTGGATTTGGTGATAGTTCCCTTGTGCTTGGTTTCATTGACTTTAGTTTAGTTGCTTTGACTTGGACTTTGAGTTTACTTGTCCCTAGTGGATTTTAATGGCTTATTGGGTTGCTTAATGTGTTGTGGAGAATTGACTTAACGATTTGGATATTGAATGCATTTGGGTGAGACCCTTTTTGAGATAGGTACCAATTAAGAATATCTTTGGAGATCTTCTAGATTCTTTGAGATCTTTTAGTACTTTTGGGGATTTGATTTGATATCTTGGAGGATCATTTGGTTTGACTTGCATTCTATCTTGTTAGGTTGAAAATGTGGCTATATTCGTTGAACCATATCTTTTGGGATGGATTAGTTATTAAAGATTAAATCGGTTGGACTATAATATATTTTGTGTTATTCTTGGGTTGGAATTCTGATTAGGTTCAATGTACTTGGCCTAGATGGATGAGATTGGTTTGTTTGAAGATGAGAGCTCCATCTTTGTGTAACCACCTAGGAAGCCTATATAAGAGACCCTTCCCCTCACTCATTCTTTGCTTCACCATTCTATTCTATTTTATTTTATTCATTCTATTTTTGAGAAAGAGAAGGAAGGACATGCGGAAGAGAAGGCTCGTGCGCTCGTGCAAAGAGGCGAACCGCCGCGGAAGGACAAGGATGGAAGGACAAGGACGGAAGGACTAGTTTCGTGGAGGATTCCATCTCGCATTTCTTCGAACACGTGAATGGTCAAACCTTTCTCTTATGGATCTCGACCTCTTAACAAAGAATCTCTCTAGTCCCTCGCCTTTTAGTTAGAAATTATAATTAAATGGATGTCATATAATGATGGATTGATCGCATGTTCTTCATTTTACTTTGATAGTTGTTTTCTTACTTGCTTCAATTTGGAATACGGAATTTGAGAATGTTAGACCTTTACTTTATTTTGAAGAATGGGTATTAGTTTAGTAGATTACTCAACTCAACCGATAACATTATTGTAGAGCTTTATTTCTTTTCTTTTTTTGAATTACTGGACCGTTAAGATCATATGCAAATTGGAATACCACTACGATTGATAATTAGATAACTTATTATGAACCGTTACTGAACGTGTCGTACTATTAGAACTTGACCTTATTTTTTATGTTGGTATTTGATACGAGGAATAATAGAGTAAATAAGGACTATAAGATGGCGATGAAATCATATTAAACTATTGTTGCTTTGGAATATTATAGAGGACATTGTAACGATAGGAGTTGACACTTGTAATATTCACGATAGAGAGAGCTTAGAATATGAAAATGTAATGTGAAGAATTATTAACTAAAGAAACGTTACAATTAAATGCTAAGTAAATAATTTAGAATATGGACTGCTACAATGAACTCTTACAAAATCTTTTATAAATAATAGAACTGCACCTTATTGTTGATGGGTTGGGAACGAGGATTTGGTAGGTTAAAAGATATAAAAAGGAGCACGAAAGAGATTGAGAACACTAAAAACGATAAGATTGGTACCTAATGTGATGCACAGTAAATATAAGAATCTAAAATGAATATGCGCTCGAGATGTTTGTTTAATTGTTGGGTTTAGTAGAATAAATGTTAATTAAATGGAAATTATTGTGCGGCACTATTAAATGATACAGTTATATACACATGGTATTATGTTGTCACAATTACAGATAGCACGATACTGTGTTGGCACTAAATATATGACACTATTATGGGAATTTGCATGGAATGGTTGAGGGAATGAGATGGATTGTGCGTGGAGGCACTGTATGCAATATGAGGATCTGAGATGGACTTTGAATGTGCGTTGAGGCACTGGGACGAGCTGAGGCTATGGAATTGTGGATGGAATGGTCGTACGGTTTTTGGAACAAAGTTATTATATATCTTGTCGCATTCTTATTTGTTATGTTTAGTGATTTTGTTAGAGAGATTGCACACATTGGTCTTAGACAACTAGTGCACAAGTAAAATTTCTTGAGAGATTTCCTCATGCCAGAAATGTGTCGACCTAGGGGGAACAGTAGGGTCGTCGTGCTTCAGGGAAGAAGTTGTCGTATGGGTATCTAGGATCTTCAGTTGGGCTCATGACCATGAACTGGGAGAGTTGCTGGGGTGTATTGTCCTTATCACTCGAGGGTGTAAGGTTATATTCAGGTACGAGAAAGGAGACAAGAGCACAGACACTAAAATGCAGTTCGACCCTTTTAATTTTAGGCATTAATTTCTAAGTATAAATATGACTTATGGAATAATTTTGATTAAGCCTTTGATGTAATTGGATGGCTTTCATTTCTTTCATGGGATAATTTCTTAGATTGATTTTTACATTGCAAAGTAAATCCTATTTCTGCTCGACTCTAATCATTGTAAACTGTTTATTATCTGTTTATTATTGTCCTCTGCTTTTACTTGAATTTGAGAATTGGAATCCTTAGCCTTGTACAAGTAAACTTAGACTTGTACGACATAACGTTTCAAGGACTAAATATCGGGAGCGGGTGACAATAAAGTTCTTAGTATATCATCATCTTATATCATCATCGCTTAATGTTGTCATAGATAACCTCATTATATTTTAAGTTGTGTTTGGTTTGGTGGAAAGTGAGCGAAAGGGAAGGAAAATGTAAGTGTTCCATGAAGAAATGTGATCCCATTTACATAGGTTGAAGTTTCCTTTTATTAGCAACCAACAACAGTAATGCCATCATTAGTAATGTTATATTAAGGACGTCATTACTCATTATTATCACTTTTATCTCAATTTGTAATAGTCACCGACTCACTGTTATAATTGTTCATTGCCTTTCTCTTTTCTCAAGTTCAATTAGATCGACTTGTTTTCTTTTTCTAAAGAAGAAGGATAAACTTGTTTGTTTTCCACAGGAAAAATATATATAAATGCTTGTTTCCCCTTTTTATGTTTAATTTGGATGGACAAGTTTGGAATGGTTTTTCCGACCTTTTTTCATGGCGACAGAATTTTGTTCATTGAGGCAGTATTGCTGAAATGTCAAAACTTCTTTATTCGTTAAATTTGTCCATTCCAATCTACATTTGAATTCACATTCCTCTGAACTAGAGTTAATGCTTTTAAGCACAATGCAATTCAGATAATATTCTGTAGCTTTTTGCCAATTTCTTACAATCAAGCCACTCAGAGACTGGCTAGTATGGGGCCTTATAACTTGCAAATTTTCAGTCTACTTTGATAATGACAGACGAAAATTTTGTTCATTGAGGTACCTGATTATAAGCAAAATGTAATTTATCTGAGACGCTTTCATGTGAATTTCTTATATAAGCAAAGTAGCAAACTGTTCCCAGTCTGGACTCTGGTTGGTACGAGGCCTTGTGTAAATTATACTTAAATAGCTAATAGTGATTAAAGTTTCATTTTCTGTTTAAATATCGTACCATTGAGTCAGTATAATTCCTTCCTCAGCTAGTTTCTTAATCAACATTTAAACCAATTATGGACAAATTAAACTCAACTTGACTTGAACTGCAGAAGTGGTCCAGATGCTTGGTCTCTTATGTATCCATCAATCCCAGAGAAACTGCAAGAACTATATAACAGCGGCTACAAGCTGGTTTGTGCTTTATTTACTTTACGTTCTTCTTTGTACTATCGGAAATTCAGCAAGTTTAGTGCAATTTTTGACAATTTAGTGCAATTAGGTTTCAAATTCTCAAAGATGCCTTGATTTCTGAAACTGTTTGATGTTGGTAAATTCATGAATCTGACCTAACTTTTGAATGGTAGAGGAGCTATTCATGTTTTTCACTTTTATGTATCATTAGGTTATCTTCACCAATGAAGCTAACATAGAACGCTGGAAGGCAAAGCGTCAACAAGCTGTTGATTCCAAAATAGGACGGCTCAATGGCTTTCTTAAGCGTGTTAAAGTACCAATGCAGGTTCCACAAAATACCTTCTTTTTATCTAGAATCGGAAAACATTATTGACCTTCTGATTTGTTTGTGTTGGTAATGCTGAATGCAACTGCTTGTCATAAATTATGTCGGGGTCTTCATTTGTGTCTGTCTGTCTTTGGTGTGGGGGTGGGTGGTGGGGTATGGGTATTTATGTGTGGGGTGGTGAGGACCTTTGAGGATTAAGGTGGGAGGGGGCATTGTTTATTAGTTTCCCCTTACAGAAATGCTTAGGCTAGGTTTGGTATTACTTATATTGCCTGCTTCTGCTTATTTTTACTTAAAAGCAGCAGCAGAAGCTGTTTGGTAGTAGTTGCTTCTGCTAATTTTTGAAAAGCTAGTTCATTTTTGGTGCAGTTTTGAAATCAGGGAAGATGCTTCCAAAAGCTGCGTCTGTTTTTCCCCCTAAAAGCAGTAGCAATGGCAAATCATGCCTTAGTTGTGCAATATTGCTACTTTTCATGAGCTATGCGAGATTTCTGTCTCATCAATGGATGATTATGATATATTAGAATATTAGCATATAGTACTAACTGAATATGAAGAGAGCTCATACTCTGGTTTGCATTTAATTCAGGTTTTCATAGCTTGTGGGCATGGGAAGAACAAATACCAGATTGATGATCCCTTCCGAAAGCCCAAACCTGGAATGTGGAAAATAATGACAGAACACTTCAATTCTGGCATTGCGATTGACATGGATCAGTTAAATTTCTCTCTTTTGACTTTTAGTACTACAGATATGGGAATCAACTAGCATTTATCTTCTTCTATGCTCGCTCCCTTCACAAGAATTTGCACATATGAAAATCATATTCTATTCATTGTTTAGATTTATGTACTCTCTTAGTGGAAAAGCATTGTCACTTGGAAAACTGACATGCTTAGTACTAGTTCCTGAGATGGAATATATTATCTGATTGGACTTTCAGGATGTGCTCTGAGGCATGTTGCATTACTTTATAAATCCCCGGCTTTCCCCCCACTGTTTTCACAGTTCCCCTTGATTAAAAAAACACCCTGCGTGGAGGAAATGAAAACTGTGTAAGGTGTTGTAGTCACAATTGCCTTAAAACATTAACAAATGATGCCATTTTATAACATGTAACTTCTCTTAATTGTTTGATTATAGATGTCACTACTCAAAACAACTTCTGACATATACTTATATTGATATAGATCATTTTATGTTGGTGATGCTGCTGGGAGAGAGAATGATCACAGTGATGCCGACATTAGATTTGCTCAGGTATGTAGAAAGTATTTTAGTAAATCGACTTTTCTTCTAAAGATAGCATTTTCTTCTATTCTGTCGTTGCACAATTAAATTCATGTGTTGCAGACAAGTCCATGTTTATATTATATTACTTTTCAAGGTTCCTAGTATTGGTACTGTTTTACATACTAGATACCTGCCCCATACTGGTTGGGGGTCGCCATACCCAATACTGGGCAATATATTGACATATCATGAAATAGGAGCCCATGACATGTATGACAAAAATCAAAGGATTGATATAATCTAATAAATAGCGCCTAGTAATTGAACGATTTAAAAGTCAATTGTTTTAACAAAGGAGAGAAGGTGAGAGTAGGTAAGTGCCGATACTGTCGCCAAGTCGCCAGAGAGTAAAGTACCACTTCTTCTTTTTTTAAGAGAAACAAATTTGTGATTAGGATTTTGTGTAGGTTTTTTGATGGGTTAGTACCCGTCTAGTTCAGACCCGATATATATATATATATATATATATATATATATATATATATGTGTGTGTGTGTGTGTGTGTGTGTGTGTGTGTGTGTGTGTGTGTGAGTGAGTGAAGAAATAGTAGGAGAGAATAATCTAGGTCTTTCATTCATCATGATATATATATATATATATATATATATATATATATATATATATATCAACTTGGGCCTAAGCCACATGTGCCAATCACCATATATACAATTTAATCATACAATTTAATTCCAATACCCCCTCTCAAGTTGGAGCATGTAAGTCACAAATGTCCAACTTGCGCAAAAGAAACTCAAATTGTCGTTTGTCCAAAGCTTTGGTGAAAACATCCGCCAATTGTCCATCCGTCGGCACATAAGATGGCGAATAACTCCATCAAGAACATCATCCCTCAAAAAGTGACAATCCACCTCAATGTGTTTTGTGCGCTCATGGAAAACTGGATTCTGCGCAAGATGTAAAGCAGATTGCCTATCACAAAACAAATCTATAGCACACGAATGTTGCATCCCCAAACTACTAAGCAACCCTTTGAGCCACTTAAGCTCACACGTGACCGCCGCCATCGCACGGTATTCTGCTTCGGCCGAAGAGCGGGATACCGTCACCTGTTTCTTCGTCTTCCAAGAGATAGGCGAATCACAAAAAAAAATCAACCAACCAGACAGAGCGTCTCGTGATGGGGCAACTCGTCAAATCGGAATCACACCACCCCCGGAGCCACAAATCACAGTCAGAGCGAAGGAGAATGCCTTGACCAGGACAACCCTTCAGATATCTAACAACCCTCAAAGCCGCATCCCAATAATCATGTCGGGGCTTATGCATAAACTGCGACAAGATGTGAACATCGTAAGCCAAATTCGGACGAGTAAACGAAAGATAGATCACCCGTCCCACAAGTTGCCGATATGCTTCCCCATCCGACAACAGTGGACTTGTAGAGCGTGCCAGTTGATAATGTTGTTCTATGGAAAAGCTTGTGGTTTTCGCCCCCAACAATCATGTCTCAGAGATAATGTCAAGTGTATATTTTCGTTGGCACAAAAAAATTTCCTCCGCATTTCGAGCTACCTCAACTCCAAGAATAAACTTCAATACCCCAAGGTCCTTCATATGAAAGCATGTACTCAAGTAATTCTTAAAGGCGGTAAGAGTAGCAGAATTATTGCCAGAGAGAATCAAATCGTCGACATACACAATAACATTCATCTGAACATCACCCTTATGAAGAGTAAAAAACGAGTAGTCATAGTACGATTGGCAAAATTCGTACTCCCGCAAAGAAAATGCCAACTTTACAAACCAACAACGAGGTGCCTGTTTAAGCCCATAAAGAGATTTTCGAAGCCGGCATACCTGATCAGGGCGTGTGGTTCGGAAACCAGGTGGTAGTTTCATATACACTTCTTCGATAAGATCTCCATGCAGGAAAGCATTGTTAACATCCATCTGATGTAGTTTTCAATTCTTTGCTGCAACTATAGCTAGAAAAGTACGAACAATAACCATTTTCGCAACCGGAGCAAAAGTATCAGTGTAATCAATCCCTTCAACCTGATGATTGTCGAAAACCACCAAACGAGCTTTAAGCCGCTCAACACTCCCATCAGAATTATACTTTATCTTATATACTCAATGGCTCCCCATAGCATGTTTTCAGCCGAAAGTGTCTCCATTGTCCAGGTATCATTATCCTCCAAAGCCTCATATCTCCTTCTGCATAGCTTCACGCCATCCTGCATCTTTAACCGCCTATTTAAAGGAGGTCGGTTATGTACCTGCAGTTACAGCTGCAAGAAAATTCCTGTGTTCCAGAGAAAATCGATCACAATTCAAAAAATGTACTATAGGATAAGGAGTACCTAAGGAGTGATTGGACGTGGTGGAACATTGAGAGGAAGGACTGAGACTCAACTTTCGTATTGTATTTATAACAAAATCGCGGAATTTCTCGGACAAAATTTTGGCACGCATTCCACGCTCCAGTACACCCTCATCGTCGCCTCATCCTCCGCCGGCTTATCCTCCACAGCGGCCTTAGCCGCGCCACCCTCACCATCAGCCGTCCCCACCACGTCGTTCCCGTCCGGGGATACGACCGTCCCATCCGTATGAGACAAATCACACCCCGTAGTACTGTCGATCACAGGATCAAAACCCAAATCATCATAACCCACGTCAGGAGGCGCAAACTCAGGTGAAGCCGTACCACCACGATCATCCTCAACATAATAGGGAAACTCAAGTCTCATAAAATTTAACATGTCGAGAGACAAAAATCACCAGTAGCAAGATCATACAATTTTTAACCCTTTTTGCCATGGGGATACCCCACAAAAACATACTTTCAACTGCGACTTACAAATTTGTCCATTTTAGCTTTTTGGTTGTGGACAAAATATAGACAACCAAAAACACGTAATTCATCATAAGAAGGAGAAGCACCAAATAAAATTTTATAAGGGGTTTTAAAACCAAGAAGACTTGAAGGGGTTCGGTTGATCAAATAACCGGCCGACAAAATACGTTCTCCCAAAAAAAAGGCAAATTTTCCTGAAAACGTAAAGCACGTGCCACATTCAAAATGTCTAATGTTTTCGTTCAACCCTCCAATTCTGCTGAGGTGTATCACACAAGATGTCAGAAACAAAATACCATTATGTGCAAAGTAGTCACGCATGCAATTAAATTCAGTACCATTATCACTTTGCACAATTCGAACTTTGGAATTAAATTGTCGCTCAATCATAGAAAAAAATGATGAGAACATCTTGTATACTTCAGTCTTATCAATCAACAAAAACACCCAAACAACACGAGAAAAATTATTCACAATCGTCAAAAAATATCGATCTCCACACGAAGAAGGCGTAGGATACGGTCCTCAAAGATCACAATGTATCAAATCAAAAATTGTAACAATCCGAGTCACTGACAGAAAAATACCTCGAGTTTGCTTTTCCTGATGGCAAACTTCACATGCCTTGTTCACTGATTGACCTGCTAACAACATGAAGACTTTACTACTTTATCAGAAGGATGCCCAAGTCGCTGATGCCAAATGTCCAGAGAAGTCCCAATCACTGCCAAGGCCCGAGTCTTCGGTACAATACGAAAGTAGTAGAGTCCGTCCCGCCGTTCACCGACGCCAATCAGGGTCCTCAAACTGGGATCATGTAACACATAATTTTTTAGTGAATTGTACAACACAATTTGTATCATCAATAATATGGGCCACAGAAATTAAATTGCAATGTAATTGAGGTACAAATAGAACATTCGTGAGAACACCCGGTGCAAGAGCAACACGTCCGCAGCACGAGGCAACCGCAGTCCGTCCGTCCGGGAGCCCAACCGGACATTCCTTCATTTCCGCCACCTCCGACAATAAATCTTCCAGTAACATGATTCGAAGCGCCTTTATCAATAATCCAAGGTGCAATAAACTTATCCACCATACGGTCCTCCGGAGATTTGATCGAAGAGTTACCAAGCAGAGAAATAAGTTTTTGTCATTGGTCCGGAGTTTTTTTTTTGGAATACCGCATGCACCATCACCTGTCATACGTGTCTGTGACGCAGTCGTCGCGCCATGTCCTGCCACCGCCGCACGCACCTCTGCACTCCGTCCACGTCCACCACCAGCCGCGTTTCTGCCACCACGTCCGCAGCCAACCCCTCGTCCACCGCCACGCGGTCTATCCCCCCACTAAGCCGGAAAGCCATGTTTTTCTAAGCAAGTGGCTTCTTCATGTCCGTTGCATTTGCAAAAATTGTAAAGCAACTTCGATTTATCCCGAGCATCCAAACGAGATGGTCCACGGTTAACAGAAGGAGTTTTAACCGCAAGCGCCATAACCTCGTTCCGTTCAGAGGAGACTTGTGTGGACGTGCACAATCGTTCTTCCTGTAGCATGGATTGATAAGCACGCGCCAAAATAGGGAATGGATCTTGTGCCAATAAAGTTGAGCGGACGTTGCCATAGAGTTCCTTATTGATCCCATAAAGAAACTGATGAAAGCGCTCCTCATCAACCCGTTTTTGCAGGTTCTTCGGGATATCACACGTACATTTGCCACAACTGCACGCCGGAATAGGTTCATAAGTCTCCAACTCATCCCAAAGGGTCTGAAATTGGCCGAAGTAGTCGACCACGGACATGGATTTCGTTTGGCGACACTCTGCCAACGAATGTTTAATCTATTGAATTCTAGCGCCATTCTTCACGCTAAATCGGTCATTGAGCGAATCCTACATCGGTTTCTCCTCCTCAAAGTAGGGTATCGTCTTCTTCACCGAAGCGTCAATAGTGTGCAAGATATATTGCACAAGTATCGAGCCCGTAGAGAAAGCCGAATAGATCTCAGCCATTCATATTTTTTTTCACAAAACACCACTTTCGTAATTGTATTACCCGAATTGTCATTAGAAGCAAGGTAATACGGGGATGTGGGATCGATCCTTGTTGTCGTCGCCACCGACGTAGAAAACTCGTCGCCGCTGCCGCCGCTCGTTGTACCGTCGGTTGAAGGGAGACTCGCCGCCGCCGTGAAGAAAAAGTCGCTGCCGCTGTCGCCGCTATGGAAAAAGAAATCGTGTCCTAGCCGTCATGCTCTAATACCATGTGAAGAAATATGAGAGAATAATCTAGGTCTTTCATTCATCATGATATTACATATATATATATACATCCATATATCAACTTGGGCCTAAGCCACATGGGCCAATCACCATATATACAATTTAATTCCAACTTGATACCTGAAATATCACCCGGTATGATTCGCTTACTTTTTTCCTAACTGTTTCGATAAATTATATTGGTTTTGCCTTTGAAACCTTTATACTGGCCGGTTACGGAACAATGGATATATTCATAAGTCATGAAAAATGGAGATAGAGATGTTACCAACTTACACAATGCTGGTCGCTAGTACTCTTTAGGCTCATTTGCAGCCTCGTTGACATTTCTGTTTGTGAAATTAAAACGAACATCAAATTACCAATTATAGATGGGTTAATAAAATTTTGATGATCCTCGTAGCCTTTAAAACTTGCAATGGGATTAAGGATTAAATGTGTGGATATGCCACTTATTTGTACAAGAGATTCTTTTCATCATATGAGAAAATGGTTCCCACTTTCTTCCTTCCAAGTTGCAGTAATACACAGGCTTGTAATATGTTCTTGAACTTGTCTGTGTTTTTGTGATAAACATATGCACTATACACTTATGCCTCGGATTTATGTATTCTTTCCATTATTTCAGATTAATATAGTGATATAGCAAACAGTAAGTTACTATAGATCTTATTTTACATATGATTTTGTGTTTCCAGGCTGTTGGATTGAAGTTTCATCTTCCTGAGGAGTTCTTTGATGCTTGAGTGTTCTCGTGGATAACATCATAGTCAACTTAGATTCATGTTACGTGCTAGCTAACCTGATAACTGTCCTACAATTATTGGGCTTCTTCAGCTGTGGAGTTGTAGACTTGTAGCTAGTGTCATTTTGGGAGCTTGCTCATTCAATGCCATAACCATGTGTAAAAATGAATCATTTGTAATGAGCAGTCAATATTAACACAATCAGCTTCATCTCTTCTGCCATGTATGGAACCAATCGTTTCCCTTCTAGTGTGCCAAGTGATTTAAAGACGAGTATTACTTATGGAAGCATAGACCCGGTGCATATATCATGGGACTTGGGCCAGCATAAATATAGGCTGAAATTTGGGGCTCAATCCACCTGTTTGACTTTTCACGTAATGTGCTATGGATGTTTAAGGGAATGTATATAACCCCTAATTCTTGAGTGTTGCGTACAACAGAAGCAATAATGGAATACGAAAGAAAAGAAATGAGACACGAGATTTACGTGGTTCGGAGAAATAACTCCTACGTCCACGGTGGTGCAGACAAGTATTTCTTCAACAATACACAAGAGGATTATAAGGTGTTCTTCTTCACAAGTCTCTCTTTTCTCTCTAATTTTTGCACACATTAAACAAATAAAATACAAGCCTATTTATAGGCACGAGTAGATGAATCTAGATACATGCAAGAATGTATCACACTTATGAGGATTAATTATTTCTTTGGCTGAAGTTGGAGACATGGATAGATTCATCAATGAACTAACAAGTTCATGCATCATCTTTAATTTGAGTCAATGTATATTTCCAACAATCTTTACCTTGACGAATTTTTTTGTATCCTCATAACTGACTTGGCTGCAAACGGGTGCACCGATTATCCAATGTTGATCAGGTCCAAGCAATGGACTAACTTATCTCGAGTAACCACTTTCATTAACATGTCGGCTGGATTTTCGGCAGTAGCTATCTTCAACAATCGAATATCACTTTCATTAATAATCTTTTGAATGAAGTGAAATCGAACATCAATATGCTTGGTTCAGACATGATGAACTTGATTTTTTGATAAACAAATAGCACTCTGGCTATCACAAAACACCTCAACGTGCTTTTGAGCAATTTTCAAATCATTCACCAAACCATTCATCCAAATAGCTTCCTTAAAAGCATCAGTGACTGCCATATATTCAGCTTCAGTAGTGGACAGTGCAACTGTGGATTGAAGCATCGAACACCAACAAATGGGTCCACCAGCCATAGTGAACACATATCCAGTAGTAGATCTCCTTTTGTCAAGATCACCGGCATAGTCTGAATCACATAACCAACTACTAATTTATCAAACTCTAGATCATTCATTCTTTGAAATTTTAAACCAAGATCAACAGTGCCACGAAGATATCGAAGTATCCACTTCACAGCTTGCCAATGTCCCTTTTCCGGATTGTGCATGTATCGACTAACCATACTAACATCATGCGAAAGGTCAGGCCGAGTGCACACCATAGCATACATCAATGATCCAACAACATTTGTATAGGGAACATTTTCCATGTATCTTCGTTCTTCATCAGAAGTCGGGCATAAAGAAGCACTTAACTTGAAATGAGGGGCGAGCGTAGTATTTATAGGTTTGGTCGAACCATGCATATCAAATTTCTCCAAAATCTTCTTCAAGTATTTAGATTGTGACAACCAAACGGTACCATTAGGACAATCCCTCTTGATCTCCATTCCAAGTACTCGTCGAGCCTCGCCTAAGTCCTTCATTTCGAACTCCTTTCTGAGTTGGGCCTTCAATTTATCTATCTCCACCTTGCTCTTGGATGCAATTAACATATCATCCACATACAAGAGCAAATAAATGTATGAGCCATCATTAAGTTTTTGAAAGTACACACAATGATCAAATTGGCTACGAGTGTACATGTGTTCCACCATGAACTGATCAAAACGAGTATATCATTGTCGAGGAGACTACTTAAGGCTGTACAAGGATTTTCGCAGTTTGCAAGCCCAATTTTTCTTTCCAAGAACACGAAATCCATCAGGTTGTGTCATATAAATTTTTTCATTCAAGTCTTCATGCAAGAAAGCCGTCTTGACATCAAGTTGGAAAAGCTCGAGATCAAATTGAGCTACCAACGCCAACAACACTCGAATAGACGAATGTTTCACAACAGGAGAAAAGATCTCGTTGTAGTCTATACCCTCCTTTTGTGCATATCCTTTGGCCACCAATCGAGTTTTGTATTGAATTTTCTGAGTGTCATCTTTCTTTGCATACACCCATTTGCATCCGATAGCTCTCTTTCCCTTAGGAAGTTGTACCAATTCCCAAGTCTGATTCTTTTTCAAAGACTTCATTTCTTCGTCCATGGCCTCCTTTCATTTCGAGCTTTCTGAATCTTGAATAGCATCTTTGTAGCTATTCGGAATTCCCTCGATCACAGGGAGTGCAAATGCAACCATATCATCAAATCGAGCTGGCCGTTTAATTTCCCTCTGAGGTCTATTCTTTGCAATAGATTCAGCTACCTCAGGTTCTCGAGTCTCTTCCTCGAGACATTCCTCCACCTGCACGATGTCCTCCACCTGATCGGAGTTTTCCTCATCATCAACCGGTTTATTTTGACAAGATTTTTCTACAGGAATAACCGGCTCAGGAGCAACAGTGACCTTCTTAGCCTGCTTAGGAGGTTCATCGGTCCTTTTCAAAAGCATTACCGATTCGTCAATGTCACGTCTCGGCTCTTGACGATCTTCTTTGACTCCGGACACCATAACCTGTATGCTTTAACTCCTGAACTAAAGCCCATGAAAATGGCTTTCTTTGCTCGAGGGTCAAGTTTAGATTCAGAAACAAGGTAATAAGCAGGGCAACCAAAAATATGCAATTGATCATAATTATAAACATGTTTACCTGACCATTTTTCAAGTGGTGCTTTACCCCTGTTTGCAACAGTAGGTAACCGATTCACAATGTGAACTGCATAGTTGATTGCTTCTGCCCAAAATGCTTTTCTCAAGCCTGCCTGACTTGAGACAACATGCATCGAGCCTTTTCAACCAAAGTCTGGTTCATCCTTTTGGCTACCCCATTTTGTTGTGGAATTTTCGGAACGGTGAAGTGACGAACAATTCCTTCTTCTTGACATACTTCAAGAAAAATGATGAAACTTGTATTCTCCACCATTGTCCGATCATAACTTCTTGATTTTTCGTCCAGTCTGATTCTCCACCATCTTCTTCCACTCAAAGAAGATATCCATGACTTCATTCTTATGGCTCATCGGGTACATCCAAACTCGTCTCGAGTAATCATCAATAAAGGTGACAAACTACCTTTTTTCCTCCAAGCGACACATTCTTCGTCGGACCTCAAACATCCGTGTGAACATAATCAATGATACCCTTCGTTCGGTGTATAGATGTGCCGAACTTCACCCTACTTTGCTTGCCAAAAACCAATGTTCACAAAAGCTAATTTTACCGATCTTAGCCCCTTTAAGCACGCCTTGTTTTATCAAAGTTTGAAGAGGCTTCTCACCGGTATGCCCAAGTCGCATGTGCCAAAGTTTTGAAGTATCGAATTCCTTGGAACATGTCGTAGCTGTATGTCCGACAATTGTGCTACCCTTAAGGAAGTATAGATTTCCTTTTCGGACCCCTTTGATCATCACCAATGTGCCTTTAGCGACTTTGAGAGTTCCATCATCCATGGTGATCCGATAGCCTTTCGATTCCAAGGCTCCAAGCAAGATGAGGTTCCTTTTCAATCCAGGAACATAACGAACATCTCCAAGTTTTCGGATTGCTCCATCAAACATCTTTGACTGAACTGAGCCAATGCCCTCGGTTTTGCAAGTGTTGTCGTTGCCCATGTAGACAACACCACCATCGATCTTCTTGAAATTCGAAAATATTTTCTTGTTGGGGCACATGTGATAGGTACACCCCGAATCAAGGATCCACTCATCAATGTTACTAACCGAAAGTGACACGGTCAAAGGCTCGTCTGTATCACTTTCATCTTTCTGGACCACATTTGCCTTGGACTCCTTATTCATGTTCGGACAGTCCTTCTTCCAATGTCCCTTTTGGTGGCAGTAGGCACATTCATCTTTATCAATCCTTTTGCGGTCAAATTTTTCCCTCAACTTCGATCGAGACTTCCCTCTACCATCATTTTTTCGAGAGGAAGTCCTGCCTCTAACAGTGAGAGCATCCGAGCTAGAATCTCGCTGGACTTGTTTGTCCTTCTTTCGTACCTCGTTATTCAACAAAGAATTACAAACATCGTTAAATTTTATCTCAGATTTACCATGCAACAAGGTAGTTGTCAAATGTTCGTAAGACTCGGGTAAGGAATTTAACCATAACAAGGTTTTATCTTCATTAGAGATTTCAACATCGAGATTCAACAATTAGTGATAATTTTATTGAAACTATCAAGATGCTCAACCATGGTCGTACCTTTACAATAGTCGAAGCGGAAGAGTTTCTTCTTCAAGTGAAGTTGATTTTCCACGCTCTTTTGCATGTATTTGGCTTCGAGTTTATCCCAAAGATCTTTTGCTGAGGTCTCCTTCGTAAACAGATATTTTTGGTCCGTTCCAAGACACGATCGAATGATCCCACAAGCTTGTCGATTAAGCTTTTTCCATGTCGAGTCAGATACATCATCGGGCTTCTCCTCGAGTGTGAGATCAAAATCTTGCAATACCAAAAGATTGAGTACTTCACCTTGCCAAATACCGAAGTTGTTTGTCCTGTCAAATTTTGAGACATCAAAACTCGAAGTCGACACCTTAGGTCGATGCAAGTTACTCGAAGACTCTCCAGTTGTCTTTTTATCTTCAGCCATTCCAATGAATTTCTTTCACCAAGTGTGTTAGACAAACACAACTACAATCTTGGAATAAAATTTCAAGCACAAATCAATGCCCCAAGATATTCAAAACCATGGAGCTCTGATACCAATTGTTGCGCACAGCGGAAGCAATAATGGAATACGAAAGAAAAGAAACGAGACACGAGATTTACGTGGTTTGGAGAAATAACTCCTACGTCCACGGTGGTGCAGGTAAGTATTTCTTCAACAATACACAAGAGGATTACAAGGTGTTTTTCCTCACAAGTGTCTCTCTTTTCTCTCTAATTTTTGCACACATCAAACAAATGAAATACAAGCCTATTTATAGGCACAAGTAGATGAATCTAGATACATGCAAGAATGTATCACACTTATGAGGATTAATTATTTCTTTGACTGAAGTTGGAGAGACATGGATAGATTCATCAATGAACTAACAAGTTCATGCATCATCTTTAATTTGAGTCAATGTATATTTTCAACATTGAGTCCTTTGAAACATTTTTTTTTTCTTTCGAAAAAGGGAAAAAAAAGAGAGAGGCATATATCTGCATCAGTTTACTATAGATATCCCTCAATTTTAATGGTCCCCAGTGATGAATGATCCACCCCCTCTCTTTTTCCATAGTAATAATGTGTGTGTGCTGTTTGTGCAGCATGAGACGAGCTGTTGGCATCCATTTGAGACCAAGAATTGATGACGGCCTCCCTCATCCCCACTCCACAAACAATTGTGTAGTAATTTTTCTTGTTGGCACTGTCTGCATCGCATGCCACTACAGTTAGTGACCTTATTTTAGGTCTACAGCAGTCTTACTGTCGGCAAGCCCAAGTTCAGTAAAATTTGAAGGGTCTGCCTAAAATCAATGAAGCGGAGTTTATATGATTAATGGACGAAGTAACATCAAATGACTTCTTCCTCGTCTTCCTAACTTGCAAAATGGCGGAAAATTTATTCACCGAGTCGTGGCATGAAAATGAGTGCATGGCAGCCTGGAACGATCTTCTTTATTTTCATGCCATCAAGTGAAATAAAATCAAAATGAGCATAGTAAATCTGGTGCATTGAATAATTTGGTGACTGAATTTCAACACGGCTAATCATAAAAGAGACTTTTAGATCGGTTCAAATCATGCAGATAAATTAGTATTAACAAAGTAATATTAAGTAATTAAGATGATTAATTAACTACCTCCTAATGGCGAGTGACCAATAATTTGAACTATACTAATGAAGATAAGTAATAATTAATATTAGTATTTAAATTAGAATGTTTAGTTAGTTTATTTGTAATTGATTAATATAATTAATTAATATTCATCACAAAAATGATAAAGTAACAATAAGTAGTTGACGGACATTAGTAAATAAATAAATAATATTCTAGATTAATACTTCTAAGTAAGTGATAATATTTGATTAACATATTATTGTACTAATTAGCTAATTAATTATTAAAAAAAGCAAAAAAAATCAATTAAGTAATTTGTAAACTTAGCTGTTACATTTCAATAATTATGTAAAACACTAATAATTATTTATCAATATAGTTAGCCTTTTGTTATTTTCACAAATATTGTAATGCACGTTACTATGTTTCCATAGAAATTAATATTTATTTTCATAAGTGAAATCAAAATGTAGTGGTGCATCTGGTCTCGTTTGGTTCGCGGAAAGAAAAAAAAAATCAATTTCTCCCTCTTTACTTTTCTTTGGAAATTACAATTCCTGTATAATTTTCTTTTCGGTGTTTGAAAATATCAAAAAAATTGGAAGGAAAAGTGAATACTTAAAGGTGGAAAAGTGAATACTTGGTTGGATGGAGGGAACCATTTTTTTTCAATTTTTTTTCCATTGGAAATCACTTTTTTTTCCTCCTCAATTCTTTTGGCATCCAAACATAGAAAAATAATCACTTTCTTTTTCCAACCCCATAATTCCGCAAACAAAACAAGAAAAGCAGAGAATATTTTTTTCAATTCACAATCATTGTCTCCCTCACAAGGGGCTAGTAAAGTATATATGAGACTGGTTTTGTCCTAACCCACATGTCAGTGAAGTAGGTTAATATTACAATGTAAATCTAATTTGGATGTTTGGTTAACAATTTTTTTTTATGTGATGTAATAGTGATTACAAGTTTGATTACATTATATCACTTTTTAAAAAATCAATTACTTCATAAAGTTCATATAATTGCAATTACGTTACGACTTAAAACTTACCAATTTGTTTGTTTCTTGTTTTTTTAAAAAAAATTATAGTTTTTTTATTCTTTATCATTTTTTTGTCATTTTTGTAATTTTAGTTTTTATATTTTACACTTGTCTTTATACTTTTAAAATTTAAAATTATTAATTTAAAAAAAATTGTTTTGTATTTTGTATATTTTGTACTTTTAATTTTTTCTTTTTTTAAGTTTAAAATTGTAAGAAACGTTTGAACTTTTTTTTAACCTTTTTTTATTTTTCTAAAAAAAAAATATTATAATTATATTACATAGTAAATCAAATATTTGAATACAATTGATATTTAATTGTATGGCATGATTATATGTTTCAATCAAACATGATAATATAATTATGTAATTGTAATTAAATTACAATGAACCAAACATAACCTATATATATATATATACATTATCGAAAAGTCCATCATTTATCTTAACTTTAGAGACAAAAAGGAAATTTTAGAACTATAAATTATTTGGCTGGTGAATAGGGTGACGCATTAATTTAAAAGAAAAGGGACAACCTCAAATGTATAAAAAAAAAAATTTAAAAAAAATTGTTAAATAAAGTTTGTTATATTACAAATTTGTTGTTCTTCCATCATCACTTATCTTTCTATATTGAATCATAAAAAAAAGATAAAAGCTGATGTAAATATATATATATAAATTAAAATTTATAAATTTTGGATGGAGCAAAACATAAAATTGTTAAAAAAAAATTAAGAAGAAAATAATATTTAACTCGGACGTAAAAATTCAATGCCCTCGTGTAGTTCGTCCGTGCTTACGAATGGATCATGAAAGAAGTAATATTTATTTAAGAGTAATAAAATGGTTGTTTTCCTCCATGTGGGTTTGGACTCGTCTGGCTATTTTATTTACTTGATGTTGGATTCTTGTGTGTCGGTTACACTAATTGATGCTGTATCCGTTTTCCAAATTTGCTGTTTCCCGGGAAAGGTTTATGTCCTATGTGGGACAAGAATTGACCCTTCACCTACATTTCTATTTTCTTTCAATGCGTCTCTATTCTCTTTCAATGCTTATGTTGGGTCCCACAATAGGGGTCTGTTATGAGTTTTTTTTTTTTTTTTTTTTTTTAAATTTTTCTTTACGAACAATTCCGACAACTGATCCAAAATCTTCTGAAAAATCAGTTCTTACTTTTGAAACATTTTTATCCAACTCAAGTGGCTCTTGTGGATATCGAAAAGAGATATAAAAATTTGACTGGGTGACAGAAGATCAGTGAATCGAGTTACGGAGACGTATTATTATTTTTATTTATAAAATTGTGAGAGTTGAAAGACAGTGAATTCAAAAACATATAATACCGTGCACATAAAATTTTAAATGTTACATAGGATCCAGAACGTTATACCGAAAATAAAAAAAATAAAAAAAGAAAATTTGAAACATTTTTTGAAGACAAATATGAAGCTCTTTTAGAATCTGTGTTTCTGACAAACAACTTCAAAGTTCAAATCTAACCTAAAAGTCATTTTTTTTCAAAGAAGGATACGTTGGACTAATTTTTCTTTGAAAAATTATCAACACATTTGTTATGATTTCCAACATGAATTAATTGATGTCAAATATCTCTAACTCTAACTCATTTCTACTATTATAATGCGGGTTATAAACGACTCAAAAATGAACCGTCTAACTATATAAACCGTATATATATTATCATGTTAGTTTAAATATCAAAAAATAATATTTATGTTAGTTTAAATATTAAAAAATATTTCTTTTTAATAATTTTGATTTTACGTTATGTTTGCAACATAAAATGGTATTAATAATTGTAAAATGTATTCCATGCGCATCGTGTGTGCCATACACTAGTTATCATTTAAACGAACTAAAAAAAAAGATAACTAAATAACTACCTAAATACTCCACTAATTATTTTAAAAAAATTTAACCAAACTTTTAACTACCTAGTATGATATATTTATAAGTAAATAATTCTAACTTAAGTGGTTAAGGTGGGAGGCATTTTCCTTTATTACTTGAGGACAATTCCTAGTAATGATATATTTTTATAATAAATTTATATTTAATTTTTTTTAATATTTTTTGTATGCACGTGCACATTACTAATGTGGTTAAGGTGGGAACATTCTTCCTAACTTGGTGGGTTGGATTATAGGAAAGAATGATATTTTTTATAATTTAATTTTCAAGTTAGACAGATCCATGTGAGTTTCTACAAGGTTGGATAGGTAGTGTGGGTGTTATTGTAAAAAAAAACGTTAATTAACTTATTGACGTAAAAATATTTGATGATTTGCTATCTTTATTATTAATAAAAATAGTTTTCGTGACAATATATAAGAAAAACAAAGAATCATGGCTAGTCCTGACTCGGGACAAATATGCCAACTATCCAGGACCCAAAATTTTGAGAGGCAAAAAAAAAATTAGATTATATATATATATATATATATATATATATATATATATATATATATATATATATATATATCATGTGGTAATATTTGAAAGGACTTTTTAATATTACCCCATGTTAGATGAAGGATATTGAGAACACTCCATATTGTTTCATAAGTCGAGAACTATAAACACCCAAATTTTTTTAAAAAAAAATTAAAATAAATTTTTGGAATTTTTCTGTGATTTTAATTATTTAAAAATAAATGTTCTTCAGGAATTAATATTTTTGTAAATTAAATTAAATATTATAATATTATAAAAATTATATTTTTTAGTGTAAAATAAATAATTGGTTATAGTGTATTTTTTCTGAAATTTATTGGGCTCAAAAACTATTTTTTAAACAGATAAAAAAATTATTTTTAAATAAACTAGACTGAACCAGCTTGAACCGAACCGAACCAAACCAAACCAAACCAAATTAAATCCAATTAAACCAAACCCAACTGAACCGAACCAACCCTAGTGGGTCGGATCTAAATCCGACCCGATCCGAACCCACAACCCATACACGGCCCGCTACTGCAACAATAACCCATGATAAACCCCCGACCGTTACAATTTCTTCCGCCGCCGGCAGTTACCTCATCGCGGTCGTTCATCTCCACCTCCTCGTAACCGTCGGCTACCCTCCTCCTATATAAACCCAACACCACCACCACCATCACCATCACAACCGCCATCACCATCACCCCTCCGCCGCCTTCATCCCTCCGGTCACCGAGCCTCCGGCGCACTCCGACGACCTCCGAAGACCTCCCCGACGGCGACGACGACCTACGCCGGCGACCACGACGACCAAGCAGCCGCAGCCGCCGCACAGTCGATTCCGACCCCCTGTTCCGAGTGAGTTTACTTCCTCCTCGTCGCATCGATTTTGAACGGCCAGTTGCGACATGTTCGCTGTGTGACCCTCTCGAACCCTGTGCAATTAGATTGGAGTATCGTATTCTGTGTCGATCGTAAACCGCGACGCAAAAACATGAAAAATATTCCAATTTTGGACTTCAGAAACTGTCCTGAACTCACAAGTTCACGACCGTTTTACGTCCAACCTGTTTAATAATTCTAAAATTTACTTGAAAAATAAATTAGACAATATAACCAAGTTTTAAACCCTGTAATTAGTTTATTTTATTGTGATGTAAGTTGTGTTTTATTTGCGGGTAAAATTGACCAAAATCTTGGTTTTTAAAATCCAAAATTTTTAAAACTGGGTGCGTTCCGCTAAACGAGACGACTTCGTCGTGTGCGAATTATACCTAAATGAGCGTATCGCCAATGCGGACGTGTGGGATTTCGCGAAAGTTGATTTGGATGTGCGTGCATACTGGAATCAACGCGTACCCGTCGAAATTGTCCCGTATCGGACATGTTCTGAAACTCATTGTAACTTCGTGTGTGCTTGTCGTTTCGCAACAAAACTTGCGCCATCGGATTCGTAACGTTATGCTGGTCCTGTCACCCAAGTTTGGTTCAATTCAGAGAACGTTGACGAAATCCCGTATCGTGGGTCCCACGGCTCCACGACTCCACTTGACGGGCGATTTTGTGATCGGCTCATCGGAATCCAGTTCTGGATATTCCTTTGGGTTCGTGTCATCGTTCTGGACTCGTAGACACTAAGTTTGACGAATTTGGAGAACTTTGTCTCTGGCACATTTTTTGGTGCAAAGTGGGCCACATGTGGATTCCGCTTTGACCAGAAACTGTCAATTTTATCCCTGTGTCCAAATTGGACTTATGGGTAGGCAATCCTAGCTATTTTATATCTTCTGAGAAAGGTGGTAATGTTTATTTCAGCATCCGGAGGAGTACTTGAAGATTTCGCTGTTACCGGAGCAATTGGAGAAATTCAAACCCCAGGCAAATGTACATTGCCAAACTTTTAGTACTTGCTCTCATATTATTTCTTGATTTATGTTTATGATGTATATGCTTAATCTAGGACCGTGAGACATTTTTTAGCGTCCGAATAATATTCGGGTGTCGAAGCCGTACGCGGAGTCGTGTAACATCACCTAGAGAGTTGATATCACGACCCTATATTTTCGTGCTTACTTTATCAAGTACGTCATACCATAGGACACCTGACACTATTCATGAGACAGAATATTTCCTGAGTTATTCATGGTGTTTCTGTATAGGTTTACAGGATTCGTGACATAGATCTTATATATGCATAACTATCATTATGACTCGTTGCATTAGCTAGAGGTCATGATCTTGCGTGTTATGGACATGAGACGTTGTGGACATGAGACGTGTGATTACATTGGGTGGGGAGAGACACACAGGCTACAGGCTGATTATATATATATATATATATATATATATATATATATATTATTGCGGTGCTTTAGCCTCTATATCAGAGCTAGGCCCATTACGTGTTATTACTGCTACCGGCTCCCTGACACAGAGCTTGTAGTGGTTTCAGCCTGAGTACTAGTGATGCTCTCATTTGCATATCACATAGCTGGTTACATAGTTTACCATGTTGTTATTTATTTTTATACACTATATTTATTTGGCTTGAGTTATTCTTGTACCTTGCTATGTCCCTTGAGGATCTGGATCCGGATTATGTCCCTAGGTAACCCTTTTCTACCCGACGGGTGGTAAACATGGGTCGCCTTCGGGCGCCTTAAGTAGAAGGACAAGAAAGAGATTATTGGTTTTCTTGCTATAGCATAGGAGATCTACCCCGAGGTATACGGGACAGGTGCGGACGCTGGAGCATTACCAACACTAGAGGACGGGGTGATACCAGAGGATTTCTTCTAAGTATTTTGTTATATACTCAGTTATTTCTCTTTCTTGATACTTTATTTCATGTCTCGTAGATTATTGTATTAAACTCATTATCGGGTTGTTCCCCGAGACATTTTATTGAGACTTGTTGGATTATATTTCTTTTTGATTAGTTTGACATTTGAATTATGTTTACCATCTGTGGATGAGATTAGAATTAGACTGTGACATGTATCGTAGACCATTATATTATTTTACAACTTAAGTACACTCTAACGGGTCCATTAAATTGGGTTTGCCCATTAGAGTGTGATGCTGGCCATTGCCACGTGGCTAGTCCCTCGATATTTTGGGACTCGGGCGTGACATAGTTTTTGTGGTGGCCCATACAGGTCTTCGACTAAGGTCTACGACTGTTATCAACGACTATGGTCAACGACTAAGGTCTACGACTATGTTCTACGACTATATTGCTTCGGTTTCAAATAAGGAACTGAACAAGCCTGCGATAAGGATAGGATAAGTTATAGATCTCATCCACTTGATTTAATCGTTCTTGACCTCTATATCGGTTTCGAATTAATTTCTTGATTTGCATCCTATCTTGATTCCTCTGTACGATTCTCATAGTTTACTTTCAATGCAGAGTAATGGATCCAAGAACCGGTGACGAGAATCCCTTAGGTACACCACAAGGTGCTGTGGTCACCTATGATGATGGAGTGACACCAGTAGGTGGAGATCAATCAGCTCAACAAAGCAATCAAGCAGGTCAGCATATCTCAAGATTTTGGCGAGACGACATTCCACCTCCGCCGCAGTTTACACCACCAATGTCCATTTTTCCACAAGGGCAGGCTATGGACGGACATCAGATATTTCAAATATTCTATGCAATGATGCAAGCCCAACAACGGGTTCATCAAGAGGCTCAGCGTCATGAGGCGGAGAACTTGAGGAACAGCCTAGTAACCGCACTGGAGCAGGCGACCCCACCAGCTCGGTGACCATCGACGGAATCTATCACTGATTTCCGCCAGCTGAAGCCCCGTACCTTTTCTTGCAAGGAGGAGCCAACTGAAGTTCATGAGTGGCTCACAAACACTCAACACCAGTTGAAAGCAGCCGAGCTTCCGAGGGAGCGATGGATGACTACCGTCAGGATGCAGTTGACGGACAATGTACATCATTGGTGGCTATCTGAAGAGAGACGTCTCGGACCGGACCAAGTCACTTAGGAGGAGTTCTCTAGACTCTTCCAGGAGATGTATATTCCAGCTATTGCTAGAGCAAAACTTAGAGATAAGTTTAACCACCTCATTCAGGGCAATATGACGGTAGAATAGTACAATGCAAAATTCATCCGTTTGAGTCGCTTCGCCCCTACTCTGATTCCGACAGAAGAGGAGAAGGCGGAGGAGTTCTTCGACGGACTTAGCTTTGAGCTACAAAGATTGATCGGATCCATTGCACCTACTTCATACACGGACGTCCTTGCTGCAGCACGACGCATGGAGCGCGTCACCAGGAGAGAGTCCAGCCTGAAACGGCCATTCACATCAGCACCAGCCCGAGCACCACACGGGGAGTCTGCAAAGCGACCCCAGAGGAATCCACCACAGAGAGCAACACCAAGAGCCTCAACCCTTCCTACTTGTCACTACTATGGCAAGGTAGGCCATATTGAGAGGGAGTGCAGACGCAAGTTTGGACTATGCTTGATTTGCGGATCTAACCAACATCCAGCCAAGGACTGCCCTGAGCGTCGAGAGGGAGCACCAATGGTAAATTGACCAGCTTTACCCGTACCGAGGCCAGCTTATCCAGCATTGGGAGCACCACAGACGGGAGTTGGAGGAGTCAGACCACCAGCTCCAGGAGGGTATCAGTCGAGGCCACCTTTGGCACCAAATGCATCACTATTCCAGCAGGCTCGGCAGCAGAGAGGTCTAGCTCAGGGACGAGGACAGACATTTGCATTGGCTATTGAAGAGGAAGCTACTGCAGGAGAGGTTATAGCAGGTACTATATTAGTAGCTTTATTATCTGCTGTAGCTTTATTCGATTCTGGAGTATCGTATTCATTCATAGCTGCTAGCTTCGTAGTCACACATAGAGTAGCTACCGCACCCCTTCCGATGACTAAGAGAATTCTTACGGGAGGTAAAATTATCCCAGTTAGTAATATTTGTAGATCTTGTTCGGTATTAGTCTGTGGGAGAGAGATGCGAGCTTAATTCCTGATCTTTTCTATGCCGGATTATGATGTTGTACTTGGTATGGACTGGTTGAGTCAGTACCATCTGACACTAGATTGTCAGTTTGGACGGGTTATATTTAGACCACCTGGACATCCTGAGTTTCTTCGGGGAGCCATAGAGCAAGGTGTTCAGCCTACACTTAGGGTACTCTATGCACAAGATGAGTCCGAGTATCCAAAGGTTGTATCTGAGTTTGAGGATGTATTCCCCGATGATCTTCCAGGCTTACCACCTGATCGGGAAATAGAATTCACAATAGACTTGACTCCAGGAGCGGAGCCTATCACTTCATCAGTGTGCCGGCTAGCACCTAAGGAGTTGGTAGAATTGAAGGAGCAAGTTGATGATATTCTGGAGAAGGGTTTTATTAGACCCAGTGTTTCACTATGGGGAGAACCAATATTATTTGTGCCGAAGAAGGATGGGACGGTACGCCTGTGTATTGACTACAGGGCATTGAACGCTGTAACCATTAAGAACCGGTATCCCTTGCCACGCATTGACGACCTATTCGATCAGTTGAGTGGTGCTAGTGTATTCTCAAAGATCGATCTTAGATCCGGTTATCACTAGATTAGAGTGAGGAAGGAGGATATACCGAAGACAGCCTTCAGGACCAAGTATGGACACTATGAGTTCTTAGTTATGCCGTTTGGTTTAACCAACGCGCCAGCTGTGTTCATGAGTTTGATGAACATAATTTTTCATCAGTACTTGGACAAGTTCGTGGTTATGTTTATTGATGACATCTTGATATACTCCAAGAGTCACGAAGAGCATGAGGAACATCTCAGAATCGTGTTAGAGACGCTGAGACAGGAGAAGCTGTATGCCAAACTCAGTAAATGTGAGTTTTGTATGGATAATGTGCCTTTCCTAGGATATATCATCTCAGGAGAAGGACTTTCAGTTGATCCAGTGAAGGTTGCGGCAATAGAAACTTGGCCTACACCTACATCAGTTGCGGAAGTGAGAAGTTTTCTCGGACTTGCTGGATACTACCGTAGGTTCATAGAGAATTTCTCAAGGATTGCGGAGCCTATGACGCGGTTGACACGTAAGAACCAGGAGTTTGCATGGACGAAAGATTGTCAGAAGGCATTTGAGGAGTTGAAGAGGCGATTGACAACAACACCGGTCTTGACTCTTCCTTCAGGATCGGGAGGCTTCGTTGTTTATAGTGATGCGTCAGGCAGTAGACTAGAATGTGTTTTGATGCAACATGACAAAGTTATCGCTTATGCATCAAGACAACTGAATGTTCATGAGAAGAACTACCCGATGCACGATCTTGAGCTAGATGCAGTAATATTTGCATTAAAGATATGGAGGCACTATCTTTATGGAGAGAAAGTAGAAATCTTTACTGATTACAAGAGTCCGAAGTATGTCTATACTCAGAAAGAGCTCAATATGAGGCAGAGACATTGGCTAGAGTTGATGGTCGAATTTGATATAGATTTGCAGTACCATCCGGGCAAGGCGAATGTCGTAGCAGACGCACTCAGCAGGAAGCCCACAGCTTATTTCTTGACGATGCAGCCCCAACTATTAGAGGATCTACAGGAGCTCAAGATAGAGGTTATTTTGCCAAGACAAAGTGGATTGTTGGCAAATCTTGAAGTTAAGTCATCACTAGTGGAGAGGATTAAGGCGACATTACCCACAGATGCTAGATTTTGAAGACTTAAAGAGAAGACAGAAGCTGACATGCAGACGGGACTTCGAATCCATGAGGACGAAACATTAAGATGTAGAAATCGTCTATATGTTCCGAATAGGGAATTGAGACATGAGTTGATGATTGAAGCACATAGCTCCATGTACTCTATTCATCCGGGAGGTACGAAGATGTACCGAGATTTGAGATAGTACTATTGGTGGCATGGGATGAAGAGAGAGATTACACGATTTGTGGCAAAATGTTTGGTCTGTCAGCAAGTTAAGGCTGAGCATCAGAGAACTGCTGGTATGTTACAGTCACTTCCCATACCCGAATGGAAGTGGGAACATATAACTATGGATTTTGTTACAGGATTACCAAGAAGCCCCAGTGGGAAGGATGCAGTCTGGGTTATTGTGGATCAACTCACTAAATCGGCATATTTCTTGCCGTTCAGAGTTGGACAGTCCACGGAGTTTCTAGCCGATATGTATATACGACAGATCGTAAGATTACATGGAGTACCAGTTAGTATTGTGTCAGATCATGACTCAAGATTTATATCCCATTTTTGGCGAAGCATGCAGGAGAGTCTTGGCACCCGACCCAAGTTCAGCACTGCTTACCATCCGTAGACAGACGGTCAGTCAGAGCGCACGATTCAGATCATGGAGGATATGCTGAGGTCGTGTATGTTAGACTTTGGAGGATCTTGGGAAGACCATTTGCACTTAGTGGAGTTCTCTTACAATAACAGCTACCAGGCGAACATCCAGATGGCATCTTTCGAGGCTTTGTACGGCAGAAAGTACAGATCATCGATATGTTGGAGTGACGTTGGCGTGCGTCAGATACTGGGTCCAGAGTTAGTGATGCAGACAGTTGAGAAGGTGAAGCAAATTCAGAATCATCTTCGTGCAGCTCAGGACAGACAAAAGCATTGGGCTGACACACACCACCGACCTTTGGAGTTCAAGGAAGGAGAACATGTATTCTTGAGGATCTCACCTACTCGAGGTACTATTCATTTTGGGAGCAGAGGCAAGCTGAGCCCGAGGTATATTGGGCTATTTGATATTATGGAGCGTATTGGTGAGGTGGCATATCGTCTCGCATTACCCCCATCTTTAAAGGGAGTGCATGATGTATTTTATGTCTCACAGCTGAGGAGGTACGTGAATTACCCAAGCCACATAGTCGATCATTCTGAGATTACAGTGGGATCTAGCTTGAGGTATAAAGAGCAGCCAGTTAGGATACTAGACATCATTGAGAAGATCTTACGAGGTCATTCTGAGATTACAGTGGGATGTCATCACGCCTGAACCTGGAACTTGGCTTGCCAGTTTGATTGCTCTGGGAGGATTGTCCTCTGGTATCTGGCGTCGTTCCAGCTTCGCAGGTAAACCCTGCTTCAGTCGGTGTACCCAAGGGGGTCTCATCACCACTTCTGGGATCCATAACTCTGCACCAAAAGGAAACAATGAGAACGCACAGAGGAATCAAAACAGGATGCAATTCAAGCAATTAAATAGAATTTGACATAGAGTTCAACAACGATTCAATCAATGGATGAGATCCTATAACCTATCCTTATCTTGTTGCAGGCCTGTTCGGTCCCTAAGTTGAAACCGAACAATTTAGTCGAGACCTGCATGGGCCACCACAAAAACCATGTCACGCCCCAGTCCCAAAATACCGAGGGACTGGAGATACGTGGCAATGGCCAGCAGCACGCACCGATGGATAATCCAATTTAATAGAATTATCAGGGCGTGCTTAAGCTGTAAGTAAGGTCTACTACATCACATCACACTAATCTCATCCATAAAGATAAAGAAATAAACTGCATAATCAAATGGAAATAAGTAGCAACATCATCACAACAAGTCAGTCGGAGAAACAATCCGACTTAAGTCTGAATAAACTGGCTCTATAGGCCAGGAACAAAAGATGTAAACATGAAATAAATACTGAGTACTGGAACAAGCACTCAGGAGAAGTCCTCGGCAGTCACCTCGTCTTCAGTGTTCGGTTCAGCTCCAACAATAGCTTCAGCTCCGGTCCCGTATACCTCGGGATACTGCTCCTCAGCTAGACCTGGGGACATAATCCATTCCAGGTCCTCAGTGGACATAGCAAGGTACAGGATAAAACAAGCCAACTGAATAAGCAGTGCAATAAATAAATGAACAGCAGGGTAAACTAAGTAACCAACTATGTGATATGCAAATGAGAGCAACACTAGTACTCAGGCTGAGACCGCTACAAGCTCTGTGTCGGGGAGCCGGTAGCAGTAATAACACGTAAAGGGTCTAGCTCTGCTGGAGAGTCTACAACCTCACAATAATAGTAGATATATATATATATATATATATATAACAGCCTGTAGCCTATGTGTCTCTCCCCACCCAATGTAATCACGCAAGCCATGACCATAACGTCTCATGTCCATGTCAGCGGAATTATAACTAATGCAACAAGTCATACTGTCTATAATAAATGTCTCTATCAAGTCCTGTATCCTATACAGATTCACCACGAATATCTCAGGAGAATTCTGTCCATGATAGTGTCAAGTGTCCTGGGTTGTAGGGTACTTGATAGGCCAAGTACAAAGTAAGGGGATCGTAAATCCATCTCTAAATGACGAACCCAACACCGCGTACGGTGTCGGCACCCGACTATGATCGGACACTAGGTACGTCATACGTTCCCTAGGTTAAGCAGTTTAAATCAGTTTATATGAATTTGCACAAGGAATCCAGCAGAGTATTTTTACAGAAAATATGAAAATAATGACTGCAAGTTTGGCAAGGTGCACTTGCCTGAGGTTTGGATTCCACTTAGGTCCTGGTTTCGGAAATTTCCAGAGATGTCTCCGAAAGCTGAAATAAACAGTACCATCACGCTCAGAAGGTGTCAAACAGCTAGGATCGTCTGTCCTTGGGTCCAATTTGGAGACAAGGGCAAAAACGGCAATTTCGGCCCAAAATGGAGTCCACCGGTGGGCCCGCTTTGCACCGAAAAATGTGTCAGGGTCAACGGTCTCCAAATTTACCAAACTTAGTGTCAACAGGTCAGGAACGCTGATACGAACCCAACGGAACTTTCAGATTTGAATTCTGATGAGCCGATCACGAAATCGCCCGTCGAGCGGGGCCTATGGGGCCCACGACACGCGATTTCGTCAACGTTCTCAGAATCGAACCAAACTTGACCCACAGGACCAGCGTATCGCTACGAGTCCGATGGCACAAGTTTCGTCTCGATCTGACATGTGTGCACAAAGTTAGGGTAAATTGCAAAAAAGGCGGATACGGGGCGATGTCCGCGGATACGCGTTGATTTCGGTGTGCACGCACACCCGAATCAGCTTCCGCGAAACCCCACACGTCCGTATCGACGAGGCGCACGTATCTGTGAAGACCGTGCATGACCAAGTCATCCCGTTTGGCGGGGTGCACTCAGTTCCGGGGTGAAACAGGGTCTGGTTTTTCCTGTTTTTGGATCGCGGTGTGCGATCACCACAGGACACGATGCCCCGAGCGGTTTGTCCGGGCACCGAGAGGGTCATACAGGCTTTGCGTAGAAATTTATGGAATCGAAAACAGAGATCCGAGGTGCAAGTTACGAGTACCTGAAGGGGACCCGAGAAACCGGGGTTTTCCGTGTCCGAATCGTGTCCTGGACACGTGTCCTCGGCTAGGGCTAGGGTTCAGGGCTGTGTCCGCGTGTCTCCTGTTGGCGGACACGGCGGAGGAGACTCCGGGCGGTGAGGGGCCGGCGAGGTCTCGGGCGGCGCGTGCTTCTCCGGCGGAGGGGAGAACAGCCGGCGCTGCCGGAGGAGCTGGGCGGCGCCGAGGGGGTCGGCCGGCGTCGGGGAGAGAGAGGGGGAGGGGGTTCTGGAGAGGGTTGGCCGGCGCTGGAGGTCACGGCGGGGAGGAGGACGGCGCAGGGGAGGAGATCGGCCTAGGGTCGCCGGAGTTAGGGTGGTTGGGGTGGAGTTTTGGGGGAGAAGGGCCGGAGGGGGTAGGGTTTTTATAGGGGATCCTCGGGGGGGGGGGGTCGTGGCCGGGCCAGGCGGGGATGGGGGAGGACGTGGGCGGCTCTCGCTGAGGGGAGGCGACGTGGCGGCGCATTTTCCGGCGCCGGCGGAGTCTGCGGGGGAAGACGGAGTCGTGGGTTGGGGGAAAGAGAAGCGGGTCGGGTCGGGCGCGGATCCGGGTTGGCGGACCCGCCCGACCAGCTAGGATGGCTAGGCGGGCTGGGTTCAACGGGCTCGGCCCACTGGGCCGGGCCCAAAAACAGAAATAAATAAAAATAATAATAATAAACAGTAATTAATTAATTTAATTTGGAAATTAGTTTTTAGGCTTTTAAAAATAGGTCTGAGGCCCAATAAAATCTCAGAAAATTACCCTAAGCCAGGTTTTCTATTTTACACCATAAAATCATATTTTCATTTTATTTTAATGTTATTTATTGGCAAATAAAAATTATAACTCACTACAGGGCCTATGTAAATTCCTAAAAAAATTGCATATTAATTCCAAAAATTGATTTTAAAAAAAAATCTCTGAAAATTTAGGGTGTTTACAATCTACCCCCCTTAAGAGGATTGGTCCTCGCAATCGAAGGGTAAACTATAAAGGCAAGATTTACAGAATTAAAGAAGGCTTAAGTTCTACCTGATTCTGCAAATAGGTGTGGATAACGCTGCCGCATAACATCTTCTCGCTCCCAGGTCGATTCGCCAGGAGAGTACTGTTTCCAAGCTACTCGAACCAGCCTGATTGTCTGCCCTCGCAGTGTCTTCTCGCTGATGTCGAGTATACCCACTGGCTGCTCTTCGTATCTCAGGCTAGGTCCCACCGAAATCTCGAAATGATCAACTATATGACTTGGGTCCGTCACATATCTCCTCAGTTGTGAGACGTGGAATACGTCATGCACTCCCTCTAAGGATGGAGGTAATGCAAGACGATAAGCCACCTCACCGATGCGCTCTAAGATATCAAATGGCCCAATGTACCTTGGGCTTAACTTACCTCTGCTGCCAAATCTGATAGTACCTCTAGTGGGCGAGATCCTCAAAAATACATGCTCTCCCTCTTTGAACTCCAGGGGTCGTCTGTGTGCATCGGCCCAATGCTTCTGTCTATCCTGGGCTGCACGGAGATGGTTCTGAATCTGTTTTACTTTCTCCACTGTCTCTGTTACCAACTCTGGACCCAGTATTTGACGTTCGCCAACGTCGCTCCAGCATACAGGCGATCTGCACTTCCTTCCGTACAATGCCTCGAAAGGTGCCATATGAATGCTTGCCTGATAGCTGTTGTTGTAGGAGAACTCCACTAAGTGCAGATGATCTTCCCAAGATCCTCCAAAGTCCAGTATACAAGATCGCAGCATATCTTCTAGGATCTGAATTGTGCGCTCTGATTGGCCATCTGTCTGAGGATGATAGGCAGTACTGAACTTGAGCCTGGTGCCGAGACTCTCTTGCATGCTTTGCCAGAAGTGAGACGTAAATCTCGAGTCTCGATCTGATACAATACTAACCGGCACTCCATGTAATTTTACGATCTGGCGCATATACATGTCGGCTAGTACTTCCGTGGATTGTCCAACTCTGAACGGCAAGAAGTAGCCGACTTAGTGAGCCGATCCACGATGACCCATACTGCATCCTTACCACTAGGGCTTCTTGGGAATCCAGTGACGAAGTCCATGGTAATATGCTCCCACTTCCATTCAGGGATGGGAAGTGGCTGCAACATACCTGCAGTCCTTTGGTGCTCGGCCTTCACCTGTTGGCAGACTAAGTATTTTGCCACAAAGCGGGCAATCTCCCTTTTTATTCCATGCCACCAGTAATATTGTCTTAGGTCCCGGTACATCTTGGTTCCTCCTGGATGAACCGAGTATATGAAGCTATGGGCTTCTGTCATCAATTCCTGCCTTAATTCTCCATTTGGAACACATAGGCGATTTCCGCACCTTAATGTTCCGTCCTCGTGGATGCGAAGTCCCGTCTGCAAGCCTGCTTCTGTTCTTTCTCTCAGCCTTCGGAATCTGGCATCATTAGGCAAAGCTTCCTTGATTCTCTCCACCAGCGATGACTTCACTTCAAGGTTAGCCAGCAAACCATTTTGTCCAGGTAGAACAACCTCTATCTGAAGATCTTGCAAGTCTTGTAATAGCTGTGGCTGCTCCGTTAAGAAATAAGCCGAGGGTTTTCTGCTGAGGGCGTCGGCTACAACATTTACTTTCCCCGGGTGGTACTGCAGATCGATGTCAAAGTCCACCATCAACTCAATCCAACACCTTTGCCTCATGTTGAGCTCCTTCTGTGTATAAACATACTTCAAGCTCTTATGATCAGTGAATATCTCGACCTTCTCTCCATACAGATAATGTCTCCAGATCTTCAATGCAAAAATTACTGCAGCTAGCTCCAGGTCGTGCGTTGGGTAGTTCTTCTCGTGGACCTTCAGCTGCCTCGATGCATAAGCGATAACCTTGCCATGTTGCATCAAGACACAACCTAGTCCACTACCGGACGCATCACTGTATACAACAAAACCTCCTGACCCTGAGGGGACAGTCAAGACTGGTGCTGTTGTTTTACGCCTCTTCAATTCTTCAAAGGCATTCTGGCATTCTTTCGTCCATATGAACTCCTGATCCTTCCGTGTCAGCTTAGTCATAGGCTCTGCGATCCTTGAAAAATTTTCTACGAACCGCCGGTAATACCCAGCAAGTCCAAGAAAACTTCTCACTTCCGCAACAGAGGTAGGGGTAGGCCAGGTTTCTATAGCAGTGACTTTTTCTGGGTCCACAGACAGTCCTTCACCCGAGATAATATGCCCTAAGAATGGCACCTTGTCCATACAGAACTCACATTTGCTGAGTTTGGCATATAGCTTCTCCCTTCTCAAGGTTTCTTGCACAATTCTAAGGTGTTCCTCGTGCTCTTCGTGGTTCTTGGAGTAGACTAGGATATCATCAATGAACACCACCACGAACTTATCCAAGTACTGATGGAAGACCCCGTTCATCAAACTCATAAATACGGCGGGTGCGTTGGTTAAACCAAACGGCATAACTAGGAACTCATAATGCCCATACTTAGTTCTGAAGGCCGTCTTTGGGATATCTTCCTTCTTCACCCTAATCTGGTGATAACCGGATCTAAGGTCAATCTTTGAGAATACCTTAGCACCACTCAATTGGTCAAACAAATCATCAATACGTGGTAATGGGTACCGGTTCTTAATAGTTACAGCATTAAGGGCTCTGTAATCAATGCACAACCGTACAGATCCGTCCTTCTTGGGTACGAAAAGTATAGGTGCTCCCCATGGTGAAACACTGGGCCGGATAAATTCTTTTTCCAGAAGGTCGTCAACTTGCGTTTTCAGCTCCACTAACTCCTTAGGTGCTAGCCGATATACCGATGAAGTGATAGGTTCGGCTCCTGGAGTTAGGTCTATTGTGAATTCTATCTCCCGATCAGGTGGTAAACCTGGAAGATCGTCGGGAAATACATCCACAAATTCCGTTATGACTCTTGGGTAACTTGAATCTTCTTCTACAGTCAATACCCTAAGAGTTGGCTGGACCCCTTATTCTACAGCTCCTCGAAGAAATTCAAACTCAGGAAGGCTAGGGGGTCTAAATATCACTTTTTCAAGCCGGTAATCCAGTGTCGCATGGTACTGACTTAACCAGTCCATTCCAAGTACAACATCGTAATCAGGCATAGAAAAGATCAGGAATTGGGCTCGCATCTCTCGGCCACAGACTACTACCGAACATGATCTACAAGTATCACTAACCGGGATAATTCTACCTCCCGTTAGTATTCTCTTCATCTTCGAGAGAGGGGCGGTAGCTATTCTATGTGTGGCTATGAAGCTAGCAGCAATAATTGAATGCGAAGCTCCAGAATCAAATAATGCTACAGCAGAAATTGAAGCTACTAATATGGTACCTGCTATCACTTTGCCTGCAGTAGCTTCCTCAGTGACTGCTAGTGCATATGCCTGACCCCGTCCCTGAGCGGGACCCCTTTGCTGACGAGCTTGTTGGAACAATGCGGCCTGAGGTGGTAGAGGTGGCCTGGCTCCTCCAGGCCCTGTCTGAGTTGCTCCCCCAGCTGGAAGAGCTGCAGGTGGAGCTGGTCGATTCGGAACTCCCTCTCGACGTTCCGAGCAGTCCTTTGAGAAGTGTTGTCCAGATCCGCAAACCAGGCAGAGTCCCAGCTTGCGTCGACATTCCTTTTCAATATGTCCTACCTTGCTGCAGTAATGGTAGGTAGGCAGGTTCTTAGTTGTTGCTCTTGGAGGCGGGCTCTTATAGGGCCGTTTAGCAGATTCCCCTGGTGATGACTTGGACGGTGCTGAGGAGAAGGGACGTTTCAGGCTTGATTCTCTCCGAGTAACGCGCTCCAGCCGACGTGCTGCAGCTAGGACGTCGGAGTAAGATGTGGGCGCGACCGATCCGATTAACTTCTGAAGCTCGAACCTGAGCCCATCAAAGAACTTCTCCGCCTTCTCCTCTTCGGTAGGAATTAGCGAAGGGGCGAAGCGGCTCAGACGAATGAATTCGGCGTTATATTCCTCCACCGTCATGTTGCCCTGGATCAGGCGGTTGAATCTATCTCGGAGTTCTGACCGAGCCACAGCAGGGATGTACATTTCCTGGAAGAGTCTGGAGAACTCCTCCCAGGTAACCTGATCATGTCCGAGCCTTCTTTCTTCGGACAGCCACCAATGATGCGCGTTGTCCGTCAGTTGCATCCTGACGGCAGCCATCCATTTGTCCCTTGGTAGTTCGGCGGCCTCCAACTGATGCTGTGTGTTTGTAAGCCATTCATGCACTTCAGTTGGTCCTTCCTTGCCCGAGAAGGTACGGGGCTTGAGTTGGCAGAAATCTGTAATAGATCCCGTCGCTGGCCGCCTATTTGGTGGATTTGCATGCTCCAATGCTGCGACTAGGCTGTTCCTTAGGTTCTCGGCCTCTCGGCGTTGGGTCTCCTGTTGAATCTGTTGTTGTGCCTGCATCATGGCGTAGAACATCTGGAACATTTGTTGGCCGTCCATTGCCTGTCCTGGGGGAAAGACAGGCATCGCAGGAGGGAACTGGGGAGGAGGCGGGATGTCATCACGCCTGAACCTGGAACTTGGCTGGCCAGTTTGATTGCTCTGGGAGGATTGTCCTCTGGTATCTGGCGTCGTTCCAGCTTCGCAGGTAAACCCTGCTTCAGTCGGTGTACCCAAGGGGGTCTTATCACCACTTCTGGGATCCATAACTCTGCACCAAAAGGAAACAATGAGAACGCACAGAGGAATCAAAACAGGATGCAATTCAAGCAATTAAATAGAATTTGACATAGAGTTCAACAACGATTCAATCAATGGATGAGATCCTATAACCTATCCTTATCTTGTTACAGGCCTGTTCGGTCCCTAAGTTGAAATTGAACAATTTAGTCGAGACCTGCATGGGCCACCACAAAAACTATGTCACGCCCCAGTCCCAAAATGCCGAGGGACTGGAGATACGTGGCAATGGCCAGCAGCACGCACCGATGGATAACCCAATTTAATAGAATCATCAGGGCGTGCTTAAGCTGTAAGTAAGGTCTACTACATCACGTCACACTAATCTCATCCATAAAGATAAAAAAATAAACTGCATAATCAAATGGAAATAAGTAGCAACATCATCACAACAAGTCAGTCGGAGAAACAATCCGACTTAAGTCTGAATAAACTGGCTCTATAGGCCAGGAACAAAAGATGTAAACATGAAATAAATACTGAGTACTGGAACAAGCACTCAGGAGAAGTCCTCGGCAGTCACCTCGTCTTCAGTGTTCGGTTCAGCTTCAACAATAGCTTCAGCTCCGGTCCCGTATACCTCGGGATACTGCTCCTCAGCTAGACCTGGGGACATAATCCATTCCAGGTCCTCAGTGGACATAGCTAGGCACAGGATAAAACAAGCCAACTGAATAAACAGTGCAATAAATAAATGAACAGCAGGGTAAACTAAGTAACCAACTATGTGATATGCAAATGAGAGCAACACTAGTACTCAGGCTGAGACCGCTACAAGCTCTGTGTCGGGGAGCCGGTAGCAGTAATAACACGTAAAGGGTCTAGCTCTGCTGGAGAGTCTACAACCTCACAATAATAGTAGATATATATATAGAACAGCCTGTAGCCTGTGTGTCTCTCCCCACCCAATGTAATCACGCAAGCTATGACCATAACGTCTCATATCCATGTCAGCGGGATTATAACTAATGCAACAAGTCATACTGTCTATAATAAATGTCTCTATCAAGTCCTGTATCCTATACAGAATCACCACGAATATCTCAGGAGAATTCTGTCCATGATAGTGTCAAGTGTCCTGGGTTTTAGGGTACTTGATAGGCCAAGTACAAAGTAAGGGGATCGTAAATCCATCTCTAAATGACGAACCCAACACCGCGTACGGTGTCGGCACCCGACTATGATCGGACACTAGGTACGTCATACGTTCCCTAGGTTAAGCAGTTTAAATCAGTTTATATGAATTTGCACAAGGAATCCAGCAGAGTATTTTTACAGAAAATATGAAAATAATGATTGCAAGTTTGGCAAGGTGCACTTGCCTGAGGTTTGGATTCCACTTAGGTCCTGGTTTCGGAAATTCCCAGAGATGTCTCCGAAAGCTAAAATAAATAGTACCATCACGCTCAGAAGGTGTCAAACAGCTAGGATCGCCTGTCCTTGGGTCCAATTTGGAGACAAGGGCAAAAACGGCAATTTTGGCCCAAAACGGGGTCCACTGGTGGGCCCGCTTTGCACCGAAAAATGTGTCAGGGTCAACGGTCTCCAAATTAACCAAACTTATTGTCAACAGGTCAGGAACGCTGATACGAACCCAACGGAACTTTCAGATTTGAATTCCGATGAGCCGATCACGAAATCGCCCGTCGAGCGGGGCCTATGGGGCCCACGACACGCGATTTCGTCAACGTTCTCAGAATCGAACCAAACTTGACCCACAGGACCAGCGTATTGCTACGAGTCCGATGGCGCAAGTTTTGTCTCGATCTGACGTGTGTGCATGAAGTTAGGGTGAATTACAGAAAAGGCAGATACGGGGCGATGTCCGCGGATACGCGTTGATTCCGGTGTGCACGCACACCCGAATCAGCTTCCCCAAAACCCCACACGTCCGTATCGACGAGACGCACGTATCTGTGAAGACCGTGCGCGACCAAGTCATCCCGTTTGGCGGAGCGCACTCAGTTCCGGGGTGAAACAGGGTCTGGTTTTTCCTGTTTTTGGATCGCGGTGTGCGATCACCACAGGACACGATGCCCCGAGCGGTTTGTCCGGGCACCGAGAGGGTCATACAGGATTTGCGTAAAAATTTACGAAATCGAAAACAGAGATCCGAGGTGCAAGTTACGAGTACCTGAAGGGGACCCGAGAAACCGGGGTTTTTCGTGTCCGAATCGTGTCCTGGACACGTGTCCTCGGCTAGGGCTAGGGTTCAGGGCTGTGTCCGCGTGTCTCCTGTTGGCGGACACGACGGAGGAGACTCCGGGCGGTGAGGGGCCGGCGAGGTCTCGGGTGGCGCGTGCTTCTCCGGCGGAGGGGAGAACAGCCGGCGCTGCCGGAGGAGCTGGGCGGCGCCGAGGGGGTCGGCCGGCGTCGGGGAGAGAGAGGGGGATGGGGTTCTGGAGAGGGTTGGCCGGCGCTGGAGGTCACGGCGGGGAGGAGGACGGAGCAGGGGAGGAGATCGGCCTAGGGTCGCCGGAGTTAGGGTGGTTGGGGTGGAGTTTTGGGGGAGAAGGGCCGGAGGGGGTAGGGTTTTTATAGGGGATCCTCGGGGGGGGGTCGTGGCCGGGCCAGGCGGGGATGTGGGAGGACGTGGGCGGCTCTCGCGGAGGGGAGGCGACGTGGCGGCGCATTTTCCGGCGCCGGCGGAGTCTGCGGGGGAAGACGGAGTCGTGGGTTGGGGGAAAGAGAAGCGGGTCGGGTCGGGCGCGGATCCGGGTTGGCGGACCCGCCCGACCCGCTAGGATGGCTAGGCGGGCTGGGTTCAACGGGCTCGGCCCACTGGGCCGGGCCCAAAAACAGAAATAAATAAAAATAATGATAAAAATAATAATAATAAACAGTAATTAATTAATTTAATTTGGAAATTAGTTTTTAGGCTTTTAAAAATAGGTCCGAGGCCCAATAAAATCCCAGAAAATTACCCTAAGTCAGGTTTTCTATTTTACACCATAAAATTATATTTTTATTTCAATTTAATGTTATTTATTGGCAAATAAAAATTACAACTCACTACAGGGCCTATGTAAATTCCTGAAAAAAATTGCATATTAATTCCAAAAATTGATTTTTAAAAAAAATCTCTGAAAATTTAGGGTGTTTACACCTAGCTATTTTATATCTTCTGAGAATGATGGTAATATTTATTTTAGCATCCGGAGGAGTACTTGAAGATTTTGTTGTTACGGAGCAATTGGAGAAATTTAAACCCCCAAGCAAGTGTACCTTGCCAAACTTGCAGTACTTGCTCTCATATTATTTTTTGATTTATGTTTATGATGTATCTGCTTAACCTAGGACCGTGAGATGTTGCTTAGCGTCCGAATAATATTCGGGTGTCGACGCCGTACGCGGAGTCGTGTAACATCACCTAGAGAGTTGATATCACGACCCTATACATTACTGAAACTATAACTTCCACCGTCACTCCGACTAGGAATGCTCTTCCCCGTATCATTTAGAATGGGTGGTTCTATTTCTCAATCTTTCTGACTTGCTCCTACGGAACTTTTAGATTTGAAAACTGTTTCAGAAGTAAAAAAGCCATTCAGAAAGTGAAAAAGTAAAAAAAAAAAAAATTAATGAAGGGTTGGTCCTTACCGGAAACTTGTCCTATTGGACGCAATTTTTTCCATATTTTTTTAATGTCTATACCAAGAAATCCTTTTTAAATGATTCAAATAAGAAATATTTCTCAATGATTACTCTTGTACTAAGGGCCAACTTGATCCTCTTCCCCAGGGATCCTACAATTCATTTCATTCTAGTTTGAAATATTTCAGTAGATTTAGCTTTGCTTTGTTTATCCTTTAGTTTAGTCTTAATTTCGACAAGTACGTCATACCATAGGACACCTGACACTATTCATGAGACAGAATCTTTCCTAAGTTATTCATGGTGATTTTGTATAGGTTTACAGGATTCGTGACATAGATCTTATATATGCATAACTATCATTATGACTCGTTGCATTAGCTAGAGGTCATGATCTTGCGTGTTATGCACATGAGACGTGTGATTACATTGGGTGGGGAGAGACACACATGCTACAGGATGATTATATATATATATATATATATATATATATATATATATATATATATATATATATATATTTATTTATTATTGCGGTGCTTTAGCCTCTATATCAGAGCTAGGCCCATTACGTGTTATTACTGCTACCGGCTCCCCGACATAGAGCTTGTAGTGGTTTCAGCCTGAGTACTAGTGATACTCTCATTTGCATATCACATAGCTGGTTACATAGTTTACCATGTTGTTATTTATTTTTATACACTGTATTTATTTGGCTTGAGTTATTCTTGTATCTTGCTATGTCCCCTAAGGACCCGGATCCGAATTATGTCCCCAGGTATAGCTGTGGAGATCTACCCCGAGGTATACGGGACATGTGCGGATGCTGGAGCAGTACCAACACCAGAGGACGAGGTGATACCAGAGGATTTCTCCTGAGTATTTTGTTATATAATCAGTTATTTCTGTTTCTTGATATTTTATTTCCTGTCTCGAGGATTATTGTATTAAACTCATTATTGGGTTGTTCCCCGAGACATTTTATTGAGACTTGTTGGATTATATTTCTTTTTGATTAGTTTGATATTTGAATTATGTTTACCTTCTGTGGATGAGATTAGAATTAGACTGTGACATATATCGTAGACCATTATATTATTTTACAGCTTAAGTACACTCTAACGGGTCCATTAAATTGGGTTTGCCCATTGGAGTGTGCTGTTGGCCATTGCCACGTGGCTAGTCCCTTGGTATTTTGGGACTGGGGTGTGACAAGAACACACCCCTCAAATTATAGTTTTTGCCTTTGACTAAGAATAAAATAAACTCAGGTACGATAATTTGAGGGGGGGTGTTCTCGACTTATTAAACAACATGGGGTGTTCTCAATATCTTTAATCTAACATGGGATAATATCAAAAAGTCATATTTTAAATATTAGTGCTCATACAACATAATATAATAACTTACTTAGCAAAGTTTGTTTTCACTTGCACCTATATAAAAGTTAAAATTGAGTCGTGTAAGCCATTTTTAAATACTCCATCAATTATTTTAAAAATATATATCTAATTGTTTAACTACATAATGTTTGTGTTTTTGCCTTTGGACTAGTAAAGATAGTCCCACATTGGCTACACCACCAAGTGAATATCTTAATATAATACTTTGTATGTGTTGAGGTGTGCACATGGGGTATGGTGGGACACATGGGTGCCAGGTGGGGGTGTTTTATTAGGAGAAAAAAGATTAACTCCTTAATGAAAGATTTTAAGCTTTTTGTCATACTCTTGGATATTATTTCATAGGAGCTAAGCCCCAAAGGGGCCTAGCGATCGGACTCGGGCTCAATAGCACAAAGATGTCAGCATTGTCGCAAGGCGCTTGTGCGCTTTTGTTGCGCCCGTGTGCTCGGGTTGGATGCTCATGTTGCATGAGCGGGTGCTGAGCGGACGCTGAGCGGGCTATGCATTGGGCTGCGATTGTGGGATATCAATTTTGTATACTGGCTTTTAGTCCCACATCGGTAAGAAGAGGAGGATGGGCTTCCATCATTCCCTATATAAAGAGCCCTCTAGCCTCATTTTGAACCACAACAAAAATTGAGAAAGAGGAGTCCAAATTAGTCCGTTCGAGTCACACAAATAGTTGACTACGAGCGTTCCAGAAGTTCTCTTGTGAACTTGCTGGCTCCTGGGAGCAGATCATCGATAGAGGACGAATTTTACTTTGAGTAACGGTAGTCTTCACCTTCCCAGCAAGAATAATTTTTATTCTATATTTCTCTCCTCTTCTTCTAGTTGTAAAGTTATGTCCCAATTGCAAATGTGTTTGCAAGAAAGAATGTGTTTTGGTTCTTGAATTCTGTGATAAAGAAGGAATTATAATCATCAAATATAATCTATATTATATAGTTTTTCGTTGGATCGAGATATATCAGAAAGAAAACTTTTGTGTGAACTCCTGATCTTGACTTTAACTTCTTGTTCTACCATCTTTGATTTAGCCTCGGGACTAACAATCTTAAAGCAAGATCCAAGTAATATGGAGAACAACCATGCAAGTCTTCTCAACACAAGTTTTTACAAACTTTAGAAGAATGACGGGCTACACTTCAATTATTTGGATGAGGAAGGAGTCTTCTGTCAAATGTTGGACGTGTGTAGAGAGAATCCAGTCTCTACCATTCTTATGGACGGAAGTGAACTTGATCTAGCATGGCTGGAGACGCACATTCCAAGAGAAAGAAAGTCGACATCTGATGCAAGTTGGCGCATAGAGATATCTGAAGCTAGTAGACGCATGGAGAAGTCTACTGCGGCTTTTCGAAGAAAGACTGGCATTATGCATCTACGCATGGCAACAATTAGAAAATGGAAGAACTCGGCATATAAACAGTCTTGGTGCAGGGCACTCACTGCGCATGGCAGGCTCAGTGCAGTATAGTCACTGCACATGGCCTTCTTTCGGTGCATGGTAGAACTTGACGCATGGAAGCGTTTATGTGGCTAGCTCTAAGCAAAGTCTATGCGCGACCAGGTTATGCGCATAGGGCTATGAGTACCTTGGCGCATGTCTTTTCAAGCATTAAGGATCATGAGAATGAGGATTACAGATCCAATTTCAAACCAAAATAGCAAGGTAAAAGCCTAACTTGGTTACTTTGATTACTTAACTTGGTTGCTATGATTGCGCATGTTAAGTCATATGGCGTGGTTGCTGACTTGTGAATGGACACTAATGCATCTAGCCACAGAAGCTCTAGGAAGAGCAGTTTCCTGAGGTCAAGCCTATCATTGAAGAAGGCTGAAGATCTCGATAGCAAACAAGGATCAAGCAGACGATCTGGGGATTGGAACAATGGTTCTGGAATTTGAGAAGTTACAGTCAAAGAAGTACGTATAGCAAAGTACCAGTGATTACTAAGGAAGGGTGAAGATCCATGGTTGCCAGATGGTAATATCTTGGCAGGAGACATATTTTGGAACAAGGCTTCTGTATCAGATGGATGTTCGAGCTTCTGCTTGTGAGTAGAGTCTCATTACAAAAGTTATGGGACACCAAGACTAGGACATATACTTTGTACCGCAAGATGTCTAGTCTATGGCTTATCTCCAAATATGGGGTTAAGGAGGTGGAGAAGTGTGAGGTCTGTGTGCAAACAAAGATTACAAGAAAACCTTTCAAATGGGTAAAATGAAGTATATATTTTCTGGAGTTGGTACACTCAGATATTTGCGACTTCAAACAGTTATCCACAAAGGCTATGGAGAAGTATTTCATTACCTTTATCGACGAATACTAGAAGTACGCATTCGTCTATCTGCTCAAGACAAAAGATAAAGCATTCGAGAAGTTCAAGGGGTTCAGGATTGAGGCTGAACGTTGAAAAGGGCAACAACGCAAGACTCAGAAGTGATCGATGCAGAGAGTATAGGTCCATTCAATTCACATCGTTATGCAAATAACATGGAATTGTCAAGGAGACGACTGCTCTGAATTTTTTTCAATCAAATGGAGTAGCTGAACGAAAGAACATAACGTTGACAGAGATGTTAAAGTCAATACTTTAACTGTGGGTCTTCTAAACTGCTTCTGGGGAGAAACTGCGCTAATGGCTACATTCATTCTGAACAGAGTGTTGTACGCAACTTTCGATGTCACTCCTCATGAACTCTGGTTCAAAGTCAGACCCAACTTGAATGTCATTTGAGTGTGGGGGTGTCTGGCATATGTGAAGCTTCCAGATTTGAAGATTCATAAGCTAGGAACAAGGACTATGAAGACAATCTTCCTGGGATATGCTGAAAAGAGTAATACTCGGAGGTTTCTTGATCTTGAGTCAAATTATATCATCGAAATCTTGCGACACAGAATTCTTTGAAAGATAAATTTGCAGGGCACAAGAACATTATTTTCACGAACATTCCAAAGAATAGTGTGAGTGCACAGGAGGCTAACGCTTCCAATGAAGATGTAGTCCAAGAAAAAGTTATCATTCTAGAGACAACGTTCGAACTAGAGCTCGTAACCGGTGTCTAAGTGGGTGAGGAGACAGAAGAACTTCGGAGATGATTTTGTCACCTATCATGCAGAAGCAGATCCGCTTACCTATGATGATACGATGAAGACCAGAGATGTTGTCTTATGTTGGGATGCTATAAATGATGAGTATGACTCAATAATCTCCAACAACACTTGGGTGTTGGTCGATCTGCCTGAAGGAGCTAAACCAATTGGATACAAATGGATCTTCAAGAAGAATATGAAGGCCAATGGAACTATTGACAAGTTTAAGGCAAGGCTGGTAGCTAAGGGGTTTTCTCAGAAGCAGGGGATCGACTACTTCGACACATATGCTGCAGTAGCACGGATACTTACCATCGGGATGTTGATTGCTATAAGTATTATCCATAATATGGTAATACATCAGATGGATGTAAAAATAACATTCCTGAATGGTGAATTGACCGAAGAGATTTACATGCAACAACCAAAAGAATTCATCGTTAAGGGCCTTGAAGTCAAAGTCTGCAAGTTGGTAAAATAGTTATACGGTCTGAAGCAAGCTCCCAAGATGTGACATGAAAAGTTTGATAAAGTTATAAGCTCAAACTGCTACAGGATCAGTGAGACGGAAAAGTGTGTTTACACAAAGTTCGTTGACGGGAGATGTCACGACCCGCACCTGAAAATTCGGGCACGAGTGCGTGGGTACGTCCAGCCTACGCCGCAGAGTCGGCGGTAGTACACTGTCTAGGTCAATTCTAGATTTACTAAACTAGCTCATTCACAATTAACATAGGTAAGATAATAATGAGAACAGTAACTTAAGATTGTAACTGAAATAAATACGACAACAGATTCAAATATTTTAGTACAGAAATTCAGAATGAAATCGGGGACAAACCCGATTACTAAGATAAGAAACAGAAATAAAAGATAGCTACTGCTAGCTACTCTGCAGCAGGAGTTTCCTGGGTGGGATCTGGCTCCTCATAAGTATCATCTGTACCCTCATAGGGACCATAATATGTAGGGGCAAGGTCCTCATCATCGCCTAAATCAACAGATCCAGTCAGGAAAGGAGCAAAGTACACAGTGCACAACAAGATTAAACTAAATATTTATGACAATTAAAATGAATATCATGTTGAGAAACTGCATAAAAGAACATCAATATCTCAGAGTTAATGCTGTAAATAGGAATATAAGAAAACAGAAATAAATAAGACAGGAAGTGAACTACAACAGTCAGCAAGAAATATAACATGACCAGAAACTATCTGTGTGAACTTGTGTTTGTTTTTAGAATACATAGTTGGCATGTAGGGGTTTATAAGGCTAATCCGGCCGTCATAAACGGCTATTAAATAGGGGAAATCGAGATCCGACTGAGGTACAGTCGTGTACCAACAGCTATTAAACATGGCAGGGGAAAGGGTAAACTACATGCCTTCTAGTATTCTCCCACCCGACATGAAAAACAAGACATGAACTCCAATATTCAAGACATGAAATCCAGTATTTCTAACACTAGGTGTAATCATCAAGGGTACTAGTAAAGCAGGAAATTAATTATCACAATATAAAGATTTAACTTGAAGTGCATGTACTTGCCTGTTGTTTGGATCTGATTAATTGGTTCTTGGGGAAATTTCCAGAGGTGAGTCCAAAAGCTGAAATAGATATTACCATCACGTTCAGAAGATGTCAAATAGCTAGAAACGCCTGTCCTTGGGTCCAATTTGGAGACAAGGACAAAAATGGCAGTTTCGGGTCAAAACGGGGTCCGCCGGTGGGCCCACTTTGCACCGAAAAACGTGTCCGGGTCAACGGTCTCCAAAATCACCAAACTTAGTGTCAACAGGTCAGGAACGCTGATACAAATCCAACGGAACTTCCAGATTTGGATTCTGATGAGCCGAACACAAAATCGCCCGTCGAGCGGGGCCTGTGGGGCCCACGACACGTAATTTTGTCAACGTTCTCAGAATCGAACCAAACTTGACCCACAGGACCAGCGTATCGCTATGAGTCTGATGGTGCAAGTTTTGTCTTGATCTGACGAGTGTACAAGAAGTTAGGGCAAAATATCGAAAAGTCGGATACGGGACGATGTCCGCGGATACGCGTTGATTCCGGTGTGCACGCACACCCGAATCAGCTTCCATGAAATCTCACACATCCGTATCGACAACGCGCACGTATCTGTGAAGACCGCACGCGACCAAGTCGTCCCGTTTGGCGGGGCGCACTCAGTTCCGGGGTGAAACAGGGCCTGGTTTTTTCTGTTTTTGGATCGCGGTGTGCGATCACCACAGGACGCGATGCCCCGAACGGTTTGTCCGGGCACCGAGAGGGTCTTACAGGCTTCACAACGCAATTTGCGGAATTAAAAACGGAGCTACGAACAAAAAGTTACACGCACCTGAAGGGGACCAAAAAATCAGGGTCGAACCGTGTCCGACACGTGTCCGACTCGTGTCGGACACAGGAAACCTAGGGTTAGGGTTTCCTGGATGCTGCGGCGGGTGGCCGGCCGTGGGAACGCCGGAGGTGGGCTGGGGCTGCTCGTCGGCTGCGGTCGAGACGGGGCGGAGACGTTGGCCGGTCGGCGAAGCTCTGGGAGGCGGCGGCGGCGTTCTGGGAAGAAGAAGAAGGAGAGGGGAGAAGGAGGAGGTGCTGGCTGGGTGGTCGAGGGCGGTCGGGTCCTGCGAGGGGAGAGGGAGGAGGAGCTGCAGCAGAGGGAGGGGGAGATTCCGGCGAGGCGGAGCGGAGAGTTAGGGTTAGGGTTAGGGTCGGAGTTGGGAGGAAGAAGGAGAGGAGGGGGAGTTTAAATAGGCGAGCCGAGGAGGAGGTTGGCCGGGAGAGGCGGCGGCGAGGTCGGCTTCGTGGCGCGGTGTGCGGGCGGGTCAGACGCGGGCTCCGGCGACGTGGCCGGAGCTGCCGCCGGAAATTGCGGGGTGAGGGAGAAAGGGTCGTGCGGATCCGGGCGAGTCGCTAGCGGGTCTGACCGACCCGAACCCGACCCGGTGGCGATTGGGGCCGGGCCGGCTGGGCTGCTGGGCCGGTCCACTGGGCCGGGCCGGCCCAAGGAAGAAAAATAAATAAAATAAAAAATATAAATAATAATAAATATAATTAATAATAAAAATTAGTTAATTAAATAATTAATTAAAAAAATAGTTTTTAGGCATTTAAAAATAGGTCTGAGGCCCAGAAAAATCCAGAAAAATTATCCTAGGTCCAGTTTTTCATTTTACACCCAAAAATGTTATTTCCATGATATTTTAATATTATTTATTAACAATTAAAAATTATTTAATAATTGAGAACCTTGATTTTAATTTCAGAAAATTCCCAGAAAATTCCAGAAAATTAGGAAAAATCCAAGATTTAATAATTTGAAAATTCTGGGGGTTTACAACCTACCCAACTTATAAAAATTTCGTCCTCAAAATTTAAGAATAACAATGGTACGAAAGGAAAGGCCGAGAATTAAAATATACCTCAGGGTTCAAAAAAGATAGGGGTATCGCTCTCTAATCTCGTCTTCTCGCTCCCAGGTGGATTCGCCGGGAGAATGGTGCTTCCAAGCTACGCGAACCAGAGAAATGACCTGGTTCCGTAGAACTTTCTCCGATCGATCCAGTATCTCCACGGGTTGCTCTTGGTAAGTCAGACTTGGGCCTACTTCGAGCTCTGAGTGATCCAAAATGTGGCTGGGGTCTGACACGTACTTTCTCAGCTGCGACATGTGGAAGACGTTATGGACTCCATCCAGAGAGGGTGGCAATGCCAGTCGGTATGCCACTTCTCCAATTTTCTCCTGAATGCCAAAAGGTCCAATAAATCTTGGGCTGAGTTTTCCACTCCTTCCGAACCTAATGGTGCCACGTGTCGGAAAAATCTTCAAGAATACCAGTTCTCCAACCTTTAACAAAGTCATAATCAAGTCTTAGTTCCATAATCAAAATGTTTAAATTGACTTGAATTTCATAAATTTAATTACCTCAAATTCCAAGGGCCTTCGGTGGCTATTTGCCCAATGTCGTTGCCTGTCTTGAGCCACTCGAAGTCTGTCCCTTATTTGCTTTACCTTCTCAGTTGAATCGATCACCAACTCTGGTCCCAGCAGGGCTCTTTCTCCAACGTCGTCCCATAATAGCGGGGTACGACATCTTCGTCCATACAGAGCTTCAAATGGAGTCATCTCAATACTTGCTTGGTAACTGTTATTATAAGAGAACTCCACAAGATGTAGGTAGTCTTCCCAGGATCCTCCAAAATCTAGAACACATGTACGGAGCATATCTTCAAGTGTCTGGATTGTACGTTCCGATTGTCCATCGGTTTGGGGATGATAAGCTGTGCTGAATTTGAGTTGCGTCCCCAAGCTGGTAAACTCTTCCAGAAGTGAGAGGTGAATCTTGAATCTCGGTCGGAGACAATACTTACTGGAACTCCATGCAGCCTAACAATATGTCTGATATATAAATCTGCCAGCTTTTCTGTAGATAGCCCCACTTTGAAAGGTAGAAAATGTGCAGACTTGGTCAGTCTATCTACTATCACCCAAATTGCATCCTTTCCACTAGGTGTCCTTGGAAGTCCGGAAACAAAATCCATTGTGATATGTTCCCACTTCCACTCCGGAATGGGCAGTGGTTGAAGCAATCCTCCAGGTCTTTGTCTTTCTGCCTTGACTTGCTGGCACACTAAACAACGAGATACGAACCTGGCTACTTCTCTTTTCATGCCATGCCACCAAACATGCGTTCTTAGGTCCTTGTACATCTTGTTGGCTCCTGGATATATAGAGTATTGCGATCTGTGCGCCTCTTGCATAATTTCTTCTCTTATGTCTCCTTGAGGTACACATAATCTATCGCCATGCCTCAGTGATCCATCTTCATGAATTCTGAAATCTTCTACTAATCCAGCTTGCACTTGTCCTCGAAGGCTTCGCAGGCCTTCGTCTTAAAACTGAGTCTCCTTGATCTTGTCTATTAAAGTAGACTGAATCTGCAAGTTCATCATTTGGCCTTCTTTTCCTGGGATAATTATTTCAATACCGAAACTTTCCAAGTCCTCTAGCAGGTGTCTGTCCATAGTCAAGTACATCGCCATAGGATATCTGCTTAGAGCATCAGCAACTACATTGGCCTTCCCAGGATAATATTGGAGGGTGATGTCAAAGTCTTTCATTAGTTCCAGCCACCTTCTTTGCCTCATGTTTAGCTCTTTCTGGATGAAGATATATTTTAAACTTTTATGGTCTGTAAATATTTCTACCTTTTCTCTATAAAGATAATGCTTCCATAGCTTAAGAGCAAAAATGACAGCTGCCAATTCTAAATCATGAGTTGGATAGTTCTTTTCATGGGGTCGAAGCTGTCTAGAGGCATATGCTATTACTTTCTTGTTCTGCTCCAATACACAACCTAGACCTTTTCCAGAAGCATCACTATAAATAGCGAAACCTCCGGTTCCAGAAGGTAAGGTCAGAATAGGGGCAGTAGTCAGCCTTTTCTTCAATTCCTCAAAAGCATGCTGACATTCATCAGTCTAGGTGAACTCTTCATCTTTCCTTGTTAATTTTGTCATGGGCTCCGCAATTCTTGCAAAGTCCTTCACAAACTTCCGATAGTAGCCAGCTAGTCCCAGGAAGCTTCTAATCTCTGCTACCGAGTCTGGAGTGGGCCATAATTCTACTGCAGCTATCTTCTTAGGATCTACTGCTATTCCATCTCCAGTCACAACATGTCCCAAGAATTCTACTTTGTCTAGGAAGAAAGCACATTTAGATAATTTTTCGTAAAGTTTTTCCTTCCTCAAAGTCTTCAATGCTAACCTCAAATGTTCTTCATGTTCTTCGGGGGTCTTGGAGTAGATCAAAATATCATCAATGAAGACCACTACAAATTTGTCTATGTATGGCTGAAAAACTTTGTTCATTAAGTTCATAAAAACTGCTGGTGCATTCGTCAACCCGAACGGCATTACTAAGAATTCGTAGTGTCCGTTCCGGGTATTGAAAGCAGTTTTAGGGATGTCTTCCTTTCTCACCCTTACTTGGTGGTAACCAGACCTCAAATCAATCTTTGAAAATACCCGAGCTCCACTCAACTGATCAAATAGGTCATCTATCCTGGACAGGGGATACTTATTCTTAATTGTTAAGGCATTCAAGGCCCTATAGTCAATACACATTCGGGATGTTCCGTCCTTCTTGGGCACAAATAATACTGGAGCTCCCCAGGGTGAGACACTAGACCTAATGAAGCATTTGTCTTCTAGTTCTTTGATTTGCTCATTTAGTTCTATTATCTCCTTCTTGTTGATTCTGTAGGAATTTTGAGATACTGGTGCTGCTCCTGGCACTAAGTCAATAGAGAATTCAACTTCTCGGTCTGGGGGTAAGCCTGGGAGATCCTCAGGGAAGATATCAAGGTATTCCGAGATGATAGGTAGTGGCAATTCTTCTGTTACTAGGGCTCCACAAATTTTGTTATTACCCATTTCTCTAGAACCTCTAGCAAATTCAAATTCTGGCTTGTCAGGGGGCCTGAAGATTACACTACCTCTGTGGCAGTCTATAGTGGCATGATGTTGACTTAACCAATCCATACCCAGTATAATATCAAAACTGGGCACTGGCATTACGAGTAGCCTAGTATACAGTTCTCTTCCACACAATATAATAGGGCAATTGTTACAGGCATCACTAACCGGGATAATTCCTCCACCGGTAATGATCTTATAACAATTTCTAAGGGGTTTAGTGATTAAGCTATGCTTCATAAGGAAATCTACTGACATGAATGAATGTGAAGCTCCAGAGTCAAATAAAGTAATAGCTGGTATTGAATTTATAAGCACAGAACCTGTGATCACGTCTGCTGTGGCTTCCGCTTCTTCCAAAGTCATTGCATAAGCACGGCCTTGCTGAGGTGCACCCCTCTGTTGCTGCTGTTGGTGCTGAGCAAAGCGTTGTTGTTGTGTTGGAAGCGGGGGTCCCCTCTGTTGTGCTGCTGGGGCCCTGGCCTGGGCTGGAGCCTTGGGTGCAGCGGTGCGTCCTTGAGCAGCTGGACAGTCCCTCATTTGATGCGCTGCTGAGCCGCAGTAGAGGCAGGCACCTAGCCTCTTCCTGCAGACTTGCCAAGTATGACCTGGTTTTTGGCAAAAGTTACAAGCAGCAGCTTGTTGGTTCTGTCCTTGAGCCTGGTGTTGGGGTGCTGGAGCTCGAGGGAGAGGACGCTGAGTTTGCTGCGGGGCCCTCTGCTGTTGTTGTTGTTGTTGTTGAAAAGGACGTTTGTTGGGTCCCACATTTCCGGTATCTCTCTCCCGTTTCAGTTTATGCCCCATATATCTCTCAACGCCTTGTGCCACGCTCAGGATTTCTTCATAGGTGCGAGCTCGGCTGGTGGTGACAGCAAGGCGAATATCCGGAGATAGCCCCTTCTTGAATCTACGGGCTCTGTCCTCCGGGGTACGAACCATGTACTCCGCAAAGTGGCTTAACCTGCTAAATTCAGCAGTATACTCATCAACAGACATGTTACCTTGTTCCAGTCTCTCGAATTGGCTTTCGAGAGCTTCCCGAGCCACTTCGGGGTAGAATTTCTCCTTGAATAGCCTCTTGAAGTCCTCCCAGGTGAGGTCAGGAGCAGATAGTTGGGGTTAATCTCTGAACCAGGTTCGAGCAATGTCGAACAGTTGCAGGCTTGCGGACTCCACTTTGAGATCATCGGGAACCCGAGCAGTCTTCAGGAGTCTCTCGACATTCTCTATCCACTCATCGGCATAGAGAATGCCCTCAGTTCCGTAGAATTCCAGGGGTCTAAGATTCTTGAAGTCTTTAGCACTCCCTGGCCTCTTGAGTGACGACTCCTGGGACTTAAGAGCTTCTGAGAGGCTGGTCCGCAGAAGTGCAGTCTGTTCTTTCTGGGATTCCACCAATCCCTGGAACACTCCAAGTAGCTGTGCCCCATCCAGAGTAACTGCCTGAACAGATGGAGGCGGCGGGAGTGCAAGAGTCTCGGGCACATTCTGCTCAGCTGGTTCTGATGTGCCTCCTACTATGTTCCTTGTCTGGACCATTCTGAAAGATTAAGGGATAGGAAGATCAGAATAGAATACTTGGAAATCAAAGGCGATAGAAAAATTGAGCAAAATGATATCAAGAATTGAAATAAGGACCCTATACTGTGAATGAGCTTTTCCTAGAATCCTCAATCTTATTCCTACCCTGTCCTAGGGTATTACCCTATTTAAGGATAGGACCTGCATGGGCCACCATAAAAATGTGTCACGACCCGCACCCGAAAATTCGGGCACGAGTGCGTGGGTACGTCCAGCCTACGCCGCAGAGTCGGCGGTAGTACACTGTCTAGGTCAATTCCAGATTTACTAAACTAGCTCATTCACAATTAACATAGGCAAGATAATAATGAGAACAGAAACTTAAGATTGCAACTGAAATAAATACGACAACAGATTCAAATGTTTTAGTACAGAAATTCAGAATAAAATCGGGGACAAACCCGATTACTAAGATAAGAAACAGAAATAAAAGATAGCTACTGCTAGCTACTCTGCAGCAGGGGTTTCCTGGGTGGAATCTGGCTCCTCATAAGTATCATCTGTACCCTCATAGGGACCATAATATGTAGGGGCAAGGTCCTCATCATAGCCTAAATCAACAGATCCAGTCAGGAAAGGAGCAAAGTACACAGTGCACAACAAGATTAAACTAAATATTTATGACAATTAAAATGAATATCATGTTGAGAAACTGCATAAAAGAACATCAATATCTCAGAGTTAATGTTGTAAACAGGAATATGAGAAAACAGAAATAAATAAGACAGAAAGTGAACTACAACAGTCAGCAAGAAATATAACATGACCAGAAACTATCTGTGTGAACTTGTGTTTGTTTTTAGAATACATAGTTGGCATGTAGGGATTTATAAGGCTAATTCGGCCGTCATAAACGGCTATTAAACAGGGGAAATCGAGATCCGGCTGAGGTACAGTCGTGTACCAACAGCTATTAAACATGGCAGGGGAAAGGGTAAACTATATGCCTTCTAGTATTCTCCCACCCGACATGAAAAATAAGACATGAACTCCAATATTCAAGACATGAAATCCAGCATTTCTAACACTAGGTGTAATCATCAAGGGTACTAGTAAAGCAGGGAATTAATTATCACAATATAAAGATTTAACTTGAAGTGCAGGTACTTGCCTGTTGTTTGGATCTGATTAATTGGTTCTTGGGGAAATTTCTAGAGGTGAGTCCAAAAGCTGAAATAGACATTACCATCACGTTCAGAAGATGTCAAATAGCTAGAAATGCCTGTCCTTGGGTCCAATTTGGAGACAAGGACAAAAACGACAGTTTCGGGTCAAAACGGGGTCCGCCGGTGGGCCCGCTTTGCACCGAAAAACGTGTCCGGGTCAACGGTCTCCAAAATTACCAAAATTAGTGTCAACAGGTCAGGAACGCTGATACGAACCCAACAGAACTTCCAGATTTGGATTCCGATGAGCCGAACACAAAATCGCCCGTCGAGCGGGGCCTGTGGGGCCCACGACACGCGATTTCGTCAACGTTCTCAGAATCGAACCAAACTTGACCCACAGGACCAGCGTATCGCTACGAGTCCGATGGCGCAAGTTTCGTCTCGATCTGACGAGTGTACAAGAAGTTAGGGCAAAATGCCGAAAAGTCGGATACGGAACGATGTCCGCGGATACGCGTTGATTCCGGTGTGCACGCACACCCGAATCAGCTTCCACGAAATCTCACACGTCCGTATCGACAACGCGCATGTATCTGTGAAGACCGCACGCGACCAAGTCATCCCGTTTGGCGGGGCGCACTCAGTTCCGGGGTGAAACAGGGTCTGGTTTTTCCTGTTTTTGGATCGCGGTGTGCGATCACCACAGGACGCGATGCCCCGAACGGTTTATCCGGGCTCCGAGAGGGTCTTACAGACTTCACAACGCAATTTGCGGAATTGAAAACGGAGCTACGAACAAAAAGTTACACGCACCTGAAGGGGACCCGAAAATCAGGGTCGAACCGTGTCCGACACGTGTCCGACTCGTGTTGGACACAGGAAACCTAGGGTTAGGGTTTCCTGGATGCTGCGGCGGGTGGCCGGCCGGGGGAACGCCGGAGGTGGGCTGGGGCTGCTCGTCGGCTGCGGTCGAGACGGGGCGGAGACGTTGGCCAGTCGGCGGAGCTCTGGGAGGCGGCGGCGGCGTTCTAGGAAGAAGAAGAAGGAGAGGGGAGAAGGAGGAGGTGCTGGCTGGGTGGTCGAGGGCGGTCGAGTCCGGCGAGGGGAGAGGGAGGAGGAGCTGCAGCAGAGGGAGGGGGAGATTCCGGCGAGGCGGAGCGGAGAGTTAGGGTTAGGGTTAGGGTCGGAGTTGGGAGGAAGAAGGAGAGGAGGGGGAGTTTAAATAGTCGAGCCGAGGAGGAGGTTGGCCGGGAGAGGCGGCGGAGAGGTCGGCTTCGTGGCGCGGTGTGCGGGCGGGTCAGACGCGGGCTCCGGCGACGTGGCCGGAGCCGCTGCCGAAAATCCCGGGGTGAGGGAGAAAAGGTCGTGCGGATCCGGGCGGGTCGCTAGCGGGTCTGACCGACCCGAACCCGACCCGGTGGCGATTGGGGCCGGGCCGGCTGGGCTGCTGGGCCGGTCCACTGGGCCGGGCCGGCCCAAGAAAGAAAAATAAATAAAATAAAAAATATAAATAATAATTAATATAATTAATAATAAAAATCAGTTAATTAAATAATTAATTAAAAAAATAGTTTTTAGGCATTTAAAAATAGGTCTGAGGCCCAGAAAAATCCAAAAAAATTACCCTACGTCCAGTTTTTTATTTTACACCCAAAAATGTTATTTCCATGATATTTTAATATTATTTATTAACAATTAAAAATCATTTAATAATTGAGAACCTTGATTTTAATTTCAGAAAATTCCCAAAAAATTCCAGAAAATTAGGAAAAATCCAAGATTTAATAATTTGAAAATTCTGGGGGTTTACAGGAGAGGAGTCATCGATTGTCTTTACGTGGATGACATGTTGATCCTGGGCACGGATCGAGCACGTTTCACTGAGACAAAGAAGTTTCTCTCATCCAAGTTCAGTATGAAGGACTTGTGGAGCTGATGTGATCTTGGAGATCAAGGTCATCCGGACGATCTTAGAGTAGCGTTGTCACAGTCTCATTATATTGAGAAGATGCTCACACGCTATGGATATCATGATCTCCCAGGGATCAATACTCCGTACATGTGTGACAAGAAGCTGAAGCCAAATTCGAGGGAAAGTGTCAGGCAGCTGGAGTATTCATGTGTCATCAGAAGTTTGATGTATGCAGCAACTGCCACAAGGCCTGACATAGCTTTCGTCGTGGGGATGCTGAGTCGGTTCATGAGCAATCCAGGTGTTGAGCACTGGAAAGCTGTGAAAAGAGTAACGAGATATCTTAAAAGGACTCAAAATTATGCACTGCATTGTATTGCCCCACTCCGCATCGGCATTATGTATTAAGGTGAGTGGGCAGAACTTCGTTCTCTGATTCTTACACGCTTTAATAATGAATCTGAGTTTTTGAATGCTTGTTTGCTTAAAGAGAATGATAGAACCTGCCTTGCATGCTAATAAGTGAACTCACCTAGCTTGTCTTTGAAACAAACATGTCTGCTTAACTAAGAGATCCTAAAACTCTTGTCTAAAAGTATGTGTTTGCGTGAACATGTTCCACTATCGCCTATGCTCCGAGAGAACCATATCGTGTGCCTGAATGTGTTCAAAGATAAGGCGGCTTGCCCCGCAATAAAGAATATAGTCTGATGGTTCATCTCGTCTGCATACTAGAATTTATTTGATAGTGTTTCATGCATTCGTATCGGTCGGACAATGGTTATTGGTGGAAAGCAACCATGCATCACGGCTGCTACAGAGATAGTGGAAAGCAACCATGTGTCACGGCTGCCAATAGCATCAGATAAATGAGTCATTGGTAAGCTGGACCAACCGCTACCGATCCTGAGATACTCGGGGACCGCACTGCATATAAGAGAGTTCATTGTGTTGGCTTGGATAGAGGATCGCCCCTAGATATGCATTTGTGTCTAGATGTGCATTTGTCCCTAAAGTCTCACGAGACACGCTGCGCACACCCTGAAACATAACGAACGACTTGTCTTGCTTGCTTGCTTAATATCGAATATGAAACTCTGTTTTTAAAGATGTTTCCAAAATAATGTAATATGACTCTGCTATCAAACTGCATGAAATGAACATAGGTAAAACTAGAAAGATCACTAGTAATGTAATATTTTATAACATGATTACTCAGTATTGGTTTTAGTGAATGCTTGCTTTTGTTCAGTTGTTTATTCTCACCAGTACTTATAAAAGTGCTGACCCACCAACAATTTACTTGTTTGCAGGTACTGGATCGTCCGAGGGAGCGATAGGCGTGCCTAATCACCAAGACCCAAAAATTCTGGTTTTGATTGCCTCGAGTTGCTATCGTATAAAAGGGCATAATGTATGGAACGATGCCTTTGTAAACAAGATAACCCAGTCCTTGCCCCGAATACTCAGTTGGCTAAATGCATAAATACATTGCAACAATGTCCCTTCGCTGCCTACTCGATTGATGCGATGATAGCCAAACTCTAACGATGTTGCCTTGTGCGGGCGCAACCCCAGGATCGCACGGCATCACGTTCCGGTATCAAACGTCCATACGCACCCCGCGGGAGTGCCAAGGCACGGTGATTCGCGTCTGGTGCGCCGAGGCGCGGTGATTCGCGTCCGGTCCCGCTGCGGGAGAAACGGTGGTCGGGAAGCCCTCGGGGCCGGGGCATGACATGCACTACAGCGAGTATCCGACAGTAGTGGAATGTTTCAGTGATGCAAGCTGGTATTCTGAAGTAGAGAGCGAAAGCTCTACATGAGGATGTATTCTCAAATGGTGGAGCTGCTATATCTCATTCCTTAAGGGAATCTAAGTTATATGCACTGGCGGCTGCAGCGGATGAATCAGAGTGGCTTCGGGAGCTCATGTATGATCTTCTAGTGGTTGGTGCGCATATTCGGCGGTACCAATTCACTGCGATAACCAGGCGACTACAGCGGTGGCATCAATTTTTCTCTTCAATGGTTATAAGAGATCTGTGCGGCTAAGGCACATGGTGTTGTATGAGGGCATCAAGGATCGCATCATGGTAGCGGTTAATGTTCAGAGCTAGGTGATTCTAGCGGATACGTTCAAGACACTACATGAGCGCATCAAAGATGGCATTATTAGAGTGGTTGATGATCGGAGTAAGGAGGGTCTGGCAGATCCGTTCATATAAGACCTCAAGCGTCAGCTGATCATAAGAACTATAAAGGAGTGAGTACTCCATGTTGCAGTGGCGACACCACATGAGGTACCTTGACAGGATAAAGCCTCAGCTTCAGGCCATGTCATAGCGGCGTAACACCGCATATAGTCAAGGACACATCATACATGGGCTTGGAGGAATTTTAATATTCTGTCTTTGTAATTCTACCATAAAGTTTTATGCTATTAGTTTAAAGAAAAATCTACTAGGCATCTAACTTTTTGTTCAAAGAAGGATTATTGACTGGAAGAATATCAGGAACAGTGGGTAGTCCTTTGAGACATTGAGGGGTTGCGGACCCAGAACCACTATTGTCTACTATATGTTCTTTGAGTAGAACAAGATCCTGTGGGAGGATGGCTTAGACGCCTTAATGAGTTCTAGGATATTTGGAATGTCCGGCATGCTTTACAGGAAGAACGGTAGCACAACACTACAAAGGAGCAGATAACCCCATGCTACAGTGGGTGACACCACCACGAGGTTCCTCAATAGGGTAATGCCTCGATTTCGCGAGCCATGTCAAAGCGGCGTAGCACCGCATATAGGCAGATGGCCTAATGTTGTAAAATGAAGGGTGATAAGCAGCACTACAAAGAGGCCGGTGTCCTTATATTACAGTGGTACGACACCACCAAGAGGTACCTAGAGAGGGTAAAGCCTCGGCTACGCGAGCCATATCACATCAGCGTAACACCGCAAGGAAGCACAAGACTTCATGCTGGATAGTTTGGCAATACAAAGAGGTTGTGACCTCATGCTACAGTGGATGATACCACAATGAGGTGGGACCTAAACTTTGAGCCATGTCATAGCGGAGTAGCACCGCAAGGAAGTTCAAGACTTCATGCCAAGGACTCTTTAAAAGAACTCATCTAGAGTGTATGAAAAGAGATATATGTCGTCTCTTGAGGGTATACTTGTAGACACCCAAGATACATACACCGAAACCAGACATGCATAAGACCTTTAATGTGCAACCGAAAGCACAGCTGATGTCATTGTGTGAGTGGAAAGAATTACAGCTATGGTGCAGAATTCAAGGCTTAGTTCATTCTTGTATCATAGTGTTATTCGACCCATGCGAAAAGATTCAAGTCGAAGCGACATCTATCTTAATGCATGATGGGCAGTCACTGTGAGGAACGCTCAACCCATATATTGAGATATGTGGGAGATTATTGGTATTTTTGCCTTTGGACTAGTAAAGATAGTCCCGCATTGGCTACACCACCAAGTGGGTATCTTAATATAATACTTTGTTGGTATCTTAATATAATACTTTGTATGTGTTGAGGTATGCATATGGGGTGTGGTGGGGCACATGGGTGCCATGTGGGGGGATTTTATTAGGAGAAAAAAAGGATTAACTCCCTAATGAAAGCTTTTAAGCTTTTTGTCATGCTCTTGGATATTATTTCATAGGAGCTAAGCCCCAAAAGGGCTTAGCGACTCGAACTCGGGCGCAAAGTGGTGCTTTGTTGGCGCATTTTGCACTTAGTACGTCGGCATCGTCTTATTTTATGTACAAATTTTATGCTCGGGTTGCATGTGCGTGTTGCATGAGCGGGTGCTGAACGAGCGTTGAACGGGAGCTGAGCGGGCTATGCATTGGGTTGCGATTGTGGGATATCAATTTTGTATATTGGCTTTTTAGTCCCACATAGGTAAGAAGAGGAGGATGAGCTTCCATTATTCCCTACATAAAGAGCCCTCTAGCCTCCTTTTGAACCACACAAAAATTTGAGAAAGATGAGTCCAAAGGAGTCCGTTCGAGTCACACAAAGAGTTGACTACGAGCGTTCCAGAAGTTCTCTTGTGAACTTGCTGGCTTCTGGCAGCAGATCATCGATAAATGACGAATCTTACTTTGAGCAACGATGGTCTTCACCACCCCAGCAAGAATAATTTTTATTCTATATTTGTGTCATCTTCTTCTAGTTGTAAATGTTCTATCCCAATTGCAACTGTGTTTGCAAGAAAGAACGTGTTTTTGGTTCTTGAATTCTGTGATGGAGAAGGAATTGTAATCTGCAACTATATTCTATATTATATAGTTTTTTATTGGATCAAGGTATATCATAGAGGAATTTTTTGTGTGAACTCCTGATCTCGACTTCAACTTCTTGTTCTACCATTTTTTATTAAGCCTCGGGACTAACACATAATATGATTTAATTATAACTAAATATTTTTAACTCAGTTGGTTAAGGTGAGAGGTAATTTTTTTGGATGCTTGAGTTCAATTCATAAGAACAACAGTATTTATAATAAATTTATATTTTTTAAAAAAATTAATAATTTTTTATGCGCGTCAATGCACGTGGACGTTACTAATATATATATGGAGGGGTACCATTTTAATTTTGTCCACCGCACCAAAAAAATCTCGGCCAACCATGCGAAGAATTTTACTGAGGATAGTGAAAATAAAAACATTTTAGGGCTTAAGCAAGGACATCTCATCTAGAAAGATTCATATATTTTTATTTTGTATGTAAAATAACAAGTTAAATTTGTAGTCGTGGACATTGCCTATATATATATATATATAGTCCATCGGTTACAACATCTCCAACCCTACTGTGACTTTGGAGAGAGAAAAATACAATTGTGAAGTTTGTGTGACAAAAATTATAAAAGACACTGTGGAATTGATTGTATAGTTCTAGACAATCTACTTGATTATGTCTTCACCTCTATGTTATCAATTATGAAAAAATATATTTAAAAAGAAAAAAAATGTCTTAGAAGTTGAAAAAATAAATATTTTAATACTTTTGCATTGGATAAGACTTTTTGTTTTCATAGTTTTGTCACATAGAAAAGGCATTATCTTGTATCTCATGCCATGTAGGAATCACAACATATTACAAGACAATGGGGTTGGAGATGCTCTTAAAACCAAATTAAAGAACTGATCCAGATAACAAACCCAGTAATTCTGTTGCAATTTGATGAATGAAATACTGAGAATATTATCTCCTATCACTTTTTTACATGGTATCAAAGCCTTACGGCTATGGCACATTTTCTTCGAGCGGCGGCGGTAGCGGTATGTCGAGCGACGACAACGACATGACGAGCGACGGCGGCGGCATGACTTCTACGTCGGCGGCATCGCGGATCGATCCACATCCCTGTATTACCTTGGTTCTAATGACAATCCGGGTAATACAGTTACAAAAGTGGTGTTTCGTGGGAAGAATTATGAGGAATGGTCGAGATCTATTCGGTTTTCTCTACGGGCTCGACGAAAATTTGGGTTTGTTGATGGGTCTATAAATAAACCTTCAGAGAATGATCAATTGGAGGATTGATATTGCATCCAATCGATGCTTATGCAGTGGATTGGCATACTATCGACGCTTCGGTGAAGAAAACAATACCATACTTTGAGGAGGCGGAACCACTGTGGGATTCGCTCAATGTCCGATTTAGCGGACATGCAGCTGGTGGTGGACGTGGACGGGGTACGAAAAGTGCGTGCGGCGGTGGCAGGACGTGGCTTCGTTGCTGCACAGCTACGGATGGCAGATGATGGTTCATGCGACGGCGGTGTGCCGGGTTTGACTCCGGACCAATGGTACCAACTTATTTCTATGTTTGGTAATTCTTCGGCCAAATCTCCGGAGGATCGTATGGTAGGTAAGTCCATTGCACCTTGAATTATTGATACAGGCTCTTCGAATCATGTTACGAAAAATTTGGATACATGCGCTTCTTTTGCGCAAGTTGGGCATTTGTGACTTGCATGCTCCGACTTGAGAGGGGGGGGGGGGGAGTATTGTGATTAAATTATATCATTAAATTACATTTATGATGATTAGCTATATATGGTGATTAGCTGGCTATATATGTTGATTGGGGTATTGAGATTAAATTGTATTAAATTGTATTTATGGTGATTGTCCATGTGACTTAGGCTCCAATTTGATATGCGGATGTAGGTATATGTAATATCACGATGAATGAAATACTGAGAATATTATCTCCTATCACTTATTCACACAATTCATAGACAATCATCTTATATCTCTACTCTTATAATGAAGCTTGGAAATGATTCAAAATTGAGACGTCTAAACCGTATGTAAATACTCTACTAACTATTTTTTTTAATAATTAATTATTTAACTATCTAATATTATTTATTTAAAACTAAATATTTCTAACTCAAGTGGTTAATGTGTGAGGTATTTTTCTTGGTTTATAGAAACGATAGTTTTTATAATAATTTTGTTTTTAATTTTTTTTAACATTTTTTTTTATTTACTGGCTTCCATGTACGTGTACGTGCATATTGCTAGTAGCACATAAAGTCCGCGTCATAAATAGAGCGCGCGTTTACAGTTGGAAAGTAAGCAAGCACAAATGGTCCACCACAGTCCTACTTGTGGACCTTTTATTTCAAACATCACATTCTAAATCAGGGAGTAACTGCATATTTAAACTATCATGAATGCTCATTGTCGCTCTCTGCATTATGCAGTTGCAACAAGAAGCAGCTCCCACCCCCATGAAAGTGCATGGGTTCATAAAGATAACTAAACTAAATACACCAAGGAGAATTGCATTTAGTTCATCATTCAACACATTCATAGATAGACTTCAACTTTTTAGTTATAATAATTTCGAATATTCCCACCATAACTATAAGTAACAGAATTGTATTTACCACACTCATTTCCTAACACAAACTCTATTACCCTCTTCTTCTATTTTTATTTTAATTAGTACTATCCTGCATTCCTTCGTAATGAGTTATTTCTAATTGTAGTTACCTTACAAAAAAAATTATCTAACTTTTGAAAAATTATGGGTAGTACTAATTAATTTTAAAATGATGAGGTAATAGAATTTGTATTAAGGAATGAGAGGAGATAAATACAAATAACTCAATTTTAAATTATGTAATTTTTTTCTTTTTTTATGGCCAACCTCAACTCTAGAATATATTTTGGCAACAAAAAATATAAGCTAAATTGTAACAAAATATTTTGAACTATTTCATTTTTGTAATTTGATACTTAAAGTTTCATATTATACATGTTAATATCCTAAAACTATTGAGGACCTGTAAGTTGCTACACTATATTAGTTAGCAATTAACTTTTTTGTTTCAATAAAAATTGTGAATTTTTTCGGACCAAATTACTCTAAGAGCCTGTTTGAATGGTAAAATACAGGATTTTATATTGGAAAAGAAGTTATGTTTTGTTATGCATGGTTTCTGTCTGCCAACGTAGAGCTGATTTGTATGGCTCCCCACATTCTCTTTATTTTTTAGGATGTGGATGGAAACTATACTATTAAAAAAAAAAAAAAAATCTTACGTAACTAACGTTATCAATTATTAACAACAATTAAGTGATAATTAAACATTAACTAATAAGATAAAGCATGTTAATGTAATTTTTTTAATAAGTGTAATATTTAATATAAATAAATAATTAGTTAAATATAATAGTTAATTATTATTGAGAGTAATTGATTATTAGTAATTAAAATTTTTCATTATTTATAAGATATTTAGTTAGTTATATTAGTTTATTAGCAATTAATTACTTAGTAAATAAGTTAATTAATATTATTTAAAATAATATATTTATTTTATTACATAATTAGGATAATAATTAGTTAAAGAAAGTTTTAATTAATTGTAGCTACTATTTATCTCTATAATATAAAAAGTTTTACTTATTAATTTTTTGTTCAGTAACACTACTTACTTATAAAAAAAAAAAATTTACCTATCAAATTAATTATTTTTTATTTTTCTATTTCAACCAAACATATTTGTCCTCTCCTAATAAGATAAAAATGTAGATAAATTACTATATAAAATCTATTATTCAAATTTAAATTTTTTCACACTTGCAATTTACCAAAGATATCCTTAATCATGATAACTCTTTATTTCTTCGTCATCTCCTCCGTGCCGACAAACTCCCTCGCGTCGCTCTGTGAGAGAGAGCGAGCGAGCGAGCAATCAAACTATTCTTCCTCTTCTTCATTTGGACAACCACCAATAGCGATCCCATTTTCTTTCTCTGGACGTCACAACCTTAATCCTAATTCCTTCTTCTTTTTCATCACCTTTCTCTCTCCTCTCCAATGGATGGAAGCAACAACAACCACCCCAGCCACACTCCCCATATTCTATCACTCTCTTCCTTTCCCCCCACCGTCCACCTCGTCATGGCCATGCATCAAGGACGAACTCCATGGCCACCAGCTCGAGCGCGAGATATGGCTGTCCTGAGGGGGAACTGGGACCAGGCCAATTTCTAGATTCTTGATTCAGAATGTTGGAGTTCAATTTGTGGAATAATAATAACTATCTAAGAGCATCATTAGTAAGATACATTCCAATTTTTAGATTCTAGATTCCAAAATGTATTAGCAAATTTGGTAGAATAATAAGACTCGTCCTAAGTTTCAATTTCTAGATTTTCAGATTCAACCCATCCACATGAGTTATAGGTTGGGCCTGAGAATTTCTAGATTCATAATGTAGAAACTAATTTTGTAGAATAGTAAGTACCAATTTGGACCTCAATTTCTAGATTTTATATTTTATATTATTATTTTTTCATATTAATTTTTGACCACACAATCTTTCGGACCAAAGATTACTTTATCATTTTCTACTATTCTCATACAAATCCAATCGATTCTACATTTATCTTTTTTTTTTAAAAATTTGGACCTAAATATGCAATTTTGAGCACCATCTACTAAGGATGCTCTAAGTTCCAATTTTTAGATTTTCAGACCCAACCCATCCACATGAGTTATATATTGGGCCTGAGAATTTATAGATTAAGAATATAGTAAATTATTTTAAAGAATAATAAGTTTCAATTTGAAACTCAATTCTAAATTTATATTTTTTTTCACATTAATCTTTGATCACACAATCTTTAGAACCAAAGCATTTTATCATTTTCAACTATTCTCGTACAAATCCAACCCATTATACATTTGTTTTTTTTTGTTTTTTTAATTTGGCCTCAAGATAAAATTGTGAGCACCAACTTCTAATGATGCTCTAATGCTCCATTTATTGCTCTTATTTGTGATACGATTTTTGTCTGTTTTTTGTTCAACAATATATATATATATATATATATATATATATATATATATATATATATATATATATATATATATATATATATATGTGTGTGTGTGTGTGTGTGTGTGCGCATTGTATGTATTTTTGTGTGTTTTTTTTTTTTACTTTTAAATGTATACTTGCATGATAATCTATTTTAAAATAGTCTAAATTATTGAAAAAAATTGAATTACATCCCATTTTATTTTATCATATTCAAGGTGCACCATACTACTTTACCATGATGTATAATACCCTTCACTTTTGACGGAAAATCGTCTCCAACTCACGGTCAATCCAGTTATAACCGATTTTTCTTCCATGTGCTCCCCCCCTCTCCCTCCGCCCCCTCCCCCCGTGTCTGCTAGCTGATGTTGTTCGTCGCGCGTCCTGTTGGCTGTAGGCGGAGCCTCTCCTTCTCTTTCGTCCCCCTCTTTCTTGGCCATCGTGAAGTATATGTGGGGACGACGACAACTCTGTAACTACTCGTTTCGTTCAAGCGGACAACCGATTCAAACGGCGCAAGTGTAACGACCCGACCCGCTTTGCTCAGCGAGATGACTCGTTTGAGGCAAAATATTTTCAGACTTGACCCTTCAGGAGTTCAGACTTAGGCTTTCAAAGACTCGTTCGGAGTATCGCTCGACCGAGACGAATCATCGCTAAGGTGGGTGGCTACGATGAACTTATCTTTGCTTAGCCAACACACTTAAAATATGGACGATACATGCTAGTCGCTAGGTGAATCACCCCCTGCATGCTAATAAAGGAATACAACGCACCTAGCTAAGGGAATAATCCCAACTTGTATTGCTTGTGTTAGAACATGAAAATAAAACTTTGCTTATAAATGGACCCTTGCATGCTACCTTTGCTTCATGCAAATAGACCCCGCTATGCCTCGAGTAGAACACTATACTCTCCGTAGTGCACTGTTTACTTGTTTATACTGCACGCCTTAAGAAATATGTCAATCGATACGTCCATGTACGGTTGCACTCGCACTACACCATAGACCGGGCCAACGTAAATGCTTATGTTTTACTAAATGCATGTTTGCCTGCTTATATGTTAACTTGTACCGGTTGCCTCATTTCAATACTTGTCACATAATTCATGCCACATAATAGAAATCGTGATTCACTCACCTAAGATAGGAAGACTATAAAAATAGTCGTTCCAAGCCAAGTAATAGAAATCGTGGAACGACTTTGGGACCATTGGGTCGCCAGGGTAGTTCCCATACCGGGAGCTGCAAAGATGATAAGAAAACTTAAAAGTAAGTTGCAAGTAAAAGAATGACTAAATCGAACGGCACTAAAGAACGATACTAAGTGAATGGCGCTAAAGAAATGGCTCGAGGAGCCCGCAACGAATAAAGATGAAAGGAACCAATGAGTCAGGAACGACCTGGGATGGTTTGTAGCAATGATCATTACCTGCGCCTACAACCATTGTCGTTTACTCAGAATAAGAAGATATCAAAGAAAAAGAAAGAACAAATAAAAGAGACTCGCTTGGTCGTGGACGCTTGTGCACAAGCTTGATTTTCTACGGACGGGGCGCCGGGGCATCGGGACCGATCTGGCCTAGGAGAAAATCTGGTAGTCGCGCTAGTTGTAGCTAGCACGTATAAGTTCGGTTAGTCGTCGGGGCACCGGGACCACCATCTTATTGTGACTATGTCCATAATGACGAGTATGCCAACGACTCCAGTTCATATAGATAAGTCATCCTCGCTTAGCGGCAATCCGGGTGCGAGTCATTGCATCGAATCCAGTAAGCTGAAATACCTGAATGATATAGCATGAGATCACTTGTGTAAATTTGAAATACTTGAACATCTTCTGCTAAACGCCTTATAATCTGTGTAACCTGTGCACCCGAAACATAACCTTGCCCCTGAATTTCATTATGTTTGCTAGTGCTTGATTTAACTTGATTTTTCTTGGACATGGAAGGACGAATGGTAAGTTGGTAAGTCTCGTCGTGTTTTCTTTTATATCGCACGGCGCACTGTCACTCGAGTTAGGCTTTACATCATTGCCATAAAACTGATCCTAAGGCAAGACTAGAAAGATAACTTAATAGATGGTGCACGAAACCTTTATAACATGTTTGGATTTGTCGAGCGGGCGAGAAGCCTCCCCACCAATGCATTTATGTACTGATAACCCACCAGTTTGGTTGCAGGGTACGGGTAAACCTCGTTCGGTGTGGATGTCTCCTTCATGCGTGCTAAGGTGCAGAGTTTACTCTGAAGCATTGGAGCGTTGCGTCCGAAACTGAAGCTCATATACAAGACATAATATTGGAACATCGCCTATGTATTATTCCACAAATATAGCCACTTGGCACGCTTTTACTGTTTCAGAGTTAGAGGCTTGAGCGACTTGTAATCTCGGCCTAGCGTCATTTGTAACACTTGTTCAATATCAATAAAGAGCTTGTTTTATTTCTATACTTGTGTTATTCAATGCTTTTGCTATTGACGACTCTGTGAACTTGTTACCAATCGCCTGTGCGTTTCTTATTCCGCTGCACTCGGACAATCTGTGCGACCCTGTGGCTTAGTCATCTTACCGCCTGTTCGGATCATGGCCTTGCACGGATGCGGCTTACACTCGTGCGACATCACGCCCAAATGAGAAAGATCGTCCCACAGGAGCACTGGCGCGGTGATTCGTGCCTAGCGGGGACGGCCGATTACCTGCGGGAGATCGGGACGTGACAAACTCAAAGGAGGAAAGCTCGACTACGGGGAGGGGGGGGGGGTGGACGGGATAGAGGGGGGCTGCACGCGGGGCTCGAGGGGGGCCGCACGCGGGGGTCGAGGGGGGACGCACGCGGGGGTCGAGGGGGGACGTATTGGGGGAGGGGATCGAGGGGGGCTACATGCGGGGGTCGAAGGGGGACGCACGGGGGGCGGGGTCGAGGAGGGTCGTACGCGGCACTGCAGGGGGGGCACGACGCTGCGGATGGAAGGGGGGTTGTAGAGGGGAGCTGGTTGGTTGCAGCAGCGACCGCAACATCAGCAGCGACAACAGCTTGGAACCGGTGGCGGCAACAACGGTTAGCCCCTCCTCTCTCTCCTCCCCCTTCTCTTTCTCTCCTTCACCCCCTCATTCTCTGGCACGAGAGGGGCTCCGGTTGGAGCACGCAACTGGAAGGGGGGCAGCGCGGCGGTGGGAGCGCGCAACAGGGAGGGGGCATGCCATACTGCGGCGATGTCGCGCAACGGGGAGGGGGCAGTGCAGGATGAGAGTAGGGGGGGGGGGAATGACGAAGGGGGTATTGTTGTCAAAAAAAATTGGTCAAAGAAGTTGACCGTGAGTTGAGGACGGTTTCTGTCAAAAGTTGGAGAGGGGTATCGTATATTATGGTAAAACATTGGGTGCATCTTGAATATGGAAAGATAAAGTGGGGTGCGACTCAAATTTTCTCTAAAATATTTTGAAAAAAATTTATTTTTAGATAATGAACATTTATTTTTATTGAAAGTGTTTAATTATTAGTGGTTAGTAATTATGTTAGTGGGAGGTCTGTTTTCTAAATGCATTAACCCTAGTTAATTTAAGCATATTTTAATCTATACTACTATATAATACAAAAAGTTGGTTTCACCGTAAATTTTTTCCCTAAATATACCCTTACATATATTGACTAATTAAAGTTGTTCATTAAAGTCAACAGGGACAACTATGTAATTACAAAAGTTGTCCTCTGGTCTTCATAAATAGTCTTAGGTATTAAATAATATCTATATATAATAACATAATAATAAATTTAGAATAGTTAAGAGTTTATCTTTTAAACTTTCTAAGTACTCTTAATAAATATTAAAATAATTAGCACTCGTCTTTTACTTTTTTTTATATAATAATTATCTATAAAGTACGTGCAATGCACGTGCATATATACTAGTATATATAAAGTTGGAGATCGAATGATACTTTTGGAATATAAAAGTAAAACTAAAAGATGTAGTTATTCTAATCTTTGTTAAGACTACTTAGAAAGACTAAAAGTTACTTGCCTTAATTATTCTAAAATAATTATTATATTAATATTATCATATTATTATATATATTATTTTATACATGTTTGCAAGACTATTTACGAAGAAAAAAAATAATTTTCGTAATTACCTAGTTGTCTCTATTAACTTTAATAAATAATTTTAATTAGTAAACATATGTAAAGATATATTTTAAATGATAAGTTTAACAAAAAACTGAACTTCTCATTATATATACAAGTATACATGAAAATATTTTCTTTAGGAATTAATTCCTACTCTATATACAACTATTAAACAAAAATAAATTTTTTCATCCACTTAATATTAATTTTCTACGTTTAAATACTATTTTGAAATAGAAATCATTATGAATTAATATTATTAATGAGATTTGGAAAGGACAAAATGCACTTCCTTAATTTTCTTATATATATAATTAGCTAACTGTCCTAATAAATTTAATAATTTTATTTCCACGATGAAGTATGATTTTTTTTTATCACATATATCACAGTGTTTTAAAAATCGGACCGGAAGATTGACCCGGCCAAGGTACTGGATCGGGTCAATCTGGTTCAACCATTGAGTTAACCTACGTAGCACAAGATTAATTTCTTATGTACATTGATTTTAACAAAAATATTTATTTAAATCAAATTTAAAAAAATAGTTGATCAACACCGAACCAGATCGAAAAAATGTTCGGTTCATGCGTCAACCGGTTGATCCTACCGATCTGATTTTTAAAACACTGATATATAGAAAGAAAAATATATATAGAGAGAAGGGGTCAAGATCTCCGCTCTGAAATATCCTATAAATGTCCTCGAAATAGCATAAATTAGATTATTTTTTATTTGTACAAATTAGTTCAAATATATTATAAAAAATTAAGTAATTTAAAAATTTAATCTATGCCGTCAATAACTGTTATTTTAAAAATATTTAGAGATGCTTGAAAACAGAAATCTCTATCACTGTTATTTTAAAAAAATATTTAGAGATGCTTAAAAAGCATAAATCTCTATCCTCTTTGTTATATATATATTCCTACCAACTAGACTGGCAATAATTCCTGGTCCCACTCTCTCCTGAATGATTCATTGCATTGCATACATTCACATCCACAGTACAATTTATTCCCATCCATTTACTATCACTATTGTATTTCCTAATTAATCCGGCATGTGCTCTCCTAACTGAAAAGAGAGAGTAAATTATCAATAGTTTAAGGACCAAAAGAGAACATTCACATCCACAGTAACATTTATTCCCATCCATTATATTTTTCCTAATTAATCCGCATGCCTCCTAATTAGAAAAAAAAAGTAAATTAACAATATTTTAAGGAGCAAAAGAGGACATTCCCATGTGCCCGAAAGGCAGGGGCACTCTCGTAGTTCCACATTAAAATCACGGATATTTAGCTCCCGAATTATTCGCTTCCCGTGTCCAAAACCTCTCCAGTAAGTGTCCGCTCCCACTCTCCAATGTCGACGTGATCGCTTCCTCCTCCTTCTTCGATGGGTTCGCTCGAGAGCGCTCTCCCCATAAAGAAGCTGCCGGTGCTCCGGTCGAGCAGCCGGTCGTTCTTCTCCCGGTCCAGGTCCGGAGTGGCCCGGTTCCTGCTCTTCGAGAAGGTGGACTACCTCCAGCTCGTCTGCGTCGCCGTCGCGTTCTTCCTCGTCATCGTCCTCTTCCAGGCATTCCTCCCCGGCTCCATCGCGGAGAGCCCGGCCGGAGGCGGCGGCAATGGAGGGGGGCTACTGGAGGAGATTGCTGATTTGGAGTTTGGTGAAGGGATTAGGTTCTTTCCGTCGAAACTTGAGCAGAAGTGGGAGAAGGAGAGGAGGGAGAGGAATGAGAGCTCGGTTCTGCGTCCGGGGAGGCGGATCGGGCTTCGGCGGCCTCAGATTGCTGTGGTGAGTGTAGATTTTCTTGAATCTCGGAGTTTTTTCTTCTTCTTCTTTTGAGTAATTTTGTGGGGTGGAGTGTGATAATGAGAATTTTGGAGGGTCTCAGGTGGTGCTGGGGCTTTGGGCCGACGGAATGCAGCTGGAGATGATTAGCGTCGCGGCTGCTTTGAAGGACGTTGGGTATGATATACAGGTACATGTCGAGAAAGATTCGATGCCATTGTGATTTTTTTTTTTATTTTACTTTCTGCAAGATTTTTTCTGCGTTGACTTGGTTTGATCAGTGCACTTGTTTTAGGCTCTTGGTAAAGGCACTACAAAAATGACAGTATTGATGCTAGTCCGTTATGAAGAATTTTTATCATGTCCAAATTTTACTATGGCTGCCCATCCTATTCATTTTCCTTCTCCTGCTACTCCCCCACCCCCTCCGGCCTCTCCTCCTCCCTCTTCTAGCGATTTTCTGCCTCTCCGCGTCGTCGACCTCACCATCGACCGCGTTGCCGCCGCCGAGTCGCACCTCGCCATCGACCGCGTTGCCGCCGCCGAGCCGCACCTCAAGCACCTTTCCGTCAGCTCCGTCACGAAGATGATGAAGAAGAAGAAGAAGCGTGCGAGAGGCTGGCGCGGCGGGGGCACATGCTCGTGGGGGTCTGCGGCTACGTCTTGTCCTAGCGACGGCAACGACGGCGACAACAGCAGCAGAAGCGACAACAACAGCGAAGGCGAGCGCGTGCGCCTATGCCTCGCCGCCGCCCCCGCGCGCGCGCCTCCGCCTCCTCCCCCGCCTCCCGCTTCCTCCTCCTCCTCCTCCCGCTCCTCCGCCTCGTCCCCCCCTTCCGACCTCCACGCAGCCCCGCCCTCGTGTCACCTCGTGTAGCCCTTTCCTTCGGACTGTCAAAATTTTGACAGTCCTATTAATTGGAAGGACTGTCAGTCCTAAAAAATTAACATATTTTTTTAGGACTGTCAACATTTTGACAGTCCTTCCAATAAGACTTTCCAATAGGACTGTCAGTCCTGATTATAAAAAAAATCAATTGGAAGTGGACAGCCCAGTGAGTAATTTTTTGGAGTGGTAAACGTGTAATTATCAATGGTGAAAATTTGGGCTGTCCTGAGTCATTTTTGTAGTGCCTTTATCAAAAGCCTTGTTTTAGGTTTTACACTTTCAATTGCTAGTTTAGACAATGTAGGCTTGCGTGATTAAGAAGTGAGAAATAGCTGCTTCATCATTACTGGATTAGTGGTGCACGAGTGAGATCCCATGTTGCACGGGCGCGAATAGATGTGGCACGAAATGGACACGATGACACGGGCACAATTTTCGTGAGTTGCGATATGAGTTGACAACAATTTGATCTAGTTATGATCTATTTACTTTTGTTACTTTGGAGAATGTAGGTTTGTGTAATTAAGACGAGTGATATAACTTCTTCATCACTACTGGATTAGTGGTGCATGAGCAAGATCCTATGTTGCATGGACACGCATTGACATGACACAAAATGCACATGATGACACAGACACGGCAATGTTTTTGTGTGTGTGCATGTACTAGTATATTTTGGAGTATCCATACGTGTCCAATATACGTCATACATCGACATAACATGAAGACAACAGTTATGGTGTTTGCTACCTAAGTAAGATCATCAGGTGTTTCAGAAGATGGGAGGAATTTAGAGTAGTCATTAATCTATGCAACATAGTAGGATAAGTGAACAACATGTTGCATCTTTTGTATGCCTACTGGCTTCTTTTCTAGTTTGTTTGGTAACATTTTTTAGTGATCAAAAGCTTTTGGAAACCGAGGTTCTGTCCAATTAAAGAAGTATTATTTCTTTACTAGAAATTAGGAAATGAAATTCGAAATGCGTGATAGCATGGCAATAGTGATGACTACGAATGGGAGTAATGCTACACAACATGAGTTCCCATTAGAGAACATGCACTACAATGAGAAGGGGTAAGGCGCATGTCACATAGGATTTGTGATGGAAAATAGGAATAGAAAGTCACATTCAAAGGTGGGTGTTCAATTTTCAAAAGCCAACGTTAAGAAAGAGTAATTATTGCTTAGCATCAATTTCTTTCCACCTTTTTCTCTACCTATTTAGTTGGAAAGTTGAACAGGAAAACTGTTTTGGTTTGAGTGGTGCAAAAGCTTCTAGCCTCACTTTTCAATGCCCAAACAAGAAACTAGTATAAAGAGGACAATGTCCACTGCTTTCCTACTTTAATTTTCCATTTAGGAAGCACAACCAATCCCTGTCCCATTACTTTCCATCATAGTTTAGTTTAGACAAATTACGTTCTTACTGGATGAAATACTGATGTTTGTCGGACTGATAATTTCTGAACTAACGGTGTCTTGCATTAATATTGGGAATACCACTGTCTAACTCAGTTATACATGTAATATTTGTAAACCTTTACTAATTAATATACTAATAGTTAGATCATTAGTATTTAAACAAATTTTCATAAAATTAATTGCATCTTTCTTAAGGTGAAATTTGGTATAAGTTAGTTCAATGTTGGATTTAATACCGGTTTACAACAGTTTTAACCGTAATTGTGTTTCAGAAAGAAGACTGGCCACAAAGAACATTGTTTGGCATGCTCGACTTTAGGAAACTAAATATGGAAATTTCACTACATGAAGCGGAAAACTCTCTTATTTTAGTTTCATCCGAATTGGTAGGAATGCACGGAATTCAATAATCACTCAAAAGTTTTTATTGTTGATGGTTATTTCAGATCTAACACGCACCCTTTTTTGGCCTTCCATTTGATATCTTTTAAATATGTAACTGTACATGTCAACTTTACATTTTGTAGTTTCTATCTAACAAACAAGATATATAATTGGAAACTGAAGTAGTTTCCAATTGCCGAAATATACCCACAGGCCGAGTCAATTAAAAAGTTTGGAAAAGATGCCAGACTGATGAATGACCTGTTTCCTACAAAGTGTTAAGTCTAGCAAAGTAAAAGAGAAGTGGAAGGGGCCATGAAGCAAGAGGGTTATTCTGAAGCAGGTAACATGAAAAAAAAAAAACTTTTATTTGAAGCAGGTAAAGTGAAAAAAATGAAATCAGCTTTTGTCATGGCTACTATTGTGTTGTGAAACATGTCTGTTATGGGTGGTTTGGACTAGAAAAAGTGCAGGCTTGATATTTTGAGCCCAAGAGGGCTGTTCTATAATAATTTATAGGTGGTAGCTTTGGAGAGTGTCATAAGGCGTCTCAAGATGTGAGGTTTAAAATAACAATTTTGTAGTTTCTATCTAACAAACAAGATATATAATTGGAAACTGAAGTAGTTTCCAATTGCCGAAATATACCCACAGGCCGAGTCAATTAAAAAGTTTGGAAAAGATGCCAGACTGATGAATGACCTGTTTCCTACAAAGTGTAGCAAAGTAAAAGAGAAGTGGAAGGGGCCATGAAGCAAGAGGGTTATTCTGAAGCAGGTAACATGAAAAAAAAAATTCTTTTATTTGAAGCAGGTAAAGTGAAAAAAATGAAATCAGCTTTTGTCATGGTTACTATTGTGTTGTGAAACATGTCTGTTATGGGTTTGGACTAGAAAAAGTGCATGGATTTTTTGAGCCCAAGAGGGCTGTTCTATAATAATTTATAGGTGGTAGCTTTGGAGAGCGTCATAAGGCGTCTCAAGATGTGAGGTTTAAAATAACAATTTGAGTAGGTGGAACTTACGATTATTACAGTCTTAAAGAATTGACGGTTTCTTGTCTTGAAAAAAGGGAATAGTCTATGAACACGTGTTTATGCTCATGTCTTCAGTCAGAGGTCAGGTATGTCAGATAGGTTCAGGCATAGCAGATGTCGGTTGAGCGAGCTTCAGTTCTTTGGCTGTTGCTGCTTCCATGAGGGAGATAGCTGTACACCTACTTGGTAGAGGATTGATTGCTTAAAAAAGGGGTTGCAGAGACCTAGCTTTCGAAGGAAACGGAGTTCATTTGATATGTTCTTGAATCATGAATGGACATGGTTTTCTTCTTTGACCGACGACAGCAGAATTGTACATAAGAAGCTTTTTCGAATTCATTGGTTGGCATGAGATCTTCAACATTGGATTTTGGGGCATGGAAAAAGTGCTGTTACGAAGAATACGAGCACATCTGTGACTTCAAAGGGAGGGAATCCTCGAGTGTTAAAGGGCTAGGAACGGAGTGTTGGTTTTTGGCTTGAGTATGATAATGAGCATTATGTGTGAGTTGAATTTCATAGATCTTTGATCTTTTGGATTTTTGTTCATCAGTTACCATGACTATTACATGTTTCATCAAACTCAACCTGAGAGGGTAACAAGAGAGAGAAGCTGCAGCAGTTAACAACAGTTGGGGGGTAGTGTAGATAACTTTTGGTCCCTTGCGGAGTCTGTAATTCAAGTTATTTTGATAGAAAATCTGCAATTCTAGTTGTGCATGGTTTCTAGCATGCGGTTTAGGGTTCTAATATTGAGAATAAAGAGTTTGTATGTGCAAGTTGCATATGTTTCCAACATATAGAACTCATAAGGGATGGAAGGAGTGTAGAGGAAATAACAATCAGCCTAACTAGAATGCCAGTTACACCCAGTTAGGTATAACGTATATTTTGGATTAAACGGAGATCCGCCATCAGAATATGAATGTTCAGTTTGGTGACGTTTTCTCTGTTTATTTGAGTCCAAAACTGGAATTCTGGTTGCCAGAACCGGAGTCCGACTTTGTCTACTATGCATCTTCCTGGGTGTTTTTTGACTTTTTAGTGGTTTTGTAGGGTTTCAGGGGTATTTGTGTCTTCATATATGCTTTTCCTGGTTCATATGAATAAGCATAACTCCCAATAGTGAGTATGTCCGCCCCCCACCCCAAAATGAAGTTGATTAACCATCATTTCATGTTCTTTTCCAATTCCATGCCTATGGCCATATAAATATCTCATTTTTTTTTTACTTCTGCCTTGGAAATGGTCTAAATGGGAAATGGCTACCTTGTTGCTTGGGTAGTTCCAGTTCTAGCAGTAAAGTAGTATCATGTGAAATCTTTCTAAAACAAAAATTAAAAATAGATTAATTTTTTTTTTCATCATATTTTCGTTGACCAATCCATATTTAGATCATGGAAGCAAAACGAGCTGAGATGTTAATAGTGAAGCCATCAAAATAGCCTGGTTTCCAACAGATGCGTTATCTCTCTCCTTTTTCTGTCAAATGACCAGAAAACCAATTTCCATCCAATGGAAATAATTTCCTCGTGGCATATTTGTCACTTTCTAGAGGAAAGGGGTATTGGTGGTTGTTTTCATGGCAAATAAATTCTATTGCATCGACTCACTTCCTTCCTCAGTTATCAAACTTCAATTAGATGTCTCATAAAAAGTACAAAATCAATATTATATGCACATAGAAGCACGATTGGGCTCATATTTTAATTGAATGTTTTTGCAAATATTTTCATTAGGTATTGTTGAGAGTATTAAAGGATTTTTTATTCCACATGGAGTAGAGTAGTAGAGAGAGGGGTTAGCCTCTCTTATATATATGTAGCTCCACATCAATAATAAACAAGTCAAGTATTCTACTAAATTTCTATTTGGTATCAGAGCAAACTCTCCCCCCCTCTTTCCCAAACCCTAATCCTAATCCCCTCCACAGCTGCCGGCCCCTCCCACCCTTCCGCCACCAACAACACCCCTCTTCCGCTACAAGCAGCCGCTGGCCAGCAGCCCTCCCTCCCCGCCGGCCAGCACCCCCTCCCTCCACGCCGACCCCTGCCCTCTCCATCGCATCCAGCAGTATTTCATCTTCTTCTTCTTCATCTTCTTCTCTTCTGTGAGTTGTAACTCGGTTCTGTCCGTATGCAACTGCGATTGCAAGGAAGAACGGACAGTTTTATTTTCTGATTATCGTTTTTGTAGCAGCAAGATTGTAATCGGAATATTAATTATATAGTTGCTAGTTGGATCGAGATATATCAGTGAGGGAACTTTTGTGTGAACTCCTAATCTCAACTACAACTGTCGGTTCTTTTTTCTCTTTCTCGTCAGGCCATGCGGCCTCGGGTCGAAACCATAGAATACGACCCTAATCGAAATGCATACATTTGTCTCATACACTATGGGGATGGTGAGAACAACCTTGGATCGTTGGCGAGGAACATTATGAAACTGCGCAAAGAGTTAAGCAAACTTCACAACGTTACAAAGAACTTCAGGACATTATAGCTATTCTTGGGTCGTGCACCGGACATGAGCAACGGCTCAGGGACACCGCTGCCGCTGAAGGAGGAACATTAGACGTGGAGAGGATGACGATCAAAGGTGGAGACGATCTAGATATACCACCGTCTTGCTGATGGAAGAGGACAAGAAGAAGACGATATGGACGATCTACGACAAGCTGACGGCCCAAGAGATGAAGGCTTTGGTGGATGTTCTCTTCTCCAAGGGATTGACCGAGACTAGCTCCCGTATTGCACACACAGATGTGGATCCTTTACCATACAAAATACGAAAGTTGGAAAAACTGGAGATAAAGTTGGAGGGTACTTCCAACTACTTGAAGTGGTCGCGTCAGACGATGCAGACTCTGAAGGCAAGAGACTTGGTAGGCTATGTGAATGGCCAAAACCAAGGCATCTAAAGATCACTCCTCACGGGAGTTTACTGTGTGGGAAATCGTCAACAATGTGGGAAATCGTCAACAATGTTGTTGCTGGATGGTTAACAACCTCATTGACCGACCAAGTATCGGGCAACGTGAAAGCAATGGAGGGTGCTGGTGACATTTGGATGACGCTGAGATATATGTACTCAGGGTCGGACAACCCTATGAGGGTCTTCCAACTACAATATGAATTTGATAAGGTGGTCCAAGAAGACTATACCATCTCTGAGTATGCGGCTCTGCTGAAGAAGTATTGGTCAGATCTCGACCACTATAATCCCATTGGCGTGGAGGATGAGCAAGTGGAACCGACATTTGCGAAACATTATAAGAAGTTCATGGAGTATGTTCCGCGACAGAGGATAATGAAGTTCCTGAAGGGGCTCAACCCAGCATTCGAGCAGAGGAAGAATGTCATACTTGCACAATCCGGACTACCATCACTGGAGGAGGCCATAGCCGCTATGGCACAAGAAGAGGTACGACTGAAGCTAATGCTAGCACCACTAGCTCTCCAGGAAAAAAATTAACTCAAGCAGTGTTTAACCTAAACCCTTTCGGAGGGGGAGGGTGCTCAACTGTGGAGAATCTGGACATTTTATCAGATTATGTACGAAACCTTTAAGAGGACAGTCCAGCGGTCGCAGACGTAGCCGTGGAGGGCGTAGGGGTGCCAGAGGAGGCTATGGCGGAGGTAGAGGTAATTATTCTGGAGGGCACAAGGCAAATCTGGCAGAAGGGAAAGTGAGAGTCGGTCATCCGATATGACCCCCTAGTGAGAGGGAAATGCTAGAAATGTGGAGGAGCATGAAGCTTGAAACCAGCGACATTCGAGCCAACACCACTGGGGCATCGACTTCAACCACCTCTGGGGGTAACATCACCTATTATGCCCATACAAGCACATGTATACCTGCTCTTGCCCTTGCATCTACCCACAGACCAGGAAGTCTAAATTGGATAATTGACTCTGGGGCATTCCGCCATGTCACGGATGCCCATGATGAGTTCCAAGATTACACTCACCTGACAACGCCTGGAAGTATTCAGACTGTTGATGGTACTACTAAACCCATTGTGGGTAAATGCACAATTGATTGCACCCCTTCTATGACTCTTACTGATGCTTTGTATGCTCTATCTTTTTCTATTAATTTATTGCTCTATCTTTTCCTATTAATTTATTATCCATTTGTGCTATTGTTCTTCAACTTAATTGTGTTGTTTCCTTTGACATTCCTAACGTAATTTTTCAGGAAAAGGAAACGGGAAGACGGTTGGAAAATGACACTTGGCATAAAGGGATATGATACTTGGATAGAGGTGGGCTGGATGCATCACTGGCATCACTGGTAGATGAAGCACAACAAGAGCCGCGAAGGACTGTAGAAGCAGAATTATTACTCCAACACCAGCGTATGGGACACTCTTCATTCAGTCTACTGAGTCGGATTTATCCCTCTATGTATCAAAAGGCTAATAAGCAAAAGTTGGTTTGTGTTACTTGTGAACTTGGAAAACATACCAGAAGCTCGTATGTGAGTTCTGGAAATAAAAATTTATCTGCTTTTGATATGATATATTCTGATGTGTGGGGACCTTATCCTACAACTACTGTTAATGATTTTAAGTGGTTTGTCACCTTTATTGACTGCTACACTTGTGTCACCTGGATATATCTAATGAAGAGTAAGAGTGATGTATTCGCATGCTTTCAAGATTTTTATCGCAGGGTTACAACACAATACGGTGCTAAGGTAAAGACTTTGAGGTCTGACAAATGTGACATAATACACCAACAAGGTTATTAAAGAATACTTATCAGCCCATGGGATACAACATCAGACTTCATGTGCCTATACACCAGCTCAGAATGACGTGACTGAGCGGAAGAAGATGCACCTGTTAGAAGTGGCACGGTCAATGATATTTGCTATGAATGTTCCCTAAACACTTGTGGGGGCATGCCGTGTTGACGACTGCATATCTCATTAACATGATGCCCTCTCAGGTGTTAGGATGAAAGACACCGTTTGAGATGCTTACAGGTGAGAACAAGTACATTGTTCCCCCAAAGATATCTGGATGTGTCTGCTTTGTGAAGGATAATAGGCCTGCAGTGGGAAAGTTGGACCCTCGGGTAGTGAAGTGCGTCTTTGTTGGCTACTCAGGGACTCAGAAATGATACTCTTGCTGGAGTCCTATGGAGCGAAGGCTCTTTGTGAGTATGGACGTTACATTCAGAGAGATTGAACCATATTACCACAATGGTTCAGGTGAAGGCTCCACATTTGGTGACACCTAACACATGAGGTGTTAGGAGTGAGGGAGAGATGGGCCCAAGCGTGATTGTCGGGTCAGTTCCATGCCCAATGATGGAAGTTGGTCCAAGGGAACAAGGGGGAGATAGCGAGGGGGAGAAAAGTTAGGAGGAAGCTCACAATGAGAAGGAAGAAAGTGATGCTGCAGTACAGGGGGAGGAGCAGACTACAGAAAAATCTACAGAGCTCCAAGTCTACAGAAGGAGAAAGCAGCAATCCACTACTGTGCCTATTGCCCCTACTGTGCCATGTCCCCCATCTAACCCTGACCCAACTCCTGAAGATGCACCTCCCGCACCAGATCTCTCTAATTCGGATGCGGATTCCTCTGATTCGGATGATATGATCTCTCCTCCTTATCCTTCTCCCATTCCCTTAAGGAGATATTCTCGCAGTAATGCGGGAAGATTCCTTAATCATTATGGTTATGAACATGACATTGCCCATTTTTTATCCTACTCTAATCTATCCCCTACTTATGGAGCATTCATTGCATCGTTAGATACCACCTCTTTGCCTAAGTATTGACAGGAGGCGAAGGAAGATCCGAGGAGAAAAACTGCAATGTTGGAGGAACTTGGGGCACTTGAAAGAAATGAGACATGGAAACTTGTTCTATTACCTAAAGGAAAGAGAGCAGTTGGATGCAAATTGGGTTTCACAGTAAAGGAGACGCCAGAAGGAAAGGTGGAGCGATACAAGGCAAGATTGGTTGCAAAGGGATTCACTCAGTCCTATGTCATCGACTATGATGAGACATTTGCTCCAGTAGCAAAGATGAGCACGGTAAGAACCCTGGTTTCTCTTGCAGCAAACCATGCGTGGCAACTTCATCAATTGGATGTGAAGAATTTCTTTCTTTATGGAGATCTACAAGAGGAAGTATACATGAAGACGCCCCCGAGTTTTTGCACGAAACAGTCAACATGAAAGGTGTGCAAGCTGAAGAAGTCATTGTATAGACTCAAGCAATCTCCTCGGACCTGGTTTGAAAGATTCAGAAATGCTGTCACAGACATGTGGTACAGCCAGATCAATACAGATCATACGTTCTTCTTCCGACAAGCGAGAGGCCACGTCACCATATTTGCAGTATATGTAGATGATATAGTGATCACAGGTGGTGAGGAGGAGGAATATACCCAGCTGAAGTCAAAATTTGCCAAGGAATTTGAAGTAAAGGACTTGGGAATGATGAGATATTTTCTTGGGATCGAGCTTACTCGAGGAAGAGGTGAGATCGTCCTCTCTCAGAGGAAGTATGTACTAAATTTGCTCACAGAAACTGGTATGCTGGGATGTCGATCGACAATCACTCCAATCGATCAGAAAGATAAGTTGGAGGCAGAGGCAGGAGAGCCGGTTGATCGTGAGAGATATCAGAGACTTATAGGCATATTGATTTATCTAGGCCACACTCGTCCTGATATTTCATTTGCTGTGAGTGTAATGAGTTGCTACATGCATGATCCAAGGAAGGACCACATGGATGTAATTTTTCATATTATGAGATATCTGAAGGGGACTACTGGAAGATGACTATGGTTCAAAAACAACGGACACATGGATTTTGAGGGGTACTGCGATCCAGATTGGACAAGCTGCATGGACGACAGAATGTCTACCTCAGGTTACTGTGTCTTTGTGGGGGGTAATCTAGTTTCATGGAGAAGCAAAAACAGTCCGTGGTAGCACGATCGACCGCTGAGGCAAAATATAAAGCTATGGCTCTGGGAGTGTCAGAGTTGTTGTGGATAGAAGTACTGCTGACAGAGTTGAAGCTGGACCAGGAAACACCATTGCGCCTTTTGAGTGACAGTCAAGCTGCACTAAGTATAGCTAACAATCCAGTTTAACATGACGTAACAAAGCACATCGAGATCGATCGATTTTTCATCAAAGAGAAGCTAGAGAAAGGGATATTAAAGCTCGATCATGTTTGCTCAGAAGAGCAAGTCACAGATTGTCTTACTAAGGGTCTTAATTCATTGAGTCTTTCTAAACTATGTGACAAGATGTGGATGATTGATATCTATCGCCCATCTTGAGGGGGGAGTGTTGAGAGTATTAAAGGATTTTTTTAGTCCCATATGGAGTAGAGTAGTAGAGAGAGGGGTTAGCCTCTATTTTATATATGTAGCTCCACATCAATAATAAATAAGCCAAGTATTCTACTAAATTTCTATTGGTATTAACATGTCTGACCTTGCAAAAGTAAATTTGTAGCATGGGTACTTGGAATGTGGAACACTCTAGAACACGGAACAGAAATGAGAAAGCGGTATACGGGGGTCCTGGTACACTATACGTTCTTCGGAACACAATACGTTTATTCAGAACGGGGTTTTGGAATGTTATTAAGGAACAAATATGTAACATAAATATAATTTAAGATTCAAAGTTAATCAAGTACCATAATACAACATCATCAAATACTAAAAAAGAAGATTCATAAGTTCCAAATAATCCTAGCAATAATGTCTTCTAGAAAAGAATTAGTAAGTCTTAGGCTCTAAAAACTTTAATGAACAATAACAAAAAAGCTACATCCTCTTCCCTTTAAAAGCTTGGCTAGAAATCCAAGCAAGTATAATGTATTTGCTTATCTGAATGTTGATTTCCATGTTCCATTTCGCCAAAGTTCCAATTCCATGTTCCGGGACGCATGTTCTGGGATTGCAAAACTCTACCTAAATGGCAAATTGATGTAACCATGATCTCTTGATATTTGATGCAATTTTAAGCTTTCTACATTTGCTTATCTTTTATATTCTGTCTGTCTGCAGGTTTACTCATTAAATGATGGCCCTACTCACACAGCTTGGAGAGCTATAGGGATGCATGTCCATATCTTGCCTATTGACATGAGACAAGAAGCCAATGTCGATTGGTTGGAGTAAGCGATCAGTTAATTTGGATTTTTTTTGATATGTTGATTTAAAACTTGTTTGATGAGTAGCTTTTACACAAAGTGCTTAAGCTTGCAACGTTTATTCCTAACTAGTGATTCAATATTGATTTGCATTAAGCATTGATAGCATACATATTTTGATGAATTCATCTTGACCAAGATTTTTCACATGTTCTTTACAGCTACAATGGGATTCTTGTGAGTTCTCTTGACAGCAGGCCTCTGATTTCATGGTATGATCATCTTACCCTTCAAAGGTCAACTTAGAGTTTCCTGCTTTACAATTCCCATTTTTGTGGGATATGTAAATTGTTGATATGGTATGTTGGGTGTCATATTTAAGTATAGTATAAGCACATGGGAATATCCTGAGGACATATTTGGGATGCCAGAATATGTCACAGGATATTCCATTATGAGATTATTGTCATAATGATTGAGATCATTGTATTAATGACTGTAAGGCTATATAATGCCAATGAGACAATCAATAAAATAATCAACTAATTTCAACATGGTATCAGAGCCAAGTTTCCACAAACCCTAGCCGTCACCAAGCTTCCACAAACCCACAGGAGGATTTCCTAGATCTCCACCGAACTCTTTCACGTCCCCCCTTCTTCCTTTCTCTGCCCTTCGTAGGCCGCCCTTCGCTGTTGCTGCCCCGTCCCGCTACTGCTGCGGCTACTGCGGCTGCTGCGGCTGCTGCTGCTGCGACGGCGGCTGTGACATGCGTGCTGCCGCCTCCTCCGCACCAGCACGAGACAGCGCCTAATAGGGATGCCTAGATCTAAAAAGGGGGGACATGTTCGGATCTAGGAGCGGAAGACGAGGACGAACGTGAGTCGTGGAGCGGACGTGACGTGATTGGATAGACGACGCATCGATAGAGGAGATCATCAAGAAGCTAGATTCTGCAGAGGTGGCGACGTTGATGAAGTTGTTGACGATGTCGGCTGGTGAGAACACGACACGAACGTTGCCGGAGTTGAAGCTTCCCTCCATCGATCTGAAATTAGATGGACCAGCCACCTATCTGAGTTGGTCACGGCGGGTGAGAAGAACCCTCGCAGGAAAAAACATGGAGGGGTTCCTGACGGGCGAGGCGACAGAGCCGGACGAGGGCTCGACAGGACGCGATGAGTGAAAGTCCACTCATATGGTGATCTACATCTGGCTTCTCAACTCCTTAGTCCAGTCTATTTCCGCCACAGTAGACGGTATTGAGATGGTGAAAGATGTGTGGGAGAAGTTGAAAAGGACCTATGATGGTGTGGGGAATAACTTACGGGTCTTCCAGATAAATGGGGAGATTGATGACACCGTACAGGGAGAGAAGACGGTGCAGGAGTATGCCACGGAGTTGGAGCGTCTGTGGTTGGATTATGATCACTCCTCAGATCGGGTGAGCTGCGGGGACCCTAAGTGTAAGGAGAGACAGGTGTGTCTGCAGGAAAGGACGATGAAGTTCCTCAAAGGGCTGACTGCAGCTTTCGCACAGAGGACGGCCCTACTTCTAGCCCAACCAAAGGTCCCTAGCCTTGAGGAGGCTATCTCAGCCATGATCCAGGAGGAGACACGCATCAGGCTGCAAGCCGGGACAGGTGGTCCCTCCGAAGCAAAGTCAGCACTAGCGATCACCAGCTCAGGTAACACAGGATCTAAGGGAGAGCCCTGGCAGCATAACCGACAGTGCTACAACTGTGGGGAGATGGGTCATCATCGGTATGCTTGTACCAAACCACATAGGGAGGGAGATTCAGGTGGTGGACGAGGACCGTTCTGCGGACGAGGATATAATGGAGGACGTGGTCGTGGTCGAGGGGGTATACGAGGCGGCCGATGAGGTTATCGGACGAACCTCCTGATATCAGAAGGGAACGGAGAAGCTGATGGCACCTTTACTGTGGAGGACCAGGCACTGGGAGACATGAGGAGTAGAACAGAGGAGGCGTCCACCTCATTCTTTGTTAGGGGCAACGCTGCCATGTATGCCCATCCATCAGAAGGTACTGACGAATCACTTGCCCTTGCGTCTATCTCTTCCCTTAAATCATCAGACTGGATTATTGACTCGGGAGCATCTCGGCATGTGACGGGGAATGCTAGTGAGTTTTCTTCCTACACTCACCTAGCATCAGCAGACAACATTCAGACAGCTGATGGCACTTTCCAGCCAGTGGTCGGTAAGGGTACTGTTAATTGTATAGGTTCAGTAAGATTATCCAATGTTTTACATGCTCCATCCTTTCCAGTCAGTCTCTTGTCCATTAGTTCTATAATCCTCCAACTTAAATGCATTGTTTCTTTTGATATTCCTAAGGTGACCTTCCAGGAGAAAGGGACAGGACGAAGACTTAGGACTGGCACTTGGCATGATGGACTGTGGTACCTAGATCGAGAAGGACTGGACTCAGCATTGGTATCTATGGCAGAGAAGGCTGGCATGGAAGGACTGCAGCAGAGGACTGAGGATACCTTGATACTCCATCATCGGAGGATGGGACATTCTTCCTTTGATACTCTAAGTAAGTTGTATCCAGAGATTTATGCAAAAACAAATAAAGAGAAATTAGTATGTGATGCGTGCGAGTTAGGAAAACTTACTAGGAGCTCATATGTTGGCACGGGTCATAGGAGCACTTTTGCTTTTGAGGTAGTACATTCTGATGTCTGGGGTCCATGTGCTACTAACACTATGAATGGTTATAAGTACTTTGTTTCTTTCATTGAGTGTGCCTCTCGTGTTACCTGGTTATATTTGATGAAAAATAAGAATGATGTACCTGCTTGTTTTCGGGATTTCCATAAGCATGTCCAGACTCAGTACAAAGCAGTTGTGAAGGTACTGAGGTCTGACAATGGAACGGAGTATACCAACAGGACGCTTGCAGAATACCTGTCAGCACACGGAATACAGCATCAGACCACCTGTGCATACACACCAGCACAAAATGGAGTTGCAGAAAGGAAAAACAGACACCTTCTGGAGGTCGCAAGAAGTATGATGATCGACATGAATGTCCCACAGAGTCTGTGGGGGCATGCAGTGTTGACAGCAGCTCAACTCATCAACAGGATGCCCTCGAAGGTCCTCGGATGGAAGTCCCCATGTGAGGTATTGCAAGGCAATAATAGTGGGATACTCCCACTGAAGGTGTTTGGGTGTGTGTGTTTTGTGAAGGACAACAGGCCATCAGTTGGAAAACTTGACCCTAGAGCGGTCAAATGCATCTTCGTAGGCTACTCGGCGACCCAGAAGGGGTATGTGTGCTGGAGTCCAGTAGAGAAGAAGAAGTTTGTCAGTATGGATGTCCACTTTCGGGAGCATGAGCCATACTACCGCCAGGACGGAACTTCACACAACACGCCTAATACTGCTAGTAAAGAGGGGGAGATGGAGAACTTGGTGGTAACCGATTTAGAAGTTTGGCATGGAGGCACGGAGAAGGGACAATAAGGTGAAGGTGTTAGGCCTACGGCTCAGGGAGAGTTACTTACCTACAGCAGGAGAGAGAAGCAAACTGCAGGACCAGTACCGACAGTGCCAGTGCCAAGTCCCTTGCTTGCGTTCGTCCCAACTCCTGAGGCACCGACACCAACCCCCCTTCAGGTGATACCCCCTCCTTCACAAGATATCATTCCTCTTACTTCTACTCCTCCCACACCGCTATCTGTACGGAGGACCACTCGCAGCAATGCAGGAAATCCTCCAAACAGATATGGTTGGGATATTGCTCAGTTTGTTTCTTATGACCATATCCCTTCTTCTCATGGAGCATTTATAGCATCTTTGTATAGTATTACTGTACCTAACAATTGACAGGTTGCCAAGAACGATCCAAATTGGAAAGCGGCAATGCACGAGGAGTTGGGAGCTCTGGAGAAGAACCACACTTGGGAGCTTGTGAGACTGCCAGAAGAGAAGAGAGCAGTTGGATGCAAGTGGGTCTTTACCGTGAAGCAGAATCCAGATGGACAGGTTGAGCGCTACAAAGCTCGACTAGTAGCCAAAGGATACAGTCAGACGTACGACATCGACTATGACGAGACCTTTGCACCAGTTGCAAAGATGAACACTGTCAGGACTCTGATTTCTCTGGCAGCGAATGGTGGATGGAAGCTACACCAACTGGATGTGAAGAATGCGTTTCTTCACGGAGATCTAGTGGAGGAGGTGTACATGGAGATACCACCAGGATTTGGCACAAATCCGACAGTAGGCAAGGTCTGCAGGTTGAAGAAGTCCCTCTATGGACTGAAGCAGTCTCCTCGAGCGTGGTTTGACAGATTCAGAAGGGCGATGATAGGGATGGGATATCAGCAGATCAATGCTGATCATACTGTGTTCTTCCGTCGGAGTGGAGGCCACATCACCATGCTTGCGGTGTATGTGGACGATATGATTATCACAGGAGATGATGAGCAGAAGATCGCCCAACTCAAAGGAAAGCTTGGCAAGGAATTCGAGGTGAAGGATCTCGGCCTTCTTCGGTACTTCCTTGGGATTGAGATTGCTCGAGAAGCAGAGGGGATTGTTCTCTCTCAAAGGAAGTATGCACTGGACCTTCTCACAGAAACTGGGATGTTGGGGTGCAAACCTGCAGCGACACCAATAGATCAGAGGTTCAAGATTGATGCTGAGGCTGGAGAACCAGTTGATCGGGACAGATACCATAGACTGGTTGGCAAGTTGATCTATTTGAGCCACACACGTCCTGATATCTGCTTTGTAGTAAGTGTGGTGAGCCGCTACATGCATGACCCACGGAAGGGTCATATGGATGCAGTGTACCAGATTCTGAGGTACTTGAAAGGTGCTCCCGGGAAGGGACTAATATTTAGGAAGAACAATCACGTGAGCATCGAGGGCTACTGTGATTCTGACTGGGCTAGTTGTGCTGATGACAGGAGGTCTACCTCGGGATATTGCATATTTGTAGGAGGTAACTTGGTCTCCTGGAGGAGTAAGAAGCAGTCTGTGGTGGCCAGATCGACAGCTGAAGCAGAGTACAGAGCTATGGCCTTGGGAGTTGCAGAGCTGCTATGGTTGAAGAATATGCTGGTGGAGCTGAAGCTGGATCAAGGAGCCAAGTTGAAGCTGTGGTGTGACAATCAGTCAGCTATTAGTATCGCCAACAATCCAGTACAGCATGACAGGACCAAACACATCGAGATTGATAGATTTTTCATCAAAGAGAAGTTGGATAGTGGATTACTGGAGCTTGGCCATGTTCCAACCAGGGATCAAGTAGCAGATGGACTAACCAAGGGACTCACCTCAGTGAGCATGATTAGAGGATGTGACAAGATGGACTTAGTGAATATCTTTCACCCATCTTGAGGGGGAGTGTTGATATGGTATGTTGGGTGTCATATTTAAGTATAGTATAAGCACATGGGAATATCCTGAGGACATATTTGGGATGCCAGAATATGTCACAGGATATTCCATTATGAGATTATTGTCATAATGATTGAGATCATTGTATTAATGACTGTAAGGCTATATAATGCCAATGAGACAATCAATAAAATAATCAACTAATTTCAACATAAATTTATCAGCATAGTTCTCGTCCTTTTACGTTCTTTTACCGTTAAATTTCTCTGGATGATCATGTCTGCCACAAGACAAACTTCTTCATTTTTGAATGCCAAATGACCATTAGTGAGCCCCATTGGTGTGAAGCATCTAATATGGTGATAGCATTTTAAGGAAGAGGAACTTTTCCTCGAGCTCAACACTATTCTCCAGGAAAATCACATGCCTTCAAGAGGGCTTTGTGTGGCTTGGATCAAATTAGTTTACGAATTTGTTAAGAATGACTGATAATATAGGTATAAAATCACATGCCTTCTTTTACATTCAAGCTTGTGTTAGTTTGGTCCCTAGTAGCTGGAAAGAACAATCTAAGGCAAAACTGAGAAACAGTGAGGATAGTAGCATATAGTACCATTCATGGCTTAATACTGATTCAATTGGTTCTGGAAACTCTGGGCGACCTTGTAGTATAAAAAAGAAATACATGGCAAGAAGGTTGATAATAATGAAGTTGAAGGAACACTATCAAAGTAGGGAGTCTAGAGTTGATTGCGTACGAAATAGAGAGGGGGTGCATATTAGAATGCTGTTGGAATGCTTATATTTCATGTGATTTAAAATATTCAATTTCCCTTTAATCGGTGATTGACATCCTGAGCTGGTGTTATATAAGGAGTTACGACTTCCACTATTGCATGTGGTTATGAGAGAAATTAGCTAACCTTATGGAGATTGAAGAACACAATGATAAGCAAATTTTTGTTTTGTCTTGTGAGGCAAGTCTAATTTCACAGTCCTGTATATGACGACATTGTTACTTGCTTAGTTCGTTGAAGATACTAAATTATTAAGAAGCTGCAATCAGGAGGATTACAGAGCCCTTAAGAAGCTATCTGCTTTGTATACAGTCCTTAAACAGCAAGAAAAACCTGTAACTTGCTGCGATATTAAAATCTAGAAACACTCTCAGATAGAAAAAAGAACAGATGCCTAATTAAGATAGGCGAGTGTTGATGATGGGGAGAGGATGTCCTATAAGAATAATGGGAGTGCTGTAATTTCTGAATCCTCTATTCCTTTTCCTTTGATGTGATGATACTTCTAACCCAGCTCAGAGGAGAATATTAATGCAATTATACAGTCTTTTGCAGGAACCTTTCAAATCTATTCCTGTTATATGGACCATAAATGAAGAGTCACTAGCTCTCCGTCTAATTAAATATAGTATAACTGGCCAACATAAGCTTATCAGTGACTGGAAACAAGTTTTTAGCAGAGCTTCGATTGTGGTATTTCCAACCCATTCATTACCGGTAATATACTATATTATGCTCAAGCATTTTGTGATCTAAACATGAAGGAAACTTAGGTAAAATATGTTGGTCGATTTTTTCTAAGAATTCAATTTCTATCTTATATTCCAGATGATTTATTCAGCATTTGATGTGGGTAACTATTTTGTTGTCCCAAGTTCTGCTGAAGAAGCATGGAGAGCAGAAAACTATGCTGCAACGAGTAATGAGTACGATTTACGAGTAAACATGGGTTACAGATCGGAGGATTTTCTTATTGCTATTGTTGGCAGTCAATTTTCATATAGTGGTTCTTTATTGGAATACTCACTTGTCTTGCAAGCACTAGCACCCATACTAGAAGAGTTTCCTTCAAGTGATACATCTCAGCTCAAAGTTGGAATTATAAGCAGGAACTCAACTAGTACATACAAGATGGCTTTGGAGGTGGTTTCAAATTACTTTTTATTCTCAAATTTATCAAATTGTTGTTCTTGTTTTCTATAACTTTTATAAGCTGATTCTGATCTTGTATAATTTCTCCTAGACCGTTGGTTTGAATTTTGGTTACCCAGGGGGCAGTTTGCAGCATATTGTTTATGATGAGAATGAGGTCGGTTTCCTTGGTATAGCCAGCATTGTGATATACGGATCGTTTCTCGAGGAGCAATCTTTCCCACCTATTTTGTTGCAAGCTATGAGTCTCGGGAAACTTGTTATCGCACCTGACCTTCACATGATTACAAATTATGTATGTTAGTGAGTTATTGTCTTCTGTCTATTCTGCTCCTTCCCATACTCTTACTATACCTCTATTACGCTACCATACCTGTGTGTGTGTGGGTGCACATGCATGTGTGCGTGTGTGCTCATGCATGTGGGTGCACACAAACAGTTGACTGTCTCCATATTCGTCTATGAAATGTGTCTCATAACGTACCATGCAATTACTTTACATGAACTTCAGGTTTATAATGGGGTAAATGGATATCTCTATCCAAAGGAGGATGCAGGCATGATGAAACATATTTTACTTCAAGCAATCTCAAGAGGAGAACTCTCTCCTTCAGCCCAGAAAATTGCATCTGTTGGCCGTAGGAATGCCAGAAATCTAATGGTTTCTGATACAATCCAAAGCTATGTAGCATTATTGGATAATGTTCTCAAGTTGCCATCAGAAATTGCTTCTCCCAAGGGGGTTGCAGAAATATCTTCAAGTTTGACAGAAGAATGGCAGTGGCATTTGCTTGAAAATTTAACACATACAAGTAATCTAGATAGGATTTCTGGAAGGTTTGGAATATTAGACAGGATTGAGGAGCAGTGGAATTATACCCAAGAGGAAGGTTCTGCTAATATTACCTTGTGGACAGAGGAAGCCATAACAGCTTGGGAAGAAGTAAAGATGATTGATATGATGAATACTAAAAGGAGACTGGAAGAAGACGAGGTGATTTCTAAGTTCATACATTTTTAAATTTCTTAATCACTGTTTTCTCAAATGTTATTTCAATATCATGTAATATGTCAAAAATTTCATGCAGTTGAAGGATAGAACTGATCAGCCTCATGGAACATGGGAGGATGTTTACCGAAATGCCAAGAAAGTTGAGAGGGCTAAAAATGAGTTGCATGAAAGAGATGACAGGGAGCTTGAGCGGACGGGCCAGCCTTTGTGTATATATGAACCATACTTTGGGGAAGGGTCTTGGCCCTTTCTCCACAATACCTCACTCTACCGTGGAATAGGACTGGTAAGTTAGTATCTTTGGCATTTATAGGAAGTTAATTAGATCAATTTTGAAAAAATAAGTAATTAGGTGGTTGCTAAATGGTGGAAGAAATGGTTTAGGCAAGATTTATAATCCTTGAGTTTATATTAAAGCATTCTTTGGTTGTAGAGAATTGAAATTTCATGCAGACTTCTAATTTATGAAATTGAGAACATGAACCTGCAATTCCAGTTCTTATTTGTTTTATGAATGGTTTTCTCCAATCTCTTGAAAGGTTGTCGGATTTCTATGTGAGCCTCACAAGACCAACACATGATATCGATTAGGTTCTAGGAATTTGTTTTCACGTGTTGTGAGTGATTCCGAGTCTTGTCTTCGTATATAAAGTGGACTATCACAATTCTCTATGCAATCACTATTCTGAAACTAAAATAACCAAATGAGATAAATTGGGCCAAATTCTGCCCTGCACCCAAATAGGCCTGAGGCCTATTTTCCACTAAGGGAGTGGTCTAGTGGTAACTCTAGTAAAGGAGGGTAGAAGTGGGTGTGGGTTCGAATCCCAGCTCTGGCATAATAAAAATGGGAATGGGAGGGGGTCTTGTAGCCCAAGACAGGGAAGGTCATAATGACTGGTCTTAATCTCAAAAAGAAAAGAAAAGGAAAGGAAAAAGAAAAAGGAAAGAGATGCACATTATCACAAGTCCAAATCAAAATGTCACATATCTCAAGTACATATTGTTCTCTGTCTAGGGTGGATGATGGTAGGGAATTGTGCAGCAATTTGGATCAACCTAGGGTGTGAGGCCTCAATCCTTGCATTAGTGGGATCATTATATACATTCTTGTATTGTTAGAATAGGTTTAACTTGATGACATACATATTGTTATTTTATAGAAATCTTTGGAAAGATTGCATCTGATCTACTGAATTAGAACTGATAAGTTTCTTTTATCGCATTTGCAATTTATCTGCTTTGTTGAAAACCCACTTTGGTTCTTTCCTATTTACAGTTATGACATAAAATTTGTGTACATTTTATGTATAGTAACTAATGCCTATACATTTATTCTAAATGCCTTTAGAAGAAACAAACGCTTCTATTTTAATCTGATTTTATATTGTTGTTTTTAATGGTAGTCCTCTAAAGGCCGCAGACCCGGAGGGGACGATATTGATGCTTCTTCACGACTTCCTCTTCTTAGTGATTCATATTACCGAGATACGCTAGGTGAACATGGTGCCTTTTTCTCTTTAGCCAACCGGATTGATCGTGTACACAAGAATGCTTGGATTGGATTTCAGTCGTGGAGAGTCGTGGCAAGGAAGGTTTGTTGATAGTCTTACTATCACATTTATGTTTAAAAATGTTTGTCCTTCGGTGGCCCCTTTTTTCTTCTCTCATTTAACTTCTAATTCTAATTTAAAATTTGATAAATGAAACTAGTGCAATTCCTTTTGAGGCATAGGATTCATCTTTATCGTTATGTTCAGTTTATGTTTGACACTTTGACTGATACATGGCATCAATTGTTTTTATTTCTTTAGCAACGCCTTCAGGAAGAAATATAGTGTTTATGAAGATTTAGAATTTGGTTAATCTAGGTAAGGTTTAGTTCTGATAAGAAAAGGCAAGATTTGCAGCTTACTTCATGGTTTTATCATGGTTATAACTTATATAAGTTTCTTCAAAGGAAAATTTCTCGAACACAAATTTATTGTTGGAAAGAAGACATGGAAGAGGTTATATCAGTCCAATACAGAGTTCCAGTCACTTGGGACTGTAGTTTCAGGACTGGAATTCCAGTATGGATGGACTCCTGGATAAAAGGAAAAGTGGGTCCTGTGTTCCCCTATTCAAAATTTGCTGCTGAGAAACCTAATTTCTGCCCCCCTTTCCTTGTGTGCTTTATTTTTCTGCATTGTTTGTTTTCTGTCTTATTGGTGTTTTAGATTGTGATATGTGGTTTTTGTAATCTTTGGGAATTGGAGGTGGAATTTCCTCCCTAGATCTTCCTGCTCCTCTCTTTTTCATAGGAGAAAATATCATGACCGCCTTCACCCATGGAAGTAGCCCAGTTTTGAGTCAAGCACATAATTCCTTGTGTGCTTTATTTTCTGCATTGTTTATTTTCTGTTTTATTGGTGTTCTTGATTGTGATATCTGGCTTTTGCACAACATCTATTTCATATATTCTCCTCCATGGTGGATCTGCCATAAGCTTTTATCCTTGCTAAATAGTCAGATGGTTCTCATCCACAAGACTTGTACTCTGTTGCTAATTAGCACTTGATCAGAGCTAATAATATCTGAAAGGGAGCAGTATGTTGTTTCATTTGCTATAAGCTGTTTGCTTTATCTTTAAATTAGTTCTCATTTTTCTTGATCAGTTGCTACAAACTGATATAGTTTTATGAAAGGATCATTTCGTTTGTGAATTTCATTTCGTTTGTATTCACAAGCTTATTGTTTGAAGTAAAATTGTACTCTTTTGTTTGAGTTTTGTAGTAGGCTAATTTACTTTTGCATACCCTCAACTAGACTTTTGCAACTTGCTACCCTAAAGTATTTTTATTTATAACTTGCTACCCTTAACTTCAATTTTTTTGCGACTTGGTACCTTCTGATATGTTTTCCGTTAAAGTTAAAATAGAAACCCTTGTATGTCTCTATAACAACACGATAATCAAATAAATTTTATGAAGAACTCCCTCAATATTTTTCCTATATTACAATCTATTTTCTTCTTCTTTCTCATCGTCATCAACCCACATTATCCTCGTCGGAAAGCAACCACCCCACACACCCCACCACCATGTGCCGCCGGGGGGGGGGGGGGGGTGGCTGGGGCTGTTGGGGGAAGGGGAGAGGAAGTTGTTATTTGTGAGGGTTGGAGGGGAGAGGGGTCACCGGAGTCTGTTTGTTTCTGGTGAGGTTTGAGTTTGGGTAGGAGGGCGAGGAAGGAGTTGGTTTATTGTAATTAGGAAAAGTTTAAGGTTTTTTTGTGTGTCTGTGTGTAAAAGGAATGATCATAATGCAAATTAGTCTTTGAAGAATCTAAATCTGTTCTTCGTCACTGTTTGCTTCTCTTTGCTACTATACTAGCTAATATGGGCAAGTGGCTAATTGCAGGATTCCTTATCCATGAGGGCTGAGATTGCACTCTTAGAAGCCATACAATCAAGAAAACATGGGGACACACTTTATTTTTGGGTTCGCATGGACAGGGATCGTAGAAATCCTCTTCAACAAGATTTTTGGTCATTTTGTGATGCCATAAATGCTGGAAACTGCAGGTCAGATACATCTATTTTCTTTAAGACGTGTCTTTCTTTCCTCATTAGTTTGCTATACAGTTTGCCATTTGACTGTGGGAATCTATTCCCATTGTCTATATGAAAGCCAACTTGTGTGCATTTATTTAAATGAGGTATTATTTTGGAATTGAGAAGTATGTAGTTTAATGGCCTTACATCCTTTCACTTCAAATTATGGTGCTTTACGTGGGTGTTTCTTATTTTTGAGCTTTACATTATACCAAATATATATACTATACTTACGTTAGCAACCAGCTTTACAAGTATAGGTGAACTTCTACTAGATGGAAGACAATTTATGTAGGTATTCAGCCAAAATAAAAGATTTGTAGGTGTGTGTGAGAAAAGGGCGTGGATGGGTGGTGGTTACTTAAAAACCTCTTACCATTTGAAGTTTGAAGAATATCCTCTAGTAATTGTCAATAGACTAGAGAAGTTAGGCATTGAAGCTGTATCCATGTATGAAGTATCAGAAGCTGATATTCCGATCTCGAAAACCATCACTACCAGTATGGAGTGTCATAACCTTGACCTAAGTACATATTTGGTATTTATTTGTTTTATTTCTGTTTTTTTCTTCTTCCTATTTTTGAGAGATCTCCATATAGCTAATCCCCTTATGACTGGCTCTGACTTCTATTAGTTATTTAGGAGATCAGATTGGAGGGTTAGATGTAAGGTTTCACATAAAAAAGATCCTTATGTGACTAGAATCTCTTGGTCTAGGGTTCAGTTCGTTTGGGGAGTTCAGTTAGATTATCAGTTACTGCGAGTGAAAAACACTATTGGTGCCTTTCTTTGTAGCTACCGCAGCATGTTGACAAGTTATTTCAGTCCTTGTTAGTTTAGGGTTGCAGGATGAGGTTTCAGCTACCTTCAAATTATATGAAGGGGCTGGTTTTGTAATAGGGGGTGATCTTAATATAGTAACTGGAAATAAAATCCTCACTGAATCACTTAATGAAAATAGTGATCTCACACTGTAGCTAGCAACAGAACCACGCCAAGACTAGACAATGTAATCACACCAAGGAGGACATCTAATCCGATTTTTAAGAGAATCTCTTAATTTTTATGTGTAATTTTTGATCAATAAAACTACAATATTGAGCCCCTTTATAGTCTCACATCCTAGACTTCAAGTCATAACATTTCTAATCCTAATCTACAACAACTAAGTATGAATATAAATTTCAAATACAAATAAGTCCTATCCAAATTCAAATTGAATCGAATTTAACCCCAATCCTAAGAAAGAACAAAGCTAATATGCCTTTTCGTCTTCTTGCATTGCTTTGCCTTTGTCAAAGGAGACAACAAAGCCACGCAATATTGACAATTCAAATGACAGTCTGGGCAATACAATAATGGCTACTTGTCCAAAACAATGGAATAAAATGAAAGAAAGCTGGATGAGTGTCAAAATTGAGACTTCTACATCCCCTAATTTAACTTGATAGGTTAGTTATTGTGTTTTGCCCGTAACCCAATGTTTTATACGACTAGGAACAGTAATAACAACAACAAAGCCTTATCCCACAATTTTGGATTGGTTACATGAATCCTTTCTCCATTTTTTTGCCTTGAGGACCGTCTCCTCTCTAATATGAGCCAAGGATTCCACAAGTTCACTAAATTCTTCTTTCCAATCTTTTGTTATTTGAAGGTTTGCTGTTTCTGAGAGTCTCCAAAGGATGTATGGTGTACACCTACAACATGATTGGGATTCATTGCCCAAAATGCCAAAAGATGCAGATTCTTGGTCCGTCATGCATAGCTGGGCTTTACCAACAAGGTCTTTTCTTGAATTCGTCATGTTCTCAAGGTATGCTATCCGGTAGTTAGGTGTTTCCAATTTTGATGTAGGTGAGGCTCATAATTATATTGAAACTCTTCCACAACCCAAATGCTATAGTTGTAAACAATTAAAAAAAACAACTTTCTGAATATGTAAACTTGTTCTTCGTCTCAAATTCTTTTGGGACATGGATACAACATTCTTCCTTGTATTATTAAAAATTGCTCAGTAAATACTACAAAGCTTAGATCTTCTTATTTGTGCACAATTAGCTGTTCGGGAATGTGTGTTAAAAATCAACACATTTGTAGTTTGAACTGCTTCTCTGGTCAACTATTTTTGAAGCCCTGACTAAAAGCTACACTTTTAGAATTTTATAATAGTAAAAGGTAATGAAAGTGAAACAAGATAGTGAGGATTACACCTTATCCTTGCAAGATATTATTTGATTAGGAGAAAAATATAAAACACAATGTTTGGAACAATTGTTGTAATCGTCATTGTTAGACTTAGTAATCTGTGTGTTAGGTTTAGTGAATCTATGTAGTCTACTTTAGTCCCATATTGGGTAGAGCAGTATGAGGAAGGTTCTGTTTTCTATATTTGTACTTGATCTATCTCAACCCTATCTTCCCCCAAGCCAAAACTCTAATCCTATTTCCAAACACTAACCATCTCCATCACCTCCCAAACCCTCACCAAATCTAAAACCCTAATCCTAAACCTAATCCCCACCCTACATTCTAAAAATTATTGCTCATCCCCCCAAACCCTACAACAACCTAAAATTTCTCCACCTACTCTCTCTCTCTCTCTCTCTCTCTCTCTCCTCCTCATCCTCCTCCTCTTACAAACCCATTCTTTCCAAAACCCAATGTACCACTTTACTATCTTCATCAAATCCAACTCCCCTAGCCACAACCACCATTTCCCTCTCTGTCTTAAGCCACACCTCCCTCATGTTGCATAAGCCTCCGACGACCCCATCTGTTCTCAAACCCAGCCACCATCTGCCATCCCTTTTGAGCGTCATCATTTTTGAATAATAAAGGCACATACGTAAATGGGTGGTTCAGGTGATTGCAATATGAAACCCATAACTCAGATTAACAACGTCATGATAGAGGAAGACCTTCAATTCCTATCATAATCATAGGAAAACTCTTAGTAGGCTGGACTTGCGGGTCTTAATATCAACAAGCTAAAGCTACACTTAGAATTTTATAATAGTAAAAGATAATGAAAGTGAAACAAGATAGCAAGGATTACACCTTTTCCTTTGCAAGATATTTATTTGATCAGGAGAACACAATGTTTGGAACAGTTGCAGAAAGTCATCATTGTTAAACTTAGTAATCTGTGTATTGGTTTAGTGAATCTATGTAGTCTACTTTAGTCCCCCATTGGGTAGCGTAGTATGAGAAAGGTTCTTCTCTTCTATATTTGTACTTGATCTATCTCAACCTTATATTTGTACATGACCCATGGCACGGTGGGCTTTGGACCGGGCCGGGCCGTGTTGTGCCTGGACTACGGGTCTTCTGTCGAAGCATGCGCCTACGAGGGTCCTGATTTTTAATTCGGGACATTGGTGGACAAGGACTAAATTGATAGACTAGTAAGTGGTCTTAACTAGTAGCAGTTTGTAATCTTAGATTTGAATGTTACAAAACAACTATGCTTGTTTAATTTAATATGTAATGGTGGGGTAAATACTTGTAATTTAATATAGTGTTGTTAGGTGTAACATTCTGGATTCATTTATGCATTAGATATTTGAAATAATATTTTAAAGATTTCTAACATTTACCTCCAAAGATAAGGTGTCGGGTCGTGCTTGGGCTTCGGGCCGTGCCTGGGCTTCGGGTCGTTCCGGGCCGGGCCTACCTTATGGGCCGATATATGTGACCCGACACGACCCGATAAACTAGGCTGGGCCGGCCCGGGCCTACGACTAAACGGGCCGAGACGACACGTGCCAATTTTTCGGGCCGGGCTTGTGCTGGGCCGGCCCGGCCCAATTGATATGTCTAATCGCAGCTTTCCATCTTCGATCTTTCTTTGCTTCATGCCAACACTTAGGCAAAGATGTGGTGTCTTACGATGCAATGAATGCTCCATAAGTAGGGATATATTAGAGTAGATAAAAAATGGGCAATGTCATGTTCATAACCATAACGATTAGGAGATCTTTCCGCATTACTGCAAGAATATCTTCTTAAGAAAATATGGGATAGTGGAGGAGAGATCATACCATCTAAATCAGAGGGATCCGGTGCGGAAGGTGCATCTTCAGGAGTTGGGACATGGTTAGGCGAGGGACAACACAGTAGGGGCAATAGGCACAGTAGTGGACGGCTGCTTTCTTCTTCTTGTAGACTTGGAGCTCTGTAGATTATTCTGTAGTCTGTTCCCCCCTATACTGGAGCATCACTTTCTTCCTCCTGATTGTGTGCATCCTCACCACTTTCCTCATTCTCGCTATCCCTCCCTTATTTTCTTGGACCACCTTCCATCATTGGGCATGGAACTGACCCGACAATCACGCTTGGGCCATCTTTCCCTCACTTCTAACACCTCCTGTGTTAGGTGTGTCACCAAATGCGGAGCCTTCACCTGAACCATTGTGGTAGTATGGTTCCATTTATCTGAATGTAACGTCCATGCTCACAAAGAGCCTTCGCTCCACAGGACTCCAGCAAGAATATTGTTTCTGAGTCCCTGAGTAGCCAACAAAGATGCATTTCACTGTCCGAGGGTCCAACTTTTCTATCGTAATCCTATTATTCTTCACAAAGCATACACATCCAAATACCTTTGGGGGAACAATGTACTTGTTCTCACTTGTAAGCATCTCAAACGGTGTCTTCCATCCTAACACCTGAGAGGGTATCCTGTTGATGAGATATGTAGCCGTCAACACGGCATACCCCCACAAGTGTTTAGGAACATTCATAGCAAACATCATTGACCGTGCCATTTCCAACATGTGCCTGTTCTTCCGCTCCGCCACGCCATTCTGTGCTGGTGTATAGGCACATGAAGTCTGATGCTGTATCCCATGGGCTGATAAGTACTCCTCAATAGCCTTGTTGGTGTATTCTGTCCATTGTCAGACCTTAAATTTTTTACTTTAGCATCATATTGTGTTGTAACCCTGCGATAAAAATCTTGAAAGTATGCAAAGACAACTCTTATTCTTCATTAGGTATACCCATGTGACACGAGTGTAGCAGTCTATAAAGGTAACAAACCACTTAAAACTATTACAACAGTTGTAGGACAAGGTCCCCACACATCGGAGTGTATCATATCAAAAGCAGCTAAACTTCTATTTGCAGAACTCACATAAGAGTTTCTGGTACGTTTTTCAAGTTCACAAGCATCACAAACTATCTTTTTCTTATTAGCCTTTTGATACATAGAGGGATACATCCGACTCAGTAGAGTGAATGAAGAGTGTTCCATGCGCTGATGTTGGAGTAATAATTCTGCTTACACAGTCCTTCGCGGCTCCTCCGGTTGTGCTTCATCCACCAGTGACGTCAGTGCTGCATCCAGTCCACCCTTGTCCAAGTACCATAGCCTTTTATGCCAAGTGCCAGTCCCCAACCGTCTTCCCGTTTCCTTCTCCTGAAAAATTATCTTAGGAATGTCAAAGGAAACAACACAATTAAGTTGAAGAACAATGTCATTAATGGACAATAGATTAACAGAAAAAGATGGAGCATGCATGACATCAGTAAGAGTCATGGAATGGGTGCATTCAACTGTGCATTTATCCACAATGGGTCTAGCAGTACCATCAGCAGTCTGAATGCGTTAGGCGTCACTAGGTGAGTGTAATCTTGGAACTCAGCATGGGCACCCGTGACATGGCGGGATGTCCCAGAGTCAATTATCCAATTTAAATTTTCTGGTCTGTGGGTAGATGCAAGGGCATGAGCAGGTATACCTGTGCTTGCATGGGCATAGTAGGTGATTTTACCTCCGGAGGTGGTTGGAGTCGATGCCCCAGCGGTGTTGGCTCGATTGTCGCTGGTTCTAAGCTTTATGTTTCTCCACATCTCTAGCATTTCTCTCTCACTAGGGATCACATTTGATGAATGACTCTCATTTTTTCCTTCTGCAAAATTTGCCTTGTGTCCCCCAGAATAATCACCCCTGCCATCGGCATAGCCTCCTCTGTCACCCCTACGCCCTCTACGGCTGCATTTGCGGTCACTGGACTGGCCTCTCAGAGATTTTTTACAGAATTTGATAAAGTGTCCAGGGTTTCCATAGTTGTAGCACTCTCTCCCTTCGGAAGGGTTTGGGTTAAAAACTGCTAAGTTAATTTTTTCCTCGGAGGGCTAGTGGTGCTAGACATCAGCTTCAGCCGTGCCTCTTCTTGTGCCATAGCAGCTATGGCCTTCTCCAATGTTGGCAGTCCGGATTGTGCAAGTAGGACATTCCTCCTCTGCTCGAATGCTGGGTTGAGCCCCTTCAGGAACTTTATCATCCTCTGTCTCGAGACATACTCTCTGATAATGTTTCGTAAATGCCGATTTTACTTGCTCATTCTACATGCCAATGGGATCATAGTGGTTGAGATCTAACCAATACTTCTTCAGTAGAGCCGCATACTCAGAGATAATGTGATCTCTTGGACCACCTTATCAAGTTTATCCTGTAGTTGAAAGACCCTCATAGGGTTGTCCGACCCTGAGTACATGTCTTCCAGTGTCATCCAAATGTCACCAGCACCCTCCATCAATTCTATGTTGTCCGACACTTGGTCAGTCAATGAGGCTGTCAACCATCCAACTACAACATTGTTGACGATTTTTCACACAGCAAACTCCCGTGAGTAGTGATCTTCAGGTGTCTTGGTTTGGCCATTCACATAGTCCACCAAGCCCCTTGCCTTCAGAGTCAGCATCGCCTGACGCGACCACTTCAAGTAGTTGGAAGTACCCTCCAACTTTACCTCCAGTTTCTCCAACTTCTCCATTTTGTATGGTGAATGATCCACATCTGCGTATGCAGCACGGTAGCTAGTCTCGATGAGCCTCCTAGAGAAGAGATCGTCCACCAAAGCCTTCATCTCTTTGGCCGTCAGCTTGTCGTAGATCGTCTCCATCGTCTTCTTCTTCTCCTCTTCCATCAGCAAGACGTTGGCAGATCTAGATCGTCTTCACCTTTGATCGCCGTCCTCTCTACGTCTATTGTTCCTCCTCATGTCCTGTGCATGGCTGCGACCAGAGGTCACATGGCTTGACGAGGAGGAAGGCTGCGCTAGCGGCGATGGGGAGGGGGCGGGGTCCGACGTGGAGAAGGGGGGTTGCTGGCAGCAGTGTAATCAAAGGCGCGCCTCAGGCGCGCCTTGCTCCTAGGCGTAGGGGCAGCGCCTCAGGGCACTCCAGGCGAGGCGCAATTCTTAAGGCGCACCTAAGGCGCGCCTAGGTGCGCCTTTTTCGAGCGCCTTGGAATAGCTAAGGCGCGCTTTGAAAATCTTGTGAAAAAATAACATGTTTAGACTATTTTTTAAAACTGTTGTACTGTTTTTAGACTGTTTTTTGAACTGATGTACTTTTTTTTAATTGTTCTCTCACTCACTCAATTCAATGTGATTGCAACCTAGACATGGGAGAATTTGAAGCACACATGTTTATCAATGTAGAAATCCGATGTGAATATATATATATAATTTTTGCCCCTCGTGTCGCTCGGGCGCGCGCCTTAAGTGCGCCTTGCGCCTCGGGCGATTTGGACCCTTTGCGCCTTGAGTGCGCATTGCACCTTTGACTACCTTGGCTGGCAGTGGGGTGACGGCTGTGCTGGCGGCGGAAGGGTGGGGGGGCCGGTGGGGAGAATGGGGGGGGGGGGGGTTGGCGAGGCGGGGTTCGGAGGAGGGGGGAGGGCGGCTGTGGAGTTGGGTTAGAGTTAGAGTTTGGTGGAGAAGGGTGGCGGCTAGGGTTAGGGTTTGGTGGCTCTGATACCTAATAGAAATTTACTAGAATACTTGACTTGTTTATTATTGAGGTGGAGCTACATATATATAGGAGAGGCTAACCCCTCTCTCTACTATTCTACTCAATGTGGGACTAAAAGTCCATTAATACTCTCAACACTAACCATCTTCATCGTCCCCCCAAGCCCTCACCAAATCTAAAACCCTAATCCCAAACCCAATCTAAAACTCTAATCCTAATCCTAAACCTAATCCCAATCCTCACCCTACATTCTAAAATTCCTTGCTCATCTCCACAAACCCTACAACAACATAAAATTTCTCCACCTACTCTCTCTCTCCTTTCACAAACCCATTATTTCCAAAGCCCAAAGTACCACCTCACCATCTTCATCAAATTCCACTGCCCTAGCCACTACCACCATTTCCCCCTCTGTCTTAAGCCGCACCTCCCTTGCTTTGTATAAGTCTCCGACCACCCCATCTGTTCTCAAACCCAGCCACCATCTGCCTTCCCTTGCTTCCCCAACTCTATCAACCTCTATTGAGCGTCACCACTTTTTAATAGAAAGAAAGGCACATAGGTAAATGGGTGGTTCAGGTGATTGCAATATGGCGCCCATAACTCAGCTAAACACCCTCATGATAGAGGAAGACCTTCAATTCCTATAATAACCATAGGAAAACTCTTAGTAGGCTGGATTTGTGGGTCTTAAGATCAACAAACAGAATGGCAAGTGTGTGCATATAATTCTACATGGGTTATTTGGTTGATATTCATTTGGAACATCATTCAACCTGCTTCATATGCGATGATGTCATGACATATATTTATCTTGTTTTATCCAAAAAGAGTTTATAGCATACAAGAAATAAAATAAGTGGAAGTTTGAAGAACTGTGTGGCATCGGGAACAACGCAAGTGCGACAACTGAACAATAACTCTGTGGCTGGCAATGCGGTAAACACAGCAATTATGTGCAGTAATAGTGGCAATGCACAACAACAAAATACAACAGAATGACTCTTTGCGAGTCCATATACACTGGGTCTTTCATTCCTGTTTTGCGTCGCATTTCGTCCAACATTTGTAACACAGTGTACTTTTCCTTTTTAATAGCCTCAATCCAAGGCAAAACCCTAGTTCTAGCATCTCATTTGATCAAGTTCCTACTAGTACTTGTTAAAGTTCCTACCTCTGCACTAAAATTCTAGTGTTGGCAAGGGATGAAGGTTATATTATTTATATTCTGCCTTCACCCACATGTTGAAGGCCCATTTATGGGTTGAGAGCTAGATTCATGCAGGTGTATAATTTTTTGCAATATCCGCTTAAATGTGCGCAAGATAAATTGAAGTTGGGTTGCTCTGATGCGATGTTAGGTCCTTGCCCCTGCACCAAACTCGACAGTTTTGGTGAAGGATGAAGGCTAGCATAATTTTTTGCATTATAGGCTTAAATCCGCACCAAAGAGATTGAACTTGGTTGCAAGCCAAAGATATTGAACTTTGGTTGCTCTAGTGCCATGTGAAGTCCCTGCTGCTGCAACAAAACTCTAGAGTGTTGGTGAGGATGGTTATTAAAGATATTGGACCAAAGTAAAATTAGTTTTATTTCTGATAAAGAGGATATTAATACCCCTTGGTCCTTTTACACTTAACAATCTTCTAAGATATACTATTATAGTTTAGTCCTTGGTTCTCAACACTCTCCCTCAAGATGGGTGATAGATATCAATCATCCCCATCTTGTTACATAGTTTAGAAAGACTCAAAGAACTAAGACTCTTAGTAAGACAATCTGCAACTTGTTCTTCTAAGCGAACATGATCGAGCTTCAATATCCCGTTCTCTAACTTCTCTTTGATGAAGAACCGATCGATCTCGATATGCTTCGTTCTGTCATGCTGAACTGGATTGTTAGCTATACTTAGTGCAGCTTGACTGTCACTCAAAAGGCGTAATGGTGCTCCTTGGTCTAACTTCAACTCTGTCAGCAGTACTTTTCCCACAACAACTTTGACACTCCTAGAGCCATATCTCTATACTCCGCTTCAGCGGTCGATCATGCTACCACAGATTGTTTCTTGCTTCTCCAGGAGACTAGGTTACCCCCTACAAAGACACAGTACCCTGAGGTAGACCTTATGTCGTCTATACAACTTGTCCAATCTGTGTCGCAGTATCCCTCAACACCCAGGTGTCCGTTGTTCTTGAACCATAGTTCTCTTCTAGGGCCCCCCTTCAGATATCTCAGAATGTGGAAAACTGCATCCATGTGGCCCTTCCTTGGATCATGCATGTAGCGACTCACTACACTCACAGTAAGTGAGATATCAGGGCGAGTGTGGCCCATATAACTCAATCGGCCTACTAGTATTTGATCTCTCTCACGATCAATGGGCTCTCCTGCCTCTGCACCCAACTTATATCTTTGATCGATTGGAGTGACTGCCGATCGACACCCCAGCATACCCGTCTCTGTGAGCAGGTCTAGTACATACTTTCTCTGAGAGAGGACGATCTCATCTCTTCCTCGAGCCACCTCGATCCCGAGAAAATATCTCATCATTCCCAAGTCCTTCACTTTAAATTCCTTGGCAAGTTTTGACTTCAGCTGGGTGATCTCCTCCTAATTACCTGTGATCACTATATCATCTACATATATTGCAAGTATGGTGACGTGGTCTCTCGCATGCCTGAAGAAGACCGTGTGATTTGCATTGGTCTGACTGTACCCTATGCCTGTGATAGCCTTCCTGAATCTCTCAAATCAGGACCGAGGAGATTGTTTGAGTCTATACAGTAATTTTTTTAACTTGCACACATTTTTTGTCGACAAAATCGTGCAAAACCCTGGGGGCGTCTCCATGTATACTTACTCTTGGAGATCTCCATGAAGAAAGGCATTCTTCACATCCAATTGATGAAGCTGCCACCTATGGTTTGCTACAAGGGGGATCAGGGTTCTCACCGTGCTCATCTTTGCTACCGGAGCAAATGTCTCATCATAGTCGATGCCATAGGACTGATTGAATCCCTTTGCAACCAATCTTGCCTTGTATCGCTCCACATTCCCTTATGGTGTCTCATTTACTGTGAAGACCCATTTGTATCCAACTGTTCTCTTTTCTTTAGGTAATGGAACAAGCTTCCATGTCCCATTTCTTTCGAGTGTCCCATGTTCCTCCAACATTGCAGCTTTCCATCTCAGATCTTCCTTCGCTTCCTGCCAACACTTAGGCAAAGATGTGTCTAACGATGCAATGAATGCTCCATAAGTAGGTGATAGATTAGAGTAGGATAAGAAATGGATAATGTCATGTTCATAACCATAACGATTAGGAGATCTTCTCGCATTGCTGCGAGAGATCTCCTTAAGGGAATATGAGATAGTGAAGAATGAACCATACCATCTGAATCAGAGAGATCCACATCCGAATCAGAGGGATCCAGTGCGGGTGCATCTTCAGGAGTTGGGACAGGGTTATGCGAGGGACATGGCACAGTAGGGACATTAGGCACAGTAGTAGTGGACTACTGCTTTCTCCTCCTGTAGACCTGGAGCTCTTCTTGAACTGTAGGTTGTTCTGAAGGCTGTTCCTCCCCTTGCATTGGAGCCAAGGTTCAAAAACTCGGTATCGGTATCGGACAGTTTGTATGAGTATCCGTATCGGTAGTATCGACAGTATCGACGGTATCGGATCGGAGTATCGAATTTTTTGGTATCGGCTGTATCGGTAATATTTAAATAATTATTAATAAACTAGTAAAAAATAAAAAAATAATTTACATATTTATGCATTATTTAAGTGTTTTTTATTTTATTTTTATTATAATTGAATAAAACAATAGTCATCATGTGTATGTCTGTAGAAGAATTTGCCTCTATTTATATTTTTTTGTCTACTATTTTGGTTCTTTATTATTGTTCTCTGTTGGATTTGATATGTCTGGAATCAATTTCTACTTTTTTTAGCTTTTTGCAGAATATCTACTTTGTTAAAGTTCCTTTGATGATCTGATTTGATCTGATTTTTTTCTGTATCGGTCCGTATCGGCTAGTATCGGTCTCGTATCGGTCCCGTATCGGCCGATACAGACCGATACGAAATTTTATGTACCAGTTTCGTCCGATCCCGATTTTTTTGGCCGGTATCTGATCGGCCAAGGCCAGATCCGATCCGATACGGCCGATACGTATCGGTATCGGCCGATACTTTAAACCTTGACTGGAGCATACTGTTCCCCCTTGTACTGAAGCATCACTTTCTTTCTCCTGATTGTGTGCATCCTTATCGCTTTTCTAACTCTCGCTATCTCCTCCTTGTTCCTTTGGACCAACTTTCACTATCGGGCATGAAACTGACCCGACAATCACGCTCGGCCCATCTCTCTCTCACTCCTAACACCTCCCGTTTTAGGTGTGTCATCAAATGCAGAGCCTTCATCGGAACCATTGTGGAGTATGGTTCCATCTCTCTGAATGTAATGTCCATGCTTACAAAGAGCCTTCGCTCTACATGACTCCGGCAAGAATATCCCTCTGAGTCTCTGAGTAGCCGACAAAGACGCACTTCACTGCCCGATGGTCCAACTTTTTCACAACATGCCTATTATCCTTCACAAAGCATACACATCCAAACACCTTTGGGGAACAATGTACTTGTTCTCACCTGTAAGCATCTCAAATAGTGTCTTCCATCCTAACATCTGAGAGGGCATCCTGTAGATGAGATATGCAGTCGTTAACACGACATGCCCCCACAAGTATTTAGGAACATTCATAGCAAACATCATCGACCAAAGCCACTTCCAATAGGTTCCTGTTCTTTCGCTTCGTCACGCTATTCTGTACTGATGTATAGGCACATGAAGTCTGATGATGTATCCCATGGGCTAACAAGTACTCTTGAAGAGCCTTGTTGGTATATTCTATCCCATTATCAGACCTCAAAATTTTCACATTAGTATTGTACTGCGTTATGACCATGCGATAAAAATCTTGAAAGTATGCAAACACATCACTTTTACTCTTCATTAGGTACACCAGGTGACACGATTGTAGCAATCAATAAAGATGACAAACCACTTAAAGCCATTAACAACAGTTGTAGGACAAGGTCCCCATACGTCAGAGTGTATCATATCAAAAGATGACAAACTTCTATTTTCAGAACTCACATAAGAGCTTCTGATATGTTTTTCTAGTTCACAAGCATCACAAACTAACTTCTGTTTATCAGCCTTCTGATACATAGAGGGATACATCCGACTCAGTAGACTAAATGAAGAGTGTTCTATGCGCTGATGTTGGAGTAGTAGTTCTGCTTCCATAGTCCTTCGCGGCTCCTCCGGCTGTGCTTCATCCACCAATGATGCCAGTACTGCATCCAGTCCACCCCTGTCCAAGTACCATATCTCTTTATGCCAAATGCCAGTCTCCAACCGTCTTCCCGTTTTCTTCTCCTGAAAAATTATCTTAGGAATGTCAAAGGAAACAATACAATTAAGTTGAAGAACAATGACACTAATGGACAATAGATTAATAGAAAAAGATGGAGCATGCAAGACATCAATAAGAGTCATAGAAGTAGTGTATTTAACCGTGCATGTACCCACAATGGGTCTAGCAGTACAATTAGCAGTCTTAATGGTTTCAGGTGTCGCCAGGTGAGTGTAATCCTGTAACTCATTATGGGCCTCCGTGACATGGCGGGATGCCCCCGAGTCAACTATCCAATTTAGACTTCCTGGTATGTGGGTAGATGCAAGGGCATGAGCAGGTATACCTATGCTTTTATGGACATAGTATGTGATGTTATCCCCGGAGGTGGTTGGAGTCGATGCCCCAACGGTGTTGGCTCGATTGTCCCTGGTTCTAAGCTTCATGCTTCTCCACATCTCTAGCATTTTCTTTTCATTAGGGGTCACATTGGATGAATGACTCTCATTTTTCCTTCTGCAAAATTTGCCTTGTGTCCCCTAGAATATTCACCCCTGCCACATGCATAGCCTCCTCTGCCACCCTTACGTCCTCCACGGCTGCGTCCGCGGCCGCTGGACTGGCCTCTCAGAGATTTCGTATAAAATCCGATGAAGTGTCCAGGGTCTCCACAGTTGTAACACCCTCCCCCTGGAGGGGTTCGGATTAAGAATTGCTAAAGCTGATTTCACCCCCGGAGAACTAATGGTGTTTGGCAGCAGGTTCAGCCGTGTCTTTTCTTGTGCCATAGCAGCTATGGCCTCTTCCAGTGATGGCAGCCTGGGCTGTGCAAGTAAGACATCCCTCCTCTGCTCGAATGCTGGGTTGAGCCCCTTCAGGAACTTCATCATCCTCTGTCGCGAGACATACTCCATGAACTTCTGATAATGTTTCATAAATGCAGGTTACACTTGCTCATCCTCCACGCCAATGAGATCATAGTGGTCGAGATTTGACCAATACTTCTTTAACAGAGCCACGTACTCAGAGATGGTGTGATCTTCTTGGACCACCTTGTCAAGTTCATCCTGCAGTTGGAAGACCCTCATAGGGTTGCCCGGCCCCGAGTACATGTCTCTCAGCGTCATCCAAATGTCACTAGCACCCTCCATCGCTTCCACGTTGCCCGACACTTAGTCGGTCAATGAGGCTGTCAACCATCCAGCTACCACATTGTTGATGATTTTTCACGCAGCAAACTTCCGTGAGGAGTATTTTTCAGGTGCCTTGGTTTGGCCATTCACATAGCCTACAAAGTCCCTTGTCTTCAGGGTCCGTTGGTAGTTCCCTCCAACATCACCTCCAATTTTTTCAACTTTTTTATTTTGTATGGTGAAGGATCCACATCTGCTTGTGCAGCACGGGGACCAGTCTTGGTCAGCCTCCTGGACAAGAGATCGTCTACCAAGGTCTTCATCTCCTTGGTCGTTAGTTTGCCGTACATCATCTCCATCGTCTGCTCCTCCTCCTCTTCTATCATCCCGATGGTGGCAGATCTAGGGCACGCGAGTTCCGGTGGTGCCCTCCAGTTTCGATCATAGACCTCTCCATGTCTACCGTTCCTCCTTCAGCGGCAACGACGTCCCCGTGAGCCGTTGCTCATATCTCGTGCATGGCTGCAACCCGAGACCGCATAGTCTGACGACGAACCGGAGGACTGGCTGCGTTGGCGGCGGCGGAGGGGGGAAGAGGATCGGGAACGTCGGTCGGTGGGGAGGAGGTGACAGTGGTGGCGGTGGAAAAGGAGGGTGGATGGCGGTGGAAAGTGGTGGCGGCGGCTGTGGTGAAGTATGGTTAGGGTTAGGGTGGCTCTGATACCATAAAGATATTGGACCAAAATAAAATTAGGTTTATTTCTTATAAAGAGGGTATTAATATCCCATGGTCCTTTTACACTTAACACCTTTCTAAGATGGACTTTATAGTTTAGTCCTTGGTTCTCAACAGTTATATTTATATATTCAACACTCCTAACTGGTGTATCTCTTGGCATCTCTGCTGCAGATTCAAATAAAAGATCCCAACATTGAGCTGTTTTTTAACTATGTATGCATGATTCTAATAACCTCTTTAGGCTAATGATTCTGAAAGAGTACTCTGAAACTGTAGGGACTTTGATCTTCATAAATCATAATAATGTCAGCGAGATGGAGCTTTTTTAATTAAACTTCTCATAAAGAATGATTGGCATTCCTTTTAACTCTCTGTCTTAATGTGTCATAGAGATAGAGATGAACGCATCTCCATATAGCAAATTGTACCATCTTACCTCTTCGTCTATACTCTTATAGTCTAGGGGAACTTGGAGGGTTCTTGTGGGTTACATGAGCTTAAATTGCATATCCAAAAGTAAGTCTACTTACGGGCCAACTAGCCGTCTAAGTTTTATGGCACTTTCTTATGCTCATAGCTACCTTGGCTAGGAATATCGAACCACCTTGGCTAGGAATATCGAACCAACATAGATGATTGATGTCAGGTTGACATCCGGTCATAAAAAAAACTGTCAAATCCATTGTGGATTTTTCTTATGCTCCATAGCGAATCCCATTTTCATAAGAGAAGCTTGGATGATGATAATTGTAAAGAAGGATGTCTGCCTTACGCGAATTTATTATTTCTCCTAAGTTACTGTTAAATCTAAATCATATGGAAGATGAAGGAAAGATTCAACTTTATCCAAGAAAATGATCTGGTTATCCTAAAGGAGGAAAGCAGTCCAGTTCATTAGCTGTTTTCAAGCAGAATATGTTTTTTTTGGTAATAGTGAGTGCTCTCATAACTACGTTTTTATAAATGATCATCTCTGTCATTAGAACTAGGATCGGCTACGGGGAATTAGATAGCTACACAAAACCATTAACAAAGTTCATATGCACTGCTTGTCAACATGATATTAACAATCTGCATGCACTGTAAAACAAAAACAATCTGCATGCTATACTTGTCAACATGATATTAACCATCTGCACCGGTTCCAAATTCCTAGCTAAGGCAGTCACGAGCGAGATTGACATTGCTGTAAAAACCTGTGTGCTAATGCGTAGGTAAAATCTACTTTTTGGTGATGTATTTGAAGCTCGTTCAACCCAAAAAGCACACTCCAAACTACCCTTGGCTGGAAAAAGAATCTAGATAGAGGTTGTAAACAATAAAGTGCTTTACATGTATCTTATAATCTCCTGGGAATATCATTATCTTATAATAATTGTCCTGAAAGATCATTTCCACAGTGATTGGACATGCAATATAGTGCTTTACATGTATCTTATAATCTCCTGGGAATATCATTTTCTTATAATAATTGTCCTGAAAGATCATTTCCACAGTGATTGGACATGCAGAAGTTCTGTACCAGTGAGCCCTGAAATGATACTTCCGTTTTTTGCTTTCGAGTGATACATTGGTGTTGACATATTTTGATTTCTTATTTATTTAAAAATAATATATTTTTTCATTGGAAATTAAATTTATGTTGAAATTTAGCAGCTGTAACATTCATGTTCAATATTAATTATTGACATTTTTTCCCAGGCTATTTAGACAAACGTTTCTTTCCTAGCTCACTTTAGATTATTGTTTTTCAGGATGTTTGTTGATGCCTTGGATGCTCAGATGTATGATGAGCACCACCAAAGCGGTTATTGTTATTTGAGTTTATCTAAGGTACTGCTTTGCTGAAACTTCTCTATTTTTCTCAAGTAGTAAAATGTTCCGGTAGTTATCCTATGCCAACCTTACCAGACAAAGTTCTTATAACCATAAGTTCAAAATACATCTTCCATAAACTTGTTTCTTGAGGAAATACAGACAGGCTATTGGCTTTAGTTTTCTTCTGGAAAGGTTATAGGCACAAGAACTAGGTTTCTTATCATTAATTTTCATCTAGAACACATTATATATATATATATATATATATATATATATATATATATATATATATATATATATATATACTAGTCAGCGAACAAACCGAATTCCAGTTTCAACAGAATCCAAATTATGGTTTGTACAGTGCCTCAAAATTTGCATAGCACAGAATTACAGTTGGTTAACCTATGATTTTGAATTATGATTTATGACATCCTAGGAGGGGGTCTTGGTGCTAGTAGCCAACGACATGGACAGTCATCCATGACTGGGCTTATAAGGAATGTTTTATGCAAACAATTGCTTTTAAGATGTTACATACAAAAGAATTGTAGTTCGCATACAGCATCAGCTTCTTGGAATCATGTGAAATTTCTGATTACAGGATCGACATTGCTATTCTCGTGTGCTTGAGCTGTTGGTTAACGTGTGGGCATACCACAGTGCCCGTCGCATGATCTATGTGAACCCAGAGACGGGAGCAATGCAGGAACAGCACAAGTTAAAAAGCCGGAGAGGTCAGATGTGGATAAAATGGTTTTCATTTGCCATGCTGAAGAGCATGGATGAGGATTTAGCAGAGGAATCCGATTCTGACCATCCACAACGACGATGGCTCTGGCCGTCAACAGGTGAGGTCTTCTGGCAAGGAATATACGAGAGAGAACGAACTATGCGCCATCTGCAGAAGGAAAAGCGGAGACAACAGAGCAAAGATAAAATTCGAAGAATAAAGAAACGGGCTCGCCAAAAAACACTTGGAAAGTACGTAAAGCCACCGCCAGAGGGTGATGATGGCGATTTAAACACAACTACAACTGACCATTTATTGCAAGTGATTAGGCGCTTGTGATTCTTACTTCCCATATTGTTTTTTTCTTTCTTTTTTTTAGGGTTTCTTTCTTCTGTTGAAGGATGCAAAGATGTGATTAAATTTATACTCTTTTCTTTCTAGATTTGTATTCTTTTCTTCTCTTTTTGTAGCATAGCATCCTCGTCTGTTTGTTGAGTCAAAACCATAACGTGCATGAAATGTAAATTCTATTTGTAATGTATATTTATGCATAGTTGTTAATTCACTCATTGGCTCCAAATAGTGACCGTTGAAGCTTAGCATAGATATTTAATCAAATCTCTCCTGTTTTTTTATTATCACTTTGTTGGTGGCAAACAGAGTTATGGTCTATGTACTATAAAGCAAGGTACACTGACATATTGTGGCTCAATCAGTATTAGCCATATATACAGCTCCACAGTACCTGTGTATGGAGGGGTGAGCATTATTCGGTTTTGGACCGAAAGTCGAATGGAATAAGTGATTTTTTTCGTTTTGAAAAAAAATTCGGTTTGGTTTCGATTTTGAAATGCTAAATTTTTTTTATTCGATTTTGGATTTCGATTTCGGTCTTAAAACCGAATAAGACTTGTACAATTATATAAATGTTCTCAATTATATGTATTTTTTTATGATTAAATATGTGTATATTTTGAATACAAGAAAATTCAATGTATGTATTTTGAATTCCAACTTTGGTATTTTAACAACCAGCCTAATTTTAGACGTAAATATGAAATACGACAAATGTGTAAAAAAATATAATTTTTAATATAATTTAACCATGATTTCAACTTTCGGTCTGGTCCATTAAACAATATAAATAGTCCAACCGAACAAACCAAATCGATTATTCGATTCGGTTTTGGTTATGGCTAATTTCAGTTCGGTTTTGATTTTGAATTTTTAAAATTTTGATTTATTTGATTTTGACTATTTCGATTCGTTAAAACTGAATAAACCATTCGCTCGCTCTATGGTCTCCCTGATCTCTACTTAGAGATGGGAACAATAATGGAAGGTTGTGTTCAGGGATAAATCC
>JAYESA010000008.1:184329894-184537859 GCA_036927795.1 Iris macrosiphon
TAGTATAGTATCATATGATTATTCTGGCACAACACGGGACACTGACTGGTATTTCTGGATTCATTTACTTACGACACGTATATTTTATGTTTCTGGCCTCTATTCTGGAATCACTACTGGCATCACCTACAGGCATCACTACATGCATCACTCATGTTTCAGGCTGGACTCATACTTGATTTACGTGTCGGGTCTTGGATTCACTTGTATTAGTCGGGGCAGAGAAATACTCTAGTAGACATGTAAATATTCCCATCTGGAATTATCAGGAATCACTCCCTCTGGTCTAATCTGGAATGAAAGCAGCCGCGCACCTAGTGCGCGGTGAGCCATACTTACCTCTAGCCGTTTACATGTCGAAACAAGTATTTCAAAGACACCGAGTTCATTCTTTATAGTCTGGACTCACTTGCATTCATGTTGGTCTCACTTACATGTTTCTGGACTTGACTCACTACATGTATTTCTTGTTGGACTCACTACACGTTCATGTGCACGAACTTGATCTTAGCTTAGATTTTCTGTATCTTGCAGTTATTACTATCTTGCTCTGATATCCATGCATCTTTACTTTTATGCACCAGTGATTTATATATTTCTTGCTTCATACTTGCTTCATTCTTCTTGCTACTTGCTATAACTGCTTTATAGTTTTTATCATTTAAATGGAACTGCTGTTAGAGATATACTTGCTCCAGTCCTGACTGGACATATTTTTCAGAGTATCCGAAGGAGTGGTGTCCGACGTTTTATGGACCTGAGACTGTCGATGGTGCAGACAGGGACCCTCTAGTTTAGGAATGAGTTCCGGGTTGGTAGCCGGGATCACTAGGACCTTGTTATTGTTTTTATTAGCTTTTAGCACCGAATTTGTCTCCGGTTTTGGATTGAGACCTTGTATTGTATATTATTTTGGATGATGTATTATTATTATTATTGATGTTGTGGTGGTTTTAGTAGTTATTGTTGGTTAGACTTTATAGTTGTTAGACTTCTTGTTATCTTATCGTACTTAGATTCGTGATTGAGTACTTGAGATTATCATTATGATATTGCTCCTCTGTTTGGAGTTGAGATCTTGACAGGTTTATATATTGATTGTGTGAGATTATTATCTAGATAGTTGACCTAGACAACGTTCTACCGCCGATGCTGCGGCGTAGGCTGGACGTACCCACGACTCATGCCCGATTTTTCGGGTGTGGATCGTGACACATTTTTGGTGGCGCCCCCATGCAGGTCTCGATTCGTAATTAGTGCGATGTCGTGGTGGTACAACAACTTAGTTGTACTGCTGCGAGCCTGCTATAGGATCTAGGATCTAGGATGAGAGTGTACTCAATCACGACTAGGGACAATTCCAATCTAATTATTCTGAAATTGGTTTCTTTTGAAATATTATTGTCCTTCTTTGATGATATCGTATCTTGCGCCGTATTGACTTCTTTTGATCTGTGTTCAGGATGCCTCCGAAGATACGATCTCATCGTACCGTTCCAGCAGTTGCCACTGAGAGGTCTGCTACCTCTCGTCCAGCTCATATTCAGGCAGCTGCTACCGCTCCACTCGCCACTCCTGCAGTTGAGGGAGCATCTGCTTCCCTCGGGGAACCTCCTTCACCTGTCGATCCGAGGACTAACCCAGTCGTTCCGGTGATTCCTCCACCACTTCCTGCTCCAATAGATGCCGCGCAGTTGTTTACGTTCTTCAGGGAGATGATGGACGCGCAGCACTGTCAGGTGGACATGATGAGGCTGGGCATTGAGAACGCCCACCAGGTGGCCATGACGGCAGTGGATAGGGTGGCACAGATTCAGCCACAGGTAGATCAGATTCAGCACCCGAGGTCAGACAGCATTATTGACTTCCAGAGGATGCGGCCCAAGGAGTTCCGGGGTACAGAAGGGATCCTGTACGCGGATGACTGGATAGAGCAGATTGAGGGCATCTTCAGGCTGGCACAGATTTCAGATAGCATGCAGATAGAGGCAGCGGGCAGCCAGATGTTCGACCTTGCTTTGACATGGTATCGCACAGATACGAGGATTGCAGCACCAGGGCTTACTTGGGAGGCTTTCAAGAGGCTTTTTAAGGAGAAGTTTTTCCCAGATGTGGCGCTCAGTGCTTTGGAGAGCCAGTTCGAGGCACTCGTCCAAGGGAGCATGACGGTGGACGAGTACGCAGCGGAGTTCTGCCGTCTGGGCAGATTTGTTGATGGCTTCAGTGAGGAAGCAAAGGCGAGAAAGTTTCGCAAGGGCTTGGTCATGGCGGTCAAGTCTTTGACCAGGAGCGACAGCGAGGCGACTTTCGAGCAGATAGTAGAAGATGCTCAGAGAGCAGAGGATGACTTGGAGCTCAAGTCCAAGAGAGGCAGGGATAATTTAGGCAGTGCGACTGGCAGTGCGGGACCGGCTAAGCGTTCCTATATGCAGAAGGTAGCGTAGCAGGGTCAGGATCAGAGGGTGCCCACTTGTGTCTACTGCAGGAAGACAGGATACACTTGGGATGTTTGTAGGAAGAGGTTGAAGGTGTATTTGTTCTGTGGATCCGCTGCTCACCAGATGCGAGATTGCCCCACTGCACCTCCATTGGGTGGAGCACAGGATCAGAGAGTTGGAGCTAGGCCACTTGTGGCACAGCATCATGCCCCGCACCAGCAGAGGGATACACCCCAGCAGGGCAGGGCTTATGCGTTGACGGTCGAGGAGGCCGATGCTACGGGTGTCGGGTTAGCAGGTCTGTCTCTTTGTTCTTCTTCCTGTCCTTTTCCATTCCTTGTGGTGTGCTTCATTAGTACCTGTTAGACTTTTCTTTGTGCTGTGGTAGATAGTGTAGTGACCCTGATTGAGACTGTGATAACACGACCAGTAGGACCCTGATCTTGTATGTTGTATAGATAGAATTTCTTGACTGTGATTGTTGGGGGTTTGACCTAGAGGGAGTGCGATTGACTTTAAATTTCGAAGACGGAATTTTCTAAGGAGGATAGGCTTGTCACCACCCCATTTCCAGAGCCGGGTATTTTTTTCTTATTTTAATTTAGTTCATTGTGTATTATTTATAATTATTATATTTATATTTAATTAGTGGTTGTATTATTTTTATATTATTGTTTTAGGATTTTGGCTAGCCTGGACCCATGTCAGACCCTAGTGGACCCATGTCCGACCCAGCCCACACCCTTGTGAGACTTATTTTTGGGTTTAGAATATTTATTATATTTTTAGTGGGTTAGTTGAAGAGATTTGGAGTTAGTTTGAGTGCTTTTGGAACCCCGAAACCCAAAACCCAAGTTAGGAGGGCATTTTGGTCATTGGAGAATTAGGGAACCCTTATATGTTTGCTTGGCCGGATTCCCACAGCAGCCCACACCCGAAACACAGCAGCCACAGCCCCCACTCTCCCATTTTCATCTTCTTCTCTTCTTCTTCTTCTTCTTCTTCTTCTTCTTCTTCATCTTTTTCTTCTCCACTCATTTTTCTTCTTCCTTTCTCCTTCCTACTTCAAGTAAGTACCTATTTCTCTTCTTTCTTCTTCTATTCTCCATGAATGATTAACCCTAACCTTGTATTTTTCCTCAACCTAGGTGGGTAGAGCTTAGATTTGGTGTTGGAGCTTGGATTGGGAGCTTGGAAGCTTGGTTTGGTGGATTTGGAGCATTTTGGAGACTTTGGCTTGGGATTCCAACTCCCAAGAGGTAAATCCTAATTTTCTCCCTTGTAATTACTTTTATATAGTATAATTAATAGTTTAAAACCTTCCTAGACCCTTAGGCTACTCGTGGGAGGAAGTTGGAACTAGTTTGGTAGTGTTTGGAGACTTTAACACTAGGTTTTATGTCAATTTCGGGTGGAATCCGAATTTGGCCCAATTTTGGGTGATACCCTAGGTTAGACGGACTTAGGTAGACATTGTCGGATGTCTTGAGGGTGAGTGCCTGTCTCCGTTCGGACACGGGAAGTCGTGTCGCGGAGAAACGAGCGTTTCGGGCATTTTCGGGGTTTTCGTCGTCGTCGATTCTAAGTGCGTGCACGTTTTCGCCATGGGCCTAGAATCGACGGGGTAGCATTTTTTCTAGGATCTAGGCATCGTTTAGAACCCGTGGGTAAATTTTGGGCCGATTTCGAGTTGGTTTGGTGTCCGTTTCAGGAGGTTTTTCGAACCGCACACCGCGTGTTCGTCGAAATGACCGAACGGCTATTTCGACTTGGTTTCCTAGTTTCGGGCTTGTGCGCGCGTTGGTTTAGCATCGGGGAGTGTGTGCTAGAATTCTCGGGCTATATTTTATATATTTATAGGTGTTTGGGAGTGTCGGGGCCGTTGGACGTGCGTTGGTGAGCGTTGTGTGCATTGTTGTGTGTAGTGTTGTGTTTGTGTATATATGTCTCTCTCTATATATATTTATATGTATGTGTGTCCCTATATATATATATATTTATAGACATGTGTTAGTGAGTGCTTGTGTGAGTGTGTTAGTGAGTGCTTGTGTGAGTGTGTATTGGTGTTAGTGTGTGTGAGAGTGAGTGTGTGTGAGTGAGTGTATAAATATATATATATATATATATATATATATTTTGAGTGTGTGTGTGTATATGTATATATATATATATATATAGATATATGCGTGTATATATATAGATGTGTGTTTATATATATAGATATATGTATGTGCTTGTGTGTGTATAAATATATATGTTAGTATGTGTGTGTGTATAAATATATATATGTTAGTAGATGTGTTAGTGTGTGTGTGTGTGTATATATATATATATATATATATATATATATATATATATATATATATATATATATATCTGTATGTGGTCGTGTGTATGTGTGAGTGAGAGAGGGGGGGGAACAGCAGAAGGCAGTGCAACAGCAGCTGCTGCTGTGTGGGGCAGCAGCCACCACAGCAGCAGCAGCTGCTAGCTGTAGCAACAGCATGTGCAGCAGTATATAGCAGCAAGAGCAGCAGCAGATGCAGTATGAACAGCAGGGCAGCAACAGCAAATGCGAGGGAGAGAGAGTGGTATATATATATATATATATATATATATATATATATATATATATATATATATATATATATATATATATATAGATAGATAGATTGATATATAGTTAGATAGATAGATTTATGCATAAATAGATTCTTCAACTGCTTTTGCTTTTAGATGGAATAAAGCTGTCCGTCCACCTGTCCTGAGAAAAGACGAATACTGCCAAATAGTCTGGTGCAGTCACCAACATGCAACAGTGAGTGGGTATCCCACTACATAAAGTTGCAAAAAGCCATCCTCAGACCATGTGATAAAAGGAGGATGGACCCCACCCCAATCAATCAAAGCTTATCGTCATTGATAGGGTCGAGAATAGTCTGATAGAAATCATCAGCGGACATGTCTTCCAAGTTTGTATCTGAATTGGTACTGGAAATGTCCATATCAAAGTTAGCATCAAATTGTGCTTTCAAGAATTGAAGGCACCGTTTCTTTAATTCTTCGGCAGAAATCTTAGGATTCTTCCTGATCAGGGAATCCTTAAGTTTAGTGATAGTGTTATCACCAAATAGTTCATTTTGGACCTTTTTGTCCATTTTTAATTCGTTTTCTTTGATGGATGCCATAACTTCCATCAACTTTTCTTTCTCATCGATCCTTTGCCACCATTTCACAAGGAATTTACGTGACAGGATAGGAATATTGTTGGAATTTAACACACAGTCAATAGTCCAACGGAATATGAATGGGATCTGGAATTGAGCAAAGAAGTATAGAGTGCTCTCCCCCCCAAAAAGATGAGTATCCTGGCAGGGTGGATAAGATAATATCCACTGAGAGAATTGTTCCTGTAATGAAGGTGGAAGGATATCCAAAGTAGCTCCCATCCGTAACCACCAATCAAAGAACCAGGAAGGTATCTCGTTCTGAAGAATTTCAGGACAGATACGAATGAACCAAGAATGGCTCCTCTGAGAATTCTCATAGTATAGAAAGTCATAAAACGCCTGCACATAATCCCAATAATTATAATTGCAGACAATCACTTTGTCCTTGGAGAGCTGCTGTTCCCTGTTTGGATGGAGTCCCCAAGTTTGTGAAGTAAGGATATTCTTAATGATTACTTTGCTGTAAGCATATTCCAAAGAATTTGGCTTAGCAGAGTGCTCAACGGTTATAGATTTGCTGGAGATTAAGATACCTTCAGAGATACTAACAGTTCTTCCTTTAACTGGAATAAAACTGGTCTCCAAGTATCGTTTATGAAGTTTCCATGGATCCTTCATAAGAGGAATATCATGTTTTTCAAGTGTGATGATTTCCTCAGTATTTGATTTCTCAAAGAAGATGGACTCAACTTCCATGGCTTCTCTGTATGATCGGATATTAGCATCAGCAGTATCTGCTGGTTGCTTGCCTTTAGCCGCTGAGCTGGATCCAGCTTCAGAGGGAGGTGGCTTTCGGCCAATAGTCTTTTGGATGCCGAAAGAGTCTTGGGGACGTAATGGCCCCTTAGACTTTCCTCTACCGCGAGAGTTCGTGGACATTTTGCTGCAAAAATTCACGAGTTAGAAAATCAGGAAGAGAATTATTTTTGCCATTAATAAATTCAATGTCAAAATCGAATATAGCAAGTTCTGCTTGCCATCTAGCAAAAATTTGCTTAGAAGCAAGATTCTTAACATCTTTTTGTAATATAGATTTTGCAGAACTGCAATCTATACGAAGTAAGAATTTTTTATTTAATAGATCATCTTGAAATTTATGAATACATTTGATAATAGAAAGAAGTTCTTTCTTTATCGTAGAGTAATTAATCTGAGTATCGTCCCATTTACCCGAATGGTATCTAACAAGGATAGCATGATCTTTGTTTATGGGATCTATCTGTTTGAGTATACCACCATAACCAATATTACTGGCATCAGTCTCAACAACTTTAAACCAGTCAGGGTTAGCAAGGTGTAAGCAAGGAAGGCATTTTACCTTTTGCTTAATAAGCTGAACAGCTTTAGTGTGGTTGATACTCCAAGGAGTAGGGTTTTTTCTCAACCTTTGATATAGAATCTTTGTGTCTATAGCAATGTTTTTATAAAAGTCAGAAACATAATTTAAAGCACCAAGAAATCTCTGTAGTTGCTTTATATCTGTAATTTCATCAGGAAATTTCGAAGCAAATTCGATACTCCTGTCAATGGGTATAATAGTATTATTAACAATGTTATGACCAAGGAATCTTATTTCTGTCTGAAATAACTTCATTTTTGGAGCAGAAATAACAAGACCATTTTTGATAGCTAAATGTTTAAAAACATTTAAATGCTTAAAATGCTCTTCAATGGTATTAGAGAATATAAGAATGTCATCAATATAAGAGAGAATAAAATTAGAATATTGAATAAATATCTCATTCATGATATTCTGAAATTCAGAAGGAGCATTCTTTAAACCAAATGGCATAACATTCCATTCATAGTGCCCAAATGGGACTGTGAAAGCAGTTTTGTATTTATCTTTTTCTTCGATTTGAATTTGCCAGTAACCTGACTTTAAATCGAATTTAGAGAATATCTTTGCATTAACAATTCTGTTAAGCAAATCTCTTTTGTTGGAAATAGGATAACGAATCCATTTAAGGACTTTGTTAAGAGGTTTATAGTTAATAACTAACCGAGGAACACCTCTTTCCTTTTCAGCATTATTGTTGACATAAAAAGCTGTACAACTCCATGGAGAGTACGACTTTCTGATAAGTTTCTTATCAAGAAGATCATTGATCTCTTTTTTGCATAATTCAAGATAATTGTTGTTCATCTGACAAGGTCTGGCCTTAGTCGGAACATCTCTTTCATTGAAGGATTCTTCATATGGAAGAGAGACAATATGATGCTTTCTATCCCAAAAAGCATTGGGAATATTACTACAAGTTTGACGAACAAATTCATCATTAACTTGTTTTATTTTATTTTTTATTTCATATTTTTCAAGCTGTTCTTTAATAGAAAGCTGAAAAATTTCTTCTTTGATAAAGTTTATCTGATTATTCTTCAGATCAACTTCCTTTATCTCATTGAGAATTTTAGCCACAGAATTTGTGATAAATTCAAAGGTAATGTTCTTTCCCTTATAACAAGTGGAAATACCTTTTCTATTAATTTCTTTTATAGGCATAAGTTTTTCTAGAAAAGGAGTTCCTAGAATAACATGCTGGAATATTTCTTTTACAACAATAAAATGCAAGGGAATACATGCATCATTTTTACAGATGTGAACATCCGTAACCTTAAAAGGTGTTGTAAGAGCTTTGTTATTTGCAGCACTCAGAGTTTGAGTAGTGCGTTCACAATATTTTAAGGGAATAATTCCTTCTTTGACACAGTTCAGATCTGCACCACTGTCAACAAGGGCAATAAGATTATAAATCATAAATTCATTGTTTATGATTAGATCAATTTTTATATACCATTTATGGGTAATAAAAAGATCTATTTTAGATAAAAAGGAATGATCAATAGATTTTCCTTTGGTGGTCATAGCAACAGATTGAACCTGCTGATCAATTATGTCATCGTCATGCTCGTTTTCACTATCGATTAAACGAGAATGTTCGATCATTTGTTTTTTGAGAATAATCTCATTGTAAGATTTAACATCTTGTTCAATGAGAGCAAGTCTTTGTTGAGTTATTTCGTCGTTAGACTTTAACTCTTTGACTTCATTCTTCAGAAGCTTTAATTCTCTCTGAAGATCGTTTATAGAGACAGTCTTAGGATTAATCCCTTTTCTTCGGGATAAAACCTCTGTCATGGTATACGGAGGGAAACTTGAAGAAGTTTCATGAGTATCTTCTTGCAAAATCTCAATAATTTTTGTTTTCACATTTTGGCTAATAGTATCAGTCAAAAGTGATTCAAGAATTTCTTTTTTATCTTGACTGGTCAATACATTAATTGAAAGACCATTCATTTCGATAATAGATTTATAATAATCTGCTTTACTATTAATAGTACATGCTTTGCAATCGCAATCAGTACCACAATCAGTAGCAGATTTTATAGACTCATCACTTGATGAATCAGATTCATAATCAGAATTGATCATGATCTTTAATAGAGTCTTTTTCAACCCTTCATCTTCGATCATATCGATCTTTTGTTTAGTATTACACCTATTCGAATAGTGGCCAAGTTTACCACATTTAAAGCATTTAACTTTTTTATTCGAACTTGTGTTTTTAGAAAACTTTTTCCTAGTGGAAAATTGTTTTCTTTTATCATTAGAAAAATCTTTAGGATAATTCCTTTTCGAAGAATATCTCTTCTTTTTATAAGATTTTTCTTTAGAGAATTTTCTTTTGCTATCAGATGGAGGCTTCATAGTTTCCATAGCAAATTGGCTACAAAACTCTCCCAATTGTTTTCTCTCAGATATCCTTTGAGATTTCAATTGATTCCTTAATTTAAGGTCATTACAAAGGGCTAACCCTTCTTGTATACAGGCATTCACAAGGTTACCATAAGTGAAATCACTATATGGGATTATGCCATCATTACTGTTACGTATTTGTTGTCTAACCTTTTCTGCAAACAGATTAGGAAGACCATCAATAAATTTCGATTTCCAGTGAGCATCATTGGCATCATTTAACTGCATTACTCGGTTTAGAAAAGTATCTTTATACCATCTAAAATGAGTAAGAGTTGGACAACGAAGATTTTGGAGTAAAGTCCTGGTACGTTCACCATTGTCAGAGACTAAACCCGTAAAGTGATCACAAATAGTGCTAATCAAAGTGATAACACTATCCTCAATTTCTTTATTATTTTCAATTTTGACAGCATTAGCAATAACTGCTTTCTGCTCAGGAGATAAACAATGATCCCACCATCCTTTTAATACTCCGGTAAAACCGCAAGTAATAAAACTAGCAATGGTTTTGTCAGTATTCTTGTTTGTTCGGCAAACCGTAGCAAACATAAGCATACGATGTAACTGATCACAGATCTGTTTATCAGAACATCCATCTATGTTCCATTCATAGATGTTTCCTCCACTGTAATTATTCTGAATGATATTATCATTCTCTTCATATAAAACATCCATAGGAGTGGGACGTTTGTAATAATATTTTTGAAGATTAGGCTTCTTGTGTTGCTGCTGCATAGGCAGAATCATATTAGAAGTCTGTTGGACATGTTGATCAATATCTTTAAAAGAATTTTGAAGAGCATGAATCTGAATAGAATCCAATTGATCATCAGAATTTTGAGAATAATTTTGGCAGGATTCAATATCTGAACCATCAGCCACGGAAGAATTTCCGTCAAGTACCAAAATGGTATTTTGAGTAGAGCTCTCGCCCTTTTCTTTAGAGGATTGTTTTTCAACTAAGGAAGTATTCTGAAGCTTCTCAATTAAGCTTTGAATGTCTTTCTCAGTCACTTCAGGAGAAGATAACTTAAAACCAGTAGTATCACTAGTAGGTTTTATTGGTATATTTCCTACCTTCTTTGAGGTAGTATCTTTGGGCATTGATTTTGGTAATTTAAGGATATTATTGACCTTGAGAAGAACTTCGTCAAGGGCAGTTTCCATTCTAACCAATTGAGAACCAATGGTTTGAATATAAGCATTAGTATAGTTATTTTGCTTCACAATTTTTTGAAGCTCTTTTATTTGTTCTTCCTTATGATCGATAATTCGAATAAAGGAAATAGCATCAATCTTTTCGGTGTCAACCAAAAGTTTGAGCGGTCCATTAGGTGGATATAAAGCACGGACACGTTTTCCCGTATCAGTGATCCAATTTTTATAACCCTCTTCTAGCATGTTAATGCTAGCGAGTTCTTGGTTGATATAGTTCTCAATAAACCATTTATCAAACCATTTGATTTTATTTATCTCTTTGAGATGAGCATAATATTTATCTTTGAATTCATACCTTTGATCAAGGGTATAATTCTTTTCAAACCAGGCTTTGAATTGAACCTCTTCATCATAAGCCTGAACAATAATTGCTCGAACATTTTTGTCCTGTGTCCAATCCCAATAGTTTGGATCAACAGTAGAATTGTCATCGGTTAAATTTATAACGTTGAGAGAATGAGTGCCAAAACTAGCATCAGAAGAATAAACAGGATCAATGGGATCAGCCCATTCTGTTTTATATTCTGGTTTGGCAATGTTATTTTTGATTTTCATACCTTTAATTTCATCATCTCTCTCAGAAGTTTGAGAAGAGTTTTCTCCTCTTTCAATAACTGAAGGAGAACGAAAACTAGAAGATGAAATTCTGGCTTTAATTTGTGGAGTAAATCTAACTTCCACATCTCCATCTGGAGTTTGGATTATCTGATCTAACTCAGTATCCATTATGGGTCTAGGTGGAATAGCCTGATTTAAAACCCATCTATCAGGGAATTGAATTTCATTCCATTTGATTATTTTATTAGCAGCAACATTTGATGTCAACAAATTTGTTTCAATCAAAGTTGTCTTACCAGGCTTGGTAAGATGTCTAGCTTTAGGAGCTAAAGTAGACAATACTTTAAAGTGTATTCGATAGAGGAATTATCCTAAAGATTTTTCTAATGATAAAAGAAAACAATTTTCCACTAGGAAAAAGTTTTCTAAAAACACAAGTTCGAATAAAAAAGTTAAATGCTTTAAATGTGGTAAACTTGGCCACTATTTAAAGCATTAGAAAAACTTTTTTATTAAGATCTCATACCTATGACCAGGTTAACTATGAAGGCATTCTAAAAACTTTTATGTCTTACTTATATTAAATTTTTATTATCTACATAATAGTAATATTAATAGTATTGTCCCATATTATTGTTAACTAACTCTTGCAGGAACAGTGAGTAGAAGATCCTCCTACTTCATCTTCTGATGAGCAGTACAATGTCCATTGGTGACAACAAAAAGACCCTGTTAAAGGGCAAATCAATCAAAAATGCTCAATTGAGCGAGTTTCCTTCAGATCTGGAGGAACTCAATAAATGGACTATCCCAGGCGTTAAGCCGAAGGATATCTATAAAATTGGTTGGCTTGATTTCAAGTCATCAATTGCTATAAAAACTATGGAAAGGACCGTTCAGGTCAATGATACTGAGCATTCTATCAGGTTTCTTTCTGAAGAAGACCTTGAACCCTACATAGGGAATAATGCTTATAATTTTATCCATATTGGATTAATTCAGGTTGCGTTAAAACCCCTTACTCTTCAGGGTTTAAATGCTTCATTTATATCCTCTTTACGAGATGCTAGATGTCTTGATTGGCAACCATCTCTTATGGGCGTTATGCAGACTAGTCTTTGCCATGGACCAGTCTACTTTAATGTTTATCCCAATCTAAGTCTATCCCTTACAGATACAAATTTACTGGATGCAGTAACTTTTAATCTGAAGACTTATGGCTATAACTTCAAGCAAGGTTCTGAAACCATTGCAATCCTCTATCGAATACACTTTAAAGTATTGTCTACTTTAGCTCCTAAAGCTAGACATCTTACCAAGCCTGGTAAGACAACTTTGATTGAAACAAATTTGTTGACATCAAATGTTGCTGCTAATAAAATAATCAAATGGAATGAAATTCAATTCCCTGATAGATGGGTTTTAAATCAGGCTATTCCACCTAGACCCATAATGGATACTGAGTTAGATCAGATAATCCAAACTCCAGATGGAGATGTGGAAGTTAGATTTACTCCACAAATTAAAGCCAGAATTTCATCTTCTAGTTTTCGTTCTCCTTCAGTTATTGAAAGAGGAGAAAACTCTTCTCAAACTTCTGAGAGAGATGATGAAATTAAAGGTATGAAAATCAAAAATAACATTGCCAAACCAGAATATAAAACAGAATGGGCTGATCCCATTGATCCTGTTTATTCTTCTGATGCTAGTTTTGGCACTCATTCTCTCAACGTTATAAATTTAACCGATGACAATTCTACTGTTGATCCAAACTATTGGGATTGGACACAGGACAAAAATGTTCGAGCAATTATTGTTCAGGCTTATGATGAAGAGGTTCAATTCAAAGCCTGGTTTGAAAAGAATTATACCCTTGATCAAAGGTATGAATTCAAAGATAAATATTATGCTCATCTCAAAGAGATAAATAAAATCAAATGGTTTGATAAATGGTTTATTGAGAACTATATCAACCAAGAACTCGCTAGCATTAACATGCTAGAAGAGGGTTATAAAAATTGGATCACTGATACGGGAAAACGTGTCCGTGCTTTATATCCACCTAATGGACCGCTCAAACTTTTGGTTGACACCGAAAAGATTGATGCTATTTCCTTTATTCGAATTATCGATCATAAGGAAGAACAAATAAAAGAGCTTCAAAAAATTGTGAAGCAAAATAACTATACTAATGCTTATATTCAAACCATTGGTTCTCAATTGGTTAGAATGGAAACTGCCCTTGACGAAGTTCTTCTCAAGGTCAATAATATCCTTAAATTACCAAAATCAATGCCCAAAGATACTACCTCAAAGAAGGTAGGAAATATACCAATAAAACCTACTAGTGATACTACTGGTTTTAAGTTATCTTCTCCTGAAGTGACTGAGAAAGACATTCAAAGCTTAATTGAGAAGCTTCAGAATACTTCCTTAGTTGAAAAACAATCCTCTAAAGAAAAGGGCGAGAGCTCTACTCAAAATACCATTTTGGTACTTGACGGAAATTCTTCCGTGGCTGATGGTTCAGATATTGAATCCTGCCAAAATTATTCTCAAAATTCTGATGATCAATTGGATTCTATTCAGATTCATGCTCTTCAAAATTCTTTTGAAGATATTGATCAACATGTCCAACAGACTTCTAATATGATTCTGCCTATGCAGCAGCAACACAAGAAGCCTAATCTTCAAAAATATTATTACAAACGTCCCACTCCTATGGATGTTTTATATGAAGAGAATGATAATATCATTCAGAATAATTACAGTGGAGGAAACATCTATGAATGGAACATAGATGGATGTTCTGATAAACAGATCTGTGATCAGTTACATCGTATGCTTATGTTTGCTACGGTTTGCCGAACAAACAAGAATACTGACAAAACCATTGCTAGTTTTATTACTTGCGGTTTTACCGGAGTATTAAAAGGATGGTGGGATCATTGTTTATCTCCTGAGCAGAAAGCAGTTATTGCTAATGCTGTCAAAATTGAAAATAATAAAGAAATTGAGGATAGTGTTATCACTTTGATTAGCACTATTTGTGATCACTTTACGGGTTTAGTCTCTGACAATGGTGAACGTACCAGGACTTTACTCCAAAATCTTCGTTGTCCAACTCTTACTCATTTTAGATGGTATAAAGATACTTTTCTAAACCGAGTAATGCAGTTAAATGATGCCAATGATGCTCACTGGAAATCGAAATTTATTGATGGTCTTCCTAATCTGTTTGCAGAAAAGGTTAGACAACAAATACGTAACAGTAATGATGGCATAATCCCATATAGTGATTTCACTTATGGTAACCTTGTGAATGCCTGTATACAAGAAGGGTTAGCCCTTTGTAATGACCTTAAATTAAGGAATCAATTGAAATCTCAAAGGATATCTGAGAGAAAACAATTGGGAGAGTTTTGTAGCCAATTTGCTATGGAAACTATGAAGCCTCCATCTGATAGCAAAAGAAAATTCTCTAAAGAAAAATCTTATAAAAAGAAGAGATATTCTTCGAAAAGGAATTATCCTAAAGATTTTTCTAATGATAAAAGAAAACAATTTTCCACTAGGAAAAAGTTTTCTAAAAACACAAGTTCGAATAAAAAAGTTAAATGCTTTAAATGTGGTAAACTTGGCCACTATTCGAATAGGTGTAATACTAAACAAAAGATCGATATGATCGAAGATGAAGGGTTGAAAAAGACTCTATTAAAGATCATGATCAATTCTGATTATGAATCTGATTCATCAAGTGATGAGTCTATAAAATCTGCTACTGATTGTGGTACTGATTGCGATTGCAAAGCATGTACTATTAATAGTAAAGCAGATTATTATAAATCTATTATCGAAATGAATGGTCTTTCAATTAATGTATTGACCAGTCAAGATAAAAAAGAAATTCTTGAATCACTTTTGACTGATACTATTAGCCAAAATGTGAAAACAAAAATTATTGAGATTTTGCAAGAAGATACTCATGAAACTTCTTCAAGTTTCCCTCCGTATACCATGACAGAGGTTTTATCCCGAAGAAAAGGGATTAATCCTAAGACTGTCTCTATAAACGATCTTCAGAGAGAATTAAAGCTTCTGAAGAATGAAGTCAAAGAGTTAAAGTCTAACGACGAAATAACTCAACAAAGACTTGCTCTCATTGAACAAGATGTTAAATCTTACAATGAGATTATTCTCAAAAAACAAATGATCGAACATTCTCGTTTAATCGATAGTGAAAACGAGCATGACGATGACATAATTGATCAGCAGGTTCAATCTGTTGCTATGACCACCAAAGGAAAATCTATTGATCATTCCTTTTTATCTAAAATAGATCTTTTTATTACCCATAAATGGTATATAAAAATTGATCTAATCATAAACAATAAATTTATGATTTATAATCTTATTGCCCTTGTTGACAGTGGTGCAGATCTGAACTGTGTCAAAGAAGGAATTATTCCCTTAAAATATTGTGAACGCACTACTCAAACTCTGAGTGCTGCAAATAACAAAGCTCTTACAACACCTTTTAAGGTTACGGATGTTCACATCTGTAAAAATGATGCATGTATTCCCTTGCATTTTATTGTTGTAAAAGAAATATTCCAGCATGTTATTCTAGGAACTCCTTTTCTAGAAAAACTTATGCCTATAAAAGAAATTAATAGAAAAGGTATTTCCACTTGTTATAAGGGAAAGAACATTACCTTTGAATTTATCACAAATTCTGTGGCTAAAATTCTCAATGAGATAAAGGAAGTTGATCTGAAGAATAATCAGATAAACTTTATCAAAGAAGAAATTTTTCAGCTTTCTATTAAAGAACAGCTTGAAAAATATGAAATAAAAAATAAAATAAAACAAGTTAATGATGAATTTGTTCGTCAAACTTGTAGTAATATTCCCAATGCTTTTTGGGATAGAAAGCATCATATTGTCTCTCTTCCATATGAAGAATCCTTCAATGAAAGAGATGTTCCGACTAAGGCCAGACCTTGTCAGATGAACAACAATTATCTTGAATTATGCAAAAAAGAGATCAATGATCTTCTTGATAAGAAACTTATCAGAAAGTCGTACTCTCCATGGAGTTGTACAGCTTTTTATGTCAACAATAATGCTGAAAAGGAAAGAGGTGTTCCTCGGTTAGTTATTAACTATAAACCTCTTAACAAAGTCCTTAAATGGATTCGTTATCCTATTTCCAACAAAAGAGATTTGCTTAACAGAATTGTTAATGCAAAGATATTCTCTAAATTCGATTTAAAGTCAGGTTACTGGCAAATTCAAATCGAAGAAAAAGATAAATACAAAACTGCTTTCACAGTCCCATTTGGGCACTATGAATGGAATGTTATGCCATTTGGTTTAAAGAATGCTCCTTCTGAATTTCAGAATATCATGAATGAGATATTTATTCAATATTCTAATTTTATTCTCTCTTATATTGATGACATTCTTATATTCTCTAATACCATTGAAGAGCATTTTAAGCATTTAAATGTTTTTAAACATTTAGCTATCAAAAATGGTCTTGTTATTTCTGCTCCAAAAATGAAGTTATTTCAGACAGAAATAAGATTCCTTGGTCATAACATTGTTAATAATACTATTATACCCATTGACAGGAGTATCGAATTTGCTTCGAAATTTCCTGATGAAATTACAGATATAAAGCAACTACAGAGATTTCTTGGTGCTTTAAATTATGTTTCTGACTTTTATAAAAACATTGCTATAGACACAAAGATTCTATATCAAAGGTTGAGAAAAAACCCTACTCCTTGGAGTATCAACCACACTAAAGCTGTTCAGCTTATTAAGCAAAAGGTAAAATGCCTTCCTTGCTTACACCTTGCTAACCCTGACTGGTTTAAAGTTGTTGAGACTGATGCCAGTAATATTGGTTATGGTGGTATACTCAAACAGATAGATCCCATAAACAAAGATCATGCTATCCTTGTTAGATACCATTCTGGTAAATGGGACGATACTCAGATTAATTACTCTACGATAAAGAAAGAACTTCTTTCTATTATCAAATGTATTCATAAATTTCAAGATGATCTATTAAATAAAAAATTCTTACTTCGTATAGATTGCAGTTCTGCAAAATCTATATTACAAAAAGATGTTAAGAATCTTGCTTCTAAGCAAATTTTTGCTAGATGGCAAGCAGAACTTGCTATATTCGATTTTGACATTGAATTTATTAATGGCAAAAATAATTCTCTTCCTGATTTTCTAACTCGTGAATTTTTGCAGCAAAATGTCCACGAACTCTCGCGGTAGAGGAAAGTCTAAGGGGCCATTACGTCCCCAAGACTCTTTCGGCATCCAAAAGACTATTGGCCGAAAGCCACCTCCCTCTGAAGCTGGATCCAGCTCAGCGGCTAAAGGCAAGCAACCAGCAGATACTGCTGATGCTAATATCCGATCATACAGAGAAGCCATGGAAGTTGAGTCCATCTTCTTTGAGAAATCAAATACTGAGGAAATCATCACACTTGAAAAACATGATATTCCTCTTATGAAGGATCCATGGAAACTTCATAAACGATACTTGGAGACCAGTTTTATTCCAGTTAAAGGAAGAACTGTTAGTATCTCTGAAGGTATCTTAATCTCCAGCAAATCTATAACCGTTGAGCACTCTGCTAAGTCAAATTCTTTGGAATATGCTTACAGCAAAGTAATCATTAAGAATATCCTTACTTCACAAACTTGGGGACTCCATCCAAACAGGGAACAGCAGCTCTCCAAGGACAAAGTGATTGTCTGCAGTTATAATTATTGGGATTATGTGCAGGCGTTTTATGACTTTCTATACTATGAGAATTCTCAGAGGAGCCATTCTTGGTTCATTCGTATCTGTCCTGAAATTCTTCAGAACGAGATACCTTCCTGGTTCTTTGATTGGTGGTTACGGATGGGAGCTACTTTGGATATCCTTCCACCTTCATTACAGGAACAATTCTCTCAGTGGATATTATCTTATCCACCCTGCCAGGATACTCATCTTTTTGGGGGGGAGAGCACTCTATACTTCTTTGCTCAATTCCAGATCCCATTCATATTCCGTTGGACTATTGACTGTGTGTTAAATTCCAACAATATTCCTATCCTGTCACGTAAATTCCTTGTGAAATGGTGGCAAAGGATCGATGAGAAAGAAAAGTTGATGGAAGTTATGGCATCCATCAAAGAAAACGAATTAAAAATGGACAAAAAGGTCCAAAATGAACTATTTGGTGATAACACTATCACTAAACTTAAGGATTCCCTGATCAGGAAGAATCCTAAGATTTCTGCCGAAGAATTAAAGAAACGGTGCCTTCAATTCTTGAAAGCACAATTTGATGCTAACTTTGATATGGACATTTCCAGTACCAATTCAGATACAAACTTGGAAGACATGTCCGCTGATGATTTCTATCAGACTATTCTCGACCCTATCAATGACGATAAGCTTTGATTGATTGGGGTGGGGTCCATCCTCCTTTTATCACATGGTCTGAGGATGGCTTTTTGCAACTTTATGTAGTGGGATACCCACTCACTGTTGCATGTTGGTGACTGCACCAGACTATTTGGCAGTATTCGTCTTTTCTCAGGACAGGTGGACGGACAGCTTTATTCCATCTAAAAGCAAAAACAGTTGAAGAATCTTTTCTTTATGCCGACATCTTTTAGTGGATTACAGATGGCATCTTCTTTACCTGAGTGCGATGGCAGCTGGCCTCTGGTGGCTTCGTTATGAAGCAATCTGTTTATGTATAAATAAGGGAAGTGTATTCCTTGTAAGGGTGTGCAATTTTTTAGTTTCTGCAATCTTTTCTTCTCATTCCTCTTGTAAACTTGTGACGTGAGTTTGTAACGATCTTGAGATCTTAATAAAATTTCCAGTATTTCTACTAAAAGATCTCCTCCCCATAACTCTGATATTTACATAGATAGCTAGATAAATAGATAGGTAGATATTAGATAGCTAAATTAGATAGATAGATATCTATAGATAGGTAAATAGGTAGTTAGATAGATAGAATTTTAGATAAATAGATAGATTGATAGATTGATACCTAGATAGATAGATGGATAGTTAGAAAGATAGTGAATAGATAGATAGTTATATCTATCTAAGGTATATATATATATATATATATATATATATATATATATATATATATATATATATATATATATATATATATATATATATATATATATATATCTAGATAGATATATATATACATATATTTGAGTTTAGGTAAGGTATGTATATGTTGTGGTTGTGGATACATATATATACATACGTAGATTGATATATATATATATATATATATGTATATATAGATAGATAGATAGATAAGTAGAGGGATAGCTAGATATATAGATCTATATGTATAGGTATATACATATAGCTAGGTGGATAGTTTAGATATCTAGATATAGATATACATATATATATATATATTTATGTATAGGTAAGGTAAGGTATTGGGTATATATATATAGGTATATGCCTATATGTATTAGATATCTATATTTTAGCCTAGATTATAGCTAGATATATATGTTTATGCATAGTTAGTTAGCTAGAGGGGTAGTAAGGTTGAGTTTAGAGAGGTATCTCAATACCTTGAGATATCCAAGGTATTGGGTTTCGAGCGGGGTTTTTGAGCAATAGCCTAGGAATAGTATTGGAGTGATTTTTATATGCTTATGTGTATATATTTACGCGTGCTAGCATAGGTTTTAGCGGGTTTAGGCGGGGTGCGTAGCCTAGGTTGAGGTATCGGATACTGAGGATATCCCGGTATCTCAAGGAGGCGAGTTTGGGAGTTTTCCAGCTTAATGAGCTCGGTTTGACCTAGAATTTTAGGAGCACCATAGTTTGACCTAGACTTGACCTTAGTTGACTCGGTTGACCGCCAAAGTCAACTTTTGACCTAGTTTTGACCCAAAGTTGACTTTTTGGACCTAGAGTTAACTTTTTGACCTAGATTTTATCGGTTTGACCCGTTTGACCTAGAACGACCCTAGAAGCCTATTTTTAGTTATTTTATATCTGTTTAACTCTTTAGAACCCTGTTTAACCTTGCTTTTCGTAATAGGTCCTTGCGACACCGGTTCGGATCGCCAGTTGCTCAGGACGTCAGGCGAGTACATTCTCTGATAGTTTTCATTATCTGATGATTATTATGATTCAGCTTCTAGTATAGTATCATATGATTATTCTGGCACAACATGGGACACTGACTGGTATTTCTGGATTCATTTACTTGCGACACGTATATTTTATGTTTCTAGCCTCTATTCTGGAATCACTACTGGCATCACCTACAGGCATCACTACAGGCATCACTCATGTTTCAGGCTGGACTCATACTTGATTTACGTGTCGGGTCTTGGATTCACTTGTATTAGTCGGGGCGGGGAAATATTCGAGTAGACATGTAAATATTTCCATCTGGAATCATCAGGAATTACTCCCTCTGGTCTAATCTGGAATGATAGCAGCCGTGCACCCAGTGCGCGGTGAGCCGTACTTACCCCTAGCCGTTTACATGTCGAAACAAGTATTTCAAAGACACCGAGTTCATTCTTTATAGTCTGGACTCACTTGCATTCTTGTTGGTCTTACTTACATGTTTCTGGACTTGACTCACTACATGTATTTTATGCTGGACTCACTACACGTTCATGTGCACGGACTTGATCTTAGCTTAGATTTCCTGTATCTTGTAGTTATTACTATCTTGCTCTGATATCCATGCATCTTTACTTTTATGCACTAGTGATTTATATATTTCTTGCTTCATACTTGCTTCATTCTTCTTGCTACTTGCTATAACTGCTTTATAGTTTTTATCATTTAAATGGAACTGCTGTTAGAGATGTACTTGCTCCAGTCCTGACTGGACATATTTTTCAGAGTATCCGGAGGAGTGGTGTCCGAAGTTTTATGGACCTGAGCCTGTCGATGGTGCAGACAGGGACCCTCTAGTTTAGGAATAAGTTCCGGGTTGGTAGCCGGGATCACTAGGACCTTGTTATTATTTTTATTAGCTTTTAGCACCGGATTTGTCTCCGGTTTTGGATTGAGGCATTGTATTGTATATTATTTTGGATGATATATTATTATTATTATTGATGTTGTGGTGGTTTTAGTAGTTGTTGTTGGTTAGACTTTATAGTTGTTAGACTTCTTGTTATCTTATCGTGCTTAGATTCGTGATCAAGTACTTGAGATTATCATTATGATATTGCTCCTCCGTTTGGAGTTGAGATCTTGACAGGTTTATATATTGATTGCGTGAGATTATTATCTAGATAGTTGACCTAGACAGCGTTCTACTGCCGATGCTGCGGCGTAGGCTGGACGTACCCACGACTCATGCCCAATTTTCTGGGTGCGGATCGTGACAAAACCCCAGACAAGTGTACCTTGCCATATTTGTAGTATTTTGGTTCTTAATATTCCTTTAATTTATTTATATGTTGTATCTGTTCAACCTAGGACCGTATGACATTACTTAACGTTCGAATAATATTTGGATGTCAACGCCGTACGCGGAGTTGTGTAACGTCACCTAGACATGGATATCGAGACCCTATACATTCTCGTGCTTGCATTATCAAGTACGTCATACCATAGGATACTTGACACTGTTCATGAGACAGAATCTTCCTGAGACATTCATGGTAATTCTGTATAGGATACAGGTTTGTGACATATACTTTATACATGATTACATATCATTATGACTTGCTGCATTAGATATGATCTTGCGTGACATGGACATGAGACATCGTGGACATGAGATGTGTGATTATATTGGGTGGGAGAGACACACAGGCTACAGGCTGATTATATATATAAATCCTTATTAATGCGGTGCTCAAGACTCTAAACCTGAGCTTGACCCATTACGTGATATTACCGCTACCGGCTCCCCGACACCGAGCTTGTAATGGTCTCAGCCTGAGTTTTAGTGATGCTCTCATCTTGCATTTCACTTAGCTGGTTATATAGTTTACCCTATTATTTCATTAATTATTACACTACATTTATTTTAGCTTGAGTTATTTTGTACCTTGCTATGTCCCCTGAGGACCTGGATCTGGATTATGTCCCCAGGTTTAGCAGATGAGTTCTATTCCGAGGTATATGGAGCAGGAGCAGACACTGGAGATGAACCGATCCCCGAGGACGAGGTTATCGCCGAGGATTTTTCTTAAGTATTTGTTTCATCTATACTCAGTATTTGTTATTATTAGACTCTTTCATTTCTGGTCTGTTGAATCATTGTATCAGACTTATTATTGGGTTGTTCCCCGATTTACTTTATGGAGACTTGATATTGGTTATATTTTATTTTGCTTTTATTGATCATATTTATCTTCTATGGATGAGATTAGATTGTGACCTGTTATTTAGGCCTTATTACAACTTAAGTACACCCTGATGGGTCCATTAAATTGGATTTGCCCACCGGTGTGTGCTGCTGGCCATTGCCACGTGTCTAGTCCCTCGATATTTTGGGACTGGGGCGTGACATAGTTTTTATGGTGGCCCATATAGGTCAACGACTATATTACTTCGGTTTCAACTTAGGGACCGAGCAAGCCTGCAATAAAGAATATGATAAGTTATAGGATCTCATTCACTTGATTGAATCGTTCTTGATCTCTATATCAGATTCGAATTAAAATTCTTGACTTGCATCCTGCCTTAATTTTTCTGTGCCCCTTTTATAGTTTATTTTGGATGCAGAGTAATGGATCCACGAGCAAACAACAAGACTCCTGCAGGATCATCACAAGGTGCTGTAGCCACCTACGGAGAAGATGAAGTGATGCCATTAAGTGGAGATCCCTCCACTCACCGAAGCAGTCAAGCCAATCAGCATACCTCAAGGTCCCGGCAAGATAACATCCCACCACTGCCGCAGTTCACTCCACCAATGCCCGTATTCCCACAAGGGCAAGCTATGGACGATCAACAGATGTTTCAAAGATTCTACGTGATTATTCAAGCCTATCAGAAGGTTCATGAAGAAACCCAGCAAAGCCAAATGGAGGAGTTCATTTACAGACTTAGCTCTGAGCTACGGAAGTTAGTCAGATTCGTTGTAACTACGTTAGACACAGATGTTCTTGCTGCAGCATGGCCTATGGAGTGCAGCACCAGGATAGAGTCCAGCCAGAAGCGGCCGCATGCATTAGCACTTGACCAAGCACAACAGGAAAGAGCCGCAAAGCGACCACAAAGAGCATCTACACCAATAGCACTAGTCCTTCCTACTTGTCACTTCTGTGGCAAGGTAGGCCATCTCGCTAAAGAATGCTGACTCAGATTGGAATTATGTTTAGCTTGCAGATTTAAAAAGCATTCAGTAAGGGATTGCCCTGAACGTCGAGAGAAAGCATTGATGATTCATCAACCAGCCACATCAGCACCAGCCAGAGCACCATAGGAAGAATCGCAAAGAGATCTCACCTGTACTAGCCACTCAGAGCATCTCCATAATTATTGCCTATCTGTCAATATTGTGGCAAGCGAGGCCATATTGAGAACGAGTGCAGACGCAAATTGGGATTATGCTTGATTTGCGAATCCAACCAACATTTAGCCAATGATTGTCCTGAGCATCAAGATAGAGCACTAATATTAAACCGACAAGCTTTACCAGTACCAAGGCCAGCCTATTCAGCATTAGGAGCAACACAAACAAGAGTTGAAGGAGTCATACTACCAGCCCCAGGAGGGTATCAGCCGAGGCCACCCTTGGCACCACAAGCAACACTCTTCCAGCAGGCCCAACAGCAGCAGAGGAATCCACCACAAGAACGCGGACAGGCTTTTGCAATGACCTTGGAGGACGCACAGACTCGTGGAGTAGCAAATGCGCGTAAGTTATTCATAGATGCATCGCTTTAGCACATACCTGTTAGTTCCTGATCTTAGCCTAAAACTTAGTGATTTTGAACTTATTAATAATTGATAACCTAATTTTCTAAGCTGTAGTTTTTCTTTCCTCTAACCAGATTTCCTTCACTCTTGAATTTACCTAACTTTCATTGCTTAGGAAAATAATATTTTTCTTCCCTAGGTGTTTTGCTTAACCCTCATCCTTTGATTCTCCTGGATCATGATTCTTTATTGTGTCGTGCTTCGAACCTGTTTTACAAACCGTGTCATCTCTTCTGACCGATTGTGTTTCTTTATTTTTGATTGCGAGAACGCAATCCTCTTAAGGGGGTAGATTGTAAACTCCCAGATTTTTCAGGATTTTAAAAACAAAATTTCAGAAAATTTTTAGAATTTTTAACTAATTAAAATTAGGGTATTCTGGTATTAAATAATTTTAACTATTTTTATTAAATATTAAAATATTATGAAAATAATATTTTTCGGTGTAAAATAAAATATTAAATATAGGATAATTTTTTTGGAATTTATTGGGCCCCAGAACTATTTTTAAAGACCTAAAAATTAATATTTTTATTAAACCCAAAATAAATCCGGTTTATTATTAAACCGAACCAACCTAAACCGGACCCAAAGCCCTAGCGGGTCGGGTCTGAACCCAACCCGGAACCCGCTAACCCGAACCCGACCTATACCCTATCGGATCGGGTCGAATCCGGATCCTAAATCCGAAACCCGACCTGATAACCCGCTGCTACAGTGAAACCCTAAAACCGAATTTTCTCCAACGCCCGCGGCCGTTCCCTTCCCCTCTCCGGGGTTGTAACTGCCGGTGCCGCGATCCCCACGGTCGTGCACTTCCCCAATGCCCCTGTGCCGTTCGTCTCCCCGCGCCTCTCCGCCTCCCGACCTCTCCTCTCCCGGCAACCGCCATCACTGCCACCCTATAAAACCCCTCCCGCAACCCTTCTCATCCACCGCCACCTTCATCCAACACGACCGACGAACCCCTTGACCCAGCTCGGCCACTCCTCTGCCACCACCACTCACCACCACATCGTCCTCCGCCCTCCGCCCTCAGGTACCCGAGGAACCCAACTCCCCTTCGCTCGACCCGAGCCCCACCAGCCGTGCCTCGAAGAACCCCGCTGAATCCCGGTGCCTCCTCCGCCATGACTACTAGCGCCGTCTCCGTCGAACCTCCCCGGCGACCCCAGCAGCGGCCAGCAGAAACCCTAACAGCCGGCCGTGCCGCGTCGCGCTACCTCGCAGAAACGCACAAATTCAGTCATCGTCGGCGTCCTGTTCAGGTGAGGATTTCTCTCTCATCGATGTCTCATTTTTTGGACCGTTTGCTGTGACGCGTAGACTGTGTGACCCTCTCAAACCTCGTGCAATTTGTTCGGTGCATCGCGTCCTATGGCGATCGTAAACTGCGACGCAAAATCCGGAAAATAAATACCCTGATTTTCCCGGAACTGGGTGTGCCCCGCTAAATGGGACGACTTGGTCGTGTGCGAATTTCACCGAAAGGTGCATGCCGTTAATACGGACGTGTAGGATTTCGCGGAAGTTGATTTAGATTTGCGTGCACACCGGAATCAACGCGTATCCGTCGACAACACCCCGTATCGGCCCTGTTTTGGAACTCGTTGTAACTTCGTGTACGCATGTCTTATCAAAACAAAACTTGTACCATCAGACTCATAGCAATACGCTGGTCTTGTGACCCAAGTTTGGTTCGATTCTGAGAACGTTGACAAAATTGCGTATCGTGGGCCCCATGGCTCCACTTGACGGGCGATTTTGTGATCGGCTCATCAAAATCCAGTTCTGGATATTTCGTTGGGTTCGTATCATCGTTCTGGACTTATAGACACTAAGTTTGATGAATTTGGAGAACATTATCTCTGACACATTTTTCGGTGCTAAGTGGGCCACATGTGGACCCCGCTTTGACCAGAAACTGTCACTTTCTCCTGTGTCCAAATTAGACTTATGGACAGGCAATTCTAGCTATTTGATATCTTCTGAACCTGATGGTATTATTTATTACAATATTTGGAGGAGTACCTGCAGATTCCGCTGATACCGGAGCAACTATTGGTATCCAAATCCCAAACAAGTGTACCTTGCCATACTTGCAGTATTTTGGTTCATAATATTCCTTTGATTTATTTATATGTTGTATCTGTTCAACCTAGGACCGTGTGACATTAATTAACGTCCGAATAATATTCGGGTGTCAACGCCGTACGCGGAGTTTTGTAATGTCACCTAGACATGGATATCGAGACCCTATACATTCTCGTGCTTGCATTATCAAGTACGTCATACCATAGGACACTTGACACTGTTCATGAGACAGAATCTTTCTGAGATATTCATGGTGATTCTGTATAGGATACAGGTTTGTGACATATACTTTATACATGCTTAGATATCATTATGACTTGCTACATTAGATATGATCTTGCGTGACATGGACATGTGACATCGTGGGCATGAGACATGTGATTATATTGGGTGGAGAGAGATACACAGGCTACAGGATGATTATATATATATCCTTATTAATGCGGTGCTCAAGACTCTAAACCCGAGCTTGACCCATTACGTGATATTACCACTACCGGCTCCCCGACACCGAGCTTATAGTGGTCTCAGCCTGAGCTTTAGTGATGCTCTCATCTTATATTTCACTTAGCTGGTTATATAGTTTACCATATTGTTTCATTAATTATTTCACTGCATTTATTTTGGCTTGAGTTATTTTGTACCTTGCTATGTCCCTTGAGGACCTGGATCCAGATTATGTCCCCAGGTTTAGCAGATGAGTTCTATTCCGAGGTATATGGAGCAGGAGCAGGAGGAGATACTGGAACTGAATCGATCCCCGAGGACGAGGTTATCGCCGAGGATTTTTCTTGAGTATTTGTTTCATCTATACTCAGTATTTGTTATTATTTGACTCTTTCATTTCTAGTCTGTTGAACCATTGTATCAGACTTATTATCGGGTTGTTCCCTAATTTACTTTATGGAGACTTAATGTTGGTTATATTTCATTTTGCTATTATTGATCATATTTATCTTCTATGGATGAGATTAGAGTGTGACCTGTTATTTAGACCTTATTAGAGCTTAAGTACACCCTGATGGGTCCATTAAATTGGATTTGCCCATCGGTGTGTGCTGTTGACCATTGCCACGTGTCTAGTCCCTCGATATTTTGGGACTGGGGCGTGACAGTAGTGATATGGTAAAAGAAAAGAAGTGTCAAAAAATTATTGGCCGGACTGACCAATATTATTGCGACATGGTGAGTCGGAACCATACAATAATTTCTATCAAGAGAAGAACAATGATGGTGGCATTCCTTTGAGCGTTCATAAGCAAAAGCGACCGCATAAATCAATCATCGACGGAAGAAATTTCTCGTAGTTGCTGTGAATTCCTCCGGAGGATTGCAGAAAGTTGCAGCAGTTTTAACGAAGAGAGGGACATAACTCCTCCTAAGTAGCATGACAACGGGCCAGTGGATGATAAGTAGAGAGCCCTCGCTGCGACATAGTGTGTGGGCTAGAATGTTCCCAGTGGCGACCTTGTTTAGGCATACGGGAAGCGGCGGGACACTCGAGGTTATTTTCGGCTTAGTTTGGTTTGGTTTGGTTGGCGAAAGGAAAAGAAAATGAAATTAATATTTTATTTTTAAAAAAAAATTCTCCAAGTTTGTCACTAAATTTTTTTATATGAAACTGTCAAAAAAATTTAGGACCGTTAATTTTTTTGACAGTTATACCAATATATTGGACTGTCAAAACAGTCCAAAATTTTTGACAATCCTAAAAAATACGTTGTTCATTTAGGACTGTCAAATTTTTTAACAGTCCTTCCAATATGTAGAACTCAAAAGTTTTGACAGTCCTTACAATATATAAAAAAATTTAGGATCCAATCAGGACTATAGAAATTCTCTATAGTCCAATATATTGTCAGGACTGTAGAATTTTTTTTATAGTCTTGTATGTTATCAGGACTGTAGATTTAATTTTTACAATCTTGAGTTGCGACTGTCGGCGGAAATGCAAAGTTCGAAACCTTAGAATGAGTTCGAAACTTTAGAGTTTCGTCTAAATTTTATTCTAAACCTATTTTATGTTAGTACACTATGATATTTGGACATTAATAAGAATTGGAGAGAAGTTTAAGGTTTTAAAATAAAGGAAGGGGGGAATTTTTTTTTAAGAGAGAGTCTAAAAGTTAGAATGTTTGGATTTGTAGGATTTGGGGGAGGGGGAGGGGTGGATAGTCCAGAGTAAATTTTTGGTTGCCCTGAATAAAAATTTCACAAAATTGGGCTAGTCCTGATACTGAGTTAGCTTCAAGTAAGTTTTGTAGTGCCTTGATGAATTACCTTTGAAATATCGAACATAGTTAGAATATATTTTGACTAGGAATAACTTACTTCAAAATTTTCTAATAAAAATAATGAAAAGTGAATCCTTTGATCGGTATGGTAACCATTATTTTCCTTTTTTTCGGAACTTATTTTTTTATTATGCTCTTTTTATTTGACATCAATGAATGTCTTTTCTTTTCTAGACCGTTATTCCGTTAACCAAATGTGTTCTACGTATCACATAAGTGGTTGTTACACTGGCTTAACGACTTGTGGATCATTTACCGAAAGGGGTTGATTTTCGATGAGCCACGTCTGGGCTCTGGTTCACGGTAGCCAAACCCATTGGGTTCGTCTATGTTTAGATCTTCCAAGACAAGTACACGATCGGTAGAAACTTCGATCGCGTTGTTGCCTGGTTCGCCTTTATTACTTGCTCATTGGTACTTAAACTAAAGGTGTGGATAATAGCTACAGGTGAGACTACATGTGAGGTTAAATACTTTAGGCTGGTGATAAGGGCACTACAAAATATACTCGGGGCTAGTCCAGGATTGGGGCTAGCCCATTAATGAATAAAGTTTACTCATACTAGCCCAAAAGTTTACTCATACTAGCCCAGGATTTGGGCTCCTCCTCCGCCTCCGCCTCCTCCTCCGCCTCCCGCTACCGCCTTCCCCTCCCGCTCCTCCGTTGCGTACATCTAAGTCCTCCACCGGGCATCCCATTACACTGCGATGAAGGATGATTCTGCATGTCCCTCTTCCCATCCCAGGAATACAGCTCCCGGAGAAGTCGAACCTCACATTTCCATTCCCATCGAAGAAGAAGAGCTAGGATCGATCGATCGATCGAAGCCGGAGAAGAAATTATAGGCCACAATCAAGTTAGCCAATCAAGATAACCTGAGTTTCTCTTCTAATTAACATAAATTAACCTATTTTTCTTAAATTACACAGAAACTTATTTTGACATATATGTTGATTTTTTAGGACTGTCAAAATTTTGACAGTCCTACCAATTGGAAAGACTGTCAAAATTTTGACAGTCCTAAAAATGTAACATATATTTTTAGGACTGTCAAACTTTTGACAGTCCTACAAATTGAAAGAACTATCAAAATTTTGACAGTCCTAAAAATTCAACATATATTTTTAGGACTGTCAAAATTTTGACAGTCCTACCAAATTTTAGGACTGTCAAAATTTTGACAGTCCTAACAATGGGTAGGACTGTCAAAATTTTAACAGTTCTGCAAATTGGAAGGACTGTCAAAATTTTGACAGTCCTAACAATGGATAGGACTGTCAAAATTTTGACAGTCCTGATTATAAAAAAAATGAAGAGTGGGCAGCCCCGAGTAATGTTTGGGAGTGGCAAACTTGTAATTATCAATGGTAAATATTTGGGCAGCCCCGAGAAATTTTGGTAGTGCCCTTATCAACAGCTATACTTTATTACCACGTGATCACATGACTTATATGATTGAGATTAAATTGTACAATAATGATACAATCTCTCTCCTTATATATATATATATATATATATATATATATATATATATATATATATATATATATATATATATATATATAAGTCGACTATCGACCGATACGTGGACATTTTTGTGTGCCTGGCAATGCATGTCTAGCTGACGTACTTCTAGGCGTGTTGCTTCAAATTTGGATCCCAATTTTGTATAAACCGGAGGTTCGAATGTGTCACGACCCGCACCCGGTTTAGGGGCACGAGAGCGTGGGTACGTCCAGCCTACGCCGCACATCGGCGGTAGAACGCTGTCTAGGTCAAGTACTATCTAAACAATCTCACGCTAGTATCCAACTCCATAAGGAGACGTGGATATCATAAAATAAATCTAGAAATACTCAATCACATAAACTAAAGCACGATGAGATATCAAGGCAAGCAAGAAATACAAGACAAGGCTAACGACAAAATAATCATACCTGCAATCATTAACTTCCAATCCCCCAAGTGTGTCGGAAACCAGTCTACTAAGGTCACAGTCTGGAAAAATATTTTCCAGTCAGGAAGGAGCAAAGTACATCTCTAAATAGCAGTTCTATATAAATGACATAAACTATGTAGCAGTTCTAGATGGAAACATACCAGATGCATGTATAGGTACGAGAAATGTACAATGAGAGAAATACTGGAAATACTGTAAGTAAATGCAGGAAAAGAACAATATGTCAATGAGCAAGAATCCTATGACTAGTGTGTGAGTACTAGCTTTAACATGTGATCGGCTTGGGAACTTGATCAGGCCGGTTACATGTGATTAGCTATGATTCACGAAGGTCAGGCTAACCGTTGGTTAGCTATGATGCATGTAGAGGTCAGGCTAATCACACGTAATGGCTATGAGGCACGGAGATGGTCAGGCCGCACCCGACGTGAGATGTGGGGTGAGCTATGATGCATGAAAAGTTGGGTATGATCACTTATCTACACTAAAATACTCCCCAAACCCCCGACTGGTATAGTAGATCTAATCATGGTACGCTATGGCACGGGATTCCCTAGGGAGGTAGCAAATCTCCTCGGGTCTCAGTGTCTGTACATGCACAAGATATCAAGGAAACAAGTCTTGTACAAGCTACACCATGAATAAGGAATAACATCTCATGACGAGATCCGTGTATACCAATCCGTGTAACCAACGTGTCAAGAACATGGATATTTACACTAGATACAGTGAACATAGGAGATATCATAAATTAGAAACTAATCAGAGAATGTACTCGTCTGGGGTCCTTAGCTGGTAACACCAATGTCCTGTTCCCGAATATCGTCTAGATGATCCAACAGTCCTTGGGTTCATCCAATCCGAGCTGAGAATGCAGGTACCAAAAGTCATATCTAAGTCTAGGCACGAAATACAGTAGCTACAGTCCTCAAGTAATCTATCAGAGCCCAATTCAAACAACCAAATCATCACACAGTATATACATACCTACGAACAAGTTCCTAATTAGGGTTTTATTATAGTATATATATGGTAACACCCTAACTGTAAATATGAATATGTATATATATAAGAAAACATTTTTTTTTCTTTTCTTTTTACATAAAACATATATTTTTATGTAATTAATAATTAAGCATTCAAAATTACCAAATATATACTTATGTGAATTTACTTATACAAACATATAACAAAATACTTAACATATAGGTACGAAACTTACGTACAAAAATACCTATACTTCTATAAATAAAATTTCTTATACATACATACATACATACATACATACATAACAAGTATTTGCTAAAAATAATGGCAAATAATACCTACTAAGTATTTGTTAACAAAATAAATGTATATAATACACAGTAAGTATTTGGTTACAAAATAAGGGTATATCATATATGATAAGTATTTGTTAACAAATTTGGTATATAATGTATAACAAATATGGTATACGATATGAAATAAGTACTTGATAACAAAATATTTAATATATACTAAGTATTGGTAATACAACTTGTTAACAACTAATGCTCCAATTCTTAATTATTGAAATCTTATGCAAATATGAAAAACAATGAGGGCTTTATATAAAAGAGAACCTAATGATTATTTTCTTTTGTTGAACACACAGAGAATGGTGGGTGGAGTGTTTTGTTTGTCATCATTCCCCTTTTTTTTTCTTTAAATTCTACTATTTAGCCAACGTGATAACTACTTTCCCTCATCTCCTATTCATATATGTGTTTTCGTTTACTAAAGGAAGGAAAGGAGTCGAGCATACTCACAATAACCTAACTTCGGTCGGCTTCCAGGAAGGTGTCGAGAACTAGCGCCGGTGGAGGCTCGGCTAGTCAACCAATACGGGAAGTCGGAATGGTGGAGGCACCGTCGACCTGGGCTCGGGGTGAGTTCAGCGGCTCTCACGGCCAGTGCCAAGTCAATGAATGCCAAGTCGAGCTCGTCGTCCGCCACCGCTGGAGATGATCGGAGAGAAACTCGTCGGTTGACGAGATGCTGTTGCGGCGGTGCTCTGAAACCCGCAGCTTCGGCTCAGCAGGAGGAGAGAAGCTGGCGGCGGAGCAGTCGCCAGGGACTCGTCGCCGCACATTGGGAGCTCATCCACTCGAAGGAGTGGCCATCACTGGCCGAGATCTGCCATGGTCGATCAGATGGGAGGTGGTCGATGACGTTCAGTCGGTCGGCGGGATGCTGCTGTTCATCGAGGGATGTCCGATCAAGCTGTTCAGTACCGCAGACATCCCAGCTCCGACGTTGCCGAGAGCGACGACGTTGAGGAAAGTGGAGCTCCGTTTCGACGAGGAGGAGGAGGAGTCTGGTTGTCGAGGTGGAGAATAGAATAGATGGAGGGGTGGTTCTAATGGTGATGGTGGTGGTGCTAGTTGGTGATGGCGGTGGAGATAGTTGCCGGCCGGAATAGCACAGGTGGAGGGAGGAAGAGCTTGCGGGTGGCGAGGGGAGGAGCAGCCGGCTGGGGAGTTGGGAGGAGTGGTGATGGGGTGGTCGCCGGGCCAGAGGAGTTGGCCGCCGGAGGGAGGAAGAGTGGGCGGTGCCGGAGTGCTGACTGACCGGAGCAGCAGCGGCCGGGGTTCTTCATGCGGGAGAAGAGGCCGACCACCGCGTCGTCGGGGAGGCTCGTCCATTCGACGACGGCGTCGGCGACGCCTCCACCTACGCCGACGTCGGAATCGGCAGCGGCGGCGATGTCCTCCTCCTGGAGGAGAGGCTGGCGCGGTCGGGGTAGGGAACAAGAAGTCGGGGCAGTGCCAGGGTGTTCAGTGGTGATGGTGAACAGTATAATGGGTTTTCCCCCTCTTATTTGAATTTAAATTCAAGTATAAGAAGAAGAAGAAGAAGAAGGAGAAGAAGAAAGGAAAAAAGAAGAAGAAAGGAAAATAAATTTTGGAAGGAGGCTACGTTGGAGAGAGGAAAGAAGGAGAGAGAGAGGTGGGGGCTTGCTTGGGGATTAGGGTTTTCTAGGGAAAGGTGTTGATTTGACATTATATAGTGGGAGAGTGTGTATGGAATCAAGGGTTAGGATTGACCCCCTTTAAATGAGTGGTCTAGATTGGCCATGAAGGAATTTCATGTGGGAATGAGGGTGAGAGGCTAATTAAATATTATTAGGTTCCCTCATTGGTTTAAACAATTGAGTGTTGACACAAAATGCAAATTTGCAAATTAGCCCCCTTAAATTTGGGTATTTGCACAGACACATGAAATGACGAAAATTTGGCGGGCGATTCGGTATCCGGTGTTTTGTAGGGTCAGGGGGCGCTGTATGTTTGGTACGGGCTTAAATAGCAGGGCACTGGAATTAATTTGGGATTTACGGAATCAGGTAAAATGGTATCCTCAAATTAAATAGAAATAAATGCAAGTTGTGTTATAAAATTAATTAGGGTTACATGGGGCCAAAATCAGGTCAGGTCATCAATACCAATAATGAAGAAGACTTAGAACAGAATATTACCCTAATTTGGGCCGTACGAAAAATAGGTTAAGATTGCCTCCAATTTTCGATTGGAACACACAACGATACAAAAATAGGAATTTATTAAATAACGTCCACGACGATTTTTGTGCGGCAGAAATAATGCATAGAGAGCATAATTATGAGTTGCAAAAATAGCAGAATGGAAGGCGGGCATGTCTAGGGCAAGATTGTAAAATTTGTTGGAAGATAAAAGTCAGGATAGCGCTCCAAATATCGAAGCAAAGGCAATGCGCAATAATTAAATAAATTACGGTAATTAATTACAACCTCCAATAAATAAATTCTAAAATAAAACAATTAACGCCAAAATCCCATAATTCGGACAGGTGTTCATCTACTGGCTTCTAGGTCAGTCTGCTGGCTCAAAACAAGTGAACACTGTATATAATTATATTTTTAATTACACATCTCACATAATTATTTAAATAAATAAGAATAAAAACTTATCATGCAATTATTTAATTGTAACTACCATAATATTAAATATTATAAAAAAGTCGAAAATACCCCTGTTTTCAGAATGTGGTAGTGACAAGTCTACCCACCTTAAAAAAATTTCGTCCTCGAAATTTAAAGTCCTCATAGTAGTGTTTATTCATACTCATTATTATTTCCCTAAACTTAAATTTCATCCATGAAATCAGGTTATAATCCACAACGTCTTTTCACAATTTCAAAATTCAAAAATTATTGCATAACCTGAAAATCCTCGAAATAGAATCAAAGTCCATTTTTTATCAAAAATTTCCTCGAAATTTTTAGTTAATAATTCAATACTCGGAATTTAATATCCACTCCTCTAATTTGATTTTAATCAATGCACATTTAAATCTCGTCTCAAAAATTGAATTCGAACATTAGTCCATTAATAATTTTATTCCTCAATTTCCTCTTTCCTCAAAATACTTAACAATGCGATACTTAAGGATTTCTCCAAATGCAACATCCGAATATAAAATTCTAAAATTCATAACTTGCAATCAAATATATATACTGATAATTTTCCAAATTTTCCTCAAATTTTAATGATAAATTATATCACAATCAACCTTCCTGAAATTAACAATCATCAATTCTGCCATGTTAAATTTTTAATCCTTTATTTAAATTAGCGTTTATCCTCAAATTTCAATCATATCTCGATCCTTGTAAAACCAATGATCCAGCAATTCTGTTATATTAACTCATGAATGCTTATCCTTGAATTTCTAATCATCTTGTCCCATTTTGTCAAGTCATAACCTTGTCATAGATCCTTGCTATGGTCAAAACCCCAACGATCATGGTCTAAGAAAAATTTTACCCACAGTCATACAACAAACAACTTAGAGGAAACATGTATGGTTATGGTCTGTCTTATCATGGTATTGCATTCTCTGTCAGGGTGTACTACTAACTATATCCTAACAAGAAAAATCACGAATACAACCCACTGTACTAGGGAATCAATCAATCAGAAGACAAAAATAACATGAAAAAGAAAGAACCTGCTAACATATTTCTTGCGGTATCTACTATCTCTAACAAACACCTAACTCTAGCACATCCACTAACTAATTCCTATTCCTGTACACTGGTACTCATATCAACAAATCATTAATCCACAACATTCATGATTACATCCTCATTGCATACACCTGCTTATTAATACCTAAATCTGATACTAAGATTCTCTAATATAACCATGGTTCAATAATGCATCCAAGTTTGATACCTCTATCTCTCTAGTACCACACTCTCTATCAGTTCTCGTTCCTACTACAATTGTCCATACTATTTGTTCTCATCACTCCAGTGTACGCCAAGTGTAACACCATACTAAGTACTGTTCTCTCCAATACAATCCTAGATGGACACCCAAGTCAGTCTGCGGTGCCATCTCGATCATGCTCAAGTCAACAGATCCTTACATATGTATATCATCTATTCATACACTAATATATTCATATTCTCATCTACCATAAAATTAATCCTCAAAATAATCGTCAAGGTTTAACTTCTCGATCAACTTAAAATAAATTGTATATACTTCCTCCAAGTTAAAACTCAACATCGGAATAAAATTTTAATTACTTCTAAAATCTTTGTAGCCTTGACCATGTTTATTGAATCACTATTTGAAATCCCCAAAATTTTAATGACACAATCTCAACTCTTCAATAATTCTCAAAGTAAAAATCATTTCCACTCTTTAATTTATAAATCCACAATATACATATCAGTGATCACGGTCTCTGATACTCAAGGTGCACTCAAAACATCTAGTGTCTATAACTGTGTACTAAAATTGTACTGCCCGAATCTCTTGCACTATTACCTCCAATGATCAAAGTTATAATCGCATGTATTTTCTTCCATGATTTTCAATCTATCTTAACTGGTATATCATCTAATTATCATCACACAGAGTGCTTACTGTTTTGAGCGTTATTCTCGACTAATCCTTGATATAGAATCATTAGTACCCTTGGTATGATATCGCGAGCTTCATTATTGGATCATCTCCTCAAACTTATTAGAACTCATGATTAGTTGTACCTTTTACAACACTCATATTTTTTATTTTCATGGGCATGTATATGGTTCCTCATCTTGATGGTTGTATAGGTATTTTCCTTTAATCCTTTAAAGCCTATTAAACTAATCCGTGATACGCTTCACCACTTTCATTACTAATCCTGATATTTCTCTATTTATGACATCTCATTAAACCCTTTATGCATATACATTCCTTTACTCTTTACACACCCGGTATCAATCATCAAATTGAACATCATGCTCCATTAATCTTTAACACAATTTCCTGGATACTTAAATGTTCACGTAGGTCATCCAATTGCAAATTCATGATTATCCAGGACGGGTATGTTGGCTCTGATATTATCTTTGAGAACTATCACTGATACTCTATACTCTCATTCTACTTACTGTCTCTAATGACCTTATCCTAGAACCATTGTTACAAGGTATTATGCTATGGTTAACTCTAGATTAAAGTCCACTGCTCACATGTCCAACTAAGAAACACTTACGAACTCATAAGTCACACTCAGTCAACACTAATACAAGACACAAACAAAATTACAAGTCACAAATTATCATACTAACAAGGAATTCTCAAAGAAAAGAAGCTCAAAGAAAACTGGATCAAGGACGGAAGGTATCTTTACTGCTAGTAAAGAAAAGAAGCGATGGAACAAAGTCCTGGAATAACATAAATAGATAAGTCTTGAGATGATACTTTAAGAACCAATTTAAGATACAACCTGATAATCATACACGTCTGTCAGAAATCATGACACACAGAATCCTCGCCACGCCAGTAAGCATAGACGCGATAAACGACAGGTTCCGTAACTAAGGTATGCAACTCTATAATCATGTCATCTAGAATTCTCGCCACGCCAACCGGTATGGCTGCGAGAAACTCTAAATCTCATAACTAAAGTATGTACATCCAAGTTAGGTTCCTACGTTCTCGTCACGACAGCTAATATGGCTGCGATAAACTCTAGGTTCCATAACCAAAGTAGACGTTTTACCTTTCTCACTGTCCTCATCAATATATGTCATCAGATGATACCATAAATTCTAGTCCGTAAAATTTATCTCAATTTGAAATCAACTCAACAACGATACCAGGATTTAAAGTTAACAACTGGTCAACAAGAATCAAACTCAACAATGATACCAAGATTTTAATTTAATAACTGCTCAACAAGAATCAAGTTCAGTAACAACAAGCGAGAGCGGACGGAAACAAGGAAAAAAAGATTTAAATTGGAAATTATAATAAGATTCTCAAGGGTTCGTCCCAGGAATCTCTCAAGAATTTGTGATTGAGTATCCTCTCTCATCCTAGTATCCTATGTCCTATATTCTATAGCAGGCACGCATTAGTACAACTAATACGTCGTACTACCACGACATCGCACAACTAGCGAAGTCGGACCTGCATGGGCCACCACTAAAACGTGTCACGACCCGCACCCGGTTTAGGGGCACGAGAGCGTGGGTACGTCCAGCCTACGCCGCAGCATCGGCGGTAGAACGCTGTCTAGGTCAAGTACTATCTAAACAATCTCACGCTAGTATCCAACTCCATAAGGAGACGTGGATATCATAAAATAAATCTAGAAATACTCAATCACATAAACTAAAGCACGATGAGATATCAAGGCAAGCAAGAAATACAAGACAAGGCTAACGACAAAATAATCATACCTGCAATCATTAACTTCCAATCCCCCAAGTGTGTCGGAAACCAGTCTACTAAGGTCACAGTCTGGAAAAATATTTTTCAGTCAGGAAGGAGCAAAGTACATCTCTAAATAGCAGTTCTATATAAATGACATAAACTATGTAGCAGTTCTAGATGGAAACATACCAGATGCATGTATAGGTACGAGAAATATACAATGAGAGAAATACTGGAAATACTGTAAGTAAATGCAGGAAAAGAACAATATGTCAATGAGCAAGAATCCTATGACTAGTGTGTGAGTACTAGCTTTAACATGTGATCGGCTTGGGAACTTGATCAGGACGGTTACATATGATTAGCTATGATTCACGAAGGTCAGGCTAACCGTTGGTTAGCTATGATGCATGTAGAGGTCAGGCTAATCACACGTAATGGCTATGAGGCACGGAGATGGTCAGGCCGCACCCGACGTGAGATGTGGGGTGAGCTATGATGCATGAAAAGTTGGGTATGATCACATATCTACACTAAAATATTCCCCAAACCCCCGACTGGTATAGTAGATCTAATCATGGTACGCTATGGCACGGGATTCCCTAGGGAGGTAGCAAATCTCCCCGGGTCTCAGTGTTTGTACATGCACAAGATATCAAGGAAACAAGTCTTGTACAAGCTACACCATGAATAAGGAATAACATCTCATGACGAGATCCGTGTATACCAATCCGTGTAACCAACGTGTCAAGAACATGGATATTTACACTAGATACAGTGAACATAGGAGATATCATAAATTAGAAACTAATCAGAGAATGTACTCGCCTGGGGTCCTTAGCTGGTAACACCAATGTCCTGTTCCCGAATATCGTCTAGATGATCCAACAGTCCTTGGGTTCATCCAATCCGAGCTGAGAATGCAGGTACCAAAAGTCATATCTAAGTCTAGGCACGAAATACAGTAGCTACAGTCCTCAAGTAATCTATCAGAGCCCAATTCAAACAACCAAATCATCACACAGTATATACATACCTACGAACAAGTTCCTAATTAGGGTTTTATTATAGTATATATATGGTAACACCCTAACTGTAAATATGAATATGTATATATATAAGAAAACATTTTTTTTTCTTTTCTTTTTACATAAAACATATATTTTTATGTAATTAATAATTAAGCATTCAAAATTACCAAATATATACTTATGTGAATTTACTTATACAAACATATAACAAAATACTTAACATATAGGTACGAAACTTACGTACAAAAATACCTATACTTCTATAAATAAAATTTCTTATACATACATACATACATACATACATACATACATAACAAGTATTTGCTAAAAATAATGGCAAATAATACCTACTAAGTATTTGTTAACAAAATAAATGTATATAATACACAGTAAGTATTTGGTTACAAAATAAGGGTATATCATATATGATAAGTATTTGTTAACAAATTTGGTATATAATGTATAACAAATATGGTATACGATATGAAATAAGTACTTGATAACAAAATATTTAATATATACTAAGTATTGGTAATACAACTTGTTAACAACTAATGCTCCAATTCTTAATTATTGAAATCTTATGCAAATATGAAAAACAATGAGGGCTTTATATAAAAGAGAACCTAATGATTATTTTCTTTTGTTGAACACACAGAGAATGGTGGGTGGAGTGTTTTGTTTGTCACCATTCCCCTTTTTTTTTCTTTAAATTCTACTATATAGCCAACGTGATAACTACTTTCCCTCATCTCCTATTCATATATGTGTTTTCGTTTACTAAAGGAAGGAAAGGAGTCGAGCATACTCACAATAACCTAACTTCGGTCGGCTTCCAGGAAGGTGTCGAGAACTAGCGCCGGTGGAGGCTCGGCTAGTCAACCAATACGGGAAGTCGAAATGGTGGAGGCACCGTCGGCCTGGGCTCGGGGTGAGTTCAGCGGCTCTCACGGCCAGTGCCAAGTCAATGAATGCCAAGTCGAGCTCGTCGTCCGCCACCGCTGGAGATGATCGGAGAGAAACTCGTCGGTCGACGAGATGCTGTTGCGGCGGTGCTCTGAAACCCGCAGCTTCGGCTCAGCAGGAGGAGAGAAGCTGGCGGCGGAGCAGTCGCCAGGGACTCGTCGCCGCACATTGGGAGCTCATCCACTCGAAGGAGGGGCCATCACTGGCCGAGATCTGCCATGGTCGATCAGATGGGAGGTGGTCGATGACGTTCAGTCGGTCGGCGGGATGCTGCTGTTCATCGAGGGATGTCCGATCAAGCTGTTCAGTACCGCAGATATCCCAGCTCCGACGTTGCCGAGAGCGACGACGTTGAGGAAAGTGGAGCTCCATTTCGACGAGGAGGAGGAGGAGGAGTCTTGTTGTCGAGGTGGAGAATAGAATAGATGGAGGGGTGGTTCTAATGGTGATGGTGGTGGTGCTAGTTGGTGATGGCGGTGGAGATAGTTGCCGGCCGGAATAGCACAGGTGGAGGGAGGAAGAGCTTGCGGGTGGCGAGGGGAGGAGCAGCCGGCTGGGGAGTTGGGAGGAGTGGTGATGGGGTGGTCGCCGGACCAGAGGAGTTGGCCGCCGGAGGGAGGAAGAGTGGGCGGTGCCGGAGTGCTGACTGACCGGAGCAGCAGCGGCCGGGGTTCTTCATGCGGGAGAAGAGGCCGACCACCGCGTCGTCGGGGAGGCTCGTCCAGTCGACGACGGCGTCGACAACGCCTCCACCTACGCCGACGTCGAAATCAGCAGCGGCGGCGATGTCCTCCTCCTGGAGGAGAGGCTGGCGCGGTCGGGGTAGGGAACAGGAAGTCGGGGCAGTGCCGGGGTGTTCAGTGGTGATGGTGAACAGTATAATGGGTTTTCCCCCTCTTATTTGAATTTAAATTCAAGTATAAGAAGAAGAAGAAGAAGAAGGAGAAGAAGAAGAAAGGAAAAAAGAAGAAGAAAGGAAAAGAAATTTTGGAAGGAGGCTACGTTGGAGAGAGGAAAGAAGGAGAGAGAGAGGTGGGGGCTTGCTTGGGGATTAGGGTTTTCTAGGGAAAGGTGTTGATTTGACATTATATAGTGGGAGAGTGTGTTTGGAATCAAGGGTTAGGATTGACCCCCTTTAAATGAGTGGTCTAGATTGGCCATGAAGGAATTTTATGTGGAAATGAGGGTGAGAGGCTAATTAAATATTATTAGGTTCCCTCATTGGTTTAAACAATTGAGTGTTGACACAAAATGCAAATTTGCAAATTAGCCCCCTTAAATTTGGGTATTTGCACAGACACATGAAATGACGAAAATTTGGCGGGCGATTCGGTATCCGGTGTTTTGTAGGGTCAGGGGGCGCTGTATGTTTGGTACGGGCTTAAATAGCAGGGCACTGGAATTAATTTGGGATTTACGGAATCAGGTAAAATGGTATCCTCAAATTAAATAGAAATAAATGCAAGTTGTGTTATAAAATTAATTAGGGTTACATGGGGCCAAAATCAGGTCAGGTCATCAATACCAATAATGAAGAAGACTCAGAACAGAATATTACCCTAATTTGGGCCGCACGAAAAATAGGTTAAGATTGCCTCCAATTTTCGATTGGAACGCACAACGATACAAAAATAGGAATTTATTAAATAACGTCCGCGACGATTTTTGTGCGGCAGAAATAATGCACAAAGAGCATAATTATGAGTTGCAAAAATAGCAGAATGGAAGGCGGGCATGTCTAGGGCAAGATTGTGAAATTTGTTGGAAGACAAAAGTCAGGATAGCGCTCCAAATATCGAAGCAAAGGCAATGCACAATAATTAAATAAATTACGGTAATTAATTACAACCTCCAATAAATAAATTCTAAAATAAAACAATTAACGCCAAAATCCCATAATTCGGACAGGTGTTCATCTACTGGCTTCTAGGTCAGTCTGCTGGCTCAAAACAAGTGAACACTGTATATAATTATATTTTTAATTACACATCTCACATAATTATTTAAATAAATAAGAATAAAAACTTATCATGCAATTATTTAATTGTAACTACCATAATATTAAATATTATAAAAAAGTCGAAAATACCCCTGTTTTCAGAATGTGGTAGTGACAGAATGAAATATTGCCATGAACCATGTGTCACTACCATATTTCTTGATGAGAATATTTTTGTCATTTAATATATTTTATATTTGGTAATTAAATATTTATATATTGTGCTACTAATTATTTATATCATGTTATGCTATTTATTTATTAGTTATTGGGCTAGTCTAATTATTGGACTTGTTATTAATGGATCCAATTAGATTGTCATGACACATTGAGCCCAACATTGGATTAGGCGCATTAGACTCATTCCCTTTAGTTAATTAAGGACATTAAATTATTTTTTATTAGATTAGAAGCTTCCTAATATAGCCCTCCCTAATTAAACCTCATAACTAACTAATAGGGGTATATTAGACATTGTGAATTACTTGGAGGAGAGGCAAGAGTGGGTCGACCATATGAGAGGGTCTTTCTCCCCCCCCCTCTCTCTCTCTCCTCTCATTAATTCATTTCAATTTGGAACCCCAATTGTGTTCTTCTCTCAATCACTTCATCCCTTCACCAAATTTACCCAATGCACTCTCATTCTATTTCATTTACATCACCTAAGGAGCATTGGAGCTTGGATTGTAAGGAGCACTTGGAGAAGGAGCCATTGTATGTATATGAGCTTGTGTCCGTTTGAATTTTGCATTAAAATCTATCTCCCAATAGATATAATTCTGAATCTCCTCCTTAATTAGACTCTAAATCATGCATTTGACCATTAGAAAATCTTCCTTGGCTTAGGGCTATCCATAGGGACAAGAACTAGGTTCTTACGACTTGTATTGGGACTTATATATAGATTTTTGTGCCCAATTTGGAGAAATTTCGAGATTGATGCATTAAGTGTATGTCATGAGACAAATTAGATCTATTTAGACTTAGATTGATGATATGAGACTAGATACGTGTCACGTTCCAGTACAGAAATACGGAGACGGACATGGCCAGCTCTCCCGTATAAGGTATAGAATATTGTACGGTGGTCACGACTGTAACTAGACACGGGGGTGCATACTACAAGCAAGTCACTCAGGGTCACATAGAACATCTATTGTCTCAATCAGCCTAATAAGAACAGTAAACATAGAACATATATGACAAGAAAGTAAGGCATCCCAAATGCCCTGCCACAACATTCAAGAAATCAGCTGTACAAAAATGAGAAGGCTGGCAGAGTAACAAGAGTACATGACCAAGATCAGCTGCAGTCCAATTAATTACAATCATGTAGGGAACTAAATATCCAGATTCACGGCTAACAAGTGCCGGTGGCTAAATGCCAAAAATGAGTAAAATGTGAAATAACGAGCAGGGAAGAAGAGACCCACTCATTTCTTTCAGTGGCAATCCGCCTAGTACGCGCCATTGTTCAGGGGAAATTATGCTTGATCCTCGGATGCTGTCTCTAAACCTGGCCATGCAAAACCAGTGGAGTTAGACCCCAAATAGCAAGTACCACAAAGGAAGCATGAATGCAGAAATAAAATCAGGTTATGAAATAGATACACACACACACACACACACACACACACATATATATATACATATATATAGAGTTCTGTCTTGTAGTTTCGGTTCATAGCCTATCGTGACACAACAATCTAACCCCATAACCAAATAAGGACAAGGGTTAAACTATCGCACCACGATAGTCCATGTCCCTAGAATATTTGACAACAGATACAATACACAAATACGCTCAGTTACATAATCGGCCAATTATTTGTACGACTTACTAGATGGAGTCTGGGTTATCCCAGAGATATTATGCATATAGGAATCCTCAGATCGAACCAGGTACTAGCAGGGTTAGCCAAGCCACAAATTGTCGCATAGAACATAGTAGTATACACCGGTCCCTCGTAAGGCCACCATGCTAAGATCTCATAGAACACATAGTATTATATAATATTCGGATATTGCCATCCACTAATGAGAATTTAAGCAATATTCATGGGGACTAGCCCGCACACCCCAATTCAGATGACTGGAGGTGGCTAGTTAGGCACGATCACGAGATTACATTCCCTCCCAATGCTCTACAAGTTTAGTTGCCTAGTTAACTCTAATGTTAACTGAAATCTCATGGCGTGGTAACATGGTATTCCCCTTATATGACGTACCATAGTACGGCCATGCTAGATACGAATGCACTTTGTCACTTGATAGTTTAATTTGGATTCACCCTAGCATGATGCAACAATCAACAGATCCTAGCCACGCTGGGTCATTGACTAACCCTTATGTCCATGCTGGAAATTGAGTTATATCACATGTCACGCAGCGCATAGGTACACCGCAGTGTAAACATGTAATATAATCGGGTAGGAACACTTAGTACGTAGGAACACATAGAACTTAGTAAGTGTATCAGCACAGATACAAGTGGTCGGGTCATAACGCATAGATGGGTCTAATACTTTTGTGGTCATCAAAGTCACACATACAACTCATAAAGTCCAAAGGAACATTCAACCAAAACTAGTCCAATAAAACGTGTGCAAGGGGCCGCATGTGCGCAGAAGGATCAAGGCCACATGGGAATCAGCTGCCGCATAAGACCAGTTGCCGCATAGAGTCAGTTTTTGCATAGGATCAGTTGCTGCATATGATCATTTGCCACATGTAAAACTCCTAATCCTAGAAAACCATAATTTCTCTTTTTTGTTAATTATTAATTTAATTATAGTAATTATGTGCTAATTAGGAGAAATAGATTTTATTAAAATTTTATTTTAGGTGTTCGTGCACTTAGGAGATTTATGGGGCCATTAGAAATTTTTTCGAATTTATTCCATGTAGGAGACCCTTTGAGCAGTTGCTAGCTTAATGGTGTGCATTAATGTAATTCTAAATTTTTTTACGGGTATATATATATATATATATATATATATATATATATATAAAATAAAAAGAAAGAAAAAAGAAGAAAAATAATTATAAATACTATTGGATCCCTAAACACACCCAAACCCGCTAGTTGAAGCACCTACTCGCTACTGGAGCTAACCCCATGCGTAAACCAAGCCACCCGCACCTTAGCACAGACCCGCTGGCCCTTGCTACTAGCACAGCAGCCCACACCCGCCCCTTCCATTAGTAAGCAGCAGCATACTCTAACCCCCTTTGACCCGCGTATGTAAACCCCCCTCGATCTCTCTTTCCCATATATATAATCTTCTCTTCAATCAAACCCTAACCCTAACCTAAATCTTCTTCTCCTCTTCCCATCTAAACTGAGAGAGAGCCTTCCCATCGCGACCAGAGCGCCACCGCCGAGCCGGATAACCGCCCAAACCGATCACGACGACCGCGACCCCGCGCACAACCGCGCGTGGCAGATTCAACAGTAGAGTACTTGTGTTCCAGCGTTGTTTTTTGTCGCCTCGCTAGACCAAAGCCACCCCGTCTTCACCGGTACGCTCACCCCTTAACCCTCTTCAATATCTGTATGACAGTAGACCTCGAACAACGCAAAATCCTAGGCGAAAACAACGTCAAAGTTGGCAAAAAATGATAATTTCTGGGTATCGCAGTAAACTGCGGTGACCACCTATGTTCCCAGATTCGTATCTCCCACCACAGAGATCCGAATCCCATTTTTCTTTTTGGTATACGGATTCCACTTGACCTAGTTTAATTTATGTTAATTAATATTAGATTATTAACTGCTGTAGGTAGAATTAAATTCGTTGGAAAACCCCAAAAATATACTTTTTCCAAAATTTTAAAAGTTTTGAAACGAAGTGCGCTCCGCCAAACGGGACCGCCCCGCCATGTACCAAGTGTACCAAACGGTCCGTTCAGTATACCCGGATACGTGAGAGTTCACGAAAACTGATTCGGACTCGTGTGCGCGTCGGAATCAGCCCGTATCCGCGGACAAACTCCGTATCGCAACTTTTTGTAAAAGTCGTACGCATTTTGTGCACGCTCGTCAGATTGAGACAAAACTTGCACAACTGGACTCGTGGTATCGCGCTGGTCCTGTGACCCAATTTTCACATAATCTGAGATAGTTGACCAAGTCGCCAATTGGCGGACCCCACGGTTGACTTTTTGGGCAAATTTGTGTTCGGCCCATCGGAATCCACATTTGAACATACCGTTGGGTTCGTATTAACATTTAGAGTTGTTTAACCTATAATTTATCCCATTTAGAGACTGTTACCCTTGGCACATTTTTTGGTGCAAAGTGGGCCACACGTGGATCCCACTTTTACCCAAAATTACCGTTTTGCCCCTGTGTCCAAATTGGACGAAAGAGAAGTGCTTTCTAGATATTTTTCTTATTCTGGGAACGTTGGTGATATTTATTTCAGCATCCGAAGACGTTCATTCTGAGGCTGCAGCTTCTACTCCTACGTGCGTGACATCTGGATATTATATTTTGCAGCTTTCTTGCCAGGCAAGATACCTTGTCAAATTGTTTACAGTACCTTGCATGCTATTTATATTTTTGTTTATTTATTGCCTGTGTAGTTTCGTTCAGTTATATTCATTGCATGTGTAGTTCGTTCAGTCATTACTATATATATTAGATATGTTGACACACACTTGACACCTAGTATCATGAGAGGACAATCATTAGGCGTATAGACTTTTAACCACTCTGGTAAACCGTTGTATATAGTTTGCACTACGGATGTGTGTCGTGCTGGTCGCTACCCCCGCGGTATGTCAATTTCTGGAGTCTCGCTGGTCTCTACCCCCGCGGTATGTCGATTTCTGATGTCCACTGACGTGTGTGTGAGTTGTGAGGTAGATCGAGTAGCCTACCCTTGCCCATACGTCGAAAAGTTATCCTCATTTGCATTCATATAGATTATCTTGTATAACGTACTTATATATTTTTAAACATTATGCATGTTCACTGTATTCAATTGGCTTGCTTCTATGTATCTTGTTATGTCCCTCTTAGGACCTAGTCCCTTGCCAGGTATAGACGACCAGGAGTATCCGCAGGAGTACGGACCTGGACCTGACGTATTACTTTCTGTCGAGGAGGTCTTACCTTCTGAGCATCTTTGATTACATCTAGCGATAGATTCTTTTTAGCTGATACACTTCTGTCTTCAGATTATTTTATATTGGAGATTTTATACTCCTCTTTTATTTTAGTTTTGGTTATAGTCTTTGGTAGTGGATTTGTCTCCATCCGACTATTATTTTGGATATTTTAGACTCCTTATTCTAGATTAGTATTTCTTTTCTATGGCTTGTTGTGCGGATGAGATTAGCATATTTGTAACTTGTGACGTTATATATACCACATGTGAGTTTATATTCATATTATAGCGTACGTGTGTATTATGGTATCCATATATTGGAGTTGCCATATACATACGGCTGGCATGCTTACGTGTTCCTAGTCCTACGTATTTTGGGACTGGGGCGTGATATATTTTTGTGGTGGCCAATGCAGGTCGAGTTAGCCGTTACGGTTACGTAACTGTACCGAGCAGGCCTGCACCTAGGATTAGAATTTTAGATCTCATCCACACTTGACTATAACTTACCTTCCTTCCAACATGTCCTACTTAAGTACTTGCATCCTACTTGATTCATGTACTCTTCTTAATCCTTCGTCCATCTCTTGCAGAGAGATGAATTTGCATAACGGGCATGCCGCCACCGGGGACAACACGTCTCCAGGGGACGACGACCAATCACCAGGAGAGGCCTCAACGACTCCTCTTCTTCCCGGATCGGATGGACTGACTAGCAATCAAATTCCATTAACTCCTTCCACGATACTTGATGGGACCCTTCCAGCTTTATCAGCACCACAGGGTGGCCAGACACAGCTATTCCAATTCTTCCAGATGATAATGTAGGAACAGAGACAGTAAACAGCTGAGCAGAGGCTAGAATTTTTGATAGCACTTGAGAGAATGGCTGCACTAGCCCTTGCACCAACCCAGGCACTAGTTTTAGTACCACAAGCTCGGGTTGGTTCAGTCAAGGACTTTGTGCAGATGGGCCCTAAGTCGTATAAGGGCAATGAGAGTCCAGAGGAGACCATGAACTGGATTGCCAATACCAAGAAGTTGTTAGAGGCATCACAATTATCTTTTGACCTATGGATGATAGGCGTAAGGACTCAATTAGAGGGCAAAGCGCATCACTAGTGGGAATCAATGGAGCGCCAGTTGGGTACGCGTCAGACTTGGGAACAATTCTTGGAGTGCTTTAAGAGGAAGTACTTTTCGGACACTGTAAGGGACGCGTTGTACGATCAGTTCCTCCATCTGGAGTAGGGAAACAAGACAGTTGCTGAGTATGACCCAGAGTTTAGCCGCCTTAGTAAGTATGGCACAGTCCTAATACCTAATGACTTGGAGAAGGCTAAGAGGTTTCACCGTGGGCTGACTCAGGAGCTCCAGCACTACACTAGCTCACAATCCCGAATATCTTATGCCGAGTTGTTGACAGAGGCCAGGATTCAGGAGGCCATCAGCAAGGGAAACATAATTCAACAGAGAAGTCACCAAGGACCAGTAAGGACACAGCCAGGAGAACCCATTAGAAACCCTTTAACACGCCAGCAACCAGATAGTGTCGCACCATATCAAACCAAGGACCCCCGTACTTGTCACTTTTGTGGTAAAATAGGTCATATTCATAGAGACTGTCATCGTCGATTGGGGCTGTGCATGATATGTGGATCAAATCACCATCAAACCCGAAGATGACCTCAGCAGAACCAGAGGTCTATGGCATTAGAATCAGGAACACCGCATACACCCTCAAGTATAGAAGACCAAAGGGACCCACCACTGCTTCTACAGTCTGCACAAATGGAGGGGACTAGACCCCAGTTAAACAACCGAGGACAAGGCCAAGCACTCATTATGTCAAATATGGGAGAGCAGACACAGGAAGCCGTAGATACAAGTACGACCTTTTAGTTATAATTGTCTTTGCATACTCATAACCCCATCGTGACACAAGATCTTAGGTGTACAAATAGATGTAGAATTATATATATGGTAGTTTAGCAGTTATGAGAATATATTTCTATTCTACTCAGATGGCATACACGCGATGCTAAGGGATGACGTGAGTAGCAGTAGTAGTATTCTTCCCCTATCCTTATCTCGCCCTCTTGGGTGACTCATCCCCTCTTTTTATATTCATTTCTTATCTCGTGCTTAACTCTTCCTATCATAGTTGTATCTTTTCGTGCCATTATGAATTGTTTGATTTATATCAACCTCATCCCTATTTTGTTAGTTAAAACATAAATATGTTAGTAATGCTTGATAACTAAGGATGAGTTCTTAATATGTATATGCACTATAGCAATATTTGTATTCTTTATTAGTTTAACCCTTAAGTAGCACCATGTAGCCTAATAGAAATTTGTTAGATCATTTAAAATAGATCATACCCTTAATAGTTAGTCAAGACCTTAAGTGTTTCCCTAAAAAAAACTTAGACTATGCCTAGGAAAGAGTTGAAGGCACTTGTTACGAACTGATGACTATGACAAATCGCTGGCGAGGTAGCGACAGTTGCATCCAGACGATTTTGGTAGAGTAGTCGAATTACTTGCAGCCATACTGGCCAGGTGGCGTGGCAGTATTAGACTACGATACTTGACGGTTATGGGAAAAAGTTATAGTTATGAGATTCCAGACAGGTATCCTAAGATTCTCGACCCAATAAATATAATTGTCTTACAACCTAGACAATAGCTTCAAGAGACCTTGGCTACTAGTAGAATTCTTATAAGTTGGGTAGTGTAAGATGAGTAGAAATAGAATGGTGTATGGACAATAAATGGAGAAGTGTTAGAATGGCAGACCACGATATTTAGGAAGTCCTGCTAGATACCAATGTAGTATAATAGCTGTAGTGATCATTATGAATATGGGTTAGTGTCAATTTCGAGGACGAAATTTTTATAATTTGGGTAGAATATAAAACCCCTAATCCTAGAAAACCGTAATTTTCTTTTTTAGTTAATTATTAATTTAATTGTAGTAATTATGTGCTAATTAGGAGAAATAGATTTTATTAAAATTTTATTTTAGGTATTCGTGCACTTAGGAGATTTATGGGACCATTAGAAATTTTTACGAATTTATTCCATATATGAGACCCTTTGAGTAGTTGCTAGCTTAATGGTGTGCATTAATGTAATTCTAGATTTTTCTACGGGTATATATATATATATATATATATATATATATATGTATTTAAAAAAAGAAAAATAATTATAAATACTATTGGATCCCTAAACACACCCAAACCCGCTAGTTGAAGCACCTACCCGCACCTTAGTACAGACCCGCACCTTAGCACAAACCCGCTGGCCCTTGCTACTAGCACAACAGCCCACACCCGCCCCTTACTTTAGTAAGCAGCAGCATAATCTAACCCCTTTGACCCGCGTATGTAAACCCCCCCCCCTCGATCTCTCTTTCCCATATATATAATCTTCTCTTCAATCAAACCCTAACCCTAACCTAAATTTTCTCCTCCTCTTCCCATCTAAACCGAGAGAGAGCCTTCCCATCGCGACCAGAGCGCCGCCGCCGAGCCGGATAACCGTCCAAATCGATCTCGACGACTGCGACCCCGCGCACAACCGCGCATGACAGATTCAACAGCAGAGTACCTGTGTTCCAGCGTTATTTTCCGTCGTCTCGCTCGACCAAACGTCACCCCGTCTTCACCTGTACGCTCACCTCTTAACCCTCTTCAATATCTGTATGATAGTAGACCTCGAACAGCATGAAATCCTAGGCAAAAATAGCGTCAAAGTTGGCAGAAAACGATAATTTCTGGGTATCGCAGAAAACTGCGGTGACCACCTATGTTTCCGGATTCGTATCTCCCACCACAGAGATCCGAATTTAATTTTTCTTTTTGGTATACGAAGATCACTTGACCTAGTTTAATTTTTGTTAATTAACATTAGATTATTAACTACTGTAGGTAGAATTAAATTCGTTGGAAAACTCCAAAAATATACTTTTTCTAGATTTCCAAAAGTTGTGAAACGGAGCACGTCCCGCCAAACGGGACCGCCCCGCCATGTACCAAGTATACCAAATGGTGCGTGCAGTATACCCGGATATGTAAGAGTTTGCAAAAACTAATTTGGACGCGTGTGCGCGTCAGAATCAGCTCGTATCCGCGGACAAACTCCGTGTCGTAACTTTTGCGAAAGTTGCGCCCATTTTGTGCACGCTCGTCAGATTGAGACGAAACTTGCACCACTGTACTCGTGGTATCGCGCTGGTCCTGTGACCCAATTTTCACATAATCTGAGACAGTTGACCAAGTCGCCAATTGGCGGACCCCACGGTTGACTTTTTGGACAAATTTGTGTTCGGCCCATCGGAATCCACATTTGGACATACCGTTGGGTTCGTATTAACATTTAGAGTTATTGAACCTATAATTTATCCTATTTAGAGACTGTTACCCTTGGCACATTTTTCGGTGCAAAGTGGGCCACACGTGGACCCCACTTTTATCCGAAATTATCGTTTTGCCCCTGTGTCCAAATTGGACGAAAGAGAAGTGCTTTCTAGCTATTTTTCTTATTCTGGGAACGTTGGTGATGTTTATTTCAGCATCCGGAGACGTTCATTCTGAGGCTGCAGCTTCTACTCCTGCGTGCGTGACATCTGGACATTATATTTTGCAGCTTTCTTGCCAGGCAAGATACCTTGCCAAATTATTTATAGTACCTTGTATGCTATTTATATTTCTGTTTATTCATTGCCTGTGTAGTTTTGTTCAGTTATATTCATTGTATGTGCAGTTCGTTCAGTCATTACTATATATATTAGATATGTTGACACACACTTGACACCTAGTATCATGAGAGGACAATCATTAGGCGTATGGGCTTTTAACCACTCTGGTAAACCATAGTATATAGTTCGCACTACGGGCGTGTGTCGTGCTGGTCGCTACCCCCACGGTATGTCGATTTTTGGAGTCTCGTTGGTCGCTACCCCCGCGGTATATCGATTTCTGATATCCACTGACGTGTGTGTGAGTTGTGAGGTAGATCGAGTAGCCTACCCTTGCCCACACATCGAAAAATTGTTCTCATTTGCATTCATATAGATTGTCTTGTACAATGTACTTATATATTTTCAAACATTATGCATGTTCACTGTATTCAATTGGCTTGCTTCTATGTATCTTGTTATGTCCCTCTGAGGACCTGATCCCTTGCCAGGTATAGACGACCAGGAGTATCCGCAGGAATACGGGCCTGGACCTGACGCATTACTTTCTGCCGAGGAGGTCTTACCTTCTGAGCATCTTTGATTACATCTAGCTATGGATTCTTTTTAGCTGATACACTTCTGTCTTCACATTATTTTATATTGGAGATTTTATACTCCTCTCTCATTTTAGTTTTGGTTATAGTCTTTGGTAGTGGATTTGTCTCCACCCGACTATTATTTTGGATATTTCAGACTCCTTATTCTAGATTAGTATTTCTTTTCTATGGCTTGTTGTACGGATGAGATTAGCATATCTGTGACTTGTGACATTATATATACTACATGTGAGTTTATATTCATATTACAGTGTACGTGTGTATTATGGTATCCATATATTGGAGTTGCCATATACATACGGCTGACATGCTTACGTGTTCCTAGTCCTACGTATTTTGGGACTGGGACGTGACACCACAGAGAGTAAGTCAAAGTTTACTCCTCGATTAATCATGCAGAAATAACGTTTAATAAATGCGTGTCAGGAAAGTGACTGATGTGACTGATGTGACAAGTCGAATAGTATATCAGGAAGAAAAGACAAAATCATAGAAAGATGTGCCACGGTTTCAGATTCATGCATCCAAGGATGGTGGCCGCATACTCTGCTTGCCGCATAAGTGTCGGTGTCGCATGGAGTTCGATGTTGCATGTAGTATTTTGAACTTAGCAAAATTCTCATTCGTTCAGCGAGTGAACACAAGTATTCAAGGATACTTGTGTGATGATGGTCATGCGTCCAACAAGATGGACTCATGCTGGTCAATATACGACAAGAGCTCTGGCCCCATAATTCTCTCAGGCCGTATAACACTCTCAGCCGCATAGCTCGTTGGCCGCATGAAGACTTCGTCTTCTCCAACAGCAGGTTCGGCTATAGCGAAAAAGCTCCAAAATTTAAAATTTATTTTCTTCATAAAAACCATATTTTAACTCCGAATTGAGTGAACCAAAAGCCAAAATGTTCAAAATGAAGACTCCATCCTTCCCAAAAATATTTTTCAAAAATACTATGTTTTAGTATATCAAAACCACCAAAAACTCAAGGAACCCATGAAACCCTAAGTTAGAAAAATAGATCTAAGCAAATCTATCCATCAAAATTGAGAATCATCATAAGCACATAATAAACTAATAAAATACAAGAAAAAAAATAAGAAACAAAAATCAAAAGGTTTCTCCATGTAGTGCAAGGTGTACTTGCCTATAAACGAAAGAAAGAGGAGAAATAAAGAATGAGGAAAGAGAGAGAAACAAGTTAGCTTATATTGCTAGGGTTTGAGGTTTATACCATGGGTTCAAATTCATGAATAAATCAACCCACAAATAAACCATGAACCATGCTAAACCAAAGAATGGGTCTAGTCTCCATGCATGCAACCTAATGATCATGTGAGCAAAAAATATTCTAAGCAGGAATAAATACAAGCAAGAAATAAATATATCCCAAAATACGTATTTCGGGAACGGAGAGTGATATCTTTACCCACCTTAAAAAAAAAATTTGTCCTTGAAATTCAAACCCAAGGCTAACTAGAGAAATCAGAATAAGGACTACGCTAACTACAAGATCATCAATCAAATTCAAGCATATAAAGAAACAACGTCACGTAGTATGGATAAACGAATCACGAGATTCGAGATACGAAGGCATAAGAATGAATATACCTTTCGAGTCGAATATGTGCGGATACCGAGACCGGATATCATCCTCGCTCTTCCATGTCGACTCTCACAAAGGGTGATGACCCCAAGCAACTCGGACAAGATGAATAGTCCGATTCTTGAGCACCTTCTCCCTTTGGTCCAAAATGGATACGGATTGCTCCTCATAAGATAAGTCGGTACCAACGACTAGCACAGAATGGTCGAGGATATGACTCAGATCCGGGACATACCTACGCAACTTAGATACATGAAATATATCATGCACCTAACATAGCAAAGACGAAAGGGTAAGACGATAAGCAATATCGCCTACCCGCTCGAGAATATCGAACGGACCAACATATCACGGACTAAGCTTCCCGCGAATCCCGAATCTCATAACTCCACGGGTTGGAAAAATCCGCAAGAACATGTGGTCGCCGACATAAAACTCTAATGGTCTATGATGCTTACATGTCCAATGTCGATGCCTATCTTGTGCAACCTGAAGTCGCTCTTTGATTTGCTTGACAACTTCTACTGTCTGCGTGTTCATTTCAGGGCCTAACATCTTTCGCTCGCCAATGTTATCCCAAACCAATGGTGACCTATACTTTTTCCCATACAACGCTTCGAAGGGTGCCATCTGGATGCTGGCCTGATAACTGTTGTTATACGAGAACTCGACGAGATATAGATAATCTTTCCAAGACCCACAAAAGTCCAAAGTACAAGTTCGCAACATATCTTCCAATGTCTGGATGGTTCTCTCTGATTGTCCGTCTGTCTGAGGGTGGTAAGCGGTACTAAATATCAACTTAGTACCCAAACTCTAGTACAAACTCTTTTAAAAATTTGAAGTGAACCGAGTGTCTTGATCTGATACGATACTCACTGGGATGCCGTAGTATCTTACTATCTGTCGCATGTAAATCTCTGCTAACTGCTCTGTGGATTGCCCCACTCGGAAGGGAAGAAAGTGAGCTCCTTTTGTGAGACGTTCTACTATTACCCAAACTGTATCACGATCAGTCCGGGATCTAGGTAAACCAGTCATAAAGTCCATCGTGATATGTTCTCATTTCTACTCCATATGAAGCGACTACAATAATCCTGCTGGCCAGCCTTCACTTGCTGACATACCAAACACCGAGAAACATATCATGCTATCTCCCTTTTCATCCCATTCCACTAGAAATATTGTTTGATGTCTTAATTTGTACCTCCTGAATGAATTGAATATTGGAAACTGTGTGCCTCGGTCATTACTTTTTGTCGGATATCTCCACTTGGTACACATAGATGATTTCTGAACATAAGAGTTCCATCTTCATGAATAGTCAACTCTTTCCTGAGACCAGATTCATATTCCGTCTGAAGTTTACGAACTTTCAGATCCTTCCCCTGAGCTGCCTTAATCCTCTCTATAATGGTAGATTGCACTTGTAAACTAGCCAATACTCCTACGTCCTGTAGAAGTACTATCTTAATCCCTATTCTTAAAGATCTTCTAAGATATGTCGATGCGATATAAACATAAATATACTACCTCTCATACTAAAAGCATTCACTACCCCATTTGTTTTGCCTGGATGGTACTGAAGTTCTATATCATAGTCCTTTATCAATTCTAGCCACCTCCTCTGACTCATGTTCAAGTCCTTCTGGATGAATACATATTTTAAGATCTTGTGATCTATAAATATTTTTACTCGATCACCATACAAGTAATGCCTCCATATCTTAAGTGCAAATACTACCGTTGCCAACTCCAAATCGTGAGTTGGATAATTTTTCTCGTGAACTCGAAGCTGCCGTGATGGATAATCTATCACTCTTCCGTGTTGCATCAATACACACCCAAGTCCTTTGCCTGAAGCATCATAATACACTGTAAACCCTCCAGAACCTACTGGAAGCATGAGAATCAGAGCTTAAATCAATCACTTCTTCAATTCTTCAAATAATGTCTGGCACTCTGCTGACCAGTCGAACTTAGCCTCCTTGTGCGTTAATCGAGTTAGCGGTGCTGAAATTCTTGCAAAATTTGCTACGAACCTTCTGTAGTATCCTACCAATCTCAGAAAACTACGCACTTCAACTATGCTATATATGAAAACAACATGCTATATATGAATACTGAATAAAATAAATACAATAAGGGTGTGCTAGCCATCTAAGTGAATGCAATGTGAGGTCAACTCTGATGCGTATGAGTAAGCGTAGGCATAGCGTCCATACTCCGAAGAAAATGGCATCTGTACAGTATATCGTCCATATCGCTCCGAAGAACGTGGCATCAGTATAAAGGGAAACTTATTGGACCCGGGTTCCTCCGAACTACGGCTCCAATGTGGGTATCCCATACGCCTCCTAGTTGTCCTCCCCGCCCAATGTAGATACGCAAGTCGACTACTCGACGTACATACCATGAATCTATATGCCAAGTCACTAAATTATATCCTGACTACATGCTAGCCGTGATGTAGGATGTACGCAATGATAGCTAGTCGAGTGCGCAAGCCCGCATCCCAATATGAATGTATCTCAGTGTGTGTGTAAGGTGTCAGGTCTCAGACAATCACAGAGTATCGTCCAATGGGTTGAGTCTGCTAAGATCTAAGTCCATCTATACTAATCATCGACGTAACCGTCGAATGCAACCGAGACAACTCGGACGCGCACAGTTGTACCAACAACAAGAATACAATACAACATATGCATATTTAATTTAGACAGTAAATATAGCAAGGTATCTTGCCTGTATCCGGAAGCTGTGAATGCCAAAAGCTGGTTCCTGCGATGTCTCCTGGCTGATCCAAAGGTCCTAAACACAAAAATATAATATAACAATCTAACATCAGACACTAACATACATAAGTAATTATGGCGTTGCTCCTAGATATTGTTACAGGTTTACTGCTGACCGATTACAGCATCACAGGTGCACGTAGCTAGGGTGTACCCATGTTCTGTCTTTGGTCAACGTTTTTCTTGTGACAATAATTATCGGTTTATGGTTGACAACTACTTCTGCTCTGCACGGAAACATGTCCTTGGTTTCATATTCAACCATACTTGGTTTATGTCCAGTGTCCGAATGAGATACTGGACCTAGATGACAGGTCTAAATTAAGTTATTCGATGGTTATTAGATGAGTTCTAACCCTGGTTAATTGTCATGCCATTTTATATAAAGATTAGGGTTAATAATGTTGTGTCCAAGAATCCAACTCTCAATTTCGACGACACAATGCTCACATATGAATATGATACTAGGGGGAAGGAGTATAGGCGTTACCTAGCGGCTGGGCGAGGTTCTTCAGCGTAGTCGTCTTCCGGTGGGTGGCGGTGCTCCGGTCAGCAGCCGGCGAGCAAGGCAGCGGCGGCAGCGGCTCGCAGCAGCGACTGCGGGTGATCGCAGCAGCAGCGCAGCGCTGGGCGGCGGCAGCGGCTTGTCTGGCGGTTCGGTTGGCGGGTCTGTCGGCGTCAGGCGGAGCGGGGGTGGTGTATGGCGGCAGCAGTCGGTCGGGGTAATGGCTGATGGTGGGCGGTCGGGTAATGGCTGATGGTGGGCGGTCGGGTAATGGCTGATGGTGGGCGGTCGGGTAATGGCTGATGGTGGTGGGTTGGAGTCCGGCGTCGAGGGTGAGTAGGTGGCGGGGTGGCGGCTAGTTGTGGTCTGGCCGGAAGTAGGGGAGGGGTCGGCTAGGGTTTGTAGAGGGTGGTGATGGTTTTCTCTAGGGTTTCAAGGAAGGAACTTCATATATATATACATATGGAGAAGTTTGTGGGCTGATCTTGGCTTGGGCTTGTCTGGTCTCATTGAGATGGGCTGGTCCAATGGGAATGAGTATTGGTGGGCTGAATAAGTGTTGCTTGAGGTGAACCTAGCCTTAATTAAAAAATTTAACTAACAGTTTAACTAGATAATTCATCGTGTATTTAAACATTAGAAGCTATATTATGAGTGGTACACCAGTGTCATGGCATACAGGTTTGAGGTAGACTGATACCTAAATTTTGGGTTTGGGTTGGGGTTCTACTCAGTAAGGTAATTGATTAAATTCATATTTTTAGACGAGGGGGTTTACAATCTACCCTCCTTAGAGCATTTCGTCCTCGAAATTAAAATATACGTAAGGTAAGAGCTAATGACTGAAAAGGAAATTCTAACGCGTACCTAGTCCTTCGAAGAGATGGGGATAACGTTGACGAATATCTTCCTCGCGTTCCCAAGTCGACTCGCCTGGTGCATGATACCTCCATGCGACACGAACTAGGGGAATGGTCTGCCCTCGTAATACCTTCTCACTTCTGTCTAGAATCTCCACAGGCTCCTCTTGGTATGATAAGCTTGGCCCGACTGTGATCTCGGAATGGTCAAGCACGTGACTAGGATCCGATATGTACCTCCTTAATTGAGATACATGGAAGACGTCGTGGACTCCTTCCAAGGTCTGCGGTAATGCTAATCTGTAAGCAACCTCTCCGACGCGTTCTAAGATGTCGAATGGTCCGATGTACCTCGGAGTCAGCTTCCCTCTGCCTCCGAATCTAATAGTCCCTCGAGTAGGTGAGATTCGTAAGAATACGTGATCTCCTACCTGAAACTCTAAGGGTCGACGATGTGCATTCGCCCAATGCTTCTGTCGGTCTTGTGCTGCTCGAAGGTGTCCTTGGATCTTCTTTACCTTCTCTACCGTCCGAACAACCATCTCTGGTCCGAGAATCTGTCGCTCGCCTATATCACTCCAGCATACTGGAGAACGACACTTCCTGCCATACAACGCTTCATAGGGAGCCATCTGAATGCTCGCTTGATAGCTGTTGTTGTAGGAAAACTCGACCAAATGTAGGTGGTCCTCCCATGATCCTCCGAAGTCAAGCATGCACGCTCTCAACATGTCTTCTAACGTCTGAATGGTGCGCTCCGACTGGCCATCTGTTTGGGGGTGATACGCTGTGCTAAACTTTAGGCGAGTACCAAGGCTCTCCTGCATACTCCGCCAAAAGTAAGACGTAAATCTCGTATCCCTGTCAGACACAATGCTAACTGGCACTCCATGTAGGCGCACAATCTCCCTCATGTACATATCTGCTAAAGCCTCCGTCGATTGTCCCACTCTAAAGGGTAAAAAGTGTGCAGACTTGGTGAGTCTATCCACGATTACCCATACTGCATTGCGCCCACTAGGACTCCTCGGGAAGCCTGTAACAAAGTCCATAGTGATATGCTCCCATTTCTACTCCGGTATAGGAAGCGGTTGAAGCAATCCTGCAGATCTCTGGTGCTCGGCCTTGACTTGCTGACACACCAGGCACTTGGCCACAAAACGTGCTATCTCTCTCTTCATTCCGTGCCACCAGTAGTACTGTCTTAGATCTCTGTACATCTTCGTGCCTCCTGGATGAATGGAATAGGTGGAACTGTGTGCCTCTGACATCAATTCTTGCCGAAGTTCTCCATTTGGAACATAGAGACGATCTTCGCATCTCAGTGTTCCGTCTTCATGTATCCGCAGTCCTGTCTGTAATCCAGCCTCTGTCCTCTGTCTGAGCCTCTGAAATCTGGCATCTGTCAGCAAGGCAGCCTTGATTCTCTCCACTAGTGTCGATTGCAATTGGAAACTCGACAACTGTCCATCTACTCCGGGTATGACAACCTCTATCCCCATCTGTTCTAGATCTCTTAACAGGTGTTGTTGGGTAGTCAAGAAGAATGCCATAGGTCTTCTGCTCAATGCGTCTGCTACTACATTGGCCTTTCCCGGGTGGTACTGTAGCTCAATTTCGAAGTCTGTCATCACCTCGAGCCAACGTCTCTGCCTCTGATTAAGATCCTTCTGAGTGTAGACATATTTCAGGCTCTTATGATCCGTAAATATCTCCACTCTTTCTCCATATAGGTAATGCCTCCAAAGCTTTAAAGCAAAGATCACCGCGGCAAGTTCCAAGTCATGGGTGGGATAGTTCTTCTCATGTGTCCTCAACTGCCTAGAAGCATAAGCTACAACCTTTCCATGCTGCATCAAGACGCATCCTAATCCTTTCCCGGATGCATCGCTGTAGATTACAAATCCTCCGGGTCCAGAAGGTATGGTCAAGATAGGTGCTGTAGTCAAGCGTTTCTTTAGCTCATCGAACGCCTTTTGACACTCCTCTGTCCAAGTGAACTCTTGCTCCTTACGGGTCAAGCGGGTCATTGGCTCTGCAATCTTCGCAAAATTCTCTACGAACCTCCGGTAATATCCGGCAAGTCCTAGGAAACTCCTCACTTCCGAGACATTGGTAGGGGTTGGCCATGTCTCTACAGATGAAATCTTCGCCGGGTCTACTGAGATACCGTCTCCTGAGATGACGTGTCCAAGGAAAGCGACACGATCTAGGAGAAACTCACACTTGCTCAGCTTGGCATAAAGTCTCTCTTCCCTCAGTGTCTCTAACACTAGTCTCAAGTGCTCTTCATGCTCCTCGTGGCTCTTCGAATACACCAAAATGTCGTCGATGAAAACTACCACGAACCGGTCTAAGTATTGGTGGAATACTCTGTTCATCAAGTTCATAAATACAGCTGGCGCATTCGTCAGTCCAAAAGGCATCACTAAGAACTCGTAGTGACCATAACGAGTCATGAATGCTGTCTTCTGAATGTCTTCTCTTCGCACCTTCACTTGATGATAACCCGATCTTAAGTCGATCTTTGTGAACACTACTGCTCCTGTCAACTGGTCGAATAAATCGTCAATCCGTGGCAGGGGATACTTGTTCTTGATAGTCAAAGCATTAAGGGCTCTGTAATCAATACACATACGTACTGTTCCATCCTTCTTAGGCACAAACAATACTGGTGCTCCCCATGGTGATGCACTAGGACGGATAAATCCCTTGCTCTGAAACTCCTTCAATTGTAGCTTCAACTCGTCTAACTCCTTCTTCGCCAATCGGTACACATTAGAAGATACCGGTGCTGCTCCTGGTACTAGCTCAATGGTGAACTCCACGTCTCTATCTGGGGGTAAGCCTGGCAATTCGTCGGGAAAAACATCCTCGAATTCTGCAACTATAGGTGGGGGCGCAATCTCCATAGCCATGCAAGTCCCAGCTGTCTGTCCTACTCCTTGTTCGACGGTCCCTCGCATGTACTCGAACTCTGGTTGATCTGGTGGTCTAAAAGTGACGCTACCCTTCCGGCAGTTCAGTATGGCGTTATACTGGCTTAACCAATCCATACCTAACACAACATCAAAGTACGGCATAGGCAATACCAAGAATCGCGCTCTCATCTCTCTACCACATACGACTACCGAGCACGTTCTAATGGTGCTGGTAACCGGCACGATACCTCCTCCGGTAAGAATCTTCCAACTCCTAGGTAAGGGGGAAATCGCTACTCTATGCATTGCTACAAATCTACTAGATATAAATGACAATGTAGCACCAGAATCAAACAATGCTGTCGCAGGTAGAGATGCGACTAAAATGGTACCTGTGATTGCCTCTCCTTCTGTTTCCTCTTCGATGGTTGCTAAGGCAAAGGCCTGTCCCTGTCTCTGTCCTCCTGCCTGCTGTCGGGCACGATCAAACTGTGCCTGCTGTGGGGGCAAGGGTGGTCCCCTCTGGAATCCTCCGGGTGCTGGTGGACGTTGGCCTCCTGGTGGGGGTAGTATCCTCGGGGCTGGTGCTGCTGGTCTCTGTCCGGCCTGTGGGGCTGTCTCCCTGCGCTGTGGGCAGTCTCTGGCAAGGTGCTGGCTGGCTCCACAAATCATGCATGTCCCAAGTCTCTTTCGGCAGTCCTTCTCGAAGTGACCTCTCTTACCACAGAAGTGGCAAGTCGGGAGTTCCTGGTGTGGATATGGTGATGCTCTCTGCTGTGTCTGCGCTCCAGGACGACGGATGGGTCCTCCTGCTCCGGGCTGGACTCTAGCTGGCGTGGTCGTGCTGGAACGTCTAGATCTTCTGACAATGGCCTCCTGGATCCTTGCCTCTGCTAGGACCTCCTCATGAGAAACCCTTGCCTGTGCGGTGGTGTATCTCTGTAGCTCGAAATTGAGACCGTGGTGGAATCTCTGAGCCTTCTCTAGATCATTGGGTATCAGGACGGCTCCAAATCTACTAAGGCGGCTAAACTCTGCGTCATATGCGTCAACAGTCATATTCCCCTGTTCTAGATGTAGGAACTGGGAGTATAGGGCATTTCTGACTGTTGCTGGAAAATACTTCGCATTGAAGTACTCTAAGAACTGTTCCCAAGTCTGGTTCTTACCTACACTGCGCTCGATGGAATCCCACCAGTGATGGGCGTTGCCTTTTAGTTGGGCCCTTACTGCGGTCATCCAAAGGTCTGGTTGCAGTTGCGAGGCCTCTAATAGCATCTCCGTGTTGGCGATCCAATCGGAGATCTGTTCTGCAGTCTCATTGCCTGAGAAGGTATCTGGTCCCATATGTCGGAACCATCTAACAGTGCCACCTGTCGGGGCTGGTGGAGGTGCTGGTGCTGGTGCTGGTGTCGTGACAGGTGTCCTCTCTAGTACTGCCATCAGACTCTGTCGTAATGTCTCTGTCTGCTGCCACTGTGCTTGTATTATCGCCTGGAAGAACTGAAGCATCTGTGGCTGGCCATCTAGCTGCGGCATCTGGGGCGGATTAGGTGAAGGCGGTGGTAGTGGAATCTCTGGTTGTGCAGTAGGCGTCTCCTCAGATGTCGGCCTCTCAGTCTGCGGCATCGGTGTAGCTCCTGAAGTCTGGCCCTCATAATGTTGCGTGGGGATGGTCTGGGAAGTCTGTCCCTCAGGTGGTGGTGTAGGATCGCCCTGTGGTGTCTCGTGCCAATGTATCAGTGGTGTCTGCAGCGGGTGTTGCCCTTGGGGTACCTCATCTCCTTGAGTGGTGTTATCTGGCACAGCGGCACGGGGTGCTCCTCGTCCACTGCGCAAATTTATCTTGCTGCAAGGGATAGAGCTTCATTAAAAGAGTACGAGAACAAACAAACAGGATGCACTTGTAAACTAGCCAATACTCCTACGTCCTGTAGAAGTACTATCTTAATCCCTATTCTTAAAGATCTTCTAAGATATGTCGATGCGATATAAACATAAATATACTACCTCTCATACTAAAAGCATTCACTACCCCATTTGTTTTGCCTGGATGGTACTGAAGTTCTATATCATAGTCCTTTATCAATTCTAGCCACCTCCTCTGACTCATGTTCAAGTCCTTCTGGATGAATACATATTTTAAGATCTTGTGATCTATAAATATTTTTACTCGATCACCATACAAGTAATGCCTCCATATCTTAAGTGCAAATACTACCGTTGCCAACTCCAAATCGTGAGTTGGATAATTTTTCTCGTGAACTCGAAGCTGCCGTGATGGATAATCTATCACTCTTCCGTGTTGCATCAATACACACCCAAGTCCTTTGCCTGAAGCATCATAATACACTGTAAACCCTCCAGAACCTACTGGAAGCATGAGAATCAGAGCTTAAATCAATCACTTCTTCAATTCTTCAAATGATGTCTGACACTCTGCTGACCAGTCGAACTTAGCCTCCTTGTGCGTTAATCGAGTTAGCGGTGCTGAAATTCTTGCAAAATTTGCTACGAACCTTCTGTAGTATCCTACCAATCTCAGAAAACTACGCACTTCAACTATGCTATATATGAAAACAACATGCTATATATGAATACTGAATAAAATAAATACAATAAGGGTGTGCTAGCCATCTAAGTGAATGCAATGTGAGGTCAACTCTGATGCGTATGAGTAAGCATAGGCATAGCGTCCATACTCCGAAGAAAATGGCATCTGTACAGTATATCGTCCATATCGCTCCGAAGAACGTGGCATCAGTATAAAGGGAAACTCATTGGACCCGGGTTCCTCCGAACTACGGCTCCAATGTGGGTATCCCATACGCCTCCTAGTTGTCCTCCCCGCCCAATGTAGATACGCAAGTCGACTACTCGACGTACATACCATGAATCTATATGCCAAGTCACTAAATTATATCCTGACTACATGCTAGCCGTGATGTAGGATGTACGCAATGATAGCTAGTCGAGTGCGCAAGCCCGTATCCCAATATGAATGTATCTCAGTGTGTGTGTAAGGTGTCAGGTCTCAGACAATTACAGAGTATCGTCCAATGGGTTGAGTCTGCTAAGATCTAAGTCCATCTATACTAATCATCGACGTAATCGTCGAATGCAACCGAGACAACTCGGACGCGCACAGTTGTACCAACAACAAGAATACAATACAACATATGCATATTTAATTTAGACAGTAAATATAGCAAGGTATCTTGCCTGTATCCGGAAGCTGTGAATGCCAAAAGCTGGTTCCTGTGATGTCTCCTGGCTGATCCAAAGGTCCTAAACACAAAAATATAATATAACAATCTAACATCAGACACTAACATACATAAGTAATTATGGCGTTGCTCCTAGATATTGTTACAGGTTTACTGCTGACCGATTACAGCATCACAGGTGCACGTAGCTAGGGTGTACCCATGTTCTGTCTTTGGTCAACGTTTTCCTTGTGACAATAATTATCGGTTTATGGTTGACAACTACTTCTGCTCTGCACGGAAACATGTCCTTGGTTTCATATTCAACCATACTTGGTTTATGTCCAGTGTCCGAATGAGATACTGGACCTAGATGACAGGTCTAAATTAAGTTATTCGATGGTTATTAGATGAGTTCTAACCCTGGTTAATTGTCATGCCATTTTATATAAAGATTAGGGTTAATAATGTTGTGTCCAAGAATCCAACTCTCAATTTCGACGACACAATGCTCACATATGAATATGATACTAGGGGGAAGGAGTATAGGCGTTACCTAGCGGCTGGGCGAGGTTCTTCAGCGTAGTCGTCTTCCGGTGGGTGGCGGTGCTCCGGTCAGCAGCCGGCGAGCAAGGCAGCGGCGACAGCGGCTCGCAGCAGCGACTGCGGGTGATCGCAGCAGCAGCGCAGCGCTGGGCGGCGGCAGCGGCTTGTCTGGCGGTTTGGTTGGCGGGTCTGTCGGCGTCAGGCGGAGCGGGGGTGGTGTATGGCGGCAGCAGTCGGTCGGGGTAATGGCTGATGGTGGGCGGTCGGGTAATGGCTGATGGTGGGCGGTCGGGTAATGGCTGATGGTGGGCGGTCGGGTAATGGCTGATGGTGGTGGGTTGGAGTCCGGCGTCGAGGGTGAGTAGGTGGCGGGGTGGCGGCTAGTTGTGGTCTGGCCGGAAGTAGGGGAGGGGTCGGCTAGGGTTTGTAGAGGGTGGTGATGGTTTTCTCTAGGGTTTCAAGGAAGGAACTTCATATATATATACATATGGAGAAGTTTGTGGGCTGATCTTGGCTTGGGCTTGTCTGGTCTCATTGAGATGGGCTGGTCCAATGGGAATGAGTATTGGTGGGCTGAATAAGTGTTGCTTGAGGTGAACCTAGCCTTAATTAAAAAATTTAACTAACAGTTTAACTAGATAATTCATCGTGTATTTAAACATTAGAAGCTATATTATGAGTGGTACACCAGTGTCGTGGCATACAGGTTTGAGGTAGACTGATACCTAAATTTTGGGTTTGGGTTGGGGTTCTACTCAGTAAGGTAATTGATTAAATTCATATTTTTAGACGAGGGGGTTTACAAAATCCTAAGTTAAAAAAGTAGATCTAAGCAAATATATCCATTAAAACCGAGAACTCCAAGTATTAAAAGCAGTCAGAATCATTATAAGCACATAATAGACGAATAGAATGCAAGTAAAGAACAAGAAACAAAAATTAAAAGGTTTCTCCATGTAGTGCAATGTGTATTTGCCTAGAAATGAAAGAAAGGGAAAATAAAGAATGATGGAAGAGATAGAAACAATTTAGCTTATATAGCTAAGGTTTGAGGTTTAGACCATGGGTTTAAATTCATGAATAAACCAACCCACAAATAAACCATGAACCATGCTAAACCATAGAATGGGTCTAGTCTCCATGCATACAATCTAATGATCATGTGAGCAAGAAATACTCTAAGCAGGAATAAATACAAGCAATAAATAAATATATCCCAAAATACGTATTTCGGGAACGTGGAGTGACAATACGTGTCCACAATTGGACATGGGTAAAAGTGTATCTTGGTATTTTGTGATACACTACAATATGTGGTTCATTTGGGTGATTTGTGCATAGTAGTATATTTTTCTCTTCAAATTCCATTGTAACTAATTACTTTAATTGTGCTATGATGATATTAATATGTATAATTAGTATTGGTAAAGTATTATGGTTTTAGTATTCCATTTGGGTGTGTATCATAGAGTATCATATAGTGCATGCCATATGTTATGTCCCAATCTTCCGCAAGCTCAATGGTCCCCGCTGAACGCGAATCACCATGTTGCAGCGCTCCTGCAGGACAATCGTTCTCATCGGGACGTGATACCGTACGAGCCTGGAGTTGCGCTCGTACAAGGCGATGTTGTTAAACACCAAATGTTATCATTGAAACGACCAAGTTACAACGAAAGTCAAGTATTGTGTACTAAGCACACATCAGAGTATACGTAACGAAGCTCTCGATAGGGTCCAAATAAAATGCCACAAAGGCGATGCCACAAAAGCGATGCCACAAAGGCTAATGCACTACTCTTGCTCTTTTCTCTAGCCCACAAAGGTACTTACCGTTCATACATTATGTCCCGTATATCCAAGCAGCGCCACTACACCTGCGTACCTGAAATAATGCCCACAAATGTGGGTCAGTACACAGCCATACTGGTGAGCGGGGTAACCCACTCGTCTAAGCCGACACTGTCACCCCCACATTTTAAATTAGGGGTATTATCGTCTTTTCATATTTTAATGTATTAATATTGCATGATGTGTGTATAAATATATATTATATGGAATAGTGTTCATTAATGCATGAGATAGTAGACTAGACCTAGATGCCCACTAGATGGAGCCCTGACCGAAATATAGTGTGATAGATTTAATTTATAATTTTGGGGATTTTTTATTAAGGATTATATTAATTACCGTGATTTTATTTCATTGTTGCGCGTTACCGTTGCTTCGATATTTGGAGCGCTACCCTTGCCTTTGCCTTCCAACAATTTTACAACCTTGTCCTAGACATGTCTGCCTTCTTTTTTGACCTTTGTGCAACTTATAATTATGTTCTATTGTGCTTCATTTTAGTCGCAAAATATTCGTCGTGGACGTGTTTATTTAATTCGATATAAATTCAAACTTGTATCCTTGTGCGTTCCAATCGAAATTGGAGACACAATCTCGACTTATTTCGTGCAACCCAATTAGGGTAATATTCTATTCTGAGTCTATTTCATGTATGATACTTTTGTCCCACTTAATTTTAGTCCCTTGTACTTCTAATTTATTTTAGAACACCAATTACATGTATTTAATTTAATTGAACCGTAAATTCAACTTTGTGCAATTTTCCAATTATTGGGCACTTTTGTGCTAAAGTGCATTAAGGTGCCCACCCCATTGGTCATAATATGTGAATAAACCTATTTCCCCTTCATTGGTATTTTTCTATGATTTTTAGGAGTGTGTAATTCAACACCAAGCTCCTTAAGACCCTGGTCCTTCAAACCTTGAACCGATGTAATCTGAGCCATTCTTCTTGAACCCATTCAAATCCTAGCCCATTGAAGTCCTAGATGAGAGGCCCAATCCCAAGAGGGGTTGACCAGTCAAACCAATTATAGGTCACCCACACCCTACATGTATATAAATAACCCTTTTTTTTTTCTTTTTCCTAAAAAAACTAAACCTAGGATTAAACACCCCAGCTGACATCACCTTTTTTTTCCTGTTCATCGTCCACCCTTCCCTTCCTCTGCCGGAGTGCAGATCCCCCGTCGGACGACGAGCGGCGGCCACTCCCTGCTGAACTCCTCCGTCCACCTCAGACCTCCCATCTCCCCGTCTCAGCAGACTCCGGCTCACCTGCCGATCTTCCTCACCCGCCTCGTCCTTCGCCGGAGCCCCGAGTAGCCTCCGACCCAAGCCACTGAACGCTGCACTGCTTCCTCCTCCTCTTCCCTTCTTATCCGATGACTCATCACCGGAGCAGCAGTAGCTTGACCCCGCTGCACACTCACCCAATCCCGCCGACTGCCGGATCTCCACGACATCCTTCTCCCCGCTGCACCTCCGCGGCCATCGATCCATCCGCCTCCACGATGATCTCGTCACCACTGTTCCCAGCATCCCTCGCCATCCCCGACCACCGAGCTCCATCCCGTCGGCCTCCTCCAATACATAGCGCCCTTCCCCTCGACGAATACCCAACCCCGTCGACCGTCGACTTGAGCAGCCGCTGCCATCGACCAACCCGACCCTGCTGTCCTCTTATCGACCTTCTCTCCCCATGTCGGACTGAACCCGCAGCACCCTCCTCCTCGCCATCGACTGCACACGCCGGATCTCCCTCTCCCGTCATCCTCCCCGTCCTCGTCGCCACAACCTCGCTGAACCACCTGTCGAGCCTCGCCATCATCAACACCACCACATGTTCATCGTCAACATCATCACCATTACCATCACCTTGATCATCACGATCACCTTCACCCCCGTCGTCGTGATCATCACCATTCACATCGCCGTCATCGTCGTCGTACCTGTGCGCAGGTGCGTACCTGTCCCCCCTTCATGGTGTAGTATGTATATCTATTAGTATGTGTATAGTATATAAATGGGTATGTATGTATATGTATGTATGTATATGTATGTATGTATATATATATATATATATATATATATATATATATATATATATATATATATATATATATATATATATATATATATTAGTATATGTTTGTATGGTATATGGGTGTAGGTATGTACCTATTAAGCATATGTATTGATATATATATATTTAAATGTATATTGGTACACATATATATAGCACATTTCTTAAACTAGTATATATATTTAAATGTATTTTTTTGGCATATATATGTGTATATATATATAGTATATTCTCAACTAGTATATATGTACATACGTATATGTATGGTGCATGTATCCCTAATACATGTTTAATATATATACGTACGTAGTATTAATTCTATTTAAGTATATCTAAATGCATATATCTATTATAATTGTAATTAGTTAGAATTAATGTTTATAATAAATAATAATAGGTATTATATGTCCACGTACTAGATGACCCTAATATAATTACGAATACCCCATAGCTATCTTGACCTGTGACCATGTAGTATGATAGCAGACTGCCATATGTACACTGACGTACTGGCAAGACTCGTATCATTGACTGTCTGATTGCACATCAATTACAGACACGACACCCGTGCAATTTGACGCACACTTGACCTTAGTTGACCAAAGTCATACCTAGCGTGGCCCCGAGTTCAGAGTATTTATGATTGTGTGATTAGTGTAATGTCTGATGCAATATTGTATGCTGTCTATAGGACTGTTGGATTTTTAGACGAGACCTCAGAAACCGGATATTGTTATTGCCAGCAGAAGGACCCAAGGCGAGTATATTCTCTGACAGTTTTTATTATGTTGATTATCTCTATAACTCTTGTTGTATAGCGCACATGACTCTGACACTGTCGTTTACACGAGTTGGCATCATTGAGACCTGTCACGAGGAGTCGTGATTTGGAATCCATCGTGCTAGCTGGAGAAAATGGAGAAATATTAGTAGCTTATGTGATCAAACCCAAACTTTACATGCATTATAGCTCACCCACGCCTCACGTCGGTGCAGCCTTACCATTACATGCCTCATCGCTGTTACATGTGGTTAGCCTGACCTTGCAGGGATGATCGCTAATCAATGTAATGAGTCTTATCAGTACCAAGCCGATCACATGATATGATGATGTTTTACACACTTAGTTTAGATGTTCTTGACATACATCTCTAGTATATTGATCTAGCATCTCCATATGTCCTAATTATTATTCTTGTACACACTTATATACCAGTTCATTATTCTTGCGTGTACTTGGATTTCTATTTCATTGCTAGATGTACATTGATGGTGATATGCTCCATTATTTTATTATTTCAGTATTTTATTTATTCCAGTATTCCATTTATTCCAGTATTTCTCTATTCCAGTATTTCTGATTGCCAGTTATTCATATTTGTCTTGTATTTTTTTACACTGTATTATAGTTTTTGTCAATATACATGGAACTGCTGTTAGAGGTGTATTTCGTTCTAATCCTGACTGGAAATTTTTCCAGACTATGACATAGAGGACTTGTTTCCGACATACTTGGAGACTGGATATTTTGGATTGCAGGTTAGACTATTTATTGTTATTTAGGCTTGTCTTGTATTTTATTGCTTGCTTCAATATCTCATCGTGCTTTATTTTTTATGATTGAGTATATTCTATATTATATTGTGATATTTGTGTCTCCTTATGGAGTTGGATATTTGTGAGAGATTGTTTAGATAGTATTGTGACCTAGACAGCGTTCTATCGCCGATGCTGCGACGTAGGCTGGACGTACCTACGTACTCATGCCCCAAATTTTGGGTGCGGGTCGTGACAGACACTAAGTAAAATAGTGAATACAAACAGTTATATGGTGATCTTTCTAGTTGAATCCTAGAATCATTTTATGGCATAGGGATAAAATGTTAAGGAAAGCTGTAAATCAAGTTAAGCAATGCAAGCATTCAACTCAAACCAATCGACAAGAAATATATATACAACTCGAAGGAAACTAGCATACAACCCGTCCTACTCAAACCCAAGCAACACGAGAACCTATCGAACCATTTCCAAGCCTCAATATCCATCCTCAATCCAAACCACAATCCTATCTCGATATGCACACTCTTGCCGAGACAAGGTGGCCGCTGCCTACACGAAAAGCACAAACCAAACCAAAGAAAACTAAACTAACTCTTATCTATATGAAGTCACTGGCCAAGCCATAAAGGACGTTGATCAGACTGATCAAGTACAGTTCTACCCGATACAGCGCTAAGTAGCGGGCCCGCCTGAATCGCATTAAACTGCCGCCCCCGCACCCGAGACATGTTACCAAGTTGTCTCCCCCATGGCCGAACGGTTCCGGTGCCCCGGAGCCTTCCCGTTCGAGGAGACCAAACCCCGTACAACACAGGTTGTTCGTGACATGCAGACACCAAGTAGGTATGACGAGAAGATCGAACATTCTCGCACCAAGCGATCCTAGACTCATCCAACCAAAATCCAACCAAATATCCATAACCATTCTCCAATATAGCCCAAGGCACAAATCTCAAGTTATTCCCATAGGCACAATGGCGCTTTTTGACACAGTGTCCCAATTGGTGCAACACCCCACGCTCAAAACAATCCCATAGCACAATGCCCCAACAGTGGCATAATGCCCTCTCCGATGCAGTTGTTCGGTTTTGAACCACAACTGCAGGCTTTGCTTGGCAAAGCGTCCAAGTGATACTCATGCACGGATGCACGCTCGCTCGTCCGAATTCCCGATATTCCAACCAAATAATCAAACTGTCCAAGCATAATTCTATTTATTACTCCAACTGCCCCAAATATAATCCAACTCTAGCTCCAACTATCCATATGTGCAAATTAATTTAAGCCACAATCCTATCCAAGCAAACGACGTACACTCTATGCACGCCTCAGTGTAGTGATTTTTAAGTTCCAGTCCAAGTGTTCAAGCCTTTAGGTGTGTTCCATATTATTAGGCATGAAAGAGTAGAGGAGAAGGGATAGAGCCCACTCACCAAGTTAATTCCGTTAAGCATCCTGTCATGTCGATACGGCCGATCCCTTGAACCCGTGGTCCTATGCAAAGCATGATCTACTCAACTGGTATGACCGTGCGAGCATGTCGTGCTCTCCAAATCATCCGACCGATCGGACTAAGGAAGACGTTATTATCGCTCCAATCCAGCTATCCCAGTACTGCTCTAAACGAACACCTGATTTCCATCGAACTCCGCTAGAGATCATCATATGAAACCAACTCAAATCAATGCTTGTTCCCAAATCCAACAAATCAAAATGTAATCAGCTATTTCTCATTCATTCCGATTCAGCGTAACGCACTGTGCGGTTGCAGGGTGTTACATAATATACCACTTAGAATCGGGTTCGTCCCCGAACCATACTAGTATCCATTCTTTACTAGCATGCTGCTTGCCCAATTCATAACTGTGCTCCATGCAACTCACATTCTGTTGATCCATACTCAGCATCTCGCTCCGTGCTGAATGCTCGCACAAGTTCCATTTTCCCACATCCTCCTTGTATCTCAATACGAATTCCTCATATCGCTTAGTTTTGGATTATACACATATTTAAGGCGTCCCTGAAATACATGTATTTCAGCTGAGCTTAGCGATAGCGAATTTGGATAAGTTATAAGGGTATCTTTATGTCCGAGGCATCCATTCGCTTTTCTCCCAATTGAACTAATCCCGACTTTCATTCCAACATATTCGCACAAGCGCTATCCTCAAGTATGATGATTTCCCACCTGACTCAATTCAGTTCGTATTCTAACTCAATCTATCCAACTATTTCTGAATCCACACTAGCACCATCTCCAAATATTATTTCTTGCACCGAACGATCATCACAACTGATACTACCCTAGTGTAAACCCCCTCACCCAAAATTAGGGCTAGTTTGAACCAATTTGAATTAGAACACGACATTTAATTTAATTACGGAATAATTATGACACGTAGCGCACCTTACCGTTGCTCGATAATTGGAGCACCTCACTAACCGTTGCCTATCTACGAATTTCACAACATTGTCCTAGACGTGCCCGCCTACCTCTCTGACCCTTGAGCAACTTATTATATTGCTTTCTTGTGCAACATTTTAGCCGCACAATAAACGTCGCGGACGTTATTTCTTAATTCGAAATAAATTCCCAATTTTGTACCCTTGTGCGTCCCAACTGAAATTGGGGACACAATCTGGACCGTTTTGTGCAAACCAAATTTTATTAATATTCTGCACTGTCCCCTCTATGCCCTGACAATTTTGCCCCACCAAATTTGATCCCATGTACTCCTAATTAATTCTAGAATATCGTGCGCGGTTCAAATTAAATTAATTAAATCCAATTCTGCCTTTGCGCAAATTTTCCAATTGTCGGAGGGCTTCTATGCAAAAACGTATTAAAGTGCCCCCGCCATTGGACAATTCGTGAAGAAACCTATTTTTCCCTTCATGTGGATTTTCCGCAATTTTTGGGATGTGCAAACGCGCGCACATCACACAGTATAATTTAAACCTACCCTCGCAATTAAATATGGTAATTTCTAGCCCATCATCCTCATGTGAGGCCAAGACCCAAGGATTGTAGCCCAAGGCCCAAGCCAAAGAGTGTTGACCAAGCCCACCTAACTAGGTCAACCCAAACCCAAAGTCCTACATGTATTTAAACAATTTTTCTCTTCTTTTCCCTATTTCACAAAACCCCAAAACTAAACTCAGCCGACCACCATCAGCCTTATTCATCTTCTTCCTTCCCCGATCCTTCCTCGCCGGACCACCCGCCTCAGCCGTGGACCTATCATCCGGCCATCCCCTGCTCGCATACGGCCGGAGCCGACTCCGCTGAACCGCCATTAACGCCGAGCCATCTCGACGACCTCTCCTTCCCATCTCGATATCTCCCCGTCGGCCTGCACGAACGCCTAACCACCGTCAGCTCGATAGCCTCGGCCGGATTCCCTTCCTCGCCGAGCTCGACTGAACATCGCCGGAGACTCGCCTCGACTCGCCTGAAGCCGACTCACCCCCACCGTCGACTCCACCGGCACCCCCTTGCCTGCACTCCTCCCCGAGCCCCTGCTGCTCTTCCCATCGCCGGAGCAACCCGACCCTGGCCGGTCCTCCTCACCGGAGTAGTCTTCCTCCCTCTTCCTCTTTCTCTCTCTCGCCATGGTGGTTTGAGATTTTCTTTCTACTTGTCCATAGAGATCTCTCTAATGGCGGGATTCGAATCTATGGACCCCTTCTTAGCCTCCGCCAGCAAATTCTGCTGCAGCCCTCTCTTGATCTTCATCCAGATGCAGGGATGTTTTATCTGCTTAACCCTTGCACTTGGATGGAACTTGGCTGCATAGGTCAGGAAAAGAGTAACAAAACGTATGAAGCATAATATTGAAGGTGGCAACCATTTTGCGTTCATTTGTGAAGATATAAATGATCTCGAGCACTCGGCTCAGGTGAACTTACCGAGAGTGTCAGTCATCATGCCTGGAAAAGGCTTTGGAGAACATAATTTGCAGAACTGGAGAACCCGGATAACATCACTATATGGAGGGCCTATGGAGTTTCTTTTTGTTCTTGAAAGTACTGAAGATCCAGCATATTATGCTGTATCCAAGCTGATCTCAGAGGTTAAGGACAGTGTGGATGCAAAAATGATTGTAGCTGGGCTGTCAGCAACATGCAGCCAAAAGATTCATAATCAGTTAGTTGGCGTGGAGAAGATGAACAAAGATAGCAAGTATGTGTTGTTTTTGCATGATGATGCATGCTGTTGATTTCAGAAAAGACTTGTATGGTGTGGTCAGCGAACTCCGAGGTATGAACCTGTCTGTCTTCTCCTTTTATATGTTTGTGTGTATGTCATTAGGATATTAGTATTGCTTAGTGACAGTTAGCAGTTAGCAGATAGCAGACCTTGAGTCGGTAAACCCAACTCGCGTTCGTACACGTACGCGTACGCGAACATTAATCAATCTGAATATACATACATATATCTAGTAGATGTATATTTAGTTAATCATTAGCTTAGTATTAATTGGTATATATTTATGCACATATTTAATATGTATAGGTATTCCAATAGTTATGTAAATAAATTACTAGTTATATATTATATAATCTTAAGGGTATATGTAATTAAATGCTAATTAATAGTGGTGACTATATGCATATGTATTATACAACCCTAGGACACCATGGACTGTCCCGTACTTACCTTGACCATGTTGACCCTAAAAACTTATGAATTGCCTGCCTTGCGTACCTTAACGTACTGGCCTAGACACATGTTATTTTGACGACTGACTGTGCTACAATATTTAATTTAGGACACCCGCGTAATTCAACGCGTAATTGACCGTGTTAGATGACTAGTGCCGCCCCTAGTGTACCCCCTGAGTCCAGTGTAAATATTGTTGTGTGTGCACTAGTGTAATGACTAATGATTTTATTGTATATATTCATATGTACATAGGATGTTGGATTATTTCTGCGCGACTTTTGGAGCAGGTTATTGGTACATTACAGCTTTCTTGCCAGGCAAGTATACCTTGCCATTGTACTGTTATTTTTATTCCATATGTTGCATGCATATTTATTTTCTGTCTTTTCATATATTTTAACTGTTATATAAAATGCTCGCGACGGTGACGTCGCGATAGATTTTTATTTATGTATTGCATTGACCTTGTTCATGAGACTACCCCATTATCATGTAGCACCATTAGGTTCATTGGCCGTGACACAGTTGTTACACGAGTGTGAGTCTCATATAGAGATCACGGACTTGCGTGCGGGGTTGGCCTCCTGTACGTGTGGGCCGTGCGTTAGGAATAACTGCTGTTAGAAACTTTGTATGCTAGAAGACTTAGCAGTTATTAGAGGTTATGGACATAGCTTATTGTAGTACGGTGGCCCCATCCTTGTCCTTGTTTGGTTGCAGGATTGGGCTAGGGTACTAAGAATAGGCTATGGACCAAATCGTGTCATGGACATGACATGCTTAGAGCATGGGGTGGGGAGAACAACAAGTACCGCATTTGAGCTCCTTTACACATTTTCTCCTGTACGCCCTGATTCTCCGCTGGAGATACGGGCCATGATGACCACTATATATTATGTACTATCAGGCGGGCCACCGGCGTTCAAAAGACGACGTGTCTTGTTAGGCCCCTGGATCTCCAATAGAGAACCATGCCAAATCCCAGTTTTCAGCCAGATAGCTCACTTGTGGGGAAAGGTGTTCTTAACTGCATTCACATAGATGGTTAGGCGACCCCAATGGATGTTTATTTTCAGTACTTTATTGGCATGTGTTTAAGTATACTTGTTATGTCCCTCTGAGGACCTGATCCGCTGCCAGGTGTACCTGTTCTTGAGTATTTGCAGGAGCACAGATTTGGACGGATATAGATGCTCCGTGGATGTCTTCTCTTCGAGCCGTGATTGGTAGCTGGTACTTATTGTTTGAGTGAGTTGTGCTTATTGTATTTATTTTTCCCATTCAAGTTGGTAGTGGATTTGTTTCCATCCAACTATCCTCTTTAGATACTTCTGTTGAGATCTAGTTTCATAGATACTGGTTATTTATTTCTATATGATTTTGGTGGATGAGATTAGATTTTACCCTGTGACTTGTATTACATTTTATACCACTTGTGGATTTTATATTCATAATACAGCGTACGTGTGGATTTGGTTTCCATATATTGGAGTTGCCATATCCATGCGGCTGGCATGCTTACGTGTCCTAGTCCTACGTATTTTGGGACTGGGGCGTGACATGTTTTTGTGGTGGCCCATGCAGGTCAAGAGCATATTGTCTCGGTTACGTTGCTGTACCGAACAAGCCTGCACCTAGGACTAGAGTATAGGATCTCATCCACATTGACTATGATTCATCTTCCTCCTATCTGTTCAATTTGAAATATTACATCCTGCTTGATTCCTGTGCTTCCCTAATAGTTCTTTAAGTATAGCCTTCTCCCAGAATATAGAAGTTTCTGTTGTTAGATGATAATTAGAGTAGCACACATATTTAGAATACAACGAGATTATAGATACACCACTAAGTTTAGAATATCTAGCGAACCCTAGAATCCCTGATCCCTATAATTGGTTTACCATTACCCCGGATGTATTATGAAGACTTGAGTAGTATAGACACTACTAGAGATAGTTAGAAGTTTTACCATAATGTTTGACCCTAGTATTGAGGAACCAATGGAGAACCAAAAATTGAATATTATGACTGAACCCAACCCTCGCAGTTAGATAAGTATTGGAGAATGGTAAACTTATATCATTGTCTTGTTATTAGTAGACAGCACCCTAGGAAGCCTAGAGGAATGTAATCAACCCTTCTCCCTTGATCATACCCCGAACATAGCAACTAACACCCCACTCCCCTTAGAGAACCATGATGCTATCTAGAGCCCTCTACCTTTATTTTATATATTGTTTTCCAGGCGACCATAGCGCTCGCTATTGTGCGACGGCTAATTACGTTTCTTCTCTTCATCTTTCAACTCGTGCCATCTGACACTTCGGGTAGTAGGCCAAGCAAATTTCTTCTTTGTTAAGGGCTCACAGTTTACTAGGATTATAGTTGTAGCCTTGAATGTGAAATTTTTATGCTTGGTAGTTAGAACTTGATAAGTTTAAGTTGTTTTATAGATTGTGACCAATGATTAACCCTTAGTTTAAATCACGTAATTTGTACCCTTACCTCGATACAAGTTAGACTCTTCCCCTTTAACGGCTAGTAACTCTTCTATCCTTACCATTGACACTTGCTTGTAAGTGCTATGATTAAGACTTAAGGTGACCCTTACCTATATAATGCAATAGGATACCCTAATCAATACCAAGATTTTTCCTCATATACCCTAATAAAGAGTTTCTATTTTATTTACATATGCAAGATTATTGTGTAGGACCCTCTTGAGACTATCACCGTATTAGTTTAATTCTTTTAAGTTGGGTAGTATACCTCGCCACCTAGTATCACGCAGTCCTCTTAAACCCATTGGCGAAGTATAACCAAATGACACCGACTTTAGACTTGCATAAGGAGATAACATTAATTGTATGCTAGCAGTAGAAGACAGTATTAATTCAGACGGTAGAATTTAGAGGTTCATGCCCTATTCTGTCGACTAGCGACTTAGACAAGGAGGTTGTATGATAACTGTAGAGATTGTAGAGTCTTTTGTTATTTTTGCTTATGATGTTTTGTTTTTGCAACTTGAATTATTTTGTAACATCTCTCATCATAATCCAGCGTATCTATAATCTCTGTACTACCTTGACTTATGCTGCTATTATAGCCTAGTTTTGCAGGCTTATCCTTTATCGAGCCTGTTCATGACATGTATTATTGGAGTACTACACTAATACATTTCAGAATCAGTGTATTACGGTCTGATCAACCTTAGTACGCTTGGTTCGCCCTTCGCATAACTACCTTACGTGGATTGAGATATGTAGGGATTAGTAGACGAATATACTTGCCCTAGACATGTCAGAGCATATCATATCAAGTACATAACTGTACTAATACGAGCATGCGAATGCGGATTTACCAAATGGGATTTCAGTCCACAACTGCCTTGACAATTCCCAATTGGATTCCTTGAAACGCCTTGATCCCCATACTTGCATTCTATTACTTCTCCCTTGAACTCTTATTTATTGATCTACGTCTTTCCTTATTTCGAAAAGACGAAACGTCTTGCTTGGTATAAGTTTGATATATAGATAGTACTAGGTATCCCCCATAGGTCAATCACATTGTTTGGTGATAACTTTTTTTTAAGTAATTAAGGGCATATCATGGAGGATATAATTGGTGTTAAAAGACTTTGAGGATTAAATAACATGATCAAATAAATTGGGACATAGCCTTCTTAGAGGTATAGCCTTAGATGATAGATGGGTAAATTCTAAGTTGGGTAGAAACTACCATGTTAACTTAAGGAGGATTCTTTAGACTGTAATCAAGTGAGGTTAGATAGAGAAACCCTACCCTAGTTTAATTTCGAGGACGAAATTGTTTTAAGTTGGGTAGATTGTAAACCCCCTCACCCAAAATTAGGGCTAGTTTGAACCAATTTGAATTAGAACACGACATTTAATTTAATTACGGAATAATTATGACACGTAGCGCACCTTACCGTTGCTCGATAATTGGAGCACCTCACTAACCGTTGCCTATCTACGAATTTCACAACATTGTCCTAGACGTGCCCGCCTACCTCTCTGACCCTTGAGCAACTTATTATATTGCTTTCTTGTGCAACATTTTAGCCGCACAATAAACGTCGCGGACGTTATTTCTTAATTCGAAATAAATTCCCAATTTTGTACCCTTGTGCGTCCCAACTGAAATTGGGGACACAATCTGGACCGTTTTGTGCAAACCAAATTTTATTAATATTCTGCACTGTCCCCTCTATGCCCTGACAATTTTGCCCCACCAAATTTGATCCCATGTACTCCTAATTAATTCTAGAATATCGTGCGCGGTTCAAATTAAATTAATTAAATCCAATTCTGCCTTTGTGCAAATTTTCCAATTGTCGGAGGGCTTCTATGCAAAAACGTATTAAAGTGCCCCCGCCATTGGACAATTCGTGAAGAAACCTATTTTTCCCTTCATGTGGATTTTCCGCAATTTTTGGGATGTGCAAACGCGCGCACATCACACAGTATAATTTAAACCTACCCTCGCAATTAAATATGGTAATTTCTAGCCCATCATCCTCATGTGAGGCCAAGACCCAAGGATTGTAGCCCAAGGCCCAAGCCAAAGAGTGTTGACCAAGCCCACCTAACTAGGTCAACCCAAACCCAAAGTCCTACATGTATTTAAACAATTTTTCTCTTCTTTTCCCTATTTCACAAAACCCCAAAACTAAACTCAGCCGACCACCATCAGCCTTATTCATCTTCTTCCTTCCCCGATCCTTCCTCGCCGGACCACCCGCCTCAGCCGTGGACCTATCATCCGGCCATCCCCTGCTCGCATACGGCCGGAGCCGACTCCGCTGAACCGCCATTAACGCCGAGCCATCTCGACGACCTCTCCTTCCCATCTCGACATCTCCCCGCCGGCCTGCACGAACGCCTAACCACCGTCAGCTCGATAGCCTCGGCCGGATTCCCTTCCTCGCCGAGCTCGACTGAACATCGCCGGAGACTCGCCTCGACTCGCCTGAAGCCGACTCACCCCCACCGTCGACTCCACCGGCACCCCCTTGCCTGCACTCCTCCCCGAGCCCCTGCTGCTCTTCCCATCGCCGGAGCAACCCGACCCTGGCCGGTCCTCCTCACCGGAGTAGTCTTCCTCCCTCTTCCTCTTTCTCTCTCTCGCCATGGTGGTTTGAGATTTTCTTTCTACTTGTCCATAGAGATCTCTCTAATGGCGGGATTCGAATCTATGGACCCCTTCTTAGCCTCCGCCAGCAAATTCTGCTGCAGCCCTCTCTTGATCTTCATCCAGATGCAGGGATGTTTCATCTGCTTAACCCTTGCACTTGGATGGAACTTGGCTGCATAGGTCAGGAAAAGAGTAACAAAACGTATGAAGCATAATATTGAAGGTGGCAACCATTTTGCGTTCATTTGTGAAGATATAAATGATCTCGAGCACTCGGCTCAGGTGAACTTACCGAGAGTGTCAGTCATCATGCCTGGAAAAGGCTTTGGAGAACATAATTTGCAGAACTGGAGAACCCGGATAACATCACTATATGGAGGGCCTATGGAGTTTCTTTTTGTTCTTGAAAGTACTGAAGATCCAGCATATTATGCTGTATCCAAGCTGATCTCAGAGGTTAAGGACAGTGTGGATGCAAAAATGATTGTAGCTGGGCTGTCAGCAACATGCAGCCAAAAGATTCATAATCAGTTAGTTGGCGTGGAGAAGATGAACAAAGATAGCAAGTATGTGTTGTTTTTGCATGATGATGCATGCTGTTGATTTCAGAAAAGACTTGTATGGTGTGGTCAGCGAACTCCGAGGTATGAACCTGTCTGTCTTCTCCTTTTATATGTTTGTGTGTATGTCATTAGGATATTAGTATTGCTTAGTGACAGTTAGCAGTTAGCAGATAGCAGACCTTGAGTCGGTAAACCCAACTCGCGTTCGTACACGTACGCGTACGCGAACATTAATCAATCTGAATATACATACATATATCTAGTAGATGTATATTTAGTTAATCATTAGCTTAGTATTAATTGGTATATATTTATGCACATATTTAATATGTATAGGTATTCCAATAGTTATGTAAATAAATTACTAGTTATATATTATATAATCTTAAGGGTATATGTAATTAAATGCTAATTAATAGTGGTGACTATATGCATATGTATTATACAACCCTAGGACACCATGGACTGTCCCGTACTTACCTTGACCATGTTGACCCTAAAAACTTATGAATTGCCTGCCTTGCGTACCTTAACGTACTGGCCTAGACACATGTTATTTTGACGACTGACTGTGCTACAATATTTAATTTAGGACACCCGCGTAATTCAACGCGTAATTGACCGTGTTAGATGACTAGTGCCGCCCCTAGTGTACCCCCTGAGTCCAGTGTAAATATTGTTGTGTGTGCACTAGTGTAATGACTAATGATTTTATTGTATATATTCATATGTACATAGGATGTTGGATTATTTCTGCGCGACTTTTGGAGCAGGTTATTGGTACATTGCAGCTTTCTTGCCAGGCAAGTATACCTTGCCATTGTACTGTTATTTTTATTCCATATGTTGCATGCATATTTATTTTCTGTCTTTTCATATATTTTAACTGTTATATAAAATGCTCGCGACGGTGACGTCGCGATAGATTTTTATTTATGTATTGCATTGACCTTGTTCATGAGACTACCCCATTATCATGTAGCACCATTAGGTTCATTGGCCGTGACACAGTTGTTACACGAGTGTGAGTCTCATATAGAGATCACGGACTTGCGTGCGGGGTTGGCCTCCTGTACGTGTGGGCCGTGCGTTAGGAATAACTGCTGTTAGAAACTTTGCATGCTAGAAGACTTAGCAGTTATTAGAGGTTATGGACATAGCTTATTGTAGTACGGTGGCCCCATCCTTGTCCTTGTTTGGTTGCAGGATTGGGCTAGGGTACTAAGAATAGGCTATGGACCAAATCGTGTCATGGACATGACATGCTTAGAGCATGGGGTGGGGAGAACAACAAGTACCGCATTTGAGCTCCTTTACACATTTTCTCCTGTACGCCCTGATTCTCCGCTGGAGATACGGGCCATGATGACCACTATATATTATGTACTATCAGGCGGGCCACCGGCGTTCAAAAGACGACGTACCTTGTTAGGCCCCTGGATCTCCAATAGAGAACCATGCCAAATCCCAGTTTTCAGCCAGATAGCTCACTTGTGGGGAAAGGTGTTCTTAACTGCATTCACATAGATGGTTAGGCGACCCCAATGGATGTTTATTTTCAGTACTTTATTGGCATGTGTTTAAGTATACTTGTTATGTCCCTCTGAGGACCTGGTCCGCTGCCAGGTGTACCTGTTCTTGAGTATTTGCAGGAGCACAGATTTGGACGGATATAGATGCTCCGTGGATGTCTTCTCTTCGAGCCGTGATTGGTAGCTGGTACTTATTGTTTGAGTGAGTTGTGCTTATTGTATTTATTTTTCCCATTCAAGTTGGTAGTGGATTTGTTTCCATCCAACTATCCTCTTTAGATACTTCTGTTGAGATCTAGTTTCATAGATACTGGTTATTTATTTCTATATGATTTTGGTGGATGAGATTAGATTTTACCCTGTGACTTGTATTACATTTTATACCACTTGTGGATTTTATATTCATAATACAGCGTACGTGTGGATTTGGTTTCCATATATTGGAGTTGCCATATCCATGCGGCTGGCATGCTTACGTGTCCTAGTCCTACGTATTTTGGGACTGGGGCGTGACACCTAGCTAGGCGACTTACCCAAATATTAACTTGCTTTTAGATCAGCTCAGCCCAATACCTTTTCCTCAATCTCAATACCTTACTGGGTGAACAACTATATTGAGGTTCATGTGATCCACGAAGATCTCGCCGCCACGCCAAAGGGATAGTGTCGCCACGATTTCAACGTAGACATATTTGCCACAATTTCTACGTTGCGCATGGAATAGTTCTTCGTGCTGCTTCCACTGCCTTGAAGCACATGATATCACCTTTGTCTTCTGTACGAGCACACATCCTAGACTAAGTTTTGATGCATCTTGTAAATCCGAGGCACATCTGTCCCTTCCAGTATTGTAATAATTTGATCTGAACGAGCCGCTGCTTTAACTTCACAAGCTACTTTCACAGTCGTCAATTCATATGAATGATATTTCCTTCTGGGGCACGACGAGTCAGAGGCGATGTTATCTTCATAAATCTGCGACTCCAAATTTCATCAGTTGACTTAGGCCATTCCCACCATCGCTTCGATTTTTTGGCTGCATCTTCAACTGAAGGCTATCCCAAGGGTCTCTCAAATCCAACACTCAGTCAATTGGCCAATCTCTAACACACACTACTCACATCTGCCCTCGACGCATTCCCAAATGCGCCGAGAGTCGTTCTATGGGTCTACAATATTCTTCTTTGATTTGGCGGATAAGTCGCTAGGGTTAGCTGCCCCGAAGCTACGCTCGATAATTGTAAGTCATTACGATGGACAGTTATTACGAACCATGCTATATCTCATCTGCAAATTCAAGCCATAATCCAACCATTCCATCCGAGCAAACTTCCGAATTCGAGCACTTCATGCATTACCTTTTACGAACCTGTCATCCAAAGGCCGCTTAACCATCTAGAGTCTTACTATCTATTCAACCCACAATTCGAGAACTACGCTCGTTGAAACCGTTTTCCATCGATCCGTTGTTCTGTCCTGAATCCATCAATTTTTTTCGAATTGCCATGTTCGACTTCTCGTACTACCACTTGCAATAATTCCCGAAACCAAAGGCTTACTCCAATTCTTATCCGTATGCCATGTTTCTCAGTGCACGTCCAACTTGCTCAAGCAGCATAGTATTTGCTCCAATGTTGCTCTTTTATTTAGCCATCTTCAAAAATCCATCCGCCATAATCCGTGCCCTCGTATACATTCCTTAGCCCATCTTGATTTCTCTATGTTCCGATTGATCCACACATTCTCAATGACTCGTGCATCAGTTCCTACATAAATTTCAAATCCATATTGCCTTTACTTGTTGCCTTAATCCGTCTCAGTACTGCAAGTGTTAACTTCCAATCTGACTCAACATCAACTAGACTTGCCTCATGCTCATTTATGTCTTCCGAAGAATCCGTCTACCATCGTTGCACCATTTTTGCCAAATTTTACTTTCGTTAAACTTGAGTCAAGCTTCCCGAGTGCCAATTTCGAAAATCATTTAAGTCTGTATGAATCCATCGTATTGCCCCTCCAAACAAGATCCTGTTTCATTGCTCAACCAACAGCTCCAATGTGTTTCCAAAATTCGTAGTTCGTGCTTGCTATCCTTCACTTAACCTATCGCTTCGCTCAAGCGTATCCCAACTGTTTATTCCTCATGCACAACTCTCTTTGCATCTAAGAATGCTCCACCGAACTTCCAAATCGTGCAAGCGAACTCTGATATTAAGCTTCCCATCTGATTATCTCAATTATTTCTAATACTTGGTCTGCCTAAATCCTTCAAATTTTCAAACACTCTTTCCATCTGTTTATTCCAATCTCGTCCATCTCTTAAGTCTAACGATACTTCCATTTGCACAAGTCCGTTCTCGATTATGCTCAACTCAATATTCGCTTGCTCCATTTTTTATTCTTCCTAACTTAGCCGATGTGCACCAACCAACTTGTAATCCTGTTACCCGTGTCCGTTGAGGCAATTTCCATTAATGTCTATCCAAAATATTTTAATGCCTTGCTCACTATGTGGTATCCCATATACCACTCCGAATCAAGTCGCTACTCGCATTACGATTCCTTTGCACTAATCCAAAATCCGTTCGAACCATTCCTTATGCGTGATCCTGCCATCCCCAGCTTAAGCCTAACATGAAACTTAGCCAATGCACGAACCATCCCTTATGCGTGATCCTGCCATCCCCAACTTAAGTCTGACACGAAACTCAGCTAATTCTTTAACCATCCAACTCTTTCTATCAATCTCGCTATGCAACTTGTACCAGGTTCCATTCTCGATACTTTCAACTATTCTCAAACCGTCCGATATTTTTGCTACACGACCAACTCGTGCAACGATCTCTTCCAAGTAATCCAACCCAATACCCAATTGTTCCTTATATTTGTTGTACGAGCAACTCGTGCAACACTATCTTGATATTCCCAAGCCAAATTCAAACCTGCTCAGCCAATGCTCTATGTGATATACCCAGCCAAAAATTAAACTTCCATCCAACACATTTGCTACACGAGCAACTCGTACAATGATCCATTCTCAATTGATGCTTCTACTCACAACATGCCACATAACCAATCTCGTCTTCCAACCAACTAATCCATTGATGCAATCAGAAACTCCCCAAATGACAAGCCAAGCCAACCAAAGCAACGTCATACTTCTCAACTTGCTGCACAAATGCAACAACGCCACCCAACTTGCTGCACGAATGCAACAACGCCAAATAATGATAAGCGATCTAACAAAAACCAAAAAAAGTAACGCAACAAAGCACAACATGCAGCCACAACCAGAAATATATAGACTTATTGAATGAAACATCCAATGCGACACCGAGTAGAGCCAAGAGCTAAACGACATGCGGAAGCTATATAGAGTTTGTGATGAAACGAAGGACCAAGTCCGAGGAAAATAAACCAGGCGCTCTGATACCAATCTCCCGCAAGCTCAATGGTCCCCGCTGAACGTGAATCACCATGTTGCAGCGCTCCCGTAGGACAATCATTCTCATCGGAACGTGATACCGTACGAGCCTGGAGTTGCGCTCGTACAAGACGATATTATCAAACAATAAATGTTATCATCGAAACGATCAAGTTGCAATGAAAGTCAAGTATTGTGTACCAAGCACACATCAGAGTATGCGCGGCGAAGCTCTCAATAGGGTTCAAATAAAATGCCACAAAGGCGATGCCACAAAGGCTAATGCACTACTCTTGCTCTTTTCTCTAGCCTATAAAGGTACTTACCGTTCATACATTATGTCCCGTATATCCAAGCAACGCCACTACACCTGCATACCTGAAATAATGTCCACAAACGTGGGTCAGTACACAGCCGTACTGGTGAGCGGGGTAACCTACTCGTCTAAGCCGACACTAAGTAAAATAGTGAATGCAAACAGTTATATGGTGATCTTTCTAGTTGAATCCTAGATTCATTTCATGGCCTAGGGATGACATGTTAAGAAAAGCTGTAAATCAAGTTAAGCAATACAAGCATTCAACTCAAACCAATCGACAAGCAATATATATACAACTCGAAGAAAACTAGCATACAACCTGTCCTACTCAAACCCAAGCAACACGAGAACCTATCAAACTATTTCCAAGCCTCAATATCCATCCTTAATCTAAACCATAATCCAATCTCGATATGCACACTCTTGCCGAGGCAAGGTGGCCGCTGCCTACACGAAAAACACAAACCAAACCAAAGCAAACCAAACCAACTCTTATCTATATGAAGTCACTGGCCAAGCCATAAAGAAAGTTGATCGGACTGATCAAGTACAGTTCTACCCGATACAGTGCTAAGTAGTGAGCCCGCCCGAATTGTATTAAACTGCCGGTACCGCGCCCAAGGCACGTTACCAAGTTGTCTCCCCCATGGCCGAACGGTCCCGGTACCCCGGAGCCTCCCGTTCGAGAAGACCAAACCCCGTGCAACACAGGTTGTCCGTGACATGCAGACACCAAGTAGGTATGACGAGAGGATCTAACATTTTCGCCCTACCAAGCAATCCTAGACTCATCCAACCAAAATCCAACCAAATATCCATAACCATTCTCCAATATAGCCCAAGGCACAAATCTCAAGTTATTCCCATAGGCACAATGGCGCTTCTCGATACAGTGTCCCAATTGGTGCAACACTTCACGCTCAGAACAATCCCATAGCACAATGCCCCAATAGTGGCACAATGCCCTCGCCGATGCAGTTGTTCGGTTTTGAACCACAACTGTACGCTTTGCTTGACAAAGCGTCCAAGTGATACTCGTACACGGATGCACGCTCGCTTGCCAGAATTCCCGATATTCCAACCAAATAATCCAACTGTCCAAGCATAATTCCATTTGTTACTCCAACTGCCCCAAATATAATCCAACTCTAGCTCCAACTATCCATATGCGCAAATCAATTCAAGCCATAATCCTATCCAAGCAAACAATGTACACTCTATACACGCCTCAGTGTAGTGATTTTTAAGTTCCAGTCCAAGTGTTCAAGCCTTTACGTGTGTTCTATATTATTAGGTATGAAGGAGTAGAGAAGAAGGGACAGAGCCCACTCACCAAGTTGATTCTGTTAAGCATCATGTCCTGCCGATACGGCCAATCCCTTGAACCCGTGGTCCGATGCAAAGCATGATCTACTCAACTGGTATGACCGTGCGAGAAGGACGTGCTCTCCAAATCATCCGACCGATCGGACTAAGGAAGACGGCATTATCGCTCCAATCTAGCTATCCCAGTACTGCTCTGAACGAACACATAATTTTCATCGAACTTCGCTAGCGATCTGCACATGAAACCAACTCAAATCAATGCTTGTTTCCAAATCCAACAAATCAAAATATAACTAGCTATTGCCTCATTCATTCCGACTCAGCGTAACATACCGTGCGGTTGTGGGGCGTTATACCACATGTTTGGTTTAATGCTTCTAGGTGTGATGTTGTATTTGTGTATGTGAGTGTGAGGCTTGGTGTGAAGAGTGTCTGTGTGTAGTGGTGACTGATCTATGTACCTTTGGTATCTTGGGGTATGGTGTTGTAGAGGGAGTGTGGCTTATGATCGGGTTGTAGCAGTAAGAGGGGGGGATTGTAGGTGTTTTGGGAGTGTGCAGGTCTACAGTGGATACAACTGAGTTCAGTTGCTATTTGCAACTGATTGCTGTGCACTTAGTGCCCAACAAGAGGAGATGTGAGCCAGCAACTGTGAACACAACTGCTATTTGTTGCAGTGTTCATCAGTAGGTATATTGGTGGCTCTGTTGCAGTGATTTGCAGTGAGCAAGTATAAGAGGGAGGTCAGGTTCAGTCACTGTGCACTGTGTATCAGTGTTGGTGTATATGAACTGTGTGTGAGTCAGGGTGATATAGGAAGAAGTGAGATATATATAACATCAAATTGGCATAAAGAGGTAATGCCCGATTGGTTTCAGTCGAGTGCAAGGCATGTTGGTTGGAAGCAATTATGCAGTAACAGTATCAGTGCAGGAACTGATACTTGAATTTGATATGGTGAACTAATAAGAGAACTCGAGCAGAGGTGCAGTCATGTGGTAGCAGTAAGGAGGAACTATCAGGATGGTGTGCACACCTGCACATTTGAGCAAGCAGTCCGTTGGGTTAGCAGGGAGCTCGGGATACTTAGTATTTATAGTCCAATATGGACATGCAGGTAAGTAATGAAGGAGCTCTGGTTGTGAGCTGTAACGCCCCGCAACCGTACGGTGCGTTACGCTGAGTCGGATTGAATGAAACAAATGCTGGTTCCATTTGATTTGTTGGATTTTGAAAATAAGTATTGATTGAGTTGTTTCATGTGCAGATGGCTAGCGGGTTCGATGGAAATCAGGTGTTCGTTCGGAGCAGTACTGAGATAGCTGAGTTGGAATGATAATGCCATCTTCCTTAGTCCGATCGGTCGGATGATTTGTAGAGCACGGCCTGCTCGCACGGTCATACCAGTTGAGTAGATTGTGCTTGCATCGGACCACGGGTTCAAAGGATTGGCCGTATCGGCAGGACAGGATGCCTAACGGGATCAAACATTATGAGTGGGCTCTTTTCCTTCTCCTCTACTCCTTCATGCCTAATAATATGGAAAACACGTAAATGGCTTGAACACTTGGGCTGAAACATTGGGAATCACTATACTGAGGCGTGCATAGAGTGTACGCCATTGGTTTGGTAGGATTGTGGCTTGATTTGGTTTGCGCGTTGGATAGTTGGAGCTAGAGTTGGAATATTACATTTGAGGCAGTTGGTTGGATAATTGGGATTATGCTTGGACAGTTGGAATGATGCATTGAGAGATTGGGAACATTGAGATTTGGGGCGTGACAGATTGGTATCAGAGCGCCTGGTTCATTTTCTCGGACTTGGTCCTTCACTTCATCACAAACTCTAAATAGCTTCCGTGTGTCGTCTAGCTCTTGACTCTACTCAGTGCCGCATCGGATGTTTCATGCAATAAGTCTATTTATTGCTAGTTGTGGCTGCATATTATTCTTTGTTGGGTTGCCTTGGTTGGTTTTCGTAGGATCGCTTAGCCTCGTTAGGCGTTGTTGCATTCGTGCAGCAAGTTGGGTGGCGTTGTTGCATTTGTGCAACAAGTGTGGGCTTTTGTTGGGTTGGCTTGGCTTAGCGTTCGGGAGTTTCTGATTGCCTCAATGGATCAGTTGGTTGGCTAATGAGATTTGGTTATGCGGCATGTTTTGAGTAGAAATATTCGATGAGAATGGATCCTTGCACGAGTTGCTCGTCTAGTGATTGTGTTGGGTAGAAGTTGGAAGTTTGGCTGCGGCGCATCGGTTGAGCATGTTTGAGTTTGGCTTGGGAATATCAGAATAGTTGGCACGAGTTGCTCGTACAACAAATATGAGGAACAGTTGGGTATTGGGTTGGATTACTTGGAAGAGAGATCTTTGCACGGGTTGCTCGTGTTGCGAAAGTATCAGACGGCTTTGAGAATAGCTGGAAGTATTGTGAATGGGATATGGCCCGAGTTGCATAGTGAGATTTATGGAAACAGTTGGATAATTCAAGCATTGCCTGAGTTTTTGTGTCAGACTTGAGTTGAGAAAGGCATGATCATGCATGGAGAATGGTTCGAACGGATCTTGGATTCGTGCAGGAAAACGTAATGTGAGTAGTGACTTGATTCGAAGTGGTATATGGGATCAAACGTGTTAAGCAAGGCATTGGAAATATTTTGGTTGGACATCTATGGGAATTGCCTGAACGGACTCGTGAAACGAGAATACAAGTTGGTTGGTGCACGTCGGTTGAGTTGGGAAGAATGAAAATGGAGCAAGCGAATATTGAGTTGAGCATATCGAGAACGGACTAGTGCAAATGGAAGTATCATTGAGCATAAGAGATGGACGAGATCGGAATGAACAGTTGGGATACGCTTGAGCGAAGCGATGGGTGAATCGAAGGATAGCGAGCACGGACTATGATTTTGGGCAACACATTTGAGATGTTGGTTGAGCAATGAAACACGATCTTGGTTTGGAGGGACAATGCGATGGACTTGAACGGTCTGGAAGGATTTTGGATGTTGCTGCGCGTGAAGTTGACTCAGGTTTAGCGGAAATGGAATTTTGGGCAAGATGGTGCAACGATAGTAAACAGATTCTCCGGAAGACGTGGACGGACGTTTGAAGATAGCTAAATGTGATAGCAACGTCGGAACAAATCACTGTGTTGCTCGAGTAAGTTGGACGTGCATTATGGAACATGGCAATTCGGAAATTTGATGGATTCAGGACAGTAAGACGGATTGATGGAAGACGGTTTCAAACGAGCAAAGTTCTCGAATTGTGGCTCGGATAGATAGCAAGACTCTAGGTGGTTAAGCGGCATTGGTTGACAGATCAGCAGAGGTAGTGCATGAGTTCTCAGATTCGGAAGTTCGCTCGGATGGAATGGTTGGATTTTGATTCGGATTTGCAGATGAGATACAGCATGGTTCATAGTAACCGTCCATCGTGATGATTACAATTATCGAGCGTAGCTTCGGGACAGCTGACCCTAGTGACTTGTCCGCAGATCAGAGATTGAATATGGTTGACCCATAGAGAGACCCTTGAGGCGGCGTATTTGGGAATGCGTCGAGGGCAGATGTGAGCAATATGATTTGGCTTATTGACTGAGAGTTGGATTTGAGAGATCCTTGGGATAGCCTTCAGTTGAAGATGCAGCCGGAAGATCGAAGCGATGGTGGGATTGGCCTAAGTCAACTGATAAGATTCAGAGTCACAGATTTTTGTAGATGGCATCGCCTCTGACTCATCGTGCTCTGGAAGGGAATAGCATTTATATGAATGGACGACTGTGGCGGCTCGTTCAAATCAAATCTTTGCGAATACTGGAAGGGACATATGTGTCTCAGATTTATAAGATGCATCGGAACTTAGTCTGGGAAGCGTGCTCATTCGGAAGGCGAAGGTGATATTCTATGCTTCGAGGCAGTGGAAGCAGCGCGAAGAACTATTCCATGCGCAACCTAGGAATTATGGCGAGTGTGTCTACGTTGAAATCGCGGCGACACTATCCTTTTGGCGTGGCGGCGAGATCTTCGTGGATCACACAAACCTCAATATAGATGTTCACCCTGTGAGGTATTGAGATTGAGGAAGAGGTGTTGGACTGAGCTGATGAAAGCAAAGTTGATATTTGGGTAAGTCGCCTAGATGGGGTAGTATCATTTGAGTTGATCGTTCGGTGCATGAGATATATTTGGAGATGTTGCTAGTGCGGATTCAGAAATAGTTGGATGGATTGAGTTGGAACTCGGACTGATTGATCGGTGGAAAATCATTATATTGAAAATAGTGCTCAAGCGAATATGTTGGAATGGAAATCAGGTTTGGTTCAATTGGGAGTAAAGCAAATGGATGCCTCGGACATAAAGATACCCTTGTAACTTATCCAAATTCGCTATCGCAAAGCTCGGCTGAAATACATGTATTTTAGGGACGCCTTAAATATGTGTATCGATCCAAAACTAAGCGATACGAGGAATTCGTATTGAGCTGCAAGGAGGATGTGGGAATATAGAATTTTTACGAGCATTCAACAGAGCGAGATGCTGAGTCTGGATCAGGATAATGTGAGTTGCATAGAGCAGATCCATGGAATTGGATTGTGGCATGTGATAGGAATGAGTACCAGCACGGTTCGTGGACGAACCTGATTCTAAGTGGTATATTATGTAACGCCCCGCAACCGTACGGTGCGTTACGCTGAGTCGGATTGAATGAAACAAATGCTGGTTCCATTTGATTTGTTGGATTTTGGAAATAAGTATTGATTGAGTTGTTTCATGTGCAGATGGCTAGCGGGTTCGATGGAAATCAGGTGTTCGTTCGGAGCAGTACTGAGATAGCTGAGTTGGAATGATAATGTCATCTTCCTTAGTCCGATCGGTCGGATGATTTGTAGAGCACGGCCTGCTCGCACGGTCATACCAGTTGAGTAGATTGCGCTTGCATCGGACCACGGGTTCAAGGGATTGGCCGTACCGGCAGGACATGATGCCTAACGGGATCAAACATTGTGAGTGGGCTCTTTCCCTTCTCCTCTACTCCTTCATGCCTAATAATATGGAAAACACGTAAATGGCTTGAACACTTGGGCTGAAACATTGGGAATCACTACACTGAGGCGTGCATAGAGTGTACGCCATTGGCTTGGTAGGATTGTGGCTTGATTTGGTTTGCGCGTTGGATAGTTGGAGCTAGAGTTGGAATATTACATTTGAGGCAGTTGGTTGGATAATTGGGATTATGCTTGGACCGTTGGAATGATGCATTGAGAGATTGGGAACATTGAGATTTGGGGCGTGACATGAGCTAGGTGTAGGTCTGTTGTAAGACCAAGGGCAGTATACAGTTGATTAGAAGAAGGGGACTGAGGTGCAGTAAGTTGAGTGTTTGTGTGAGAAATTAGTTATGTGAGAGTATCAGTAGGAAATCTGAAGACTTGTGGTATATATCAGTTAGAATTTGGGGGTAGCAGTTAGTATCAATTGTATAGTTAGTTGTGGGTACTAAGATTAGTTGAGATGTCAATGACACTAGATGTAGGATATACCAAGATATGGGGGTTATTAGTATGTGCATACTAAGACATCAGTTGAGGGTAGACTTGAGCTAAGGACTGATCAGCAAAGGGTATGCAGGGTGTGGGTCTTAGAGTATTGATACCAAGTGTAGTGCAAAGGTTAATGAGTTATGGGGCAAGTTAATATAGAGTATCAGTTAAGGCATACTAGGTATTAGTAGCTATATACATAGAGTGTATATATAACTAATGACTAGATATATGAGAGGTATGACCTAGTGATCGCCTAACACTAGTGGTATTAGCTAATATAATCCAATTTAGCTAGGTATTAGCTAGTGTTAGCTAGAATACCTTGGTATGACTAGTTTTGACCTAGTTTGACCAAGAAATGACCTAGAAACCACATTTTAGTTTATTTAAGCATGTTTATTACTTCTTTACACCCGTAGCATGATATTTCATATATAGGTCAGAGTGACACCAGTCCAGACACAGATTGGTATTGTTAGCTCAGGACCTTAGGCAAGTACATTCTCTGAAAGTTTTTCGTTTATGATATCTTCTATGTTTCTTGTATTTAGTGTAGATATCATTGACTTCTTGACACGCGGTTACACGAATTGATATTTTTTGGATTCCTTCATGAGATATTATTTTCGGTAGTTCCTGTCATATCCTGTACATGCCATGTTGCTCTTGTACTTGTATGAACACTGATTCCTGGGGATGCTGGCTACCTTCTCGGAGAATCTCGTGTCGTAGCGTGCCATGGTTGGATCCACTATATCAGTTGGGGGTTAGGGAGTGTTAGTTAGATATGTGATCATATCCACCCTGTACAAGTATTCATGTACAAGTACCCTGTTAGTGATAATCATACACTTCACGTATGATTAGTCAGGCCATGATTCATGTACAAGTTTCCAAATCAGTCGCATGTCGAAGTTAGTACTCACTCACTTAGTTAGTTATATTTTCTGACTCCTTTATATGATGCTCATCTCTCTTGTACTATTTACAACACTTCTATATTATGTATATTTTATGTTCATGTTCTATTTATCTTGTATATTCTCTCTATTTATTGTTACATAGCCCTTATAATTTATTTGGAACTGATGTTAGAGGTGTGCTTCGCTCCAATCCTGACTGAATATATTTTTCAGATAATTTAGATGACTGATATCCTACACACTATTGACTTCAGGACGTAGTGGGTGTAGAGTTAGAGACGGTGGCTCAGGAGGAGCCGGTACCGGGAGATAATCAGCTAGTTGGAGATGTTTAGACTATTTTATTGGTTATGTCTCCGTTTAGACATTTGGCATGTATTATATATATTTGAGACTGTTGTGCTAGTTTATTAGACTTGGTTATGAGTTGTATTTGTGACTGTGATTCATTTTTTTTTCTATTCCATATCATGCTACATCTTCCTCTAGTTTTTTGTGATTGAGTATTGCTTATTATTTGGTCCTCCATTTGGAGTTGAGATATCTTGACAGGTACATATATATTATATGAGATGTTTAGATAGTATTGTTGACCTAGACAGCGTTCTATCGTCGATGCTGCGGCGTAGGCTGTACATACCCACGTTCACGTACCCTTATACCGAGTGCGGGTCGTGACACCATGTCTCAGATTGTCACTTGTATATTTTGTCCTGATTTGATGCAACAAGAAATCAGAATCTTAGAAAAGAAAAGTCATTCATTTTCTGTGTTTGGATGACAAAAGAGATGGATAGAAAAGAAAATTAATTTAAAAAAAAAGAAAAAATAAAAATAAAAATTCCGTTTTTTGTTTGGACGACGAATAGTACTTTTGCTCTTGTAATCGATCCTATCTTAGAATCAATAATTGCTCGTACCAAAAAGAACTCATGTAAACTTGTGAGGAGTATAACATTGAAAGAATTGGAACCTTAATTTAGTTGGAAAAACTAGGTAGGATGGATGCATGGACATTCCAGAAATTGGTTTCTTGTCGAAACACACCACAAACTAACAAACGTTTGTGAACGTGTCGCCGTATCAAAAATCCTGTTTAATATTAATGTCAGGGAACCTAACAAAAATATAAATATACACTTTTCGCGCTCTTTCACCTCCTCTTAGTTTCTGTTACATAACAATAAGATCTCCCTTCCCTTTCATTACAAGAAATCTCAAACCCCTCCGCAACACAAGGAAACGTCAGCTGCCAACCCATTCTCAAAGTTCCTTCTAAGCCATTCCAACCTCCACTCACAAGCCACCACCACCCCTTCTTAATTCCCTCCCTATAACACCAACCATTCCCCGCGCTCTGTCGAAACAACAGCATTAATTAATCGAAACTGCATGCTAATAATACGATGCAGAACGGAGAACTAGCAGCCGCTGCTCGAACGGTGTCGACATTCTCCGACGACGAAGAAAAGGCTCAGCCGCTCCTGTCGAAAGTACCGCGGGACCGGGACGGACCGCCGCCGCTGCCGGAGGAGTCTCTGGTCCAGAAGGCGATCGCCCAGACGTTCAAGAGCACCGCGCACCTCGCCAACCTCCTCCCCACCGGCACCGTCCTCGCGTTCCAGCTCCTCTCCCCGATCCTCACCAACCAGGGCCGCTGCGACGCCGCCAACCGCGCCATGACCTCGTGCCTCGTCGCGCTCTGCGGCCTCTCGTGCCTCGTCCTCAGCTTCAGCGACAGCTTCCGGGACGACGCGTCGGGCGCGGTGCGGTACGGGCTGGCCACATCCAAGGGCCTGTGGGTCATCGACGGGAGCCCGGCCCTTCCGCCCGACGTCGCCGGGGACTACAGGATAAGGTTCATAGACTTCGTGCACGCGTTCACGTCGGTCCTGGTCTTCGCCGCGGTCGCGCTGTTCGACCAGAACGTGGTGTCGTGCTTCTACCCGATCCCGTCGGAGGACGCGAAGCAGATGCTGACGGCGCTGCCGGTCGCCATCGGGGTGGTCTGCAGCATGCTGTTCGTTACTTTTCCGACGACCCGCCACGGGATCGGGTTTCCGCTCTCGCCTCGTTGATCATCTCTCCGCCCGCCCCTCATGTTGAAGGCCTTATTTTGTGGATATTTGAATGCACACTGTTAGACTTAGTTTGTGTTTGTAAAGAAAATAGCTTGCTTGAATTAATGGTTGAATAGGTTATTTAGGTGACCACATATATGGGCGCTGTGTAATTTATCAATTTCTTGCTATACAAATGCCAACCAAATTTTCTTTTTTCTTTTTCCAAGACTATATATATATATATATATATATATATATATATATATATATATATATATATATATGAATTAGAATTGTAACTCGTGCTTGTTTCTTACGTTTCCAATGTCCATCGCAAGTCGACCGGATAGAGAAGGAGGTTGAGCAACGTAAAACGTTTTTATGAAATTACCCCCAAAATTTGGGAACAAGGATGGGTCGTTGTTTGTAGGAATTGAAATCGTGAAATGTAAAATTACTAGTTTCATATGTATACGTTAATTTAGCACACTTGTTTCATTTATTTTGGACTATTTGATATTATCCTTCTATTAGATTAGGTATATTGATATTTCCTTCTCTTAAATTAAAAGTTAAGAATACCTTCCTGAAAGTGTCATTAAAAACTCTTTAACGACACTTTCAGATTTTTAACGACACTTTCAGGGGGTATTCTCAACTTTTAATTTAACATTGGGGTAATATCAATATACCTAATCTAAGAGGGGGGTAATATCAAATAGTCATTTTATTTTAGACCAAATTTCGGCCTTGACATCCTCAATTATTCAAGTTTTTCAACTTTATACTCGAAATTTTAATATTAGACAACTTAATATTTCAACTATAATTGTACAACATATTTATTCTGACAGTATTAAAAAAAAATACTAAATAACAAAAATACTACCATTCTATCACTCCTTGATCAATCTCACTCTCCTTCTCTCTCTCTCTCTCTCTCTCTCTCTCTGGCGTAGAGGCACCAGTGGCGGCAGCAGTAACGCGACAGTGGCAACGGGGCGGGGGCGGCGGCGCTAGCACAACAAAGGCAACTAGGAGGGGGCAGTGGCGGCAGGGACAGTGGGGCGGGGTGGCAGTGGGGCAGGGACGACGACAGCGGAGTAGGGACAACGGCGATGGTAGTGGGGCAGCGACACTATGGCGACAACACACTGCTGGATGGTGACGGTTGAGAGAGAGAGAGAGAGAGAGAGAGAGAGAGAGAGAGAATGCGAATGAGAAAGAGATGATGGAAGATAATTTAGTCAAAATTTTATGATTTATTTTTGTTAAAACTTAAAATTTTAACTCTGACTAACGTAGGATATCTACTTGAAAATATTCAATAGTTAAGGATAGTGATTGATACGATATTAAAGTTCGAATTTTTTTCTATAAGATAACATACTATGCATAAATAACAAATAAGGTAACCATATTAGCAAAATACACAGAAGGATACAAGCTGCAACTTAAAGCGGCGACATGCCTCATGTTATCGGTTCAAGCGGAGACTTAAAGGTTAATTTTTTTTAAGCTTCGAAAAAGCTAATTCTTAAAATAAAAAAAATAGCAACATCGGCCAGACCGCCACTTGAACTGGCGACATACACGTATAAAAAAAATATTTGCTTCTCCGGAGCTTGCACTCATGTTTGTTACTCTCTTTTTTTTTTTACAGAAAATTTACTTTACCGATAATAATTTTATATTAATTAAGTACACAGATAGAAGTTTTAAATTTTTTAAAATTTTGATACATATTGCCATCAGGGATGACGAAAATACAGAATATTAAAAAATAATGCCGTTAATCTTAAAAAAAAATTAAAACTTTCTAAATTTTCGCCAACTTAGTTGGCAAAAAATTGTTGGTTTCAGTTTGTTTTGGTTTGTTTTGTTTTGTTTTGGGTTTGTTTTTTGGTTTTATGTTTAGGGTTTGATTTGGTTTGGTTTTTTGTGTTGGTTTGATTTGTGTTGATTTTTTGTGTTAATTTTTTGTTGGTTTATTTTCTGGGTATGTTCATATTGTAACGTTCATATTTTTACAACGACTCTTTTTTTCATATCTATAAATTTCTTTCATTCTCTTCTTCTGTTATTCATTTATCACTCAACACAAGTATACTTTCAATTTTTTTTTTCTTCTATTCATTTCTCACTCAACAGAAGTTCATCTCTTACTCAACAGAAGCTACTTCAGCTCACTCACTGTATTTAGAATCTCATTCTCTTGTCATGGATCAAAGTCTAACAATTTGGAAGTGTGCTAAATGGGCTAGTTTATGAAGGAGGTTTAACTGAAATTTTTTAAGTGATCAAAATATTTTGTTTGATAGTTTACGTAATCAAATTATTGAGCAATGTTCGATTGATTATAAATTTATATTGGTTCATGTTTATTTAACTAATTATATAAAGTTAGTTAGTGAATAAGCATGAAAATTTATTCTAGAAGTTAATGTACAAGCAACGTACATTAATATTTATATAACTTCACCACTACCTATAAATAATATTATAAGTAATATACGTGCTTCTAATTAAGTTAATACTGCTCATAGTTCTTCTCATCAAGTTATTTCATTTACTAAACAAGAACATATAGTAGATGATTGTACGAACGACGTCGATGAAAACAATGATGATTTAATTAAAGATTTAGATGATGAATTTGATGGCAATGTTGATAGTGTTAGCATTTCTGGATTAATCATTGGAAGAAAATTTGATAATCGTTCTGAATTTCGATGTTTTATTAGTGATATAACAATTGCACATAATTTTACTTGTCATGCTACTTTAAACAATCCTAGTGTGATTGTATATAAATGTAACGATTCAAGTTGTAATTGGAGAGTATACGCTAAAGCAAGTGGTAAAAGTGAAGATTTTGTTATTACTACGCTAGAAAACGTACATTCTTGTTTAGGGGAACTTACAACAGGTTCTTATCCATTAGCTACTACTATATGGATTAAAAATAAGATTATTGATAAAATTTGAGATAATCAGTCGTATAGTCCATCGTATGTTGTAAATGATATATATAGAGAACATAGAATATATATTAAATATTGTAAAGCTTGGAAAGCTAGGGAACTTGCTCTATCCGAAATAAATGGTAGTTATATTGATGCATATAGTAGTCTTGATGAGTATAGTTTTAGAATTATTGAGACAAATCCAGGTAGCCAATGTTTTATACAGACTACATAAGACAATAGATTTAAAAGAATTTTTATTTGTTTTAAGGCATGCATTGATGGATTTTTAAGGGGATGTTCACCTGTGATTAGTACTGATGCTACTTTTCTTTCCTCTAGATATCAAGGTATTTTATTTATTGCTTGTGCTCATGATCCAAATTATCAATTATATCCAATTGCTTATGTTGTTGCTGAGAGTGAAAATACTGATTCTTGGACTTAGTTTTTAAACGGTTTGAGAACATCTTTTGAAAAATATTTTGATGCATGGAATACAATTTCTTTTATATCAGATAAACAAAAAAGATTGTTAAGGGCTATGCATGATATCTTTCCAGAATTGCCTCATTTTTTTTGTATTCAATATTTTAAACAAAATTTGAAAAAAGTCTTCAGATTTTCATATTTTCAACATAGTTTAGATTATCTTGCTAGATGCTATAATGAAACAGATGCGAACTATTGTTTGGAAAAAATTAAAGCTGAAAACATAGATGTTTACAACTGACTCGTTGGAGTAAATGATGAAACTCATATTTTTTCACACTAGATAACAACTTATTCTCCTTGTCCCAGATTAGGTATTCACACGTCGAATCTTGTTGAATGATTCAATAACTGGATAAAAAATTTACGTGATAAACCAATAACAACACTACTTGATGGAATTCAAGCCAAAATTATAACACTTCAGGATAAGAACAGGCAAAAAGCTAAAAAATTTTAAACTGATTATTGTCCGAAGATGTTACAAACTATGGCTCTTATCATAAAAGAAAAATACTGGCTGTAAACGTTGAATATAGTTAGATATTTGTTTGAAATATTAGATTGTAAAACAAATAGAACATATGTTGTAGACTTAGATGAAAATATTGTTCATGTTTAAAGTGGTATCATACTTTGCTTCCATGTGTACATACATATTATGCATGTAAGTCTAAAAATATTAGCATCGAGAGTTTTTATCCAGGTATTTTCTCTAAGAAAGCATTAAGAAGCGTATATGAGCCGCACCTGGAGCCAATTTCAGTCCCTTACAACCTCCAAAGTACATTGGTTAGAGGTCACATTGGAGTACTAGATGAACGACGCAAGACGGGGAGACCAAAGAAGAACCGGATCAAAGCGAATGATCAAGCTTTAAGAGATCTTCGATGTAATAACTGCAATAGTTTAGGACACAATAAAAGAAGATGTACAAACCAACCAAGAGAATGAAGGCATTGTCATAGATTTTTAAATAGTTTTATTTTATGAGAACAATATATAATTTTATTGAAATAGAAGAAAGTTACATTCAAATAAAGTTGATGTTGATATAACAATTTCATCAACCTCTCTTAGCTAATTCTCGATAGTTTGGACGATCAATCTCTCTTAGATTGAGTCGGTCCCTCTTTTCTCGTGTATTCTCCACGGCCGCATCATCACCACCTCCTTGACTGTCCTCCACTTGAGATGGCATCGGTGCTGATAGAGTTGTCAAGATATGTGTATAGCTGGTAAATCCGGGGGCGAATAGGCTATCCCATTGAGAATCTCCCTTGGGGGCCCACTGAGTTTTTTTCGCACCGGCCATCGCCTGAGAAGTGCCCTAGTCTGCCCAGTGAGAAGTGCCCTCACCAGCCCACTGAGTAGTGCCCGCACCAGCCCACTGAGTAGTGCCCGCACCGGCCGTCGCCTGAGAAGTACCCCAGTCAGCCCAATGAGAAGTGCCCTCACCAGCCCACTGAGTAGTGCTCGCACCGGGCATCGCTTGAGAAGTGCCCCAGTCATCCCAATGAGAAGTGCCCTCACCAGCCCACTGAGTAGTGTCCACACCAGCCGTCGCCTGAGAAGTGCCCTTACCAGCCCACTGAGGGACATCGTCATCTTGCAGTGGCAGAATATCATCCTGATACCAAACTGAGGTATAATTTCTAGGGGATGTGCTTATCGTTGTGCAACAAGATCCTGAGGATAATCTCCTGGAATAAGTTAGGGAGGGTTCGGAGGAGTCGATCCTCATTGCATAGCAGCCAAAAATTTGCCAACCGCTGTGCGCAACGGGTCGCCCACTAGATGATTTTGGTATACGATATTTAAATTTGGAAGCTAAAATATTAAATAGAATTCAATAGAGGACATAAATAAGTACTACAGAGATAGACATTTTCATATAAAAATAACGTACCGGCCCTTCTATATAATCATAATATCCATGGAGACTATAATCATCTATGGCTCAATGTTGGAATCGAAACTCCTCATAGTGGTAGGCTATGTTGCTGATAAGAGGAGCTCCCTACCAAGATCTATATGCATCACCACCGTAGGCTGCACCATTACAAATTATGAGCATATAATTTCTTATAATTTTTGAAGTAAATTTTGTTAAACTTTTAGAATAACTTACCATCATTAATAGAGGACATCATTTGAGACAAATGTCCCACCTTTTGTGTCTCAAATCTAGAATTTCACTCACGAATCAATCTGCGTGCTCTGGTAGTTACATTGCCTTTACCATGATTGAAATATGGTGGCTCATCGAAAATGTGTTGTATCATCTAGAACTGTCGCATAACAAGATCAGTTGGATGATACATGATGTTATCGTGGAATATTATAAAAAATCTATGTAGACTCAATCCAAAGGCTGTTGTTTGTAACTCAAAAGGATTCTTCCCAAGCCGGTACGGTAAAAAAATTACCTATTTCATATCAAAAAAATTATAAGATAATAAACATATTGACTGTATGAAAAAAAATATAAGAGACTATAAATTTTTTACCTCATTAAACCTTAGCGAATCGAATTGGCCCCGATATACTGCGATATCCTTGTGAGCACATCGAGTTGGATCAGCTGCAGCCGTCATCCAGCATAAAGCTGATGGGAAGACACCATCTTCGGTATCAATATGGGAGACTGACCTACCGATACAGAAGTGCTCGTAGGACCAAACCTAAAAAAAATATCATGTAAGTGTACATATTTCTTTAGTAAATAAAATTATATGAAAATTTTATACCTGTAATAATGTCATAAATCCATTCAATTTTTTCTGTCTTTTATCCACTGAAGTAAAATGCACAAAATTTGACATGGAGTTGTACAGATATGCCAACACAGAAGCTCCCCATGCATGACGGGTAGGTACTGTCAGATTTTCCAAAAAAGTTAAAAAACGTAAATTTGCCATAAATCAGGAGTTTAAAAATAAAATTTCGTTGATTAGACCTAGTAAGTAGGCCCTGGTGCAAGCAGTAACCTGAATATATAATAAAAAAAGAATATCAGGTAAACTAAATAAAAATATATATTACATAAATAATAACATTAAATGTTATACTTGCTCGTTCCGCATCCACTAAGATTTCTTCCTCACCAATACGATCTAGGTGCATAAAGTTGTGACGGAGCCACGAAAGCGTCATAAAACTTTTACCATATATGGTAGGCGGCTCCACGACTAAGTACTTCATAATCAAAGTTTTGTCAGAAAATGATTCATCATTTTCAATTATTATAGGTTCACCTGTAATAGGTAATCCTAAGATATTTGCCACATCTACTAGCAAAATGGTCATTTCTTCGAACGGTAACTGAAAGGTATTTCTTCCGGGCCACCACTGCTCAACTAAACTGAAGATCAAGTCTCTGTCGTGACGTAGAAAATGTATATGGTCAATATGATCAAAACAAAATACGTTCACCATACCATGTTGTTCTTCAGTCAACATCAAGTATCCAACGTCGTCCTCATAACGCCATGCGACATGCTCTCTTCCTCGAAACATATCAGGATAATCGTATTGCTATATATGAGATATATAAACGATGTTATATTAGACATATAAATAATATAAATTATATTGACTAAAATAATTCAATTTTAATATACCTGTCCAGAAAAAACTAAACTAGAAATGTGCTACTCACGCAACTGGATAATCATATCTGTGGTAGGCCCTCCCAGAATACGTCCATCATTTTGGGTACCCATCTGCAATATTTAATACTTAGTGTTAAAATATGTAATCAAATATTTATTGTTAGCATGGCTACTATCATGAGGATTACAATTATAATAGTTGAAATAGTAATCGTTACTAGAATGGCACGATTACAATTATAATTATGATAGGATTAGAATTAATACTATTTATCCAAATTACAAAAACAAAAATAAAAATATTACAAACATTTTTTCTCGTTCTCGTTCTCTTCTATTCTCTTCTCTGCTTACTTCCTCCTCCTCTTCTCTGCTTACTTCTGTTCTTCTTCTTGATTTACTTCCTGCATTATTTCTTCCTTCCTCCCTCTTTATACTAAGAACACACCAATACCTACCAACCATATTAAACCAACCACAGTATTAAACCAACTACCCACATTTAAACCGACCGTTGACTAAACCAACCACCCCAACTTAAACCCACCCAGACCGGATAAGAGCACATTTTTGCCAACTCAGTTGGCAAAAATCTAACCGTTCCCGCCCAAAATTTGCCACGTCGGATTCCACGTCGGTTTCGTCGGATTTAAATCGAGCACTAATAATTTTTGCTAACTGGGTTGGCGATATGTATCAAAATTTTAAATTTTTTTAAACTTCTATCATTATAATTAATTAATATAAAATTATTATCAGTACAGTAAATTTTTTGTTTCTTTTACAATTATATGCATTACAGTCGTTCAAGTGCTTGCATTCATGTTTGCTAGTCTTTTTTTTTAATAATTCCAAGTCTCAAGTCGCCAGTTCAATTGGCAATCTATATATGACTTGTTCAATTGGCGATCAATTGGCAATTCCAAGCTAATATTTAACAATTTACAAAGCTTTTATATAAACCCTTGCATGAATTAGAGTTCCATATGGAAATATATATATGGAAGCCAAAAATATTTTAGAAATCCAATTACATTCAATCATATATTTAATGGAGATCAAATAAAAAATTAGCTTACCATAAATTGGAAATCCAAATTATATGGGAAGTTAATATATGAAAGATCAAATCATAAATATATAACTAAAGTTAAAGATGGAAATCCAATGTAATATTTGCTTACCATAAATGTTCTATTACACAGCGCTCGATGCACTTTTTGAGCTTTTTTGACACACGGATGTCGTTCGTCGCACTTCGGGGTATTCTTCACATTGGTTGGGAACCCCGCCCACTCCAACAAATCTTTTCCTTTACAACTATGTCTGCTCCATTATCATCTGTATGAATCTTCTCAAGCATCACTTCCTTCTTTTCCACAACATCCCGTATCCAATGATACTGGATCTCAATGTGCTTGGACCGGCTATAAAATGTCTGGTTCTTCACAAGGTGAATAACACTCTGACTATCGCAAAGCAAAGCATACTGCTCTTGCTTTAGCCAAATTTTCTGCAACAGCTACTTCATCCACATCAAATTCTTGCAAGCTCCGTCGCCACAATGTACTCTACCTCTGTCATCGACAAGGCGAAACACTTCTGCAACCGCGACTGCCACGATAATGCTCCACCAACAAACATCATCACATAGTTTGAAGTCGATCGTCTCGTGTTTACATCTCCTGTAACGACTCGTTCCGCTCAAGCGACTGCTGATTCGAACGACAAAAGTGCGATGTTCCGATCCGCTTTGCTTCAGCGAGAATACTCGTTTGAGGTAAGAGGATTTCCAGACTTGACCCTTCAGGAGTTCCGGCTTAGGCCTTCAGAGGCTCGCTCGGAGTATCGCTCGACCGAGTCGAATCATCGCTAAGTGGGTGGCTACGATAAACTTGTCTTTGCTTAGCCAGCACACTTAAAATATGGACGTTTCATGCTAGTCGCTAGGTGAATCAGCCCTGTATGCTAATAAGAATACAATGCACCTAGCTAAGAGAATAATTCTAACTTGTATTGCTTGTATTAGAACATAAAAATAAAATATTGCTTATAATAAGACCCTTGCATGCTACCTTTGCCATGTGCAACTAGACTCCGCTATGCCTCGAGAAGAACGATTTATGTATACTCAGTAGTGCACAGTTCACTTGCTACATTGCACGACCCTAGATCATGTCGCTCGGTAAGTCCATTTACGGTTTCACTCCTCGGCTTACCTTCGGGCCCGAGCTAATGTGAATGCTTATGTTTGTGCAAATGCATGCTTGCCTGCTTATATGTTGCCTTGATTCAATGCTTGTCATATAATTGCATACCAATAACAAGTGAATGCTATCTTGCCTTGTTTTCATCCAAACCACCGGAAGACTATCTAATAGTCGTTCAAAGCCAAGTATAGAACATTGAAAGTAATCGGGACCGTTATGGTCGCTAAGGCATTTTTCGAACTAGAGAATTGCATCAATGGACAGTTAAGCAAGATAACAACACCTCAGAGGAAATTGATACTCGTCTTGTACTCAATCTAACGGCTCAGGGAGACTATCCAAGACAGTTCATGCTATGTGATTGTCTCATGGTCATATTGACTTAGATTGCTTCAAGTCAAGTGAATACTGAACAAGAAACATGTCATGTAAAGCAATAAAATCACTGATCGTGGAGCATACTTGTCCTGAACAAAATCGAGGTATCCTCTGAACCTGAAACCCAAGATTCGCATGGTCACGGACAACTTGTGCACAAGGGGGATTACAACATCCCATTCTGCGGACGGTCTCGGGGCACTGGGACCGATCCGATCTAGACGGGCTCCATGTTGTTCTCTCCTTGTTTATGGGGATAGTGCATAATGCCCATGTTATTTTATCGTTCACACCATTCAGAAACCCTACACTCATTGAGAGGCATCTCTATCAGTTCGGCAGAATGGCCTGTAATGCCCTGTTCAAAGTGTTTTAAACATTCAACTAGTGAGACATCATCCATAATGGCTATGCCAGCGACCCTCCTGTTCATATAGATAAGTCATCCTTGCTTAGCAGCAATCCGCGTGCGAGTCATTGCATCGAAGTCAATAAACTGAATCACTAAAACATCCTCTGCAATACTTCTAGATAACCAGTATGCTCGTGCACCTGATATATAATCTCGCACTGAGCACTTATGTTTGCATATGCCAATGCCCTGATTCATTGTATATATACTCGTGCTTGAATTAACTTGGTTTACCTTGGACAGGGAAGGACAAATGGTAAGTTGGTCAGTCTCGCAGTGTTTCCTCTTATGTCGCACGGTGCACTGCCACATGAGATAGGCTATTCAATATTGCCATAAAACTGATCCTAAGGCAATACTAGAAAGATAACAAAATAGCTGGTGCACGGAACCTATTGAACGTGTTTGGATTTGTCGAGCGGGCGAGTAGCCTCCCCACCAGTGCATTCGTGTACTGATAACCCACCAGATTGCTTGCAGGGTACGGGAGAACCTCGTTCGGTGAGGATGTCTCCTTCGTGCATGCTAAGGCGCAAAGTTCACTCTGGAGCCTTGGAGCGTTACGTCCGAAACTAGAGCACATATACAAGACATAATGTTGGAACATCGCCTATGTATCATTCCACAAATATAGCCACTTTGCACGCTTTTACTGTTTCAGAGAGAGAGAGGCTTGAGCGACTTGTAATCTCGGCTATGCGCCGCCTGTAACACTTGTTTATGTCAATAAAGAGTTTTCTTTACTTCAATACTTGTGCTATTCAATGCTTCCGCTATTGACGAATCAGTGAACTTGTTACAAATTGCCTATACGTTTGTAATTCTGCTGCACTCGGACAAATATATGTGACTCTGCGTCTTAGACCTCTTATCGCCAGCATGAACCATGACCTTGTACGGGCGTGACTTACGCTCGTGCGGCATCACGCCCAGATGGGTCAAGCGATCGTCCCACAGGAGCGCTGGAGCAGTGATTCGTTCCCAGCGGGGACGACCAATTATCCTGTGGAAGATCGGGGCGTGACAGATTGGTATTAGAGCTTGGCTATACGCCTTTGGATTTTGTTTTAATTTTCTCAGTTTTGAAAGCTCGTTCATGGGTTATGTGCACACTCTCTCTCAATATCCAAATAGAATGTTCTAAACAATAAGCCTAAATACTTTCAAAATATGCATGTAAATGATGTGATTGCTTATACGAAATCGAAATACTAAGGCCTTTGTGCCGACCTGTGCTAGACCCTTTGGGATTAGACTCGTGCTGGAATCGTGACTTATGTGCGAACCCGTACACCTATACGTGATTACCCAGCTGGTTTGAGTACGAAATCGAATATTGCCCAAATATTTAGCTTTGCATACAGTCTTTCGGCTAAGTTGTGTTGAGTATCGCGTGCCAAGACCCTTTCGTGAAACCTAGATGCAAACGAGAATGAGATATCGTTCAGGAATAAGGTAAGTCAGACTTAGAATGCCAACCGATAGCAACCTTATCAGCTTATCGCTTAGGCGAATAAGGAGAATCGTGCTTGGATTTTGGGAAATAGCTTGAACGATATTTCGTGTCGTAAGATACAAATCGGATATAGATTTGATTGGATGACTCAATTTCGAGTGGTGTATGGGTCATTTTGAAATATCCAAACGGATTCATAAGTCTCGTGTGATAGTCGGATTGAACGGATTGAGAATGTCTTGAATAAATGATAAGGCTTATATCGAATTGGGATTCACGGAAATGGAAATCGATATCTCGGTTAGAAAAACTTGTTGGAAACTTGAGGATGTGCAAGCAATTTTGGATTGAAACAAATAGATTAAACTTGGATAAAATATCGCTTGAATAGAAATTAGCCCAAGATGAATATCTTGGTTCGATGAAAGAGATAAGAAAAAATAGAATTGGCTTAGAATTTGGAAGAACAATATTGAAATCTAGTTCAAAGAGATAACATTCAAAATCAGTCCCAACGGGAACGATTATCCTGCGGGAGCGCCAGTGTGGTGATTTCACGTACGACGGGGATGATCGAACTCACGGGAACATGTTCAGTGATTATTCCAAAACGAACTCGATGAATGGAACGTATCAAAAGATGGAATAGACTTGGGCTTGAATATTTGAAACTAGTTGGTAAAAGAATGTTATAAGTAAACCATGGATTTATCGAATGGTAGCATTAAAGTTGAATGATTTTACTAGATGAATTATAATCACAACATGAACGGGCTTGACTCGATGGATTATATATATAACTTGGATAAAGCGAAGTAAAAATGATAAGGAAGTCTTGATCATTTCAAAGAAAACCATAACGTTCAAACGTTCTTGTCTTGTACGAGCGTAACTCTTTGCTCGTACATGTATCACGTCAGGATTAGAACGATTATCCAGTAGGAGCGTTGACGTGGTGATCTCACATCCAACGAGGCTGATCGAACTAGTGGAAGACCGGAGTGTGACTACTAATAGATCGTCTAGACTTTTGGTTCAACACGATAAAATGAATTTGGAAATGCAAGTAAATCAGAAGTATTTCGAGGATAAGTTAGCCTAAAATCTAAAATAAATCATGCATGATGGTTTCGTGAACGAATACATGAATCAGGTTGGACAACTTAAAGTTATAAATAAAGGTTTAGAATCAAATCTTGGCTTGGTGGTCTAGACTTGGAATGGATAGGGATTCTATCAAAACATATTTGAAGAGATAGACTATGCAAATCACTAGGCTTGTCCTGCAACTTGGATATATCAGGAATTTTACTGAATGGACTCGAACCCCTGTACGAACGAACGTATTATTGAGAGTAGGATGATCCGTGCTCGATTTTTAGAAATTTGAGTAAAACGAGCTTGGGTAGAATACCCCATACAAATGAATAATGGTTTGACCCTAGGAATTGGGGTGAACATCGTGCGACGAATTTGCACGATGTATTGTATGCTTGAACTTGTACCTATGACCTTGTGAGCTGACTTAGTAATTAGGCAGATGACCCTATGCCGAGTGAACAAACCTGTGTAACCGACTTTATCATATTGCTTGAACAAGCTATATAAATGGGGCAGCAAGACTTAGGGTAGACTTGGAACGATAACTTGTGTTGTGTTTGACCTGATTGAATGAACGATAGTCGGTATCGGATAGATCTTACTTAATGATAGTGCAAATACTTGATTTGGTTGAATGGAAAATGATATAGAATTTGATTGACCCTATCAGAAGTATCCTTGTGATTCATAAAATGAGAACCCTTAAGATTTTCGCTAGTAGCTTGTCCGATTTTACTATCTCTAAGTTTGGTTGAATGCATATGTTTGAGTGACGCCTTGAACATATGCACGATCCAAGAATTAATGATATATGAAATTCGAGTGCTAAGACTTCGCTATCGCTGAGTTGGTTGACATGCATATGTTTGAGGGGCACTTCGAATATGTACACGATCCAGACTCGCGATTTGCTGATCTCGATGCTAGTGGAAGTGAATATCTGCATGAACAAGTATAATGACTTGTATAAGTTTCCTCAGCCCTAGATCATTCACGATGGAATGAAATATACCCTGCGTTAAGCAATACATGTCCCGCGCTAAGGCGCAAATGAGACTGACTCAGCATACACGCGACACAGCGTAAGGAGCAGAGTAGGAGATTATATACAAATTGGATTTAGTGGTACCAATTGCTACGCTTAGGATAGATTTGATAGTACGATAGAACGGCTTGCCCTCAAGAAGTCTCGAGGACGAGACTTTTTCTGAGTGGTGTATAATGTAACGACCAGTTCAGCTCAAGCGGACTGCCGATTCAAACGATAAAGGTGCAATGTCTCGACCTACTTTGCTTCAGCGAGAATACTCGTTTGAGGCAAGAGGATTTCCAGACTTGGCCCTTCAGGAGTTCCGGCTTAGGCTTTCAGAGGCTCTCTCGGAGTATCGCTCGACCGAGGTGAATCATCACTAAGGTGGGTGGCTATAATAAACTTGTCTTTACTTAGCTAGCACACTTAAAATATGGACGTTTCATGCTAGTCGCTAGATGAATTACCCCCTGCATGCTAATAAAAATACAACGTACCTAGCTAAGGGAATAATTTCAACTTGTATTGCATATGTTAGAACATGAAAATAAAATATTGCTTATAATCAGACCCTTGCATGCTACCTTTGCCTTGTGCAACTAGACTCCGCTATGCCTCGAGTAGAACAACTTATGTATACTCAATAATGTACTGTTCACTTGCTACACTGTGCGACCTAGATCATGTCGCTTGGTAAGTCTCATTACGGTTTCACTCCTCGGCTTACCATCGTGCCCGAGCTAATGTGAATACTTATGTTTATACAAATGCATGCTTGCTTGCTTATATGTTGTCTCGATTCGATTCTTGTCATATAATTGCATGCCAATATCAAGTGAATGCTATCTTGCCTTATTTTCATCCAAACCACCGGAAGACTATCTAATAGTCGTTCGGAGCCAAGTATAGAACATTGAAAGTAATCGGGACCGTTATGGTCGCCAAGTCATTTTCCGAACTAGGGAATTGCATCAATGGACAGTTAAGCAAGATAACAATGCCTCAGAGGAAATTGATACTCGTCTTGTACTCAATCTAACGGCTCAGGGAGACTGTCCAAGAGAGATCATGCTATGTGATTATCTCATGCTCGTATTGCCTTAGATTGCTTCAAGTCAAGTGAACACTGAACAAGAATCATGTCATGTAAAGCAATGAAATCACAGCTCACGGAGCATACTTGTCCTGAACAAAATCGAGTTATCCTCTGAACCTGAAACCCAAGATTTGCATGGTCACGGACAACTTGTGCACAAGGGGGATTACAACAACCCATTCCCCGGACGATCTCGGGGCACTGGAATCGATCCGGTCTAGACGGACTCCATGTTGTTCTCTCCTTGTTTATGGGGACGGTGCACAATGCCCATATTATTTTATCGTTCGCACCATTCAGAAACCCCATACTCATTTAGAGGCGTCTCTATCAGTTCAGCGAAATAGCCTGCAATGCCCTGTTCAAAGTGTTTCAAATATTCCACTAGTGAGACATCGTCCATAATGGCTATACCAGTGACCCTCCTGTTCATATAGATAAGTCATCCTCGCTTAGCGGTAATCCGCGTGCGAGTCATTGCATCGAAGTCAATAAATTGAATCACTAAAACATCATTGTCAATACTTCTGGATAACCAGTATGCTCGTGCACCCGATATATAATCTTACACTGAAAACTTGTGTTTGCATATTCTAATACCCTGATTCATTGTATATATGCTCGTGCTTGAATTAACTTGGTTTGCCTTGGACAGGGAAGGACAAAAGGTAAGTTGGTAAGTCTCGCCGTGTTTTCTCTTATGTCGCACGGCGCACTGCCACACGAGATAGGATATTTAATATTGTCATAAAACTGATCCTAAGGAAATAGTAGAAAGATAACAAAATAACTGGTGAATGAAACCTATTGAACGTGTTTGGATTTGTCGAACGGGCGAGTAGCCTCCCCACCAGTGCATTCATATACTGATAATCCACCAGATTGCTTGCAGGGTACGGGAGAACCTCGTTTGATGCAGATGCCTCCTTCGTGCGTGCTAAGGCGTGGAGTTCACTCTGGAGCCTTGGAGCATTGCGTCCGGAACTGAAGTACATAAACAAGACATAATGTTGGAACAACGACTATGTAACATTCCACAAATGTAGCCACTTGGCACGCTTTTACTGTTTCAGAGAAGAGGCTTGTGCGACTTGTAATCTCGGCTATGAGCCTCCTGTATACTTGTTTATATCAATAAAGAGTTTGCTTTACTTCAATACTTGTGCTATTCAATGCTTCCGCTATTGACGACTCAGTGACTTGTTACAAATTGCCTATGCGTTCATAATTCTGTTGCACTCGGACAAATTTGTTCAACTCTGTGGCTTAGACCTCTTACCGCCAGCATGAACCACGACCTTGTATGGGCGCAGCTTACGCTCGTGTGGCATCACGCCCAGATGGGTCAAGCAATCGTCCTACGGGAGTGCTGGAACGGTATTCATTCCCAGTGGGGACGTTCGATTATCTTGCGGGAGATCAGGACGTGACATCTCCAGCCATATCGGCGTCGGTATACCCAACAAGCTTCGGCTCGTCACCACCAAAAGAAAGTCTCCAATCGGCAGTGCATTGAAGATATTATATAATCCACTTGACCCCACTCTAATGTACCCTTCCATGATTGGAAGTATACCTGCTAACTATTCCAACTGCGTGAGCGATGTCTGGCCTCGTACACACCATAGCATACATAGGACTCCCCACAACTGAGGCATATGGAACCCCCTCCAAATCTTTCTTCTCGTTCTCGGTAGATGGACACTGATCCTTAGTGAACTTAAAGTGAGCCGCAAGGGGGTTACTCACTTTCTTCGACCCGTCCACCCCAAAACGCTGAAGTACCCGGTAAATGTACTTCTTTTAGGATAATTATAGCAGCTTGGACTCTCTCTCTCGACTGATCTCCATCCCAAGAATAGTCTTCGTTGTGCCTAAATCATTCATAGAAAGGCCATGCCCAGTTGGCGCTTCAACTCCGCTATCCATGTGGCATTCTGACCCACCAGTAGCATATCATCAACATAGAGCAGTAAAATGATGAAATTATCCTCAGCAAAATATCTCAAAAATATACAGTAGTCCGACGTCGTCTGTGCGTAACCATGCTCCCCATAAACAACTGAAACTTTTTGTACCACTACCTCGGATCCTGCTTCAGACCATACAAGCTCTTCCTTAACTGGCAGACCAAATTTGACTTGTCCTTCTCACAGAATCCCTCTGGCTGCTCCATGTACAACTCCTCCTCAAGATCACCGTGAAGGAATGTTGTCTTCAAGTCCATTTGCTCGACCTCCAAGTTAAAACTGGCTGCCAATGATAGCACCATCCGAATAGACAACTGCTTGACGACTGGCAAAAAGATTTCATCATAATCTATGCCTTTTTACTGACCGTAGTCTTTAACTACCAGCCTCACTTTGTATCGAGGGCAAGTAGCATCATCTGTCTGCTTTACTCTGAACACCCATCGATTCTTCAAAGCCTTCTTGTTTTTTGGCAACCGTACCAGATCATAAGTAGATTTGGCCTCCAAGGAACTCATCTCCTCCTGCATGGCCCCCATTCACTCCTATCTGTGTTCGTCTTCCATAGCCTCTATGAAACTTTCGGGTTCTCCACTGTTAGTTAGTAGCACATACTCACCCGGTGAGTATCTTGTAGATGGTCGACGCTCTCTATCGCTCCTTCTCAATGGAACCACTGGTGCTGGCTGTATACCAACAGCCCCCTCCTCAGGAACTGCCTCCTCGGTATGCTCATCCTCCTGAAGATCACCCTGACCACCATCAGCAAGCTGATGATCAAGGTTGGGAGCAACTTTATGTACTGGCTCCCCCATAACCGGATCCTCTGTAATGTCCTCTAGAAACTGCTTAAAGCAAAATAACTCTAACTCAGGCAATTCATCAGCATCAGAAGGCATCTCAGAATCCTGAGTGTTGGTCATGGTCTGATCCTCGACGAATACCACGTTCCTGCTTTTGTAGAGCTTTTTTCCACTGGGTCGTAGAGTCTAAAGTCAAACTCACCCCGACCGTAACCGACAAAGACGCACTGCCTCATCTTCGGCTCAAGTTTGGATTTCTCGTCCTTCGGTACATGCACAAAGGCCTTGCAACCAAACACTCGCATGTGATTGTATGACGGCTCTTTGTCGTACCACACTTTGTCAGGCACATCACCTCCAAAGGAGCTGTTGCTCGGCCTGCGCCTATAGTGGTGCTAGAAGATAAATTAATAATATAAGCAGCTTGTAGAAGGATGAAAAATATGCTGGGGAATTATACGCGTAAAACCTTCGACATGCAGGAAGTTCAGCGTAAAACATAGCTCCAACATTGGGTGGCGTGAAACATAACTTCAGAGCCATTGGCGTACAGCAGAGCTTCAACGCTAGTTCAGCGTAAAACATAGCTCCGGAACAACCCGCGTAATACAATATTTCCAGACTGCTTCGGGGTAAAAATGTTGCTACATCGCCATTTTGGCGTAAAACCTGTCTGCTTTTAATGCAGCGGGAAGTTGTACGAGGAACTCTCATATTCCTCGAATGAACCTGTCAGTGGAAGCGGTGAACCCGACTCCTGACAAAGGGTACTGCACGACGATCGAAAGGATGGCTGCAATGATGATTCTGCACAGAGCCCCAGACTGTCGTCTAGTGACATAGCCCTTGATATAAGACATCGTTTATGCATTCAAGGAATACACTGCCTACTTTACACAGGAAAATATGAGCTTTTACGCTCAAGAAGAGGCAAAACAAACCGCCACGTCAAAAGCTATTCTTCGTACAGAACTCGAGGCACGTCTCTGCAGTTAATGCGCGAGATATGGGCAGATCTCTGCATTTAATGCACGAAATTTGGTTCTACTTTTAATGACTGGGTGAGCTATAATTAGGACTAATACGTCCATATCAACATCCCCGCACATTATGCCAACCAGGCTATTTTTCAGCTAAAGGAGTACGCTGTACGCCATCTCTTGAAATACACCGACCTGGCTATTTTCAACTATAGGAGTACGCCGTATGCTATCTCCTCGAAATATGCTAACTCAGGCTATATTTGCAAAGGTGCGTGGTAAGGATATCTGTCCTAGAATACGCTCAAAACCTCAGTCAAAGAAGGATAACTGGCTATCTTTACGCTGGTTACCTATCCATGCAGCATCAAGCTTTACGCAGAATTTGGTTTCTACGTCAACAGGACAGCTACTTGGCTTCTATGCCAGCATGACAGCTACTTGGCTTCTACGCCAACATGACAGCTACTTGGCTTCTACGCCAACATGACAACTATTCGGCTTCTACGCCTACTTGGCTTTTACGCCATCAGAACAGCTATTTGGCATTTACGCCAACGAGACAGTTATTTGGCTTTTATGCCAACCATCTCTACGCGAGAGGCAGTTATCTACGTGGCTTACATGCCGTGATCTTCGATGAGCAATTATACGCATTACCTCATAATGAGACACGCGTCACACGCCAATTCAAGAGATCATTCATACGTGGGTAGCAGTTATTATAACCGTCGCATAAGAGGTGCAGCTCTCTCCACTATTCGGTTTCTACACCGATTGTAGCTTAACTCTATAAATGGAGACCTCCGGCCACAGAGGTCCAGGGTAGAAAAAGGAAAAAGGGTCAAAAAAGGTAGAAAAGGGTCAAAAAAGGTAGAAAAAGGGTCGAAAAAGGTCGGAAAAGGGTCGAAGATTTTTTAAAGTCAAGAGAGCACATATAGAGAGCTTTGGCAATGAGAGTTCAACCCCTCTTGCAGTCTTTGAAGCTTCTTTTTCGTCTTCTACAGCACTTCTTCGTCATCGTGTGGTCCAAGGGACAAAGTGATCAACCGCAGATCAGACTCCTATAGCAATATTTCTCCAGAATCAAATTTTTGTACTTAACATCCTCGTATAGGATAAATTGTACTTCTTTTTCTTGTTTGTAAACCAAAGAAAGGGTTTCGTATAAACCTAGTTTCAATTTTTTTCGTTTATTATCAAACACAAGATGGCGACTCTGCTGGGGACTACTTTCTCATCTGACGAGAAAAACCATTGCTCAACACGATGCTGTATCCATAGGATCAACGAAGAAGACTTTGGTCGTCCAATTCGACCAATCGGCTTACGAAGACATGCTTCGAGCAGGGGGTAACTCTCATTCCCTCTCTGTCCAAGACAACAGAAAATTGCGTAAAGTATGGATGCCCCGGACATCCTCTACCATTCCTGCGGACTCTCTCTCTCCGACCAACAAGGTTGTAGCATCTCAACCTGTGCGCCCCGCGCGTAAAACTTTGTCTCCCGTCTGTGATGTGGCAGACAAAGCTTCTGGCAATGCCTCAGGGCCAATCTAGAAGTCTACTCCACGCCCTGCGTGTAAAATTTTGTCTCCCGTCTGTGACGTGGTAGACAAAGCTTCTGGCAATGCCTCAGTGCCAATCCAGAAGTCTACTCCGTGCCCTGCACATAAAATTCAGTCTCCCGTCTGTGACGTGGCAGACAAAATTTTTGATAAGGCCTCAGCGCCAATCCAGAAATTCTAAAAGCGTCCCGCGCATAAAAATACATCTTCCCTCTACAATGTGGCAGATGGTCCTTGCAATCGCCGTAACGGAAAACAAGTGGCGGATTTTTTGACCTCTCAGCTTTTACGCCATCAAGAGAAGAATCTGCCCGCTCTTCAGATTACGCGAAATGATGGCCGATTGAGGACTTCCTCAGTTTTACGCCAACCTGTGCAAAGTTCCAGAGTACACCAGGACAAGCCCTTCAGCGTAAAGAAGGCCCAGTTTATGGATAGATACGCTCCTCATGGATCATGTGCTACTCACATGGCTGAACTGCTGTATTCGTACGACAGGAAGAGAGTTATGATTCCCAATATTCGCGTTCCAACTGATGTAAAAAGGCAGAATAAGCCTTCTTTTTCTTCTTCTGTTAATCCTCCTGATCTGCGTAATTTCTTGATCCAGAAGCGCAAAGACAGGGATCATAACCAGGATTCAGTTCCCCTAACTACCAAGCGTGGGGAGATCATGTGGGAAGATGCGTCAACATCTAATGTCGTCATGACATATGGGCCACATGAAGATTCAGTCTTTATTGTTCCACCAACTTGCGACGACTAGCATCAAATACAAATCCACAGATATAGCCCACAAGCTTTAAAGATTATACAAAGCATGGGTTATGATTTGAAGTTAAAACAAGGCCTCAACTATGGAAAAGGTAGACGAACACCGTTGCATGGTAATCCTTACTGTCAACAAACTCGTTTTGGGTTGGGGTATACTGCATCTCTTGCAAACTCCAAACCTCCAGAGTCTGATCCTGTAATACTAGAGGCAGGTCCTTCTAAATCAACTTCTGTGGACAAACGCCACGACATGTCTGGGGGTAGTCTACCTCGACAAAAGAGGGCAGCATCCAAAGCTGGGGGTAGAATTCCCTCTGAGTCCGAAGAGGAAGCAGCGATGACCATCTTCCCGGAAGACCGTAAAACTCAAGCATCGGGAGCCCGAAAACCAAAGGGGACTTTCTCCTTCAATGAGGATGACACTACTAAAATCTTTAATATATTGACGAAGGAAGACAAACTTCGGCTACCCAACATCAGATACCCTGAAAAGGTAGGCAAGGTCGATGACCCAGATTATTGCCTCTTTCATCGGTACATTCATCACCCCACAAGGGCATGCTATGTACTAAAAAGGAGAATCCAGGAGTTGATCAACGCCAAAGTCATCACTTTGCATCTATAAACGAGGGGACGATCACTGCAAATTGATTTCACTCTAACATGATAATTTGCTCCCTCAAGAAGTACCAGATGATGAGTCCCTAAAGTTTCCCCAGCGGGTTCTTCAGGTCTATCCCCACTCAACAAATTTTTCGGACATGGGTTCAAGTCCATATTACCTCTGAACTATTGTCCAAACATTTGTTTCCCCAGCTGAACTAGCCATGTCCAAGTGACCTCTGAGCAAAACTCCCACTTTGTGGCTATAGATCAGTTCATGTCCATACTACCTATGAACTATATCTCTCCACTTTCTCCAGGAGAGTAGATCTATCACACAAAAAAAAAATTGTCATCCCCATATTTCTACTGCCCTATTTTTTTTTATCCACACTATATCTTACCACGTCCACATTACCTCTGTGTAAGATATTTTTAGAACTTTTCCATGTCCATATTTCCTCTGAGTCAAGTTCTTCTCTTCGGCTTCCTACTATCACGTTCGCATAACCCCTGATAGTGCTAGTCGTTTCAACTTATTATCTGTACTTAAAGTACGCCATGGGTGATAAGTCCACAAACAAGATGAACAAATCAATTCTTGGTTTTTCATCCCCAGCAAATGCCTATGTGCAAAATATTTTCTTCTTTATTACAAATTCTTGCAAAGAGCCATCATCCGTATCCAAAAATCTCGGATACGCAATGGATGATGGATCCTCAAAATTCCCCTAGCGGAGAAATCATTAGGTCTACTTGCACACTCCCGTAGTGACTATTCAAACCAGTCTCATTAGACGCTAGCCATGTTCATATTACCTCTGAGCTATAGTCTCATCAAACTCCCCAGCGGAGCAATCCTTTGGTCTATCTTTATATTTGGGTAGACCACACTCAACGAATTACTCCTCAATGTATTTTTCGGACATGAGTTCACGTCCATATTACCTCTGAACTGTTATTATAATAATTCTCTCAGGCTGAGTTTGTTATGTCATATTACCTCTGAACAAACCTTCCTGGTCCGGCTATCGATTATCATGTTCATATTACCTCTGATATCGGTTGTCATCTCAACTTAACACCCGTACTTAACTCTAAGTACGCCAGTGGTGTTGAGTCCACAAAAACTAACATGTCCATATTAACTCTGAGCAGATGTATACCTCCATCCCCAGTGGAGTCACAACTCAAAAGTTTGTCATGTGCATATTACCTCTGAGCAAAACTTTCGAGTTTTTGGCTATCGATTATCATGTCTATATTACCTCTGATATCGGTTGTCATCTCAACTTAGCACCCATACTTAACTCTAAGTACGCCAGTGGTGTTAGGTCCACGAAAACTGCTACGTCCATATTACCTCTGGCAGGGCTTGTCCTAAACTTATTACTTGTACTCTCGTACACAAGAATAGGTAAAAAAAAGAAAAAAAAAGAGAGAGATTAGAAGCAATGGAAATGAATAGTTCATGTCCATATTACCTCTGAACTATTCTCGTTTTCCCCAGCGGAGAAAAAGTCAGTTCACGTTCATATTACCTCTGAATTATATCTCTCCACTATCCCCACAGAGTCATATTTTACCGCGACTATATTACCTCTGGCAAGACTTGTCTCAAACCTATTACTTGCACTCTCGTACATAAAAAGTAATGGGTCCACAAGAAAATCCCCAACATGATGTCTTCACCAGCCATAAAACCTATCACTTGATTGGGCTTGTTTCAAACTTATTATTTGCACTCAAATTGCACAATAAATAATAGGTCCACCAAAAATCCCCCATTGGGATCTCCTCAACAAACACGGTATCATATTACGTCCATATTACCTCTGGTACGATGTCCAAAATTCGCACAAACAATCATAAAGAAATGGAGGGCCCTTATATGATTGCAAATAGCGCTTACAGATTAGCCAAGCCTAATGAAAGTTTGGCAATGGCTCCTATCAACGACAAATTCCTGAAGAAGTACTATACTTGATCTCCTTTGCTTAACGGAGTGTGATAAAGATCTTATTCTGACAATACCATGCACAAAGGTTAGCTGTATCATATTCTATCAGATTTGTATGACCTCTTAATGGATATACTTAACTAATTTGTAAACCTATCATGTTCATATTACCTCTAATAGTGTTTAGTATACAAATTTAGTTGGATTATATTCTATCCGGTTCATACTACTTCTGAATAGATTTACATTCAGCAAAACCTTAACGAAAGAAGTCATGTTATACCTCTGATATCACTTTCATCTTAGCCTATCATTTATATTCTAAAGTGATGGGTCCACAAAATCAGAAAAGTCATCTTTATTATCTCTGAGAAATTATAGAAGAAATATAAAGGTACATCATTGGGGAGGAGCAGTTAAATCCCTAATCTGTCGAGCCAAAGCGGTCATCCTCTCATTCCTGGAGTCCAAGATGTTAGCGCGAGCCCGTTCCAGTCGTGCCTTATCATCACTTAGGAGGGATAGTTCGGACCGAGCATGTATATAATTGGCACAAATGACACCCATATGTGCCAAGTTCCGCTGAGCTGTATCCATTCGGCCCTTCAACACATCTAGAACTGCCGATGACTGGAGAGCCCACTCCTTTTCCTGAGCGAGTTTAGCTTCCAATTTGTGGACCCTCGCTTCATTTCTCTCATGTTCGGCCTCACACTGGGTTAGCTGAGGAATAACCTCCTCCAAGACGGTCCGCTCTTTATCCATCTCCTGCTGTTGTGCCTGGATAGATTTGTCAAAGCATTCTATCTGCTCAGCAAACTTCGCGGTCAAGGAGTCGTACTCGGCCTGAATAATCTCATCGACGTTGCCTTGAGATAGTTGTAAAAACTCGTTAATGGGTTGTTCTAAACCATTAACTATTTGCTCTATCGCATTAGCCCTTTCAACGTCACTGAAATTTCTAATTTGCGCTATAGTGAGATTGGAGGACATCTTCAGAGCATCGAAGCCTAGATTCTTCTCCAGCACCATCGATATCAATGTTTTCAAAGTGATATAGAATACGCTAGTATATTGTTCAACTAGCATGGCATAGCTCGAGTGGACGCTGGGAGTGGCTGCGATATCGGTGAATCCCCCTCCAGGAATGACTGTAGAGGATGTTGCCACAGTCGTCGCTTCAACAGATGGCACGACAAAAGAAGAGGCACCAACAACGGTCGAAATTGCTGGCATACTCGACGAAGGAGGCACAGTCGCTATGATGGGCTCTTCCTCCTCTGAAGCTATCGGGACTGCCGTTGGCAAGACGACACTTGATAACATTGCAGACGAAGGATCGACAGCTTCAAAGCATGCCTCTTCAATATCAAATATCGTCGTTTCATCGGCAGTATCTGCAAAAAAGTTAAGGGTTGCGTTAATTCCGCCCTCCCCGTAGATGTCTTCACCTGCTAAGAAGACAAGAGAAAGTTAATATCAAATTGATGTTAATTTTTCGGAAAAAAGCGTGAAAACAACATTTACCCATGGCCGGTGGTATGTATGTTGCGTCCGCACCCAGTACAGCTAAATCATTTCTTAATGATGCTAAGCGAGCTGTCATACCTGGAGAAGAGGGTGCACCAACTGACACTGGCGGATAGTCTTCCCAGTCGTCACCCAGATCCACTCTTGGCTCATCGGGCGGAATCTCGCTGGAAATACTTACAGACGAGGTAGGGGTTACTCCTATTATTGGTCTGGATAAAGGTATATAAAATCTTATTATGCTCGGCCTCGGAGATGATCTCGTAGTACTACCAGAAGCAGTAGTAGCAGCGATCTCGAGCAAAGAATCTCTGGCACTGTCAGCCGGAACTATGGAGGTTCCCTCTCTAAAAGGCGAAGGACCTCTAATCAAAGAATCATCCCCAACAGGGGAGACGACAGGCTCGCCCCTAGGAGCCCCCCTGGTGGAAGCCCTTTTCGGACCTCTGGCAATCTTCTTCTTGCGAGGGGAAGGCTCTTTCGGAGTGGAAGCCTTCTGTTTCTGGGGGATAACGAGAGGCTCTGCCGGCGGAGTTATTACGCCTCTCGGTATTGTCGTCAAGAACTCGTCTGCCCCGGCGATGTCCCCATTCTCATCCGAGAAAATAGACGGAACCTCCTCCCTTGCAGTAGACCTATGAGAGGGCATCCTAAAACTTCCATGCACATCAAAATCACGATGGAAGGTATTTATGCACGCATAAAACTGCGCATATGAGTGAAGGATACGCAACTCCATAGAGAGAGAAGTCGCGGGCACAGCAAAAGTCGCACCAGTACAGCCCGTGATAAAGTACCGCCATCCTCTGGCTCCATCAATAAGTCCACCTTTGGACTTGAAGCTGGTAATGGCATTCCCCACATGCAGCTGATCGTACCCAAACTGTCTGGCGAACCGACTAGGCAAATAAGGCTCCAGGTAGCAGTGGTCATCACTTTTGTACAGCAAATGGGAAGGTCTAATGCAGACCAACCAGTAGAAGGCTTTAGGAGAAAGAATGGTCCTCCCATGGCCCCCATCCTTAAGTTTCTTCCCCTGTTAATTGATATGTACAGGGGGAACGATACAGAAGATCTTCCAGCTGTGGGCAACATTTAACGCCCGCCGGCAATCTATGACGGTTGCCACGTTCCAAGAGAAATTCTTGTAATTCAACAAGAAGTTATTTCCTGAACCGCTGGCAGGACCGGGAGACATCACCCTAGGGTTGTGAAGAATTAACCATCCCATCAAATATAGGAATGGTAATTCCACTCGGGGAAATCCTTCAGGCTTCGTCTCATCTGCGAGCAGCCCATCAGTAAGGGCCCTCAGGCCTGCTTGTATTCTACATACCATAGTAGGAACCAGGCCCAACCTTGCTTCGAACACCAAATGCACTGCAGGCCATACGGTGTTGCGATGGATGCGATCTGCAGACGCTATGCCAGGCACCACCCAGCAGCGAAGCCAGACGAAAAGGAAGCCAGCCGAAGAGGAAGCCAGCCAATTGAGCTTCCTTTGACAGAGGCTTACGACAATGCCTCATATAACTGAAGGCTTTTGTGCCTGCAGGGTAACCCCCTATCTCCTCGTCAAAAATATGATCTGAAGCCCCGGCGTCTTCAATAAGGTCATCGACCGTGTCAGCATTAAGCATGCTCAGGAGGTTCAAAGGCCTATCTCGGCTATCTACCACCTTGTCCGGCTTAACATTTCTAGCCTGGTGAAAGAAGAGATAGGTTGCCCACTTGTTGATGTGAGCCAAATCAGAAGGCTCCTCTTAGAAAGTGGTGCAGGCAAGATAGTGGCACATCAGCTCCTGATATACTGCCACCGCCCGAGGGTTTGTATCCCTCAACTCTTTGTTTGTAGGAACGTACTCTTCATAAAGAACGTCCCCCATTGGCAGCCTTGAAATCTCTGCCATCTCATAAAGGGCTAAGCCCAACTCACCCAGCAGAGTGGCAAAAGTCCCAGTGAGCGAGTTGTATCGCTCCATCAAGGCTAAAAACAAGTTAGGGTTGACAGGCAGCCCAACACTTGTGGCGTTCACAGCCGCGAACAAGCCAATACTTTCCAGCTCCGTCTAGAAGTGCTTCAGGGCCCAGGCAGTCAAATTGGCCCATCGAAGATTTCCCGGGCTAAGCCATCCGCTGGTCCGAGGGTTGACCCTGGGGTACATTCCTTCCTGCCCCATAAAATCATTGCAGAAGGTCGACATCTGACCTGGCTGGATCAGCGATGTATCCTCGCTCGGGACACTACCTGGCAGTAATCCCCTAAAGGGCATAACAAGGCCCGAGGGACGGCTCACATAGGCCCCTCCATCGTATTCCTTGCTGTATAAAATTTTCCCCAGTCGGTCGTGAAGATCGGGAGTCAGAACCCACGGCATCTTTCTATGATGTGTGGCATGGAAGAACGCAGAGATGGGGTAGTCCCTGGGCATCTTGGGCAGATACATCACCGTGCCCTCAGCAGTAAACACCCAATCCTTTTTTTGGGCTTGGTCTGGGATTATTTGTCGATAACATCCCCAAACAAGAAGCCTGGCTTCTTATACTCCGTCCCGTCTATGTATGTTAGGGGCTCCCCACTGATCACACTCAGCAGCATGCGTTCTCCTTGGGACGAGATTAAAGTTCCCCTTTCTTCAGGATAATTGGCTCCAGAAATAGGGAATGTCACATGGGACAAGTCCTCCAAATAGTTTGATCTCAACATCCCGGCAGCAGAGCCCATAACTTCAGCCAAAGGAGAAATCTGCAAGTCCACTACAAAATACAAGAGAACAAGTCAGTTTCTACACTAGACGCTACACTCTTGCTTTTTACGCCAAAGATTATCAGTTTGAGCTTTTACGCCAGACTGCAAAAATATGGAGTTTTTACGCCGACACATTAGGAGTGTGTGCATAATAATAAAACATCTCCATACATCATCTTCCTCGAAGAGGCTCTCAGTACGAAAGATGACCTTGCGCGTGCACGTACAACGTGTGCGAAGGATTTTGTTTTCTCCCGAAGTCTCTACCTGTAATGTCCGGAGCACAGCTCGACGGTGGAGCGTTGCATTCCGATCGAGGCTCGTTCAGCCTAATAGGAGTTGCTCGTGCTTGAGCAATGGAGCGGAAAGAGGAAGCAACCTTCTTTCCCTTAGCAGTGGAAGCCTGTTTAGGTACCATAGAGATTCTAAGTTCTCAAGAAAGAGACGAAGAAGAAGGATTCTTGGAAAGTAAGGGTTTTGTGAAGGCAGATAAAAATTTTCTCTCTTAGGACTTTGGACTATTTATAGAGTTTGGATGACTCTTCAAATCCTTAACCAAATCCGATATTTAATATTCAGTTATGATTTGGGACCACGTCAGCCTACCATTTAGGAAAGACGGACAGTCAGTGGATCCAGAAATTACGCGCAGAGCAGATCTATGATTTCATGCTCGGAAGCTTTTACGCTCGAGAGGCTACAAATCTACGGTTTTATGCTCAGAGGCTATAAGTCTACAGTTTTACGCCCATATGCTTTTACTCTCACAAGCTTTTACGCTCAAGAGGCTATAAACCTACGATTTTACGCTCAGAGGCTACAAATCTATGATTTCACGCTCGAAAGCTTTTTACACTCAGAGGCTACAAATCTACGATTCTAAGCTCGAAAGCTACAGACGGCCAATTACAAGGGTTTACGCAGAAGATGCTCCTTTTTTGCTACAAAATATTCCAAGTACCTGAAGTATACAGAGTTCAGCATTGAAGACGACTCTTCTTCCTGGGTCATTTGGAAGTTCATCCAAAGTCCAGTCAGAATACTTTACAAAAAGTTCAAGTATGACTTGGTCGACAGAAATTTCTCACCTTTTCCAAGGGGTTTTCGGGAAACCATTCTTGAAGATGATGGTTTGAACAAGAATTCTTTGTATCAAAGAAATGACAGTTCAAAAATTCTACGCTACTCCTCGTCCAAAATAGCATGATAGTTTGGATCTTCAACTTAAATGCTAAGCAGCTTTCTACGCGTCTTCTGTTACGCGTAAAATACAAGACGAGATCAGATATTATTTTATCAGAATCGGCGTAAAATTATTCAGACATATCGAAGCTGCACACTATTCAGACTTCATTACAGCAAATATGGCAAATTATCAGATGCGTAAAAGAAGACAAATTTATTAATCATGATTACATATGATGGAAATCTAGTCTATAAAGGGTTTTTCATCTTCATGATTACATATGATGGAAATCTTTTTTCTACAAAGGGTTTCTCATTTTCATTCAAGATCACACCAAGAATCTGTTTTACCAGGTTCTCATATTGGTGTAGATCTTTTTCGTCTTCTACAACAGTTAATCGGCTTTCGTGGCCGATTAACAAGAAAATGATTAATGACGGGAGGATACAGAACTGGGCATATATCAATTTTGCAAGCCCATCTTCCATACGCCATGGCAGGCATGCCCTAAAAATTGTGTTGGGTGTTCAGACCTAACCCAATACTGGAAGACAGGGCCAAACTGCCTATCCTCGTCCAGCGCCATAACGGGAAAGAATATAGCTTGCAAGCTGTATGGTCGAATGCGACCCTTCCTCCCTCCTAAACGAATCGCCATATGAAATTGCTGATTATCCCGAGCAAAGGAAGATATGATATCCTTCCATGATCCATCGTTACAGAGGACATTTGCTCGAAGATGCCTCTTTTTACGGCTCTTTACATGCTGGAAGAACATGATCTTCTTCTTCCTCAAGTCGACCCGACGAAGCTCGGCAACCATCTCTTTCTTGGTGGTGAAGGATGTATGGGAAAAAATGGTTAACCCATTCGTCTTTATATAGGCAGAAGAGAACACATGAATCCCAACAAACTCCTAAAAATTTACCGAGAAATCAGCCTCGCGGAACGAGTCAAACTTGACCGTTTCATGCTTCATTCAAAGTGTTTCAAATTACGAGGAATTTGAAAACTTTGAAGGGGTCTTGTAGAAGCATTAAAAATACGCTGGAGAATCATACGCGTAAAACCCTCAACATGCAGGAAGTTCAGCGTAAAACAGAGCTCCAGCATTAGGTGGCGTGAAAAATAACTTCAGAGCCATTGGCGTACAACAGAGCTTCAACGCTAGTTCAGCGTAAAACATAGCTCCGGAACAACCCGCGTAATACAGTATTTCCATACTGCTTCGGCGTAAAAAGGTTGCTACATCACTATTTGGCGTAAAACCTGTCTGCTTTTAATGCAGCGGGAAGTTGTACGAGAAACTCTTCGTATTCCTCGAATGAACTTGTCAGTGGAAGCGGTGAACCCGACTCCTGACAAAGATTACTGCACGACGATCGAGAGGACGGCTGTAATGATGATTCTGCACAGAGCCCCAGACTGTCGTCTAGTGACATAACCCTTGATATAAGACGTCGTTTACGCATTCAAGGAATACGCTGCCTACTTTACACAGGCAAAGACGAGCTTTTACGCTCAGGAAGAGGCGAAACTAACCGCCACGTCAAAAGCTGTTCTTCGTACAGAACTCGAGGCACGTCTCTGCAGTTAATGCGCGAGATAGGGGCAGATCTCTGCATTTAATGCATGAAATTTGGTTCTACTTTTAGTGACTGGGTGAGCTATAATTAGGACTAATACGTCCACATCAACATCCCCGCACATTATGCCAACCAGGCTATTTTTCAGCTATAGGAGCACGTTGTACGCCATCTCCTTGAAATACGCCGACCTGGCTATTTTTAACTATAGGAGTATGTCGTATGCTATCTCCTCGAAAAACGCTAACTCAGGCTATATTTGCAAAGGTGCATGGTAAGGATATCTGTCCCAGAATACGCTCAAAACCTCAGTCAAAGAAGGATAACTAGCTATCTTTACGCTGGTTACCTATCCATGCAGCATCAAGCTTTACGCAGAATTTGGTTTCTACGTCAACAAGACAGCTACTTGGCTTCTACGCCAGCATAACAGCTACTTGGCTTCTACGCCAGCAGGACAGCTACTTGGCTTCTACGCCAACAAGACAGTTACTTGGCTTCTACGCCAACATGACAGCTACTTGGCTTCTACGCCAACATGACAACTATTCGTCTTCTACGCCTACTTGGCTTTTACGCCATCAGAACAGCTATTTGGGTTTTATGCCAACGAGACAGTTATTTGGCTTTTATGCCAACCATCTCTATGCGAGGGACAGTTATCTATATGGCTTACATGCCGTGATCTTCGATGAGCGATTATATGCATTACCTCATAATGAGACACGCGTCACACGCCAATTCAAGAGATCATTCATACGTGGGTAGCAGTTATTATAACCGCCGTATAAGAGGTGCAGCTCTCTCCACTATTCGGTTTCTACGCCGTCTATAGCTGAACTCTATAAATGGAGACCTTCGGCCACGAAGGTCCAGGGTGGAAAAAGGAAAAAGGGTCAAAAAGGTAGAAAAGGGTCAAAAAGGGTCGAAGATTTTTTAAAGTCAAGAGAGCACATATAGAGAGCTTTGGAAACGAGAGTTCAACCCCTCCTGCAGTCTTTGAAGCTTCTTTTTCGTCTTCTACAGTACTTCTTCGTCATCGTGTAGTCCAAGGGACGAAGTGATCGACCGCATATCAGACTCCTATAGCAATATTTTCCCAGAATCAAATTTTTGTACTTAACATCCTCGTATAGGATTAATTGTACTTCTTTTTCTTGTTTGTAAACCAAAGAAAGGGTTTCGTATAAACCTAGTTTTAATTTCTTTCGTTTATTATCAAACACACAGCTGTGTAAAGAGCCTCACCCCAATAGCTGTACGACAAGTTTGCTTCTGACAGCAAACACCATACCCTCTCCATCAACGTCATGTTCGTCTGCTCTACTACACCATTGAGATGAGGTATCTTTGGCGGAGTCTTCTGGTGTCGTATCCCTTGCTCTCTGCAGTATGCATCAAAAGGACCGATATATTCGTCGCCATTGTTCGACCGAACACATAGCAGCTTCTTGCCCGTTTCTCTTTCAACGGAGGCCTGAAACTCCTTGAAAGTGGGTAGCACATGATCCTTGGTCTTTAAGGCATAGACCCAAACCTTTCTGGAATAATCATCAATACAAGTTACAAAGTAAGAGGCACCACCAATGGATTTTACCTTCATAGGACCGTAGACATCCGAGTGAATCAACTCGAGCAACGTTGGCTTTCTTGAACTTGGGTGACTTTGGAAAGATATCATATTTTTCTTCCCCATCAAACAATGCGTATACCTCTCCAATTTTGTCGACTTTAGCCATGGAATCACCTTCATGTTCACCAAGTAGCTCATCATCTTCTCACTGATATGGCTGAACTGTCTGTGCCATAACTCTGTAGACGCATCAGTGGTTGTGTTCACCTCATATGCCCCCTGTGCACTCCCTTTCATATAGTAGAATCCAGACCTCTTGCTTCCTCTGGCAATCACCATCAAACCTCTGGAAAGCTTCCATTGACTATTCACGATGAGATTGAAGAAACTCTCATAATCCAACCTTCCAACCAATATCAGGTTGAAACGGATGTCAGGGATATGACGAACATCTTTCAAAATAATAACTGCACCCATTTTTGTCCTAAAATATACATCTCCAATGGCAACTGCCTTCGACACATCTCTATTTTCTATCTCCAACACTCCACAATCTCTTGTTGTGTAAGTAGCAAATAATGCCCTATTGTGAGATACGTGCCCTGAAGCATCTGAGTCCACCAGCTAAGAGTTGTCATCGCAGGCGAGGTTCATAACTACCTTATCACCTACAATGATCAGATTGCCTCCATGTGTCGAGGATGCCGCTGCAGTGTTCTCGCCCCCATTCCCTTTGTCGCCCTTCTTCTCTCTTCCAAGAGAAACAGTTCCGCTTGATGTGGCCCTTCATGTCACAATGGTAATATTTTGAGTCCTCGTAATGACCCTTGGACCTTTCCCTGCTTTTGTCTCTGCCACTGCTTAGACCCCTGATTTTACCCCTTTCGCGGCTTTCTGAAACAAGTGCCTCTGAGTGGGATGTGGATGAAGTGGTTTGAGAATGTCTCCGCATCTCTTAATTCAGTACCTCACTCTTGGAAAACTCCAGACTGACAATACTTCTGGAGTAGAAGCGATCATAGACACTCGTACGGTCTCCCACGAGTCTGGCAATGTACAAAGTAGCCATAGTCCCTGAACCTCGTCATCGAACTTTACTCCCATCGAGGATAGCTGGTCAACCATACCCTGAAGCTCACTCAAATGATCCGTAATGGATGTCCCATATTTGTACCGCAGACCCATCATCATCCGGATCAGGAATAATTTATTTACTCTGATCTTCTTCGCATACAAAGATTCTAACTTATCCTATAGTATCCTTGTGTGCTCAATACTAGAAACATGGTTGTACACATTCTCATCAATAAACTGTCTGATGTACCCACATACCTGTATATGCTTGAACTTCCAGTCCTCTTTGAATTTGTCATTGGGCCTCTCGGAAGCAAATACCGGCAGATGCAGCTTCTTGACAAATAGCAGATCTTTCATCTTGCTCCTCCAGTAGTGATAGTTGGTACCGTTCAGGTTTACCATGTGCACTGGCTTTGCATCCATATCTCCTCCCTGTAACAACCCGTTCCGCTCAAGCGGACAGCCGATTCAAACGGCGCAAGTGCAATGACCCGACCCACTTTTGTCACTACCATATTTTCTAGGAAATGATATTTTAGTCATTTGGTAATTAATTAAATATTGTGCATGTTAAATTTTATTTATTGTATTATTTATTTATTATTAGCATATTAGATTTATTTTTTGACTTGTGTTAGTGGACCAACTAGTTTAGTTTAGACTCATGGACCAACATTTAATTCTAGTTAGAATGGAGCCCAATAATTAGAAGCCTAATTATTAGGAGGATGATTAATTATGTTAAACTTATTAGACTAGAAGCTTCCCTCCTTAATTAATTTCTTTATGAGAGATCTCAAGGGGTATTTTAGACTTTATATAGTAGCTTGAGGGAGGGGCAAGTGGGGCCTATATAAATGGGATAACAACTTTCTCTCTCTTCATTTTTTTATTCCAAATCTAGATCTAGAAAATTTTCTCAACCAAATTTTTATCAAATTTCCACCCAATTATTTTCCAAATCACCATTGGAGGCTATTAGAGCAATGATCTATAAGGAGGAAGCATGGATCTACAAAGAGGAGCAAGGATTTACAAGTTTGAGGCCAATTTCACCAATTTTGGAGGTTTCATTGGGAATCCATCTCCCAATAGGTATAATTAAGTTTTTCCCCTTAATTTATGTTCTAAATATGAGATTTAACCATGGAAAATCAACCCATATGCATAGACTACCCATAGATTTTGGTTTTGTGTTCATAGAAGGCCTATTGAGAAAGTTATGGTGCTTTTTGTATCAATTTTTGGAGAATTTCAAAATTAACATTTGTTGTGTGTTTCAATTGGTCCTATAGATCAATTTGGCATGTGCTTGTGTGTTTGGGTCTAGTGTCGTGTCCACAATTTGGTACGTGTAGGTCGTATCCCATCAATTTGGTGATACGGGTTAATTTGGAGATTTTTTCTCCGACATGGGACTTTGAGCATGTCACATTTTGACACGGACACGTAGATTTATATTTGACTCTTCGTATTATTCATAAATAATATATATGACTTGTTCGTGTCCTTCGGGGTACGTTTGGATGTGTGGTGGACTCGTGTCGCATGCGTATCCTAAATCTAGTGGAATACGGGGTGATACGGTCCATGTATGTGCAATTTAATTGTAGATCTAATTCTTTTGTGTTCTTATTTCATGGAGAAGTGTAATTATATATATATGTATGTATATATATATATAATATTGTGTATATATATTTATGTAATATTGTATCTTAGATCTATATACCTATGCATATACCATATGTGTATATTTATTATGTAGCTATTTTTCTACATGTAGATATATATTTATAAGTGGTAGTATATGTATATATAATATAGTAGATATATTTATATGTGGTTATATATATAGTTATATTATATATTTTTATGTATTTATATAGTGTATGATTTTATATACGTATACATATATGTATAGTTATATATACATATTAATATGTATGTGTGTGTATGTTACTATGTGGTATTTTATACAATTTACTATGTATAAGTGTATGTATAGTATTTTATATATATATTGTATAAATATATATTGTGGGTTATATATATGTATTTAAATATATATTGTACAAATATATATTATGGGTTAAATATATGTATTTAAATATATATTGTATAAATATATATTATGGGTTATATATATGTATTTAAATATATATTATATAAATATATATGGTCGGTTATATATATGTATTTAAATATATATATGGTAATTTATATATATATAAATATGTTCCTAATTGCTATTTGTATTATACTATATATGTATATATTTAGTTGTAGCACATAATATTATTGAGTAAGTTAGTATATTTTAGTTATCAATGGTTATGAGTATCTTTTATATATTATATATTTTTAGGTATGTATGTACGTATATATGTATTAATAGTTAGTGTGTAGTTGGTAGTTAATATTTATTCTATTAGTACATACTAGAGTTATATTGGATTGATATATGCAATTATTATTGGGTAGTTAGTACATATATGAAGTTTTGGCAATTACCTTGAGATACCAAGGTAAGTATCAAGATATACCAAGGTATGAGTAGTAGGTATTGGCATAGTAATATGATAGTTGTAAACTAATTATGGGTTGGTATTAAGGTGACTAAAATAAGGTATATAGTATGGTATAAATACTAAATACATGGTAGTTTATAGTTATAGTTGGATAGTTAATATATATATACTAGAGTGGCATTACCTTGAGATACCAAGGTAAATGCCAAGGTATTAAGGATATCCAAGGTATTGGGTTTGGGTATCAAGATAGAGGTTTACTATTGCGATACCAAGTTGGTTCAAAACCATGATAATCTTTTAGCATTTGTAATTATGATTTATATATTTAATATTGCTTTATTATAGATATGTAATATTTACCTATTGTTTGCGTATCCTGAGATACGGTATCTTAGTATCCTAAGTTGTAGCTTGTATGGCCTAGATTCATAGTGTGTGAGCCCAATATCTTTGAGTTAGACTCATGCAACCTAGAAATGGGTAGTTGACCATAGTTTGACTATAGTTGACCATAGTTGACTTAGAGTTGACCTAGTTTGACTTTTGACTTAGAATTGACTTGTTGACCTAGAAGTTGACTAGTTTAACTTCTTTTCTTTCCAGAACCTTGTATTAATGCAATATTTCATATATAGGTCTGTGTGACACCAGTTCAGACAGTTTGACATTCATTGCTCTAGACCACAGGCGAGTATATTTCTCTGATAGTTTTCAATTCATAATATTGTATATATGCATGTTCTAGAATTGTATACATTGATCCCGACACAGTGATTTCACGGACTGGTACTATATGGATCCCGTCATGAGATGTTATCCCCTACCGTGTTCAGCGGGTACTCGTGTACATTGTATCTCATCGTGTATACTGGGTATTGATGTTACTTCGTGTTCACACACTGCTCGTGTTCAGTGTGCTTATTCGTGTACACCCACCGCTCGTGTTCGGTAGTTATGATATTCGTGTACACCCACTGCTCGTGACAGTGGTTATATTTTTGTGTTCGTAGTGTGTCGTGATTGGATCCATCGGTATTCGTTGGGGGTGGGAGAGTAGGAGTTGATTATGTGATCAAAGCCATTGTTACAAATCGTGTATATTCTGATTACATACTTCACTTGTAATCCGTCTTACTTGATAATGTTCACCCAACCCGATCACATAATGAACTCGTATTCTAAGGCACATTAGATAGTTTAGATTGCAGTTTACTTCATCATATTGTGATATTCATATTGTTGATCAATATATTCTCGTACATTACCTGTATATATCTTGTTCATCATTCATATATTTAGTGATCTTGTAGTTCATTTCTATATCTGTTTATATGCTCGATTATGTTATTGGAACTGCTTTCAGAGGTATGTACTTCACTCTATTCCTGACTGAAAAATATTTTTCAGAGGATCTGAGAGATTGGTGTCCGGCATACTATGGACTTCGACTTATAGATGGTGCAGACTTGGATCTACTAGTTCTGGAGTGATTGTCGGGAGGTTTATTCGGATAATTAGTTTTCATAGTTAGTCTCTTTAGCATTTTGGTACCGGATTTGTTTTCGGCATAGAGTATGAGATTGGATATTGTTTCTATTATTGTTTATATATATTGAATGGATAGTTATGTTAGACTTTCTTGATATCTTCTCGTGCTTTAGAATGTGATTGAGTTTTGTGTTGAGATTTTATTGGCAGACTTCATATTATTGTGAGATTTTAGATAGTATAGTAGACCAAGACAGCGTTCTACCGCCGATTCTACGGCGTAGGCTGGGCGTTGTTTCCGACTTGCATCCCTACATCGGGTGCGGGTCGTGACAACTTTGCTCAGCGAGAAGACTCATTTGAGGCAAAAAAAATTTCAGACTTGGCCCTTCAGGAGTTCAGAATTAGACTTTTTAAGGCTCGCTCGACCGAGGCGAATCATCGCTAAGATGGGTGGCTGCGATGAACTTGTCTTTGCTTAGCCAGCACACTTAAAATATGGACGATATATGCAGTCGCTAGAGAATCACCCCTGCATGCTAATAAAGAATACAACGCTCCTAGCTAAGGGAATAATCCCAACTTATATTGCTTGTGCTAGAACATGAAAATGAAACTTGCTTATAATTGGACCCTTGCATGCTACATTTACCTTGAACAACTAGACCCCGCTATGCCTCGAGTAGAACGATATATATACTCTTCGTAGTGTATTGTTCACTTGCTTACACTGCACATCCCTATATCATGTCGCTCGGCATGTTTCTTACGGTTTCACTCCTCGTTTTACCCTTAGGCTCGTGCCAAACGTAAATATTTATGTTCCATGTGAATGCATGCTTGCCGGCTTATATGTTAACTTGTACTGTTGCCTCGATCCAATACTTGTTATAATAAAATTTATGCCACAATCAAGTAACATTATCGCGTATCGTGCATGCATCTTGTTATCCATAAGACTATCAAATAGTCCTTCTGTGCAATATAAACCTGCAAGTATCTGGGAGCGTTAGGTCGTCAAGGCAATCCCCGAACCAGGAGAATGCATCAAGTCAAGTTGAAATTTGAACGAGAATCATATCAAGTTTAAATCTAAACAAGAATCATGTCATGTGTAGAAAGAATCATAGCTCGTAGAGCAATGCTCATTCAGAACAAGAATCATGGATTATCATGTCAAGTTATGAATTTGGAAGACCCAAGACTTGCATGTCGCGGACAACTTGGAAACAAGGGGGATTATAATATCCCGTTCCATGGACGGTCTTCGGGACACTGGGGCTGATCCTATCCGGATGGAACTCATGTATCCTTTATATGTAGAGAGGGGTGGCGTCTCCACTAACGTCATGCCACCTTCACATAGTATAACATGCTAATTGTCACGTCCTTTATGGCTATGCCAGTGACTCATATTCATATAGATAAGTCATCCTCGCTTAGCGGCTATCCTCATACGAGTCATTGTATCGCATCCAAAAATTGGGAAACACCTAAACGATATGAGTATAAGACATCTATACAAATTGAACAACCTGAGCAATCCATTGAACACTTCAATATCTTCTATAACACACCTAATAATCCGTATAACTCATGGACACGAAACGTAACATCGCTCAAGACACTTGTGTTTGCTTATGCTATCGCCCCTGGATGTCATTATATTTGCTCGTGCTTGATTTAACTTAGTTTGCCTTGGACAGAAAAGGACGGATGGTAAGTTGGTAAGTCTTGCCGTATTCTTTTATATCGCACGACGCACTGCCACACGAGTTAGGCTTTACATCATTGTCATGAAACTGATCCTAAGGCAAGACTAGAAAGATAACTTAATAGATGGTGCACGGAACCTATATAACGTGTTTGAATTTATCGAGCGGGCGAGAATCCTCTCCACAAGTGCATCCACGTACTGATAACCCACCAGATTGCTTGCAGGGTGTGGGAGAACCTCGTTCAGTGCGGATGCCTCCTTCGTGCATGCTAAGGCGTGGAGTCCACTCTTGAGCCTTGGAGCATTGCGATTCGGAACTGAAGCACATATACATGACATAATATTGGAACATCGTCTATGTATCATTCCAAAAATATAGCCACTTGGCACGCTTTTACTGTTTCAGAGAGAGAGGCTTGAGTGACTTGTAATCTCGGCCTAACACCGCCTGTAACACTTGTTCAATATTAATAAAGAGCTTGTTTTAATTCTATACTTGTGTTATTCAATGCTTCCGCTATTGATGACTCTGTAAACTTGTTACCAATCATCTGTGCATTTATAATTCTGTTGTACTCGGACAATCCGTGTGACTCTGTGGCTTAGACCTCTTATCGCCTGTTCATATCATGGCCTTGCACGGGCACGGCTCACGCTTGTGTGGCATCATGCCCAGATGGGTCAAGCGATAGTCCTGCGGGAGCGCTGGCGTGGTGATTCGCACTATGCGGGGATGGCCAATTACCTGCGGGGGATCGGGGCGTGACATAATGGTATTAGAGCGTGGTTTTACGCCTTTGAACTTCATTTTAATTTTCTCAGTTTCGAAAGCTCGTTCGTGGGTTATGTGCACACGCTCTCTCTCAATGTCCCATCAGAATATTCTAAACAATGAGTCTAAATAATTTTAAAGGTGCATGTGAATGATATGATTGCTTGTGCGAAATTATGATACGAAGGCCTTTATGCCGACCTGTGTTAGGCTTTGTGGAAATAGACTCGTGCTAGAATTTGTAAGTTATGTGCGAACCCGAATACCTATACAAGATTTTCCAACTGGTTAGTGTGCGAAAAAGAATATCGTTCAAACGGTTAGCTATGCACATAGCCTTACGGCTAAGTTGTGTTGAGTATCGCGCCAAGACCAATTGGTGCAAGCTAAGTTGTGAAAGAGATTGGAATATCGTTCAGTAAGAAGGATAAGTCAAACTTAGAATGATAACCGATAGAAACCTTATCAGTTTATTGCTTAGGCGAATATTGAGAATCGTGCTTGGATTTTGGAAAATAGCTTAGACGGTATTTTGCGTCATAAGCTACAAATCAAATATGGTTTACTTGGATGACTATCAACATAAATATGTGTAAGAGACTAAGATTTATCAGGTGATACCTAAGTATCGTACAAAAATTCTAAGGAATGACTTGGTGAATATACTAGCGATTGATGCGAACACCGATTGAGGATTTGATTAGGTGACACGATTCCAAGTGGTGTATGGATCATTTAGAAATTTTCTAACAGATTCATAGTTCTCGTGTGATAGTTAGATTGAACGATTGGAGAATGTCTTGAATAAATTATAAGGCTTATATCGAATAGGGATTCATGGAAATGGAAATAGATATCTTGGTTAAGGAAACTTGGAGGATCATGCGAGCAATTTTGGATTGAAATAAATGGATTAAACTTGAATACAATATCGCTCGAATAGAAGTAGTGTAAACTCCCTCACCCAAAATAGGTATTTTGTGTATATTTTATATTATTATATTTATTATATATGTTGAATTTATTTAGAATATGCTCTTAGTTAATTATAAAATAAATTTCTTGATATATTTACTTATATAAATATTCATTTAGAATTATTTTAGGTTATTTTAGATTTTTGGAGATTTTTCTAGAATTTTTGGTAATTAAAACTTAGAAAACATAAATTTCTAGGACTTCTATGATTTACTATACGACCATACTTGCATGTCGCTCTACCAAATATTTATTTTAGTTTAAAATAGTTAATTATATTTTTTGTAATTTATTTAGAATTTTAAGAAATTTATTTAGATTTTAAAATTATTTAGGATTTATTTGGATATATATAGTCTTAATATTAGATAGACACTATTAATAAGATTTTATAAATTATTTATATTATCTTTAATTATATTTAAGATTATAAATTATTAAGATAATTTCAAACTCTATTTTAAATTAATTCAAATCCTGAACCTACTAGAAAATCAACTTCATGCATATCCTATCCTTATTTAAATTTATCATAATCCTATCCAAATTAACCAATCCTATTCTTATTTAATTAAGTAGTGTCCACCATTATAAATACCTCATCCTTCATATTTTTCTTTCCCAAATTTCTCTCTTTTTCGTCCAAAAAATAGTCAAAATTCGTCATAAATTCAGCCTCATTTTCTACTAGTTATGACGAATTAAAAAGACGATATCTCCTAGCTCCGGACTCCAAACACGCTCCAGTTTTTTTTGTTAGAACGATAATGAGGTTAGCTTTCTGATAATATAAATTGTTTTTCTAAATTGTTAGTATTAAATTCTGGAAAATTCGTAGAGCACAGCATATCCGAAAATAGACGTGTTTCGATGTTTTCACGATTCTGGGAGAACCAGGAATCAGAATCACGAACCGTTTAAAGTTTCGGAAAGCTAATGTCGAGATCATCGACATATATTTTTCGCAGAATTTATTTCGATGTATTTATATACTGTTAATTCTGTAGAACTTCTAGGTTAGAATTTAACCATCGGTGCACAATACAAAATTTGTATGTGCCATAATTCTCAAACGAATTTGAATTCAGATGAGCCATAAATTCCAGTATATTTTTGATGCTGAAATCTACAGGAAATCATGCATGAAATTCGAGTTTGTATCGGTTGACTTTTTGGTCAACAGATCGCCTCGATTTGCGTGCCATGAGTCTCGAGTTGATAAAATTCAGTTTCTTTGGACAAAATTTAGGAATTAACATAAAAATCAGAATAATAAGATTAAAATAGGATTTTAGAGTAATTATTCCAGAATTAAATAAATTAAAATAAATTAATGGTCATATTATTATATAGTTATATGAATATATATGTAAGTAAATGCTAATTGATAATTATGACTAAATATTCAGACTGTATGACCCTAGGACATCGTGGACTATCCCATACTTACCTTAACCATGTTGACCCTAAGAACTTGTGAATTTGTCTGCCTTGCGTACACTAACGTACTGGCATAGACACCTGTCAGTTGACTGACTGATTTCGTACAGTACTTGAAGACGCGACACCCGCGTAATTCAATGCGTAATTGACCGTGTTAGATGACTAGTATTACTCCTAGTATACCCCCTGATTCCAGTGTAAATGTAGTTGAGTATGTGCTAGGGTAATGACTAATGATTCTATTATATTATATTATATGTGCATAGGATGTTGGATTTATTCTGCACGACTTTTGGAGCAGGTTATTGGTACATCGCAGCTTTCTTGCCAGGCAAGTATACCTTGCCATTGTACTGTTATTTATATTCCATATGTTGTATGCATCTTTATTTTCTGTCCTTAGTTCATATATTTTAATTGTTATTTAAAATGCTCGCGACGGTGACGCCGCGATAGGTTTTTATTTATGTATTGCATTGACCTTGTTCATGAGACTACCCCATTATCATGTAGCACCATTAGGTTTCATTTGACTGTGACATATATTTTTACACGAGTTATGAGTCTCATATAGATCACGGACGCACGTATTGACTGATCATCGGTACGTGTGGGACGTGCGTTAGGAATAACTGCTGTTAGAAATTTTGCATGCTAGTAGACTTGGCAGTTATTAGAGGTCCATGGACATAGCCTATTGTAGTACGGTGGTCCCATCCTTGTCCTTGTTTGGTTGCAGGATTGGGCTAGGGTACTAAGAATAGGCTATGGACCAAATTGTGTCATGGATGTGACATGCTTAGAGCATTGGGTGGGGAGAACAACAAGTACCACATTTGAGCTCCTTTACACTTTTTCTCCTGTACGCCCGGATTCTCCGCTGGAGATACGGGTCATGATGACCACTATATATTATGTACTATCAGGCGGGCCACCGGCGTTCAAAAGACGACGTGCCTTTTAGGCCCCTGGATCTCCAAAAGAGAACCATGCCAAATCCCAGTTTTCAGCCAGATAGCTCACTTGTGGGGAAAGTTGTTCTTAACTGCATTCACTTTAGATGGTTAGGCGACCCATTGGGTATTTATTTCAGTACTTTATTGGCATGTGTTTAAGTATACTTGTTATGTCCCTCTGAGGACCTGGTCTGCTGCCAGGTGTGCCTATTCGTGAGTATTTGCAGGAGCGCAGAATTGGAAGGATATAGATGCTTCGTGGATGTCTTCTCTTCGAGCCGTGATTGGTAGCTGGTACTTATATTGTTTGAGTGAGTTGTACTTATATTGTATTTACTTTTCCTATTTGAGTTGGTAGTGGATTTATTTCCATCCAACTATCATCCTTAGATACTTCTTGTTGAGATCTAGTTTCATAGATACTGGTTATTTCTTTCTATATGATTTTGGTGGATGAGATTTATATTTTACCCTGTGACTTGTATTATATTTTATACCACTTGTGGATTTGATATTCATATTACAGCGTACGTATGGGTTTGGCTTCCATATATTGGAGTTGTCATATCCATACGGCTGGCATGCTTACGTGTCCTAGTCCTACGTATTTTTGGGACTGGGGCGTGACAAGTAGCCCGAGAATGAATATTGTGGTTCGAGAAAAGAGATAAGTGACAACGGATTTTACTTGGAGTTTGGAAGAAAGATCTTGAATCTAGTTCGAAATGATAACCTTCGAAATCAGTCCCAACGAGAATGATTATCCTGCGGGAGCGCCGGCGTGGTGATTTCATATACGGCGGGGATGATCGAACTCACGGGAACATGTTTGGTGATTATTTCAAACGAACTCGATGAATAGAACATATCAAAAATGGATATACTTTGGCTCGAATATTTAAAACTTAGTTTCTTGAGGAATGCTAAAAGTAGACTATGTATTTACTGAACGGTAACATTGAAGTTGGATGATTTTGCTAGACGAATTATAACCACTGCATGAATGGACATGACTTGATAGATTTTATATATATCTTGAATAGAGTAAAGTAAAATGATAAGGTGTCTTGATCGTTTTGAAGATAACCATAATGTTCAAACGTTCTTGTCTTATGCAAGCGTAACTCTATGCTCGTGCATACGTCACTCCCGGATTAGTACAATTATCTAGCGGGAGCATTGGCGTAGTGATCTCACGTGCAACGAGGGTGATCGAACTTGCGGGAGATCGGAAGGTGACAACTGATGGATTGTCTTGACTTTTGGTTCGACACGATAAGACGAATTTGGAAATGCAAGTGGATCGGAAGTATTGCAAGGATAAGTTAGCCTAGAACCTGGGATAAATCACGCTCGATGGTTTCGTGAACGGATACATGAATCTTGTTGGATGACTTAGAGTTATAAACAAAGGTTTATAATTGAATCTTGGCTTGGTGGTCTAGACTTAGAAATGGATATATGGATTCTATCTAAACATGTTTGAAGAGATAGACTATACAAATCACTAGGCTTGTCTTGCAACTTGGATATATCATAGATTTGACTGAACGGACTCGACCCCTGTATAAACGAATGTGCAAATGAGAGTAGGATGATCCGTGCTCGATGTTTAAAAATCTGGGTGAAATGAGCTTGGGTAGAATACCCCTTATAAATGAACAATGGTTTGACCTTAGGAATTAGGGCGAACATCGTACGACGAATTTGCACGATGAATCGTGTGCTTGAACTTGTACCTATGACCTTGTGAGCTGACCTAGAAATTAGGCAGATGACCCTGTGCCGAGTGAATGAACTTTTGTGACCCACTTTAGAACATTGCTTGAACAAAGTCATAGAACTGGGGCAACAAGACTTAGTGTTAGACTGGGAATGGTAAGCGTGTGCTATGTTTGACCCGAACGGATGGACGCTAGTCGGTAGACCGAATAGATCGTGCTTAACGGTAGTGAAAATGCTTGATTTGAGTCGGATTAGAAAATAACTTGGATTTTTATTGACCCTGTCAGAAGTATCATTGTGATTCATAGGACGAGAACCCTTAAGATTTTTGCAAGTAGCTTGTCCGATTTTACTATCACTAAGTTTGGTTGAATGCATATGTTTGAGGGACGCCTTGAACGTGTGCACGATCCAAGAATCAATGATATGTTGAACTCGAGTGCGAAGACTTCGCTATCGCTAAGTTGGTTGACATGCATATGTTTGAAGGACGCTTTGAATATGTGCCCGATCCAGACTCACGATATGCTGATCTTGAATGCTAGTGCAAGTGAATATGTTAGATCCGCATAGACAAGTATAACGACTTGTATAAGTTTGCCTCAGCCTTAGATCACCATTCAAGATGGACTATAACGGATCCTGCGTTAAGCAATATGTTCCGCGCTAAGGCGCAATAGAGACCAAGTCAGAACTTGGATTGGATGATAGAGTCATTCAATGAGACCGACCCAGCATGCACACGACCCGGTATAAGGAACGAGTAGGAAATTTTGTTCGAACGGATCTAGTGGTACCGATCGCTACGCTTGAGATAGGTTCAATAGTGCGATAGAACGGCTTACGCTCAGGAAGTCTCGAGGACGAGACTTTTCCTGAGTGGTGTATAATGTAACAACCCGTTCCGCTCAAGCGGACAGCCAATTCAAATGGCGCAAGTTCAACGACCCTACCCGCTTTGCTCAGCGAAAAGACTCGTTTGAGGCAAAATAATTTTTTATACTTGGCCCTTCAGGAGTTCAGACTTAGTCTTTCAGAGGCTCGCTCGGAGTATCGCTCGACCGAGGTGAATCATCGCTAAGATGGGTGGCTACGATGAACTTTTCTTTTCTTAGACAACACACTTAAAATATGGACGATATATGCTAGTCGCTAGAGAATCACCCCCTACATGCTAATAAAGAATACAACGCACCTAGCTAAGGGAATAATTCCAACTTATATTTTTTGTGCTAGAACATGAAAATGAAACTTTGTTTATAATTGGACCCTTGCATGCTACATTTTCCTTGTGCAACTAGATCCTACTTTGCCTCGAGTAGAACGATATATATACTCTTCGTAGTGTACTGTTCACTTGCTTATACTGTACGTCCCTAGATTATGTCACTCGGCATGTCTCTTATGGTTTCACTCCTCGTTTTACCCTTAGGCCTGTGCCAAACATAAATGTTTATATTTTATGTGAATGCATGCTTGCCTGCTTATATGTTAACTTGTATTGTTGCCTCGATCCAATACTTCCTACAATGAAACTTATGCCACAATCAAGTAACACTATCGCGTATCGTGCATGCATCTTGTTAGCTAGAAGACTATCAAATAGTCCTTCTGTGCAATATGAACCTGTAAGTATCCGGGACTGTTAGGTCGCCAAGGCAATTCCCAAACCAGGGGAATGCATCAAGTCAAGTTGAAATTTGAACGAGAATCATGTCAAGTTTAAATCTGAACGAGAATTATGTCATGTGTAGAAAGAATCACAGCTCGTGGAGCAATGCTCGTTCAGAACATGAATCATGGATTATCATGTCAAGTTGTGAATTTGGATGACCCAAGACTTGTATGTCGCGGACAAATTAAAAACAAGGAGGATTACAATATCCCGTTCCACGGACAGTCTCCGGGGCACTGGGGCCGATCCGATCCGGATGGAACTCATGTAGCCTTAATGTGTAGAGCGGGGTGGCATCTCCGCTAACTCTGTGCCACCTTCGCAGAGTGTAACAGGCTAATTGTCACGTCCTTTATGGCTATGCCAGTGACTCATGTTCATATAGATAAGTCATCCTTGCTTAGCGGCTATCCGCATGTGAGTCATTGCATCATATCCAAAAATCAAAAAATACCTGAATGATATGAGTATAAGACATCTATACAAATTGAACAACCTGAGCAATCCATTGAACACTTCAACATCTTCTGCAACACACATGATAATCCGTATAACTTGTGGACCCGAAACGTAACATCGCTCACAACACTTGTGTTTGCTTATGCTATCGTCCCTGGATGCCATTATATATGCTCGTGCTTGATTTAACTTGGTTTGCCTTGGACAGAGAAGGACGGATGGTAAGTTGGTAAGTCTCGTCGTGTTCCTTTATATCGCACGACGCACTGCCACACGAGTTAGGCTTTACATCATTGCCATGAAACTTATCCTAAGACAAGACTAGAAAGAAAACTTAATAGATGGTGCGCGGAACCTATATAACGTGTTTGGATTTGTCGAGCGGGCGAGAAGTCTCCCCACCAGTGCATTTACGTAATGATAACCCACCAGATTGCTTGCAGGGTGCGGGAGAACTTCGTTCGGTACAGATGCCTCATTCGTGCGTGCTAAGGCGTGGAGTCCACTCTGGAGCCTTGGAGCGTTGCGATTTGGAACTGAAGCACATATACAGGATATAATGTTGGAACATCGCCTATGTATCATTCCACAAATATAGCCACTTGTCACGCTTTTACTGTTTCAAAGAGAGAGCCTTGAGCGACTTATAATCTCGGCCTAGCGCCGCCTGTAACACTTGTTCAATATCAATAAAGAGCTTGTTTTAATTCTATACTTGTATTATTAAATGCTTCTGCTATTGACGACTCTGTGAACTTGTTACAAATCGCTTGTGCATTTATAATTCTGCTGCACTCGGACAATCTGTGCGACTCTGTGGCTTAGACCTCTTATCGTCTGTTCATATCATGGCCTTGCACGGGCGCGGCTCACGCTCGTGCAACATCACGCCCAGATGGGTCAAGCATCGTCCCGAGGGAGCGCTGGCGCGATGATTCGTGCCCAGCAGGGACGGTCGATTACCTGCGGGAGATCGGGGCATGATACTCCCTGGTTTGCCTTTCAACTCCTGACACCTTTCTGAAATTCTAAAACTTGGCTCTGATACCACACTGTTGGGAACAAAACGCAAAAAACCGTTCCCCAAATCAGAGAGTACCTGCGAGAGAATTGAGCAAAACGCACAAAAAAAAAATACCAAACACAAATTGCAGACACAGAGATTTTTACGTGAAAAATCCAGATGGAAAAAATCACGGGACGATCGGAGTCCAACCCTGAAGAAACTCCACTAATGAAATAAAAAGATTACACCCTTAACAAGCTCCTCACTGATCCAACACGGATCACTGCAACTCTGTGGAACAGAAAATAGATTACAACCACACAAAAAAAAGACAATGAGAAATATCCCAAATTGATCTCCTTCTCTGAAACGACTTTCAATAATTCTTTCTCCTCTCCAAAGTTGCCACCTTTTTTTTCCTCTCTCTTATTTTTTTCCATGTTGTTGTATATTTTATGAGCTTTTATATAAACCCTTGCATGAATTATGGTTTCCATATGAAAATATATATATGGAAGCCAAAAATATTTTGGAAATTTAATTACATTCAATAATATATTTAATGGAAATCAAATCATAAATTAGCTTACCATAAATTGGAAATCCAATTATATGGAAAGTTAATATATGTAAGATCCAATAAACAAAGCCAGGAAGCCGACTATGTGATTCGTTAAATAAGCAAAGCCATGAAGCCGACTATGTGATTGGTTAAGTCAGAACCAGCCTATGGGGCGGAAGTACACAAGTTTTAGTTTATTTCAGACTGAACTTAAAACAAATAAATGTTGTGTCACAATTGTCGTATCCATATCTTATTGTGTACATAATGTAGCGTGTTTGATCAATGTAAAGTCATGTCCAATATACAAAAAAAAAAAAAAAAAAAAAAAAATCTTGACAAAAAAAAAAGTTTACTAGGTAAACTCTTTTAGGCATAAATTGGAACATTAAGACCTTTTGGTATCATCTTTCGCCATCAACAAAGAATCCACAATGCGACAGAACTCGTCGAGGATGCGGGGGTTTGAACGGCAAGAAAAGTGCTGGCGGTGGGGCTTAACGATACTGTCTTCATTCGGTTGTCGTTGCAGTCCGACGACGATTTCATGATCTCGATTATGATGTGGATTAACGATTGAAGATGAAACAAAAAATGTGAGTTATAGAGATATGGATTGAGTGAGGGATGAATGTTCATATGAGAAGAGATGATGGAAAGATGGGGGCACTCGATATCATGGTTCTTGTGAAGGAATAGTTTACGGTGTACATTTTTTTTGTATTGTATAGTGTACGTAAAATAGTGAGAGAAAAAATAGAACTATCAAAATTATTTAACGGATACATGATAAAAATATTTTCAATATACTTAGTTCTCCGTCCTTATAACAAAATTGTATAAAAAATAAAAAATAGATTAAACAAATATAAAAAATTGGGCAATCCAATAATGGCGGATGGATGTAGGATGAGACTGATGAGGATGAGGATGAGGATGAGGATGAGGATGGTGGTGCTCACATCGGGCATAGAGAAATGGATACTGATGTGAACGATGAGGATGAAGAAGAGATGGGAGATGATGCCGCGGAGGACATTGGTAGAGGTGGAAATGCAGATGAAGAAGATTTTCCTTCGGAGTACAGTGACTAAGCGAGATTATAAATAATGAAAGAAGTGTATTACCTATACAAATACAATGGTACTTCTTTTTTCTTTTAAATGTAATGTTTTTCTATTATATAACAGTTTTTCTTTTATTTTTTACAAGAGCTGTTTCAGTTCCTTAAATTGTTGAATTTGCATCAGTAACTTTTATGTTGCCATGTCCTGTTAGCATACTCTGTTCCTGTGGTTAGAGTTGAGCATTATTCGGTTATGGACCAAAAGTCGAATCGAACCGAATAAGAAATTTGGTTCGGTTTAAAAAAATTCGATTCGATTTTCGATTTTGAAAATACTAAATATTTTTATTCAGTTTTGATTAAAAATCAAAAACGAATAAAAAAATTTAGTTTATATATATATATATATATATATATATATATATATATATATATACTAGTAAATTCACGTGCGTTGTACATAAAATAATTTTTTTCTTTTGATGTATAGTTGATTATATTTTAATTATAATTAGTTATTGATATATTTGTTTATATTATCTAATTATAAACAAAAAATTCTTGTAAGTCATAGGGTTAAGACGTGAGGTATTATTTCTAGTTGGCTGAGTTCAAATTCCTGTAGTGTTACTTATAACATATTAAAAAAATTTCTATAATTTTTTATGTAATATTAATTTTTAAAAAATAATTAATTGATGATATATATACATACGACTTAGACAGTTCATTTTTTAGCCGTTTTGAAATCGCATTATATTGTGATATATATATATATATATATATATATATATATATATATATATATATATATATATATTAACAAAAAAAAATACAAATAAATTGAAAAATAGAATGAACCGAAAATCGAACCGATTTAATTCGGTTCGGCTTTGTTTGATTATAGATTATTTCGGTTCGATTTTTGTTTTGTTTATTCAATTTTTGGTTATTCAGTTAGATTGAAATCGAATGAATCGAATGCTCGTCCCTACCTATGGTTACTACTTTGGTGTGTTAACATATCAATTGACAACAACGGCAGGTGGATAATTACATAATCTACCTGCAAACTTCTCTATGAATTTTGTTGAACTTGTATCAGTTGACTCCTGTACATTCATGCAAAATGCTGATGATATCGCAGGCCATACTCTAATCATGTATGGCTGTATTAGAAATTTATGCACTCTGACGTAGGCAATTATCGGCATTCTTTTGGCTAACTCATGGACCTGTAGAAATCTAGCGGTACATGTACTTCTTTGGTTAAATTGTGCGCCTTTACTAGCTGTAATAATGGTAAGTTTACTACCAAACGCTTACAACATTTTTACAACACTCTCATCCTCCTGCTATATGGACCACTTCCAGTTCCACATTTCCTCCAATGAACGATCGTCATGTGACGTTTCGGCCACGTGACGACCACATGGATAGCCATCGAATTCCACTTCTCTCTTATCCTCCAATGTATGGCCGTCACGTGGTAGTTGTAAGAGGGTTGTAAGTATTTGATTTTAGTCATAGCACAGTCCTTATTAGCTGTATGCAGCGGCAAACACAGAAATATAAGAGGGAAAGTCAATCTCAAATATTTTGTTGTAGTCATAGCATAGTCCTTGCTTGTTGTATGTAGCAGCAAACACACAGCAGCAAACACAAAAATATAAGAGGACAAGTCAATCTCAAATATAAATTATTTTTTTTAAATTTTTGTTAAATAAAATTTATTACATCAAAAAAATTGTTATTCCTTGCAAGATATCTAAGTAGTTAACAACACGTCAACAATCTGATTGTTCCTTGCCGCACCAATCGAATATATATATTTTATTAAATAAAATGTGTTGTATCAAATTTTTTTATTCGAAAAATTTTAGTGAGAGCATAAAAGTTTAATATATTTATAAAAAAAGCATAAAAGTTTCTAAATTTACATCAAAAGCATTAAAACGTCCTTCGGAAGGACGTTTTACGTTTTTCCGTTAGCTTCCGTTAACGGTTGTAATTAGACATTAAAAAAAAATATAAAACGCCCTTCCGAAGGACGTTTTCTATTTTTATTTTATTTTAATATTTTCTCTCCTCTCTCTCCTCTCTCCTCTCTCTTCTCTCCTCTCTCTCTCTCCCCTATCTCATCTCTCCTCTCTCTCCTCTCTCCTGTCCGTCCGCTCCCCTCTCTCTCCTCTCCTCTCCTCTCCTCTCCTCTCTCTCCTACTCAAAGTAATATATATATATATATATATATATATATATATATATATATATATATATTCTCTTTCTCAGCAAAGTAAAAAATATATATATATATATATATTTATTTATTTATTTTCTCTTTCTCAGCAAAGTAAAATATATATTTATATTTATATATATATATATATATATATATATATATATATATTCTGATTTTTCCTTAAAGCAGGTATTGCAGCAATCCGTACCCGAAGGAGGAGCACTACCGGGTGTGCAACTGGTGCTTAAGAGAGGAAGGGGGCAGATCCTCGGCTCGTGAATCCGCCACCGGCAACAACAACATCTCCTCGACATCCGGTGGTGCTAACCGAGACGGTCTGGGAGGAGTCATGTTGCACCGGGGTTCCTTCTCGACGTCGGACATGAACAAGCCCATCAAGAAGCAAGCGGTGCCAAAGAGGTCAACGTCTTTTTTTTATTTTATTTTTTTTAATTTTTTTTAATTTTTTTTTAATTTTTTAAATTTTTTAAATTTTTTAAATTTTTAATTAATTTTTAATTTTTTCCCGAAAAAAAAATATAAAAAAAATGTAAAATGCCCTTTTACATTTTTTTTAATTTTTTTTAAATTTTTTTAATTTTTTATTAATTTTTTAATTTTTTATTAATTTTTTTATTTTTTTTCGGGAAAAAAATTATTAAAAAAATGTAAAACGCCCTTCACAAGGGCGTTTTACATTTTTTTAAATTTTTTAATTTTTTTTTTAGATTTTTATTAAATTTTTATTAATTTATTAATTTTTTATTAATTTTTTATTAATTTTTTTATTTTTTTTCAGGAAAAAAATATTAAAAAAATGTAAAACGTCCTTCACAAGTGCGTTTTACTTTTTTTAAATTTTTTTTTAAATTTTTATTAAATTTTTATTAAATTTTATATTTTTATTAATTTTTTATTAATTTTTTATTTTTTTTCGGAAAAAAAAATATTAAAAAAATGTAAAACGTCCTTCACAAGGACGTTTTACATTTTTTTAAAATTTTTTTAATTTTTTTTAATTTTTTATTAATTAAAAAATATTAAAATATTATTTTTTTTATTATTTTATACTTCCTGCCACGTGTCTTTCTCCTGAAAAAAAAATTTAATATTTAAATAAAAACGTCCTTCTAATGGACGTTTTTATTTAAATATTATTATTTTTTCTTTTTCTTCACTCTCCCCCCTCTCTCTCCCTATTCCTCTCCCGCTGTCTCTCTCCCTTCTCTCTCTCCCTCTCCATCTCCCTCTCCCGCTGTCTCTCCTCTCTCTCTCCCTCTCCGCTCTCCCGCTCCCGCTGTCTCTGCTCTCTCTCCCTCGTCCGCTGTCTCTCTCCTCTCTCCCTCTCCCTCTGTCTCTCTCCTCTCTCCCTCTCCCTCTCCCGCTGTCTCTCTCCCTCTCCCTCCTCAGCCTGCAGCAAGCCGGTCGAGAGAGACTTGGAGAGAGGAGAGAGGAGAGAAATTAAAAGAAGAGAAAGGCTTGGAGAGAGGAGAGAAGAGAGAGAGGAGGGAGAAAAAAAAATTAATAAACAATATAAAATGTCCTTCGAAAGAGCGTTTTGTATTATTTTATTTATAATTTATTTTTTTCTTTCTGTTCCGTTAATGGAGTTAAAATATAACGACGGAAAAGCGTAAAACGCCCTTTGGAAGGACGTTTTAATACTTTTACTGTAAATTTTAAAAATTTGTTGCTTTTTTTATAAATTTATTAAACTTTTACGCTCTCAGTAAAATTTTCCGTTTTTTATTTATTAATAATATTCCTCGTCAAATAGCTACTTTCTGCTCCGGTTGTTCCGTACAACAATTTTCTTTGGTTAAAAATATAGAATATAGGATGTCGGAAGAATGCGAGGAGCATGAGGACTGTTTGTTTGATTTGGTATGGTCTCTCTGCTGTCATCGTCTACATACAAAATATATATAATATTCACAAGGTTGATCTACCTTTCCTCAGCCGTGATGAACTTTAATGACGCATTTAATGCAACACAAGATGATGGAATACAGTGGGCCGGGTCATTAATGCCGCAGATCATTACCAGCAGCGAAGAAGAGGGTTTTATTACACATTTCCTCTTAGGATAAATTGCAAAAAATTACTACTTAAATTTGTGTTTTTGTAATTAGACATTTTCAAATTTTAAAAAAAAAATTTCTCTTAAATTCTACTGTTAACGTACGTCATATTTGAAGTAAAATGACTAATATATCCAATCATAACCCTAACTCTCTCTCCCCCTTCTCCCCCCCCCCCCCCTCCTGCTTCGATAGCGGCGGTGCAACAACGGCGATGGCGCGACAACAATGACGGCGGGGTACGCGGGAGAGGCACGAGGGGGAGGAGAGGGTAGCTCAGGAGAGGCACAAGAGTAGCGGGTAGGAGGGGGCCGGGTTGGAGGCGCGGGGGGAAGGAGGGGGGAGGTCGGGGGAGGTACGGAGGTGGCGCGAAGAAGGAGGGGGAGGCGCGGGTGGGGGGTGGGAGTAGGGGGGAGTTGGCTGCTGGGAGGTGGGAGGAGGGGAGAGAGGCATGGAGGTGGCACGGAGGAGAAGGGACGGGTTGAAGGCGCGGGGGGAAGGAGGGGCAACCTGGGGGAGGGGGGGCACGGGGGTGGTAAGGAGGAGGAGGAGGAGGGGGAGGCGGGGGGGGCTTGGCGGTGGGGAGGAGGGGATGTGGGCGCGGGGTGGAGGGATAAGGGCTCAGGTGGGGAGAGGGAAAGGGGTGGGAGGGAGAGGTAGTTTAGATATTTTACTTTTTTTACAACAACTAATAGTCAACCCTTACGACCAGTTGATGGAAGGGGTCATTTTTATCCAATTATTAATTACGGAAGAATTTATTTGCTATATTTGTTTATTGAGTCTTATTTGCTAACGAGCCAACTCTAAGGATTTTTTTTTTTTTTTTTTGCACTTTACCCTTTCCTCTTACGATTTTTTTTTCTCCTGTGAGATCACTTGACCCCCCAAGTGTGTCATCTCCTTACTGCATGTGTAGGAAGTAATATGTAGTAATATTTGAGCTTGAATCAATTAAACTCATTTAATAGCCCAACTTTCTAAACCAAACTCTATGCATCTCACCTAACTCCCAAAGACTATCTTAATACCATAATCATTTTATTTTCTCACCATGCGTTACGCTAACATTGGCCAATTCTTATCGAACGACTTTATCGTTCAATGCTATCGAGTTATACTCAACTCACTCGTTGCACTCCCGATTCAAAGTCTACTGCACCTGGCGTAGGGCTGTATTACTCAAACACGGAGTATTCTATAACTCAATGGGCACTTACAACTCATAATGGGGTGTACATGTCCAACTTGTTATATTATCTAACATAGGAACCAAATGCATCTGAACACATATGACAGTTTACTTGATGTCGCCTATCGAAACCCATCTTTACGCCTAACCCAAAAACTTGAATCTCGGCAAATTTTCCAATCTCATTTGCATCAAATCTCTCTGAATCACCGTCAAATCTCGCTAAGTAAATTCACACCCAATTACCTACGTATTCTGACTCAGTCTATATTGCGCCTTAGCACAGAGCTAAATTGCCCACCTGGGGTACGCTCTAATCCTTTGCGTCTTTTGGTTCAATCGAACTTAACTTCCTATTCGTTTTACTCGTTCCGTTCGCACGAGTACTTAATCATTTTATCCGAATGATCCCTTCGTACAAATATTACATTCCCAAACTCAGTCTCTTACTGCGCCTTAGAGCAGAACTATTCCGGTAGCACGGGGAACGATATAATCTCTCCATTGTGAAAATTTAGGTTGAGGCTAACCTATTTCAGTTGCCATACTCATCCATGCGAATCCGAACATTTCCCTTTGCAGCTGCATCAAAGTTATGCATATCGCTAAGTCTGGATCGTACCCATATTCAAGGCGTCCCCCAAATATGTGTATTTCAACCAAGCTTAGTGACAGCTAAGTCTGACAAGCTACTCGTGAAAATCTTTCGAAACGCGGATCGTTCTGCTATATAAATGACCGAACACTGGTTCGATTTAGTTATCATCTACTCCAATCTCACCCAATTTCAAGTTTAGCATTACTAATAGCAACGTACATCATCCAAGCGATGATCCAACTCAACACGCCAACTTACCATCAAAATCACCAACTCTAATCGTGAGAGTCCGTCCGATAATTCTCTAATACCGTCTTATTCCTCACCGTCGCATAACCGATTCGACCAAATCAATTATTACCCGAGTCCTATCTTGCATTCCGTTTGTTTCAACGCGAACGTTGCTAGTGTATATTCCCAACTCCAAATCCTAACTCTAAGTCTCGTTGCCCCAGTTCCATCATTCTTTCCGAACGATACTCTGAAGTCAGCCACTCCAGTTAACTCAAGGCACAGGGTCGTCTGCCTAGCCACTAGGTCAGTTCGCAAGGTCATACAGTTCAAATTTACGACTCATCGTGCAACCGAATTGCACAACGCTCGCCCAGAACACCCTAAGGTCAAACCATTGTTCCTTTACACGGGTATTCTACCCAAGCTCGTTTTACTCAGATTTCTAAACATCGAGCACAGATCATCCTATCACACCAACACTCTCGTTCAACCGAACCCACGATACGCTCACGTTGTAGGCTCAATCCATCGATTCACACACACTTATCTTTATCATCACGTTTTGATAGAATTCACTAATCCATCCTCTACTTCTTTATTTCATATTCTAGACTAACTCCTCACCCCAAAAATCCTTAGATTCATTCGTATCATGAAACTTGTCTTTTCGTATCGAACCACAATCAAAATGATCCTTCAATTGTCACGTTCCGGTCTCCCGCAAGTTCAATCATCCCCATCGGACGTGAGATCACCACGCCAACGCTCCCGCGGAATGATCGTACTTATCCGGACGTGACGCATGTGCGAACAAGAAGTCGTACTCGCACAAGACAAGAAGGTCAATCGTTATGGTTATCATCGAACGAACAGACACCCTATCGTCACCTTTAGTTTTATCCCAAGTTGTACCTTAATCCATCGAGCCATGTTCTTCTACAAACCGTTCTTATCGCCACCCAAGTTCGTCTAACCAAACTGTCCAACATCAATATTACCATTTGATCGCTTCTTAGTCTATTCTTGGCATTCCTCTACAACTAAATTCAATTCTCAAACCCAAATTTATCCCATTTGATACGTTCCATTCATCGAGTTTGTTTGGAATAATCACTGAACATGTTCCCTTTGAGTTCGATTATCCCCGTTGTACGTGAATCACCACGCCGGCGCTCCCGCGGGATAATCGTTCTCGCTGGGACAGATTTCGAATGTTATCCTTCCGAACTTGATTTCAAGATCGTTCCTCCACACTCCAAGCCAAATCTGTTACCGCTTAACTCGATGCATCAAACTCACTATTTTACTAACTAGCATCAATCCATACTATCTTTCAACCATTGTTATGGTCTAAAATCTCCCAAAATTTTGAAATCATCGCATTCGTACTCAAACCGAACTCTATCGAGCGATATCCTACTCAAATCCAAATTTTCCATACACGCTATCCTTGGTTTGCTCCATTATTTCCGATCGCACTTCTCCGATCACATTTCAAATTATTCAATCTCAACTCAAGTTCTTAACTCACTTGTTTCAACTCAAAATCGCTCGTACAATCCTTTAAGTTTCCCCATCCATGTAATCAATTCCAATTGCCATGAATTCCTATTCGATGCAAGCCTTATCCCTTATTCAAATCATTATAACTCGTTCAACCAAGTATTGCATGCTCCTGCAAGTTCGCTTACTCGATAGGCATTATTTATTTACACTAAAGCTTTACCCGAACTCGTCGCTTGCCGCTAGACTCGCTTAATACTCCGAAATCCCTGATTCGTTCGAATACTTCTAAACCGACCAATACACCACTCAGGGTTCGAGTTATACTCCATAAATTTATACAACTCGTTATATCCACAGTTCGCATAATCGAACAGGGGACTTATCACTTACACCACTTAGGAATCGAGTCATCCTGATAACTCTTGAATCCCGTTCGCATCCTTCACTCGTATTCCCCATTCGTTCCTTAGAACTCCAACACAGTCCCTATTTATCGCCTTAGCAATCTTAAACTCGTATACCTCTATTCATAGTCCTTCATACAGACTATGCTGTAAATCATAACTTATCGCTATGAACAACCGTCTGAACTATATCTGAAATTCCATACACGATTCCCATCACTCGCCTTAGCGGCACTCCGATAGCGTCTTTATCGATTTTTCTGCTAAGTCAAACCTTCTTCTTATCCGAACAACCAAATCTCGCTGCAACTCTCTAGCACCAAGGGTCTTGGTGCATTTTACTCAATACAACTTGGCCAAAAGGCCAAGTGCATAGGCCACTGTCTTAACGATATATCGTCTCGTACTCTACTCGCTTGGTGTTTTCATATAGACATATAACTTGCCGATTATAACACGAGCCTACTCTCACAATGTCTTTCTCAGGTTGGGACAAAAGCCCATGCATCATAATCCCGTTCAAGCAATCGTATAGTTCACACGCACTTTTCAAAAATATTTAGACTTATTGTATGGAACATCCATCGAAGCATCGAGAGAGAGCATCTACCACTTCTTCAAACACACAAGTTCAAGACTGAGAGAATCAAAACGAATTCCAAGGACGTAAAGCCGTGCTCTGATACCAATATGTCACGTCCCGATCTCCCGTCGGAATCGGCCGTCCCCGCTAGGCGCGAATTACCGCGCCAGCGCTCCCGCGGGACGTACGTTTCCATCGGGACGCGATGCTGCACGGGCCTGGGATTGCGCCCGTGCAAGGCAAATACCGAAACGGCCGTTGATAACTAGTTCACAGAGTCGTCAAAGCGGAAACATAACATAAACACAAGTATTGAATCCAAATCAAGCTCTTTATTGATATGAAGTGAAGATTACAAGCGGCGCTAGGCCGAGATTACAAATCGCTCATGCTCTCTCTCTCTCTCTCTCTCTCTTACAATGAATATACCCTTAGGCTCAGAACCAATACAAACAATCTGGATGATGATGTTCTCATACATTATGTCTCATATATGCGAGCTCCGGGTCCGTGCGCCACGCTCCAAGACACCAAGTGATGTCCGGCGCCTCATTGCATTAGCGATCTCCGAATCCGTACGAGTTCCCCCCTGCACCCTGCATACAGACTGGTTGGGTATCAGTACATTGAATGCACTGGTGGGGAGGCCTCTCGCCCACGCCACAAAACAAGCACGTTCATTAGTTATGTGCACCGACTGATTTTGTTGTCTTTCTATTCCTTTGCCTTAGGATCAGTTACATGGCAATATAAAGAAAGTAATCTCCGTGTCAGCTCAAGAGTGTCATAATAATGAACAATTGAGTTCACCTTACCATTTCTTACCATTCGGCATTCCCTGTCATATGCAGCAATATAAGCAATAATTTACGGAATAACAAGAACAACTATAAAACCCAAGTGTTATGCCGTGCCTCTGCCTCACAAGACCCATTTTACTAGAACTATGTGTGATACCGTGCATCCATTCTACTTATGCAAATTATCGTGCAAACGCACTCCTTCCCGTTTCTCCTTCTCTCAATGCGGATAGCCGCTATGCAAACATGACTTATCTACATGAAGGTCACTGGCTCTGCTAGCCATATTGGACATAATCTGCGATGGACGACCGTCTTCCCAGCTCGGTTGCTAGCCTTGCTGGGCCTCCTAGCCGTCTAACGAGTCGACGCCCATCCAGGTCGGTAGCAAGCCTTGCTGGATGTCTCGCCCTCGCCCGCTAGTCATCAGCTAGCGTATTGCCAGGACTACACTGGCACTGTCCTCCCGGGCCGACACGATTCGGATGCCTCAGCAATCGTGTCGAGGACTCTCTCTACCTGGTGCGCAACCAGTTGTCCGTGACCATGCAACTACTCCCCCACATTCCATTCCTAGCCGAGGATAACTCTCGGATCTATCTTAGCCGAGGACTACACTCGGCTCTTTTCTTCTTCACGCAGCTCTCTGATTAGAGACTGCCTCGGTGATCAGCATATCCCGAGTACCTTCCTTACCTTCCATCTCCTGACTCGGAATGACTACTTGATAGCCTTCCCCGTCTATGCATGCAACTTGATTTTACTCTATCTCGTGTCATGTTCTATGCGGTGCAACGCCTCAGTATGAACTCACACTACTTTACAGCATATATGAAGAATTTACTATATTCCAACCCAACAATCCCGACTACGCAAATAGCAAGTAAAATCTCCATGTTCTATACGATGATAAGGCAGGGTTATCCCCTTAGCTATGTGCGTTCATCTCTTTTATTAGCATGCAAAGGTTATCGCCCAAAAATAGCATGTGACAATCATTTTCTTAGTGTGCAGCTAAGTAGAGACAGGTTCACCGGGGCCACCCACCTTAGCGATGTATCGCATCGGTCGAGCGAGACTCCGGACGCGTCTCCGATAGCCTAAGTCTGACTCCATTGAAGATCCCAGCATAAATCCCTTGCATTGAACGAGACATCTCGCTGAGCAAGGCAGTTGAATCGCTACACTTGTGCCGTTTGAATCGGCCCTCCGGGTTGAGCGGAGCGGGTCGTTACACCCCCTTCCTTGGGGGCGGCCTCCGGTGGTGCGAGTGCGTAGCGGAGAGAGAGGCAGTGGCGGAGTGGAGAGAAGTAAGGGGTTGGGGGTAGGAAAAGAAGACGAAGGAAGATATTTTTGTCTAAAAAATTTGGTCAAAGTATTTGACCGTGAATTGAAAACGATTTTAGTTAAAAGTAAAAAATATCATACATTATGGTAATTGGATGAAGTGTACCTTAATTATGGATAAATAAAATGGAGTATATTTTGAATATGAATAAATTAAACTCATTTAATGATAGTACGGTCTCTGCTCTGTTCTTTTGATTGTGTCTTTAGCTTTTATCGAAGTAATAGAAAAATTTATGTACTTTGCAGATTTGCTACTGCTGCCCAATGTGCAGATAGAACTGTATGTATAATCATGGTACTGTCAGCTGTGAACTTTAACTGGGTTAATTAGTCTAGTGTGCATTACTGAGCTGCTATTGAGGAATCAAGACTTTCAATGTATTTCTTTTCCCAGATTGTGGGAGTTCTGTAAGATAGTGTTTTGGGAGGGAGAAAAGTGCGAGGAAGAAAATAGTTGAAAAAAAGAAAAAAAAAATTATAAGTGACGTTGTTTGGAAACGAAGAAAAGAAAATGAGAAAAAAATAATAATTCCAAAAGTATAAGAAAAATGAAGGAAGACGGAAAGATTTTGGAATAATTTATTCAACTACTTTTCATATAAATTATGACATGAGAATATCAAAGACTAAATAGTAATTATACCTCTATTCATAAAAAATAATAATTTATTTTTAAATTTTTACTTTTTGTTCACCCAAAGAAAGAAAAGAAAAATTAACTTTTTTTTTTGTTTTATTCTCCTCTATTTTATTTTTTGTTAATTTTTTTCACCTTTCAAAATTTCCAAACACATTGTAAAAGTAGCCGTAAAGAGTTAACTCGTAACAAGTACACCTGCAACAACACAAAGGAGTCCTGCATAGGTCCAACGAAATGAATGCATCATTTTGTGGCACCAACACAAAGGAGTCCTGGTTAAAAGTTCCCAAACTTTGCCTGCTAATGGTTCAGCACCATTTTGTGGTACCAAAACAATCAGATGGCTGGACTCTGATTATGGATCCTAGACATATTCTTTGTTTACTTTGGAATCCTATACATATTCTATGTTTACTTTGGAATTGTTTGGTTGTTTGTAAATGAATTTATTTTTATATGAGTAATACTATTTGTAGTTCAAAAATATTTTTTCAAACTATTCATTCTTCTGTTACGGCTGACGTGATATACTAAATAACATTATGTAATAACTGACATGACAACTAACATGAAAAATTTTAACCAAAAAAATTAATCATCCAAAATTTTTATTTTTATTTTTAATTTTAATTTTAATTTTAATTTTAATTTTAATTTTAATGTTAATTTTTATGTTAATGTTAACGTTAATATTAATATTAATGTTAATGCTAATTTTAATGTTAATATTAATATTAATATTAGTTTTAATGTTAATGTTAAATTTAATGTTAATTTTAATTTATAATTTGTCATGTCAGCTGTCACATTAATCGTCATATCATCTGTCACATAAGGAGGAATAGTTTGGAAGGATATTATGAAGGTACAAATAGCATTATTCTTTTGTTTATCCATCAAAACTTGAATATGTTTTCCATTCCATTCAAAAATTGTTACGTATCAATCCAAAATTATCTCTGAATGAAAGGATAAACATTACCTAAATTTTAATAGATGAACAAAAATGGATTTTATATAGAAAAATGCTAAGTTATCTGATTGGTCTGCGAGTTTGGCCGTCCTCGTGGTACAATAAGAAATTTTGATAGCTACTTTTATTGGAGTAAGTGCACCATTTACAGAACAAAAAAAAAATTGTTGCAACACCAATTACATCAACTTCAGTTGCCACCAACCACAAGAACGCATCAGATGTCTACTGCCCTATCCTTTTGCAGCCTCCACTATTATATGTGCGTCCTTCCCAACACAATCTTCATCCCTCAATCAAAATTCCTGAGCAGCTGTTGAGTTGTTAACTTTTTTGAACTCATATAATTTACAATTATTGAATTACATTTATTTAATTTTTTGACTTTTTAAAGGATATAAATGTAAAAATACAAATGTCTAAATTAAAAAATTTGTCCATTTATCATATCTTTATTGTAAGTTCAACTCATAAGTTCTTATTTGAGTTTCTGTAGTTGAACTCATCCCTCATTTTAGAATAATGTTTAGATCTTTCCTAATAGATCTAGGTTTTTGCGACATTCGATAACTAATAAAATCTTCGTCCAAACAGATAAGACCAGATCTTGGGACGAGACGATAATAACGATCAACCATGTGCAAAGTAATTCCTGTTGTTTGCAATCAGGGTCTGTCTAGAGGCTTGGGTTGTCTTATAGACAAAACTAGTTTTGGTTGTTCTTCATCTTTATTGAAAAGATATAGATTTAAGTTGGAATCGATACTAAGAAAATCAAATGACATAGAAGTTGTCCTATGGAGGAGAAAGGTTCAAGTCCAAAGTTTTGTCATACATATGGTTTGACCGACTCTGGTTGTATTGCATATATTACCATGTCCTATTGAAATGCTAGCTAAACTATAATTTATAATCAACTGGCAGCTTGTTGGAACGAGTCCATAATATGCAGGGGGTAAAGTACAATTAATACACATGCAAATTTGGGTGATATAAATGGAGGAAGGTATGATAAGCGGCACACGTTAATATAAGCTTTGTTTTTTTTTTGTTACGAAGAGAATTTGTGTGCGGATTTGTTTGAGTCCAAAAGGTTTCGTCAGCACATGTGTTATATAAGTTTCACGTCCATAAACTACAAAACAATAAAAAAAAAATCCTAAAAATAAGAGAAGAAAAGAAAGAAGGAACGTTATTTATAGATGACTAATACTTTCTTCAAATTGTTCCTCCATAGCACCCCTTTTTATGTGCAGCTGACATGATATATTAATTAGTATTATTGACATCTAATATGATAGTTGATAGGATAATTTTTTACCCAAAAAGTTTATCATTCACATTTTTAAATATTAATATTAATATTAATATTAATATTAATTCTGATGTAAATTCTCCTCTTTATAGCACTCTTCCTCTCCCCAAACGGCCGCACCCCTCGTCTTCATCTCCCCGTAACTCCCATCCCGACACCCTATATAAACCCTAGCGTTGACTACCCCCACCACCATCATCTCCTCTTCCAATCCCGACGAGCCGCCGCCGACGTCGACCGCCGGACCGTTGTCGTCGCACGCTGCAAACCGCCGCCGCAAGTCGTCCAAATTTCGAGCAACAACAGAGCAGTAAGGTACCCTACTTCTAGCCTATGTATCTTCCTGCACAGTAGACCAATTTACGATCTGTCAAATCGTATGCGAAGACCACATGACCCTCTTGAACCTTGTATAATTAGTTTGGTGTATCGTGTCTTGTGTCGGTCGCAATTTGTGACGCAAAATAGAAAAATGACCAATTTTGTAGTTCAGAAACTGTTTCAACCACTCATGTTCATGTCTGATTTTCTTCCAACCTATTTAATATTTTTAAATTTTACTTGAACAGTAATTTAGACAACATAAACAAGTTTTATTCTCTTAAATTAGTTTATTTTAATTCGATGTATGCTGTGATTTATTCGCTGTTGTAATCTATCAAAAACTTGGTTTTCTAAATCCAAAAATTTTCGAAAGGGTGCGTCCCGCTAAACGAGACGACTTCGTCGTGTGCGAATTGCACCAAAAGGCGTTTATCGTCAACGCGAATATGTGACATTTCACAAAAGTTGATTTGGATGTGCGTGCACACCGGAATCAACGCGTATCCGTCGAAAAGTCTCGTATCGGCCTGTTCTGACACTCACAATAATTTTGTGTGCGCTTTTCGTTTCGCAACAAAACTTACGCCATAGGATTCACAACATTATGATGGTCCTGTGACCGAAGTTTGGTTCAATTCTGAGAATATTGATGAAACACCGTTTCGGGGCCCCACGGTTCCACTTGACGGACGATTTCATGACCGACTCATCGGAATCTAGTTTTGGACGTTCCGTTGAGTTTGTGCTGTCGTTCTGGACCCGTAGACACTAAATTTGACGAATTTAAAGAACTTTGTCGCTGGCATATTTTTCGGTGCGAAGTGGGCCACATGTGGACCCCGCTTTGACTAGAAACTGTCAATTCTGTCCATGTGTCCAAATTGGACTTATGGGTAGTCAATCCTAGCTATTTTAAGTATTTTGAGAGCAATGGTAATGTTTGTTTCAGCATCCGAAGGCGTACCTGGAGATCCCACTAATCTCGGAGTAACTGATGGAGCTCAAAACACAGGCAAGTGTACCTTGCCAACTTACAGTAGATCCTGTGACTTTATTGTTTGAGTTCTTTCCATATAATTTTGTGATGTACCTGTTCAACCTAGGACCATGAGACGTTGCTTAACGTCCAAACAAGATTCGCGTGTCGACGTCGTACGCGGAGTCGTGTAACGTTACTTAGAGAGTTGATACTGCGATCCTATATATTTTCGTGCTTGCTTTACCAAGTACTTCATATCATAGGACACTTGACACTATTCATGTGACATAATCTTTTCTGAGTTATTCATGGTGATTCTGTATAGGCTTACAAGATTCGTGACATAAGACTTGCATATACATAGATATCATTATGACTCGTTGTACTAGCTAGAGGTCATGATCTTGCGTGTTATGGACATGAGACATCGTTGACATGAGACGTGTGATTACATTGGGTGGGGAGAGACACACATGCTACAGGCTGATTATATACATATATACTTTATTATTGAGGTGCTTTAGTCTCTGTTCCAGAGCTTGGCCTATTACGTGATATTACTGCTACCAGCTCCCCGACACAGAACTTGTAGTGGTTTTAGCCTGGGTACTAGTGATGCTCTCATTTATATTTTACTTAGCTGGTTATATAGCTTGTCCTGAGGATCTATTTTATTTATTGCATTTCATTTGACTTGAGTTATTCTTGTACCTTGCTATGTCCCCTGAGGACCTGGATTCGGATTATGTCCCCAGGTACAAGAGAGGAGGAATACCCCGAGATATACGGGACACGAGCTGACGCTGGAGCAATACTGGCACCAGAGGACGAGGTTGTGCCAGAGAATTTTTTCTGAGTATTCTATTACATACTTAGTTATTTATGCTTCCAATTATTTCATATATTGACTCATGGACTTATGTATTGACTTATTCTCTTTTCTTATTTTATCGGGTTGTTCCCCGAGACGCTACAAATGTTGACTTAATGATGGACTATTTTCTTTATCTATTATCTTGATTAGTCTATCATATTTAGTTGTGTTTCTTTCTGTGGATGGGATTAGAATTATTCTGTGATAGATGATGTAGACTGCATTGATATTTATTACAGCTTAAGTGCACTCTAACGGGTCCATTAAATTGGATTTGTTCATTGGAGTTGTGCTGCTAGTCATTGTCACGTGGCTAGTCTTTCGGTATTTTGGGACTGGGACGTGACAGTGAGCTATAGGTTGGACCTCTCAATTTGTAGATTCTAAATTGTAGAAACTCATTTTGTAGAATAGTAAGTCCCAATTTGAAGTCCAACTTTCTAGATTCTACATTTTATATATTTTTTTTTCACATTAATTTTTTGACCAATCTTTTCGACCAGAACTTAATTTATTATTTACTACTATTCTTGTACAAGTCTAACCCACTCTACATTTACTTTTTTTTTTTTTTTTTTTTATTTTGGATCCAAAATTATATGGAAGAGTCCCAACTACTGCTGCTCTTAGAAAGAAAACTAACATTGGGTGTCAATCAAGAGCAAAACAAAAAGCATGCAAGGGAAAGCAATGCCAATGCCCCACAATTGTTGAAAATGTCTAGTACAGATTGCTATATTTTTAAAAGTTACACTATGATCTTAAGAAATTATGAAGTAACCTTGTGTGTTGCCCCTCAAAATTTTACGGAAAAACATTTTTAAGCACCCTCGTTATCTGAATCTTGGTTCTTGTGTCAATCCATCTTTATGTGGGAGATACGTATCACTCAATCCATCTTTATGTGGGAGATTAGTATCACTTGAATTTTCACTTAATCTTCAGTATATCACTAGAATTGCATCTTTACCTAAAAAAAATATGTAGTTCTAAGGAGGATACAAAACTAGAGTTGAATGACCGATTATGGATAATGTTATACGATTCCAACTGTTCGAATGCCTATTTTATGGAAAAACCTAAAAATCAATAATATTTATGAAATCTGTATGTTATTATTAGCACTAAATATCTTAAACTCTATGACTATCAGCAAGTGGACAAAATGTATTAATTTGGCCGTGAAAAAACAATAACGCTCCTAGGTAACATAAACCCAAAATTTTCATCATCTCGATTCCAAGAAGGATATGTATATTTCTTCGTATAGTTTGGTTTTATTTGATTTCTTTTCTACTTTTGTTTTTTTGGATTTGCTCACAAGGGTTTCTTTGTACAACAGTCCGGGACTCGATGCAACTTCAACACTTTCACTCTTACTCACTCAATCGCTCCAACACGTAAGCTTGCGCGCTCGCTTATGCTTCATCCACAGCTTCCACCGGCTCCGAAGGGTCTGCACACTGTCATCCAAGAGGCTCATTGCTCCCACTCTAACCATTTATTTATTAAATAAAAAAAAAATACGTTTCCATCATGACTCGTCGGACATATAGTCAGTTGCCTTCCACCCGGACCACTGTTTTGTTGCTTTTGAATAAATCAGTGAGAAAATAGATCAAAAATATTGAAAGAAAAAAAAAATCTAGGATTTACCTTCAACCCCCAACTTCTAAAAGCAATCAATGAAATATAAGATGTTTTAGTGAGATCATCAATAGTGTTAGTCCTGAAGTCATATCAGAGAAGAAACGGTCCACAAAGTAGAGACTTACACAAGATTTCGTCCCTACTATCTCCAAAAGAGAAATTGGTGCACTGAGATTCACACAAGTGTTCTTCCACAAAGACACGCAACCCCCAAGAAGCACAACCAGGAACAGTTTACAAACTGACTGAACAAGAAAATAAAAATATAAAAACAAAGGAAAAAACGTTATTCTCTTTACGTTCGCAGACGCTAGAATGAGAAAGAACGGACACAAGAAGAGAAATACAAAGAAAAGAACTCCTTGCTGGGGTGATCAAAACTACCGGTGCTCAAGGCAAGATTTGCCCTACACGACGATCTGCCCCCAGGATCCAGTAAGTTCACAAGAGAATTTTGGAACGCTCTAAGTCACCTTCGGATCACTCAAAAAATACTATTTGGGAGGGGAGCTCTCTGGGCCGCATATGCACTGGTGCGCTCAGTTTTTTCCAACGTCTCAAATGAAAGATAAGCTCCTCTATATAGAGAGAAAATTGGCACCTATGCGGCCTGAGAAAGTCCATGTCGTATAAGCGCCATCGGACTAGACACAAAGCCGCATGCGTAGTCGAAGCCGCATGTGTCGCCGAAGCCGCATGCATAGCCGGAGCCGCATGCGTCGCTGCCGCCGCCGGTCACGCTGCACAGAGTAGCGCCGCAAACGTTGCCAAGCACCGAAAACAACTGCCACTGTGCACAGACACACGCGCGTCGCATATGTTGCATGTTCCGGAAGGCACAGATAATCATGCGACGTATGCACCGTAAACATCAGATCATTTTCCCTCCACACTCGACTCGCTCATACTAACTCGCTGGCCGCATAGCGTGTGGCCGTATAGCTCTAGGACGCATAGCGCCTAGCCGCATAGCCCCAGGCCGCATAGCCCTTGGCAGCATAGCCCCTGGCCGCATAGCTCCTGGTTGCATAGCACCTCACCGCATGCGCTATGGAGCATGCTCTCGAGCCAGCAACCGTGCATACAACTCGCGCATAAAATGAGCGTGTAAACACCCTAAATTTCTGGTATTTTTTTTAATCAATTTATGGATTTAATCTGCAATTTACATAGGACATGTAGTGAGTTTATAATTTTTAATTGCCAATAAACAACATTAAAATGAAATAAAAATATAATTTTATGGTGTAAAATAGAAAACCGGACTTAGGGTAATTTTCTGGAATTTTATTGGGCCTCAGACCTATTTTTAAAAGCCTAAAAACTATTTTCCAAATTAAATTAATTAATTATTCTGTTATTATTATTATTATTATTATTATTATTATTCGTTTTTCTGTTTCTTGGGCCCGGCCCAGTGGGCCGAGCCCGTTAGTGCAGCCCGCTAAGGAAACCCAGCCCACAACCCGGACTTAGCGGGTCGGGCAGGTCCGCCCAACCCGGAACCCGCACCGACCCGACCCGCTTCTTCTCCCTCTCCCCTGTCACCCACGAACCCGCGTTCTCCGGCGACGTGGCCGGAGAACCTCCCCACGACGCCCCGACCCGTCGCCACCCTCCGGATCCCGCGGCCACGTCTTCCCCGGCCGAGCCCCCTCGAGCACCTATTTATATGCCCCTCCTCCGCCTCCTTTTCCCCTAACCCACCCACCGTGCCCTAGTTCCGGCGAGCCCCGTCCGGCCACCCCGACCCCCTGCGACCCTCCGGCCTCCTCTCAAACCCGCCGTCCACCTCCCTCGCAGCCACCAGCGAGTCCCCCACCCGCCGAGAGCCGCCGACCTCTTCTCCTTCCTCCCCTCTTCTTCTTAAACCCGCCGTCGGCCTCCCCTGTGAGCCCGACCTCGCCGTAGCCGCCGTCCGACGACCCCGCCGGACCTCCCAGGGCCTAGCCGACCTCCGCCCAGTGCCGTGCAGCGTCGGCACCCTCTGCTCAGACCTGGACACGCCGCTGGACACGCTGACACGTCCAGGACACAGAAATGCGTGTCGGACTCGAAACACCCCGGTTCCTCGGGTCCCCTTCAGGTACTCGTATCTTGCAACTCGGATCTCCGTTTTCGATTCTGTGAATTTTTACGCGAAGCCTGTATGACCCTCTCGGTGCCCGGACAAACCGCTCGGGGCATCGCGTCCTGTGGTGATCGCACACCGCGATCCAAAAAAGGAAAAACCAGACCCTGGTTCACCCCGGAACTGAGTACGCCCCGCCAAACGGGATGACTTGGTCGCGTGCGGTCTTCACAGATACGTGCGCCTCGTCGATACGGACGTGTGGAATTTCGCCGAAGCTGATTCGGGTGTGCGTGCACACCGAAATCAACGCGTATCCGCGGACATCGCTCCGTATCCGCCTTTTCTGCAATTCATCCTAACTTCGTGCACACACGTCGGATCGAGACGAAACTTACGCCATCGGACTCGTAGCGATACGCTGGTCCCGTGGGTCAAGTTTGGTCCGATTCTGAGAATGTTGACGAAATCGCGTGTCGTGGGCCCCATAGGCCCCGCTCGACAGGCGATTTTGTGATCGGCTCATCGGAATTCAAATCTGAAAGTTCCGTTGGGTTCGTATCAGCGTTCCTGACCTGTTGACACTAAGTTTGGTGAATTTGGAGACCGTTGACCCTGACACGTTTTTCGGTGCAAAGCGGGCCCACCGGTGGACCCCGTTTTGGGCCGAAATTGCCGTTTTTGCCCTTGTCTCCAAATTGGACCCAAGGACAGGCAATCCTAGCTGTTTGACACCTTCTGAGCGTGATGGTACTGTTTATTTCATCTTTCGGAGATATCTCTGGAAATTTTTGAAATCAGGACCTAAGTGGAATTCAAACATCAGGCAAGTGCACCTTGCCAAACTTGCAGTCATTATTTTCTTATTTTCTGATAAAAATACTCTGCTGGATGTCTTGTGAAATTCATATAAACTGTTTTAAACTGCTAAAACCTAGGAAACGTACGACGTTCCTAGTGCCCGATCATAGTCGGGTACTGACACCTTACGTGGTGTTGGGTTCGTCATTTAGAGATGGATTTACGACCCCCTTATTTTGTACTTGACCTCTCAAGTACCCTACAACCCAGGACACTTGACACTATCATGGACAGAATCTTCCCGAGTTACTCGTGGGGATTCTGAATAGGATACAGGACTTGACAGAGTTATTTATTTATAGACAGTATGACTTGTTGCATTAGTTATAATTCCGCTGACATGGACATGAGACGTTATGGTCATGGCTTGCGTGATTACATTGGGTGGGGAGAGACACACAGGCTACAGGCTGTTCTATATATATCTACTATTATTGTGAGGTTGTAGACTCTCCAGCAGAGCTAGACCCTTTACGTGTTATTACTGCTACCGGCTCCCCGACACAGAGCTTGTAGCGGTCTCAGCCTGAGTACTAGTGTTGCTCTCATTTGCATATCACATAGATGGTTAGTTACTTAGTTTACCCTGCTGTTTCATTAGTTATTGCACTGCTTATTCATTTTGGCTTGTATTATTTGTGCCTTGCTATGTCCACTGAGGACCTGGAATGGATTATGTCCCCAGGTTTAGCTGAGGAGCAGTATCCCGAGATATACGGGACCAGAGCGGAAGCTATTGCTGGAGCTGAACCAAACACTGAAGACGAGGTGACTGCCGAGGACTTCTCCTGAGTGCTTGTTCCAGTACTCAGTATTTATTTCATGTTTACATCTTTTGTTCCTGGCCTAAAGAGCCAGTTTATTCAGACTTAAGTCGGATTGTTTCTCCGACTGACTTGCTGTGATGATGTTGCTACATTATTTCCCTTTGATTATGCAGTTTATTTCTTTATCTTTATGGATGAGATTAGTGTGACTTATGTAGTAGACCTTATTTACAGCTTAAGTACGCCCTGATGGCTCCATTAAATTGGGTTATCCATCGGTGCGTGCTGCTGGCCATTGCCACGCATCTCCAGTCCCTCGGCATTTTGGGACTGGGGCGTGACATGGTTTTTGTGGTGGCCCATGCAGGTCCAAACTAAATTGTTCGGTTTTAACTTAGGGACCGGACAGGCCTGCAATAAGATAGGTTATAGGATCTCATCCATTGATTTAATCGTTTTTGAACTCTATGTTGAATTCCATTTAATTGCTTGAATTGTATCCCGTTTTGATTCCTCTGTGCGTTCTTATTGTTTTCTTTCGATGCAGAGAAATGGATCCCAGACATGGTGACGAGACCCCCTTGGGTACACCGACTGAAGCAGGGTTCACCTGCGAGGCTGGAATGACGCCAGATACTAGAGGACAATCCTCTCAGAGCAATCAAACTGGCCAGCCAAGTTCCAGGTTCAGGCGTGATGACATCCCGCCTCCTCCCCAGTTCCCTCTAACGATGCCTGTCTTTCCCCCAGGACAGACAATGGACGGCCAGCAAATGTTCCAGATGTTCTACGCCATGATGCAGGCACAACAACAGATTCAACAGGAGACCCAACGCCGAGAGGCCGAGAACCTAAGGAACAGCCTGGTCGCAGCATTGGAGCATGCAAATCCACCAAATAGGCGGCCAACGACGGGATCTATTACGGATTTCTGTCAACTCAAGCCCCGTACCTTCTCGGACAAGGAAGGACCAACTGAAGTGCATGAATGGCTTACGAACACGCAGCATCAGTTGGAGGCCGCTGAACTACCAAGGGACAAATGGATGACTGCCGTCCGGATGCAACTGACGGACAACGCGCATCATTGGTGGCTGTCCGAAGAAAGAAGGCTCGGACATGATCAGGTTACCTGGGAGGAGTTCTCCAGACTCTTCCAGGAAATGTACATCCCTGCTGTGGCTCGGTCAGAACTCTGAGACAGATTCAACCGCCTGATCCAGGGCAACATGACGGTGGAGGAATATAACGCCGAATTCATTCGCCTGAGCCGCTTCGCCCCTTCGCTAATTCCTACCGAAGAGGAAAAGGCGGAGAAGTTCTTTGATGGGCTCAGGTTCGAGCTTCAGAAGTTAATCGGATCGGTCGTGCCCACCTCCTACACCGACGTCCTAGCTGCAGCACGTCGGCTGGAGCGCGTTACTCGGAGGGAATCAAGCCTGAAATATCCCTTCTCCTCAGCACCGTCCAAGTCATCACCAGGGAAATCTGCTAAACGGCCCCAGAAGAGCCTGCCTCCAAGAGCAGCAACTAAGAACCTGCCTACTTGCCACTACTGCAGCAAGGTAGGACATATTGAAAAGGAATGTCGACGCAAGCTGGGACTCTGCCTGGTTTGCGGATCTGGACAACACTTCTCCAAGGACTGCTCGGAACGTCGAGAGGGAGTTCCGAATCGACCAGCTCCACCTGCAGCTCTTCCAGCTGGGGGAGCAACACAGACAGGGCCTGGAGGAGCCAGGCCACCTCTACCACCTCAGGCAGCACTGTTCCAACAAGCTCGTCAGCAAAGGGGTCCCGCTCAGGGACGAGGTCAGGCATATGCACTAGCAGTCACTGAGGAAGCTACTGCAGGCGAAGTGATAGCAGGTACCATATTAGTAGTTTCAATTCCTGCTGTAGCATTATTTGATTTTGGAGCTTCGCATTCATTTATTGCTGCTAGCTTCGTAGCCACACATAGAATAGCTACCGCACCTCTCTCGAAGATGAAGAGAATACTAACGGGAGGTGGAATTATCCCGGTTAGTGATACTTGTAGATCATGTTCGGTAGTAGTCTGTGGCCGAGAGATGCGAGCCCAATTTCTGATCTTTTCTATGCCTGATTACGATGTTGTACTTGGTATGGACTGGTTAGGTCAGTACCATGCGACACTGGATTGCCGGCTTAAAAAAGTGATATTTAGACCCCCTAGCCTTCCTGAGTTTGAATTTCTTAGAGGAGCTGTAGAACAAGGGGTCCAGCCAACTCTTAGGGTATTGACTGTAGAAGAAGATTCAAGTTACCCAAGAGTCATAACGGAATTTGTGGATGTATTTCCCGACGATCTTCCAGGTTTACCACCTGATCGGGAGATAGAATTCACAATAGACCTAACTCCAGGAGCCGAACCTATCACCTTATCGGTATATCGGCTAGCACCTAAGGAGTTAGTGGAGCTGAAAACACAAGTTGACGACCTTCTGGAGAAGGGATTTATCCGGCCTAGTGTTTCACCATGGGGAGCACCTATACTTTTTGTACCCAAGAAGGACGGATCTGTACGGCTGTGCATTGATTACAGAGCCCTTAATGCTGTAACTATTAAGAACCGGTACCCATTACCACGCATTGATGATTTGTTTGACCAATTGAGTGGTGCTAAGGTATTCTCAAAGATTGACCTTAGATCCGGTTATCACCAGATTAGGGTGAAGAAGGAAGATATCCCAAAGACGGCCTTCAGAACTAAGTATGGGCATTATGAGTTCCTAGTTATGCCGTTTGGTTTAACCAACGCACCCGCCGTATTTATGTGTTTGATGAACGGGGTCTTCCATCAGTACTTGGATAAGTTCGTAGTGGTATTCATTGATGATATCCTAATCTACTCCAAGAACCACGAAGAGCACGAGGAACACCTTAGAATTGTGCTAGAAACCTTGAGAAGGGAGAAGCTGTATGCCAAACTCAGCAAATGTGAGTTCTGTATGGACAAGGTGCCATTCTTAGGGCATATTATCTCGGGTGAAGGACTGTCTGTGGACCCAGAGAAAGTCACTGCTATAGAAACCTGGCCTACCCCTACCTCTGTTGCGGAAGTGAGAAGTTTTCTTGGACTTGCTGGGTATTACCGGCGGTTCGTAGAAAATTTTTCAAGAATCGCAGAGCCGATGACTAAGCTGACACGGAAGGATCAGGAGTTCATATGGACGGAAGAATGCCAGCATGCCTTTGAAGAATTGAAGAGGCGTCTAACGACAGCACCAGTCTTGACTCTTCCCTCAGGGTCAGGAGGTTTTGTTGTTTACAGTGATGCGTTCGGTAGTGGACTAGGTTGTGTCTTGATGCAACATGGCAAGGTTATCGCCTATGCATCGAGGCAGCTGAAGGTCCACGAGAAGAACTACCCAACACACGACCTGGAGCTAGCTGCAGTGATTTTTTCATTGAAGATCTGGAGACATTATCTGTATGGAGAAAAGGTCGAGATATTCACTGATCATAAGAGCTTGAAGTATGTTTATACACAGAAGGAGCTCAATATGAGGCAAAGGCGTTGGCTTGAGTTGATGGTGGAGTTGACATCGATCTGCAGTACCACCCGGGGAAAGCAAATGTTGTAGCCGACGCCCTCAGCAGAAAACCCTCGGCTTATTTTTTAACAGAGCAGCCTCAGCTATTACAAGACTTGCAAGAACTTCAGATAGAGGTTGTTCTACCTGGACAAAATACTTTGCTGGCTAACCTTGAAGTGAAGTCATCGCTGGTGGAGAGAATCAAGGAAGCTTTGCCTAATGATGCAGATTCCGAAGGCTGAGAGAAAGAACAGAAGCAGGCTGGCAGACGGGGCTTCGTATCCACGAGGACGGAACATTAAGGTGCGGAAATCGCCTATGTGTTCCAAATGGAGAATTAAGGCAGGAACTGATGACAGAAGCCCATAGCTCCATATACTCGGTTCATCCAGGAGGAACCAAGATGTACCGGGACTTAAGACAATATTACTGGTGGCATGGAATGAAAAGAGAAATTGCCCGCTTTGTGGCAAAATGCTTAGTCTGCCAGCAGGTGAAGGCCGAGCACCAAAGGACTGCAGGTATGTTGCAGCCACTTCCCATCCCTGAATGGAAGTGGAAGCATATTACCATGGACTTTGTCACTGGATTTCCAAGAAGCCCTAGTGGAAAAGATGCAGTATGGGTCATCGTGGATCGGCTCACTAAGTCGGCTCACTTCTTGCCGTTCAGAGTCGGACAATCCACGGAAGTACTAGCCGACATGTATATGCGTCAGATCGTAAAATTACATGGAGTGCCGGTTAGTATCGTATCAGATCGAGACTCAAGATTTACATCTCACTTCTGGAGAAGCATGCAAGAGAGTCTCGGCACCAGGCTCAAATTCAGTACTGCCTATCATCCTCAGACGGATGGCCAGTCCGAGCGCACAATTCAGATCCTAGAAGATATGCTGCGATCTTGTATACTGGACTTCGGAGGATCTTGGGAAGATCATCTGCACTTAGTGGAGTTCTCCTACAACAACAGCTATCAGGCAAGCATTCAGATGGCACCTTTCGAGGCATTGTACGGAAGGAAGTGCAGATCTCCAATATGCTGGAGCGACGTTGACGAACGTCAAATACTGGGTCCAGAGTTGGTAACAGAGACAGTGGAGAAAGTAAAGCAGATCCAGAACCATCTCCGTGCAGCTCAGGATAGACAGAAGCATTGGGCAGATGTACACCGACGACCCCTGGAGTTCAAGGAAGGAGAGCATGTATTTTTGAGGATCTCGCCCACTAGAGGTACTATCAGATTCGGCAGCAGAGGCAAGTTAAGCCCAAGGTACATTGGGCCATTTGATATCTTGGAGCGCATTGGTGAGGTGGCTTACCGTCTTGCATTACCTCCATCCTTAGAGGGAGTGCATGACGTATTCCACGTCTCACAATTGAGGAGATATGTGACGGACCCAAGCCATATAGTTGATCATTCTGAGATTTCAGTGGGACCTAGCCTGAGATACGAAGAGCAGCCAGTGGGTATACTCGACACCAGCGAGAAGACACTGCGAGGGCAGACAATCAGGTTGGTTCGAGTAGCTTGGAAACAACACTCTCCAGGCGAATCGACCTGGGAGCGAGAAGATGTTATGCGGCAGCGTTATCCGCACTTATTTGCAGAATCAGGTAACCTAAGCATTCTTTAAATTCTGTAAATCTTGCCTTTATAGTTTACCCTTCGATTGCGAGAACGCAATCCTCTTAAGGGGGGTAGATTGTAAACACCCTAAATTTCTGGTATTTTTTTTAATCAATTTATGGATTTAATCTGTAATTTACATAGGATATGTAGTGAGTTTATAATTTTTAATTGCCAATAAACAATATTAAAATGAAATAAAAATATAATTTTATGGTGTAAAATAGAAAACCGGACTTAGGATAATTTTCTGGGATTTTATTGGGCCTCAGATCTATTTTTAAAAGCCTAAAAACTATTTTCCAAATTAAATTAATTAATTATTCTGTTATTATTATTATTATTATTATTATTATTATTATTCGTTTTTCTGTTTCTTGGGCCCGGCCCAGTGGGCCGAGCCCGTTAGTGCAGCCCGCTAAGGAAACCCAGCCCACAACCCGGACTTAGCGGGTCGGGCAGGTCCGCCCAACCCGGAACCCGCACCGACCCGACCCGCTTCTTCTCCCTCTCCCCTGTCACCCACGAACCCGCGTTCTCCGGCGACGTGGCCGGAGAACCTCCCCACGACGCCCTGACCCGTCGCCACCCTCCGGATCCCGCGGCCACGTCTTCCCCGGCCGAGCCCCCTCGAGCACCTATTTATATGCCCCTCCTCCGCCTCCTTTTCCCCTAACCCACCCACCGTGCCCTAGTTCCGGCGAGCCCCGTCCGGCCACCCCGACCCCCTGCCACCCTCCGGCCTCCTCTCAAACCCGCCGTCCACCTCCCTCGCAGCCACCAGCGAGTCCCCCACCCGTCGAGAGCCGCCGACCTCTTCTCCTTCCTCCCCTCTTCTTCTTAAACCCGCCGTCGGCCTCCCCTGTGAGCCCGACCTCGCCGTAGCCGCCGTCCGACGACCCCGCCGGACCTCCCAGGGCCTAGCCGACCTCCGCCCAGTGCCGTGCAGCGTCGGCACCCTCTGCTCAGACCCGGACACGCCGCTGGACACGCTGACACGTCCAGGACACAGAACCGCGTGTCGGACTCGAAACACCCCGGTTCCTCGGGTCCCCTTCAGGTACTCGTATCTTGCAACTCGGATCTCCGTTTTCGATTCTGTGAATTTCTACGCGAAGCCTGTATGACCCTCTCGGTGCCCGGACAAACCGCTCGGGGCATCGCGTCCTGTGGTGATCGCACACCGCGATCCAAAAAAGGAAAAACTAGACCCTGGTTCACCCCGGAACTGAGTACGCCCCACCAAACGGGACGACTTGGTCGCGTGCGGTCTTCACAGATACGTGCGTCTCGTCGATACGGACGTGTGGGATTTCGCGGAAGCTGATTCGGGTGTGCGTGCACACCGGAATCAACGCGTATCCGCGGACATCGCTCCGTATCCGCCTTTTCTGCAATTCACCCTAACTTCGTGCACACACGTCGGATCGAGACGAAACTTGCGCCATCGGACTCGTAGCGATACGCTGGTCCTGTGGGTCAAGTTTGGTCCGATTCTGAGAATGTTGACAAAATCGCGTGTCGTGGGCCCCACAAGCCCCGCTCGATGGGCGATTTTGTGATCGGCTCATCGGAATTCAAATCTGAAAGTTCCATTGGGTTCGTATCAGCGTTCCTGACCTGTTGACACTAAGTTTGGTGAATTTGGAGACCGTTGACCCTGACACGTTTTTCGGTGCAAAGCGGGCCCACCGGTGGACCCCGTTTTGGGCCAAAATTGCCGTTTTTGCCCTTGTATCCAAATTGGACCCAAGGACAGGCAATCCTAGCTGTTTGACACCTTCTGAGCGTGATGGTACTGTTTATTTCAGCTTTCGGAGATATCTCTGGAAATTTTCGAAACCAGGACCTAAGTGGAATTCAAACATCAGGCAAGTGCACCTTGCCAAACTTGCAGTCATTATTTTCTTATTTTCTGATAAAAATACTCTGCTGGATGTCTTGTGAAATTCATATAAACTGTTTTAAACTGCTAAAACCTAGGAAACGTACGACGTTCCTAGTGCCCGATCATAGTCGGGTACTGACACCTTACGTGGTGTTGGGTTCGTCATTTAGAGATGGATTTACGACCCCCTTATTTTATACTTGACCTCTCAAGTACCCTACAACCCAGGACACTTGACACTATCATGGACAGAATCTTCCCGAGTTACTCGTGGGGATTCTGAATATGATACAGGACTTGACAGAGTTATTTATTTATAGATAGTATGACTTGTTGCATTAGTTATAATCCCGCTGACATGGACATGAGACGTTATGGTCATGGCTTGCGTGATTACATTAGGTGGAGAGAGACACACAGGCTACAGGCTGTTCTATATATATCTACTATTATTGTGAGGTTGTAGACTCTCCAGCAGAGCTAGACCCTTTACGTGTTATTACTGCTACCGGCTCCCCGACACAGAGCTTGTAGCGGTCTCAGCCTGAGTACTAGTGTTGCTCTCATTTGCATATCACATAGATGGTTAGTTACTTAGTTTACCCTGCTGTTTCATTAGTTATTGCACTGCTTATTCATTTTGGCTTGTATTATTTGTGCCTTGCTATGTCCACTGAGGACCTGGAATGGATTATGTCCCCAGGTTTAGCTGAGGAGCAGTATCCCGAGATATACGGGACCGGAGCGGAAGCTATTGCTGGAGCTGAACCAAACACTGAAGACGAGGTGACTGCCGAGGACTTCTCCTGAGTGCTTGTTCCAGTACTCAGTATTTATTTCATGTTTACATCTTTTGTTCCTGGCCTATAGAGCCAGTTTATTCAGACTTAAGTCGGATTATTTCTCCGACTGACTTGCTGTGATAATGTTGCTACATTATTTCCCTTTGATTATGCAGTTTATTTCTTTATCTTTATGGATGAGATTAGTGTGACTTGTGTAGTAGACCTTATTTACACCTTAAGTACGCCCTGATGGCTCCATTAAATTGGGTTATCCATCGGTGCGTGCTGCTGGCCATTGCCACGCATCTCCAGTCCCTCGGCATTTTGGGACTGGGGCGTGACAGAGCGCATGAGCACCATGGGACGATACTGACATGCTAAGTGCAAAGTGCACCAACAAAGCGCCACTTTGCACCCTTGAGCCTGAGTCAGAGTCCGAGTCCGAGCCCGAGTCGCTAAGCCCCTTCGGGGCTTAGCTCCTAAGAAAATATCTGAAAGGTGGTGACAAAATAAAGATTGTCATAAAGGGGTTCACACTGAATTCCTCTAGGAAAGTCAACCCACATGGCCCACCACCCCATGTGCATATATCAATACTAAGCAAAGCTATATATTGAGATATACACATTGGTGATTTTCTAATGTGGGGCTAAAACTCCCAAAGCAAAGTGAAAAACATTGATAATCTCCCATATATATCACAATATATGGTATATCACAATATATGGTCGAGTGTTCCTTACAGTGACTGCCCATTATGCATTAGGATAGATGTCACTCACGACTTGAATCTTCTCGCATGGATCAAACAACAGTACGATACTAGAATGGACTATGTCTTGAGTTCTGAACCATAACTGTTGTTCTTTCCACTCGCACAATGACATCAGCAGTGCCTCCGGTCGCACATTAAATGCCCTATGCTGACCTGGTTTTAGTGTATGTATTTTGGTTGTCTACAAGTTTACCCTCAAGAGACGGCCTATATCTATGTCCATACACATAGGTGAGTTCCTTTTAAAAGAGTTTAATATTTTCCAGCATGAAGCCTTGCGATTGCGTTTAGTGCTACGCCGCTGTGACATGGTACGCAACAGAGGCTAACTACCTCTTATGGTGTCACCCACAGTAGCACCACTACCAGAATAAGTCAAATTAACGACGTAAGAAACGTCGCTAAATAACCAAAAAATGTCGCTAAATAATTTTAGCGACGTAATTAGCGACGTGTTAGTGAACTCGCTTTTGAACTAGTCGCTGACAGAGAAAAACGTCGCCAAACGTCGCTATGCCGACGTTTTCTAGCAACGTAACGTTTAGCGACGCAACGTTGCTAATTTAGTGACATATATTTTGTCGCTATATGTCGCTAAATTAGCAACGTAATTAGCGACATTATTAGCAAAGTAAATAGCGACTTTTATAGCGACGTATGTGTGACTCATTTAGCGACGTTGTGCGACTAATTTAGCGACATTATTATGACCTGGCAATACTGCCATGTCAGCAGTTTGCGACGGATTTAGCGACGTATATAGCGACGAATTTAGCGACGGATTCAGCGACGTAATTAGCGACGTGAGTAAACGCCGCTAAACGTCACAAAACGTCGCTAAAAATGTCGCTAAATATACAGTAAAAAATATTAAAAAATGAATACTGAATTGTTTTCAAACTATTCTTCATGCAGCTTATTAATTCATAATTTGTACAAATAGATCCAAAGCAACCCTCCGTTGAATTTGCTGGGTTCGTCGACCCCCTTCGGTTGAACACTCAACACCGGTAAATTAACATATATTTAATATGAATAATATAATAAAAATTGAAGAAAATAAAACATTGAAATTACAATCCGAATCAGGAATAATGTCTGAATGCCTCGTCCTAAAGAATACAAGATATAATGTCTGAATGACTCAAAAAAAAATTCATAAATGACTAAATATCATAGGTCTGAAACACAAACAATCAATAAATGGTCCTAACTAGGGCTACTGCGGATCTGCAGAAGGATGACCACCGGCACAAATGAAGGATAAGAACATATCATACTGCTCCCGTGAAATCGTCACCGATGTCGATGGAGAAGGCAGTGACGTCATTGGAGTCTGTGTCGATGAAGGCGCACTAGGAGGACATATCCGCTCCAACTCTGCTAGTCGCTGGTTGTATGAATCCATGGTAGATAACAACCTTGTACTGCTATGAACCATTGAATCTTGCATCGTCATCAGCCTCTCGCCCATGGACAGCTGTGATGCATGCAGCTCCGTCATGCTGCGCTCTGTCGACGCTTTAAGATCAGCTGTTAAATCCTGCAGCTCCATGATGCTGTGCTGGAGCATATCAAATCGTGCGATGACCGTCGCATCGTCCTCCTGCGTTTGGGACAGGGGCTGCTCCTCCATCCTTCGCAGCAACTCGTCACGGAGAGACGCAATCTGACGATCAACGACCTCCTGGACTCGGGCCGACGACTGCGAGGGCTGTGGGGAATGCGCACTTGTCGGGGAGGCCCTAGATGACTGCGTCGCAACAAGGGCACCATAGGATCCCGTACCGTAGTACGTACCCCTCTGGAGACCACCAGCGGCGGTCACCAAGAGCTCGTCCGTCGACGGAGCTGGAGAGGGCTGCGAGAAAGTATCAGCCTCTCCCGCTATAGGTGTACTTGCAGCCGCCCGCTCACGCAACCTAAGATACTCGGCCTAGAAAAGTTTGGATACTCGATAATTGCCTAAGTTATATTAAAATTAACACAAAGTAAAGTAATACTTACATAGGTCTGCGAGGCCCTCTCGTCAATGAGATTTTCGCCCTTTCGATGGGTGGCCAGGAAGACGGTCACCATGTTTGCATCCTCACCCTTCTGTACCTGTTAAAAATATATTATTTAGTACTAAAATTAAATATTTTTTCCTACTACCATTTTATCGTACTTACATTAAAATAATATATCTGAAATAAAAAATATACCAAACGACGAAAATATTCCGTCATCGAAATCGAGCCACCACACCACTTTGTTGCATTCCGCCTAGCCGCCTTGGCCTTCTCAGACCTTTTCTTGTACCTCGGATCGTCGAATCTAGCCCTCATCGCCGTCCACTGCTCAGGTGTGATCCAACCTTGGATCGGTTTTCCAACGCGATCATGTGCCTTCTGGTCATCCAGAGCATCACGGATAAGCTTGGCGGCAACGACAGAAAATATTCGCTCGATCAACTCGGCCCGGTGCGGAGGATAGAAATATGTTTGCTACAATAAATAATTTAGTAAGTTATATAATATGCATAAATTAGAGGATTTATATAATATACTTTTACCTTGAAGTACGCAAACCAGAACGTATTCCTCTCCTCCGGAGCTTCAGAGTAGTTGATCCAAGGGCCACCATAGTTATTCCTCAGAAAGAGGCCCAGGCGTCTCTGTACCGACGAGGGACGATATCTATACAGAGATAATTATTTTGATCAAAAAAGTCAATATATGATGAATAAAGAAATATATGATATATATGATGTTAAACCATCTAATTGACTTACTTTGTACCGTCGGACCAAATCTCTGTCCTCGTCTCCTCCGGAGGTGCGCATGGAGGATCTAGCTGACGTTGGGACAACGTCGACACGACCTTCTCCATATGCTCATCTGTCTCCATGGTTCCGTCAGCAGGAGGAATTATTGACGAGGGAGTACTATCAGGCCTGGAACTACTCATCCCAGGAGTGATACCACGTAACATCGTCGCAGTCGGAGATGTGACTGATCGATATACTGGAGTACTAGGCGACGAGGATCCAGAACCAACAGTAGGCAGTACCGGATGAGCACTCTGTCTACCTCGGGACCTGCCAAACCCTCCGAGTTGTCATGTCATACCTGATAACAACATATGATGAATAAAGAAATACATAAATATATAGTATATTCTACAGTTAAAATGTTATGCATATCTCACAGCATTCATAGAATTGTACAGTAAATAACTAGTGGTGTCACAAGTCTAAATGCATAGTATATTCTACATTCAAAATATAATACATATCTTCGTCAAAATAGTACATTCTACAGTCAAAATATAGTACATTCTACAGGCAAAATATTTTATTTTCAATCATCTTCAGAAAATTTATCTTGTTTGCCTTCCTCGTCCCCCTCTTCCTCTTCCTCCTCATCTTCACTTTCATCTACTTCGTCTTCGTCTTCTTCTTCCTCTTCGGATAATTCTACATCTTCTATATTATTACTCGTGTAATGAGTAACTTTCGTTGAGTCCACATCTATAATATTTGTAACAAGAGGTAGCTCGTCCTCCTGATAAGCTATTTCGTCAATATCAAAGGTATCTTTAGCTTTAGTCTTACATACTGTCCACCAATCCGATCTCGTTGTCCCCAGTCTAGGATAAGTTGTGAAGTACACGAGCTGATCCTGACTTAATAGGATAAATGGTTCGTAGCCTTGATATCTACGCTTGTAGTTTATATCCACAAGGCCATGCTTGTCAATTTTCCAACCTTGATCTTGAATCGGATTGAACCATTCAAACTTGAATAGCACGAACTTAGCATTTTATGATCCATAATTATATGTCAACTCCACAATCTCTCGTAAGATGCCAAAAAAATTATTGCCTGGATCGACGTCTTTGTAGTTCGAAGATTTGATACACAAACAACTATTTTTCGTGGAATCAAGATCCAGAAAGCTGTCTCTGATAGGAGCATTCGTTGACTTGAACCTAAACCCATTCATACAGAAACTTTGCCATATTTTAACGGCAGTAATTGGTCCCTTGGCTAGAGTTCTAATAGATTCAGTCTCGGGTGTTATTAGACGATCGACCTAAATACCAAAGTAGCGATAGTAAGTTATTTATTGTGCAAGTACAGAAAGAAAAAGTAATTACCAAGCTCCTTACATATGCACTCAACCAAAAAGGAAAATGGCATCTTATTTCTTGTTCTACTTCTTCGTCTATTATGTAGGGTCTAACCGACCTCAACTCATCATTATATGTGCTGAAAAACAACTAAGCAACCGCTGATTAGTAGCATAATAGTAGCTTATACTATTACATTGAGATGTTATAAACGTGGACGTATTAATTATTTACCCCTCTAGCTTCTCCACTTCATCCTCGTCGCAATTAAGTAATATATACAACTGATCAACCCTTAGCTCATCGTCATTCAAATATCTCTTCTTTATTTTCCCCGAAGGCTTTCCGGACGCATTGAATACTTTGAGTATTGCATCATTAGATTCCTGATATCCGTCGTCGTTTCTCGGAGCTCTCGTTCTATTAGTAGCAACATGAGGTTTGAAATACGTCGAGCAAAAGTTTGTAATCTTCTCGTGTCACACCCCAGTCCCAAAATACGTAGGACTAGGAACACGTAAGCATGACAGCCGTATGTATATGGAGACTCCAATATATGAAAACCATAACACATACGTACGTTGTATTATGAAAAATAATTCACAAGTGGTATAAATATATGTCACAAGTCAAAGGGCATAACTAAATCTCATCCACAAAAATCATAAATGGATAAATAACCAATAACTATGTAACTAAATCTCAATATGAAGTATCAAAGGATGATAGTCAGGTGGAAACAAATCCACTGCCAACTAGAATATAAAATAAACAAAACAAATACATCAACTAGTAATCACGCGGCTCGAAGAGAAGACCTCCTCGAAATGTAAGTAACAAGTCCGGATCTGCGCTCCTGCGAATACTCATAAACATCTACACCTGGAAAGAGACCAGGTCCTCAGAGGGACATAACAAGATACATAGAAGCATGCCAATAAAGTACTAAAAAATAAACATCCAATGGGCCGCCTAACCGTCTATGTGAATGTAGTTTGAGAACAACTTTCCAACAAGTGGGCTATCTGGCCATAAATGGGATTGGCATGATTCTCTCGGAGAATCAGGGGCCTAAAAAGTATATCGTCTTTTGAACGGCAGAGGCCGCCAGGTAATATAGGGGTCATCACGACCACGCATCTCCAACGGAGCGTGCGGGCTACATAAAAAGTAAAGCGCAAAGGAGCCTAAATGCCATACTTGTTGTTCTTCTTACCCCATGCTCTAAGCATGTCATATCCATAACACGATAATACCTCTAATAACTGCCAAGTCTCCTAGTATGCAAAGTTTCTATCGGGAGTTATCCCTAACGCACGTCCCATACGTACAGGAGGCCAGCCTGTCATGCAAGTCCGTGTCCTACATGAGACTCACACTCGTGTAAAAACTGTGTCACGGCCAATGAAACCTAATAATGCCTCATGATAATGGGGTGGTCTCATAAACTAGGTCACATGCATATACATAATAAAAACAAAATACGACGTCACCGTCGTTGCACCCAAGTTTTCTTGGACGTGCAGTTTATATAGAAGAAAAATATATGAACTAAATAAGCAGAAATAAGATGCATGCAACATATGGAATATAAATTACAGTATAATGGCAAGGTATACTTGCCTGGCAAGAAAGCTGTGTAGTACCAATAACCTGCTCCTGAAGTCTCGCAGAACAATCTGAGGGTCCTATATACATATAATATAATACAGTACAACATCAGCCATTACACTAGCACATACACAACCATAATTACATTGGACTCAGAGGGTACACTAGGGGTGATACTGGTCAACTAACAAGGTCAAATGCGCATCTAATTACGCGGGTGTCACGTCTTCAAATGTTGTGCTCAATCAGACAGTCAACTAACATGTGTCTAAGCCAGTACGTTAATGTACACAAGGCAGTCAACTCACAAGTTCTTCGGGTCACTTGGTTAAACGTAAATAGGGGATATCCATAATTATCCTAGGGTCATATAGTAAATAAACACATTAGTCATAATTAGGTTTAGAATTTAATTACTTATCTCTATATCCATATATTTATATATATAATAACTAATATTATATGCATACGCACACACACGTACGAGCACACTAGTCCTTGGGTTCACTGACACGGGTCTGCAATCAACCAACCAACCAACTAAACTGAACCAATATGCTAACCTAGATATTATTCACACAAACACGCATATAAAATGAAAGAAGAGGGATAGGTTCGAATCATCGCTAAGGTGGGTGGCTACGATAAACTTGTCTTTGCTTAGCCTGCACACTTAAAATATGGACGATATATGCTAGTCGCTAGGTGAATCACCCCACGCATGCTAATAAAGAATACAACGCACCTAGCTAAAGGAATAATCCCATCTTGTATTGCTTGTGTTAGAATATGGAAATAAAATTTGCTTATAACATTGACCCTCATATGCTACCTTAGCTTTGTGCAAGTAGACCCCGCTATGCCTCGAGTAGATCATTATATACTCTTCATGGTGCACTGCTTCACTTGTTTACACTGCTCGTCTTAAGGACTATGTCGCTCGATATATCATTTTACGGTTTTATTTCTCGTACTGCCCCTTAGACCCGTGCTAACGTAAATGCTTATGTTTCATATAAATGCACGTTTGCCTGCTTACATTATAACTTGTACTCGTTTGTCTTATTTTAATGCCTGTCACATAATTATATGCCACAATCCAGTAACACTATACATATGGTGCATGCATCTAATTAGCCAGAAGACTATCAAATAGTCCTTTTGTGCAATATGAACCTGCAAGTATCCGGGACCGTTAGGTCGCCAAGGAAGTTCCTGAACCAGGAGAATGCATCAAGTCAAGTTTAACTCTGAACGAGAATCATGTCAAGTAAAGCAAGAAAATCAGCTCATGGACCAATACTCGTTTAGAACAAGAGTCAAGGATTATCATGTCATGTTGTGAATCTGGAAGACCCAAGACTTGCATGTCGCAGACAACTTGGTAACAAGAGAGATTCTCGAATCTCGTTCCACGGACGATCTCCGGGGCACCGGGGCCGATCCGATCCGGATGGAACTAATGCAGCAGCCTTTCATGTGCGGGCAGGATGGTGTCTCCGCTCACGTCGCATCATTCTCGCTCAAAGGCTGATAGTCTCATGTGCTGGACTAGGTGTCTTGTAGCGCACCATGTACTTTCGTTTCATACCATCCTCATCAATGACTATAACTCGTCATTTATGGCTATGCCAGTGACTCATGTTCATATTAATAAGTCATCCTCGCTTAGTGGCAATCCACATGCGAGTCATTGCATCGCATCCAGTAATCTAAAATACCAGAACGATTATGAGTATAAGACATCTATACATAAGTTGAACGACCTTAGCAATCCATTGCAAAATATCCGAGTATCCGTGTAACTCGTGCACCTGAATCAGAACCCCGTCCGTGATAATTGTGTTTGCTTATGCATTTTTTTTTGATTTTATTTTATATACTCGTGCTTGGTTTAACTTGGTTGCCTTGGACAGGGAAGGAAGAATGGTAAGTTGGTAAGTCTCGCCGTGTTACTCTTATATCGTACGGCGCACTGCCACACGAGTTAGGCTATTCATCATGCCATAAAACTGATCCTAAGGCAAGACTAGAAAGATAACTTAATAGATGGTGCACGAAACCTATATAACATGTTTGGATTTGTCGAGCGGGCAAGAAGCCTCCCCACCAGTGCATTCATGTACTGATAACCCACCAGATTGCTTGCAAGGTGCGAGAGAACCTCGGTCGATGCGAAAACTCCTTTGTGCGAGCTAAGGCGTGGAGTTCGCTCTAGAGCCTTGGAGCGTTGCGTCCGGAGCTGAAGCACATATACAAGACATAATGTTGGAACATCGCCTATGCACCATTCACAATTGTAGCCACTTGGTACGCTTTTATTGTTACGAGAGAAAGGGCTTGAGCGACTTGTAATATCGCCTAGCACCGCTTGTAATACATGTTCAATATCAAAAAAGTGTTTGTTTTACTTTCGTACTTGTGTTATTCAATGCTTCCGTTATTGAAGACTCTGTGAACTTGTTATCAATCGCCTGTTCGTTTCTTATTCCGCTTCATTCGGACTATCTGTGCAACTCTGTGGCTTAGACATTTTATCGCATGTTCGGATCATGGCCTTGCACGACGCAACTTGTGCTGGTGCGACATCACGTACAGATAGGAACGATCGTCCCGCGGGAGCGCTGGCGGGTAATTCACGCCCAGCGGGGACAGCCTATTCCTGTGGGAGATCGGGACATGACAGGCCCTGGCTGCCCCTCCCCCCCCCCCCCCCCCACCCCTTGCTGCCACCCTCCCCACCTTGCGCGCCCCCCTGCTAGTTGCTGATGCTCGCCGCTGCTGTTGCGCGCCACCATCCGGCTGTCGGCACCGAAGAAAGAGGGGGGCGGGGCAGCCGAAAAAAGAGGCGGTGAGGAGAAAGAAATGGTATGAGAAAGTGGGAGTATTTTGGTCTTAAACATTTGGGCCAAAGTGAACCGTCAGTGATAAACAGTTTCGTCAAAAGTGGAAGAATTTCGTACATTATGGTAATTGGGTGTGGTGCACCTTGAATTATGATAAAACAAGTGGGATGCAACTCAAATTTTCTCAAAAAATAAATCTTGACACCTAAGTGAGATTAGTGGACATGGCATTTTTCTTTCTTTAAAATATATATATATATAATCTAAAATCTAAAAATTTGGCTCCAAATTGAGCTTTACTATTCTACAAAATGAGTTGCTACATTCTGAATATAGAAATTCTGAGGTCCAGATTGTAGCTCATGTGGATGGAATAGGATTATTATGAAGCTCCAATTAAATTTTACTATTCAGCTCTGCATCCAGAATCTATAATCTAGAAATTGGAATGAGTCTTACTAAACTTACTCAAAGACAACATAATTATAAAAAGACACATCCTTGTCCTTACGAAAAATCTAACTGTCCGATTAGCAATTTGCTAAAAAGGACAAAATATTTAGTTACCAATAAATATTGTAGCTCAGAATATCTAATTACAAAAGCTTCAAAATTTAGTTACAATTAGCCATGTTTCAAAGAAATGAAATTCACATGCAATCATTGGTAGATGGTGTGTCCAATCATCCAAAGGTCATAAATATGCATGTGAGTGAACCCGGCCCCTCCATTAATTCTAGTGAAAATGTTCTTTCCCGTGCCCCAACATTGGCAAAAGCAAGAAAGACGCGCTGATGGCATATGGCATGAGAACAATCAATTTTCTCGTTTCCCGCCTGTTCTTATTTTGTGCACAGTTACGTGTTCTATAAGAGAGATGCTAACAGAAGTTATTGGCGCAATTGTCAAAAAGTGACAATTTGAAGCTTCTGACGGAAAACTGTAATGTTTTCTATACTTGTTTTGGCATATCAGATGGCAGGAATATGTAGTGTGTCGGTTTCGATTTCCGGCAAAATGAGAGCATGAAATGAGACCTTAACTGTATGGTGGGAATATTTTTATATTTTTGTTTTTATTTTATTTTTCTTAATCTTTTACTATTTGATTTTGATATCTCATATTTATAAATTATATTTTAAAAATATATTTCGTCAATTTTAAAATATATCTTAACAATTTCAAAAGAACAATATAAATATTTAAATTGAATTCTTTTAACTACAAGATATATTTTTGAAATAGTCTTGATGTATTAAAAATTGTCGAAAGTTGTTTCAAAAAAATTATTTACGAAATTAGTAAGACAAAATCGAAATGAATAAAAGTTAAAACGGCGCTATAGTTGAGGTAACGTTAGGATAATTTAGTGCATATAGTTATCTGCCACCAACGACTGAGATTAAATCACTTACAAGAAGGTGTGAATATATATCTTTAGGGCTATGCTATAATTACAACCAAATGCCTACAACTCTCTTACTATCGTCACGTGACGTCAACGTGGCAGCTGTTTATTTAAGGAGGAAGAAAATATGGGATTCGATGGCTGTCCGGGTGGCTGTCACGTGACAGAAAATGTTATATGACAATCATTTATTGGAGGAAAAGATGGGCTGGATGTGACCTATATAGCAAGGGAGAGAGAGAGAGAGTTGTAAGAGGTTGTAAGCACTTGGTAGTAAACTTAGCATTATTGATATCTTTATCCCTGCCGTGGAATGTAATGTACGACTGAGTTGAATTTCTTCTTACAGCCTAAAAGTTTTTTCTCTTTCTCTCTCTCTCGATCTCTCGACATAGGGGTAACCTATTCTTAAGTGAATAGTCTTTGACAGCTTTGGAGATTGAGTTAAAGAGACTGAATACCTCCTGAGACATTTGTTAGGTTGTTTGGTTTGTGGATTTAGGCCGCAAAATTTATCAAATTTTGATTTTGAAATATTTTACGTGTTTAGTTAGAGAATTTGTGGACAAAATTATTGTAATTTGACATAAACAGTAAATATTGTCTGCTACAAAATTAAAATTTTGATGTCGAAATCTCCTCCTCCCCCCACCCCCCCGAGAGGAAGTGGAAAATTCTCATCCTCACTTCTTGTGTTTAGTTGGAGGACCACTTTTCTCTAAAAAAAATATTTACTATTCATGTCACTTTAACAAAAAGCTATATTTTTTCGCTCACTTCAACAACCAGCCAAATAGAATTTTTCACCTCTAACCTACATTTTTTCAAAGGAAAACAAAGAATTTTCACTTTACTCCATTTCGTTCCACTTTACCTCAATGCTACAAAAAATATCGATTTATAAAAAAATTTACTTCGCTCCACTTCGCCGAACCAAACACACTACAAAAATATTGCAATTTACCAACTTATTCCGTAGACGGAAATAGTTTCGTCGCTACATAGCGATGGAACAATGATAGATTTGTGGTTATGAATCATATATTTATGTTTTCGTCGCTATTCTATCGCTAAGGCCACAAAGTAGCGTCAGAATTGTATAGCAATGAAATTACTTCGACGCTACGAAACGTTTTATTACCAGAACGTTCTCTTTCCTCATTTCAAAATTAAGTAAAAAAAATTATTTTCCCCCAAACTCTCCTCCTACCGATCTGCAAAAGCGGAAAAGAGTGCGCCAATTTTTTTTTTTGAACAATTTTTTTGAATGATTATGTTTTTGTTGCTTTTAAATTGCAAAACTTGTTGGTGTTTTTGTCTTTGGATTATGAAAGATAGTCTCACATTGGCTACACCACAAAGTGGGTATCTCAATATAATGCTTTGCTTGTGTTGAGGTGTGTACACGTGGTGTGATGAGACACATGGGTGCCATGTGAGGGTATTTTAATTAGGAGAAAAAAGGATTAACTCCTTCATGAAAGTTTTAATCTTTTTGTCATGCTCTTAAAATTTATTCCATAGGAGCTAATCCCCAAAGTGACTCGGACTCAGATGCAAAGTGGCACTTTGTTGACGCACTTTGCACTTAGCATTGGCGCATGTGCGCATTTGATGCGCTCGTTTTATGCGCGGCTGCTGAGTGGGTGTTGAGGGACAATGCGCTACTGCGCGCTGGGCCGCTGCGCTGTTGTGCTGTTGCGCTGAAGACAGAAGCGAGTCGGTTATGGAAAGATTGTCTTTAATTCAGTTCTGATTTTATGGGAATTGAATTAAATTTGTTTCTATCTCTTTGTAACCGACTAGGGGGGCAAGCTCCTCTATAAATACTCTCCTCTCAACACCCATAAGAAAAGATTGGGAGAGAGAGAGAGAGAGAGAGAGAGAGAGAGAGAGAGAGTTGAAGATGTTGTTGCGTCGGCAAGAGTAGTCCAGGAGTTCGTGCGATTCCAGGAGGGAGGTGACGCGAGCGTTCCAAAAGTTTTTCAAGAACTTGCTGGTTCCTGAGAGCAGATCGCGGATAGAGCGTTTATTGCTTTGAGCACCGATGGTTTTAATCACCCCAGCAGGAGTTCTTTTTTTATCTTTCTTCTTATTCTCTTTGTTCTGTTCTATCTCATTGTAGCGTCTTCGAATGTAAAGAGAAAAATATTTTTTTATTTGTAGCTTCCTTTTCTTTGTAGTCAGTTTGTAACATGTTCTTGAATGTGTGCTTCCTAGGAGTTGTGCGTCACTAGGAGAGAGACTCTTGCGAGTTTCTAGTACACCATCTTCTCTATTGGTTTTAGTGATTCGTTGGAATCGAGTTCCTCAGAGGGCAAACTTGTTTGCCGGAAGCTCTATGTCTCGACGACTACATGGCTTCTAGTTGAGAGCGGACTTTCGGATTTTGCTTGTGGCTCTGCTATTGGTCCGTGTTCTACCATCTTTGATTTGCCTCGGGACTAACAATCTCAAAGCACGATTTGATTTAGATGGAGAACTGCTCAAACCTTCTCGATACTAGCTTTCACAAGCTTGAGAAGTTTGATGGCAAACACTACAACATTTGGAAGAGAAAGATATCTTTGTATCTTTGTTTTGTCAAAATTATTTACGTGTTGGTTGAACATGGACCTACCATTCCTGAAGATGGAGGAAAACTTGAAGTTGGTGTGGCACGAGACGCGCACACCAAGTGGAAAGAAGACAACGACCTATGTAGGTTGTTGATTCTAAATGCTATGGACGACTAGATGACAGAGTCCTATGTACAACAAGAAAGAAAAGGCAAGAGATGTCTGGTAAGCTCTTGAGAAGCATTACAAAACTGAAAAGAAAATGTCCAAAATCTATCTCGTCGAGAAATTCTATACTATGCAATTTGAAGACGAGAAGGTAATGCTACCACAAGTCAAGGAACTTCTGAAGATGCAGCAGAAAATGAAGGAAGAGGACATGAGGCAGGAAGACAAGTTCGTGGTAGGGGCTATTGTCACCAAGCTTTCTCCAGGTTGGATCAAGTTCAAAACTGACATATACCATAAGAAGATGAAGATTCAGCTCGAAGATCTTCTTCACTGAATCCACATTGAAGATGAAGCCATGGGGCAACTAAAGTTGGACTCCCTGTCCAAGAAGTTGAAAAAATTCAACTTGGTGCATACTGATTGTAATGTCCTGATCCTAGCGGGTTACTTATGGAACACTTGTTACTTTGACTCGGTTGAGAATTGATTCTCGGGAAAACCTTACCGCCAAATCAACATGGATGAAATGCAATGAACCCTTCAAATTGATGGAACGGCTTCTATTGAAATAAGTCCAAGAGTTTTCGTTGGTTACTTTGCTTCTTGGTTTTGTGTTGCTTTGTGTTTTGTCTTGCTTTTGATGACTTGGTTTTCATGATTCGCTTTTCTCGCTTGCGGGTTCTTTTCGAATCATAAAAGAAAGAGATCGAAGGATGCTAACTAAGTATTGTTGCAATTTCAAGACGCATAACCAAGGAGTGACCGTTGCATAAGGCTTCCCCATCCTCTCGTTCGATTTAATCGGTGAGTAGCTTAGGCCCTTCGATGAATCCTTTAGTCTGTACGCCTTAATAAAGAATCTCTAGTTCACTTATAAATGTTGCCACACTAAAAAGATAAGTCAAAAAGAAATGAACTGCAAGCTTGAAGTATTCGAATTATGCTTTTGCTATCAATTTTGTTGCATGTTCTTCGTTCCTATGCTGCAAAACCTGAATTATGGCAAGTCCCTTTATTTTGAACATGATATGTGAGATAAGAATAAGAAGAAGAAAATTGTGTATTATTTGTTCAGAACTGTGCATTATAGTGTTATATCTGCTAGATGTTTCATGTCATGCATTGGTCTCGGACAACTTGTGCACAAGGTCTTATCTCTCGAACGGTTCCTGGGGCACTGGGAATCGCTAGGTCAGGAAAAGATTTTCGTTTTGCCCCGAGGATACGGCCCGCTAGGGTCTAGTGGGACGATATGTCTATTAGTGTTGTGTGGAACCTATGATGTCACAGCTGCTAGTATTTGTGTGTGTTGGTGAAGAGCTAAACCTTAAGTTACAGCTGCCGACACATGCCCGTGTTAGTGAAGAGCTGAACCTTGGGTCACCGCTGATAATCATGGGGCTACCCAAGGACCATCACATAGTTAGGGTGCATGCTAGGTTTACCTTCTTGCATACCTAACACTTGATGCCAAGATTGATTCATAAGTTTATCCAGATATGCAAATTATGGCTAACTTGTTTGTCTACTGCAGGGATAACCGCTCGGCCGTGGGTAAGAATTATCGTATGCATGGTTCAATTATTGTTTATGTTTCTTGCATTGAATTGTTAAAAAGAAACTAGACAACTAGAATGATCACCTAATAATGATAGCTTCACATGCTTATTTAGTGTGTTTTTCAAGGTGAGTTTGGCCACGGTCGCTCACCAGTACATGTGGTAGTACTGATCCACGTTTGTGGGCAAATCTCCAAGTTCTGGTAGCGAGATTTTGGCGAGCATTTTGAATCGGTATTAGCGCATCCTTCCAGAGGGACCATGCTCGTGCGGCTTCCTTAGCTTTCCTCTCCACTGGGCAAACTTTTCTTTTGCTAGATGTTTGATTTTGGTCCTACTACAAGGATATAATGTATGGACGTTGTGGCTAGTTTTGGGAATGTAAAAAGAGTTGTAAGCCTTCTAAGGCATATTTTGTAACTCAGCCAAGCAAGTACTTTGTAATCCAAATCTTCAAGTACTTAATAAAAAGAAAGTATTTTGTGTTCCTATCAATGTGTTTAACTTTGCTTCTCTGCATTTTATTCTGCGCCTATATATGTATATTTTTGTCTAACTTGTGTCTTGTGCAGGTAATGCCTAGTGCAAGCGCAACTTAGGCTTACAAGGCATCACGCCCAAGCGAGGATGATCGGTTCCGTAGGGACCGAGCGTGGACGACCGTCTCTTACGTAAACCGGAGCGTGATACTGATGATTCCAAGGATAAGCAGAAGGCTTCTCACAACAACAAGAAGGACTTCAACCTTCTAAAGATGAAGTCGGCTTCGTTCAAACTGATGCCTAAGCCAGATGTGACTTGCTTTAACTGGGAAGAAGGGCTAGTACTGGAAAGACTGCAGATACAAGCCCAAACAGACAGAGCAAGGTGAGCCTAACAAGGTTGTTATGATTGTGCAGGTTGTGACGGCTGGTGTCGACACTGACTGGTGGGTGGACACTGGCACATCCTGTCATGTTTGCTCTAAGAGGAAGTTGTTCACCACATACAAGCCTACGTCTGAGAGGGTTATGGTTGTGAACCAGGCACAAACTGAATTACTTGGACCGGAACAGTGGTACTGAACCTGACTTCGGGGAAGTCGCTGACGCTTTAGGATGTGAAGCATAGACTGATGATTGCCAAGACCCTGGTCTCGGAAAGTCTGCTCTACTACACAAGCTTGAGGATGGACATCAATGCTGGACAGATGGTGATGTCACATACTTCAGAAAAGTATTTTATACCGAAGGAATGTTTAAACTTCAACTTGTAACTCGGCATAAAATTATAAATGAAGTCTCTTCTTCTAGTTATTCTCTTGAGTTATGGCATAATAGACTAGGACATGTTCATTGTAAAAGAGCAAACAATGAGTTATGCGCGGCCATGCACGATTATGCGCCACTGCGCTGCTGTGCTGCTGCGCACATGTGCGTTGGGCCGCTCCGCGATTGCATTATTGCGTTGAAGACAGAAGCGAGTTGGTTATGGAAAGATTGCGTCTTTAATTCAGTTCTAATTTTGTGAAATTTGAATTAAATTCGTTCATATCTCTTTGTAACCGACTAGGGGGGCAAGATCCTCTATAGATACTCTCCTCTCAGCCCTCATAAGAAAAAGTTTTGGAAAAAATAGAGAGAGAGAGAGAGTAGAAGAGACTGTTGCGCCGGCGAGAGGAGTCTAGGAGTTCGTACGAGTCTATGAGGGAGATGACGCGAGCGTTCCAGAAGTTTTTCGAGAACTTGTTGGTTCCTAGGAGCAGATCGCGGATAGGAAAAATCTTGCTTTGAACACCAGTGATTTTAATCACCCTAGCAGGAGTTCTTTTCTAATCTTTCTTCTTGTTCTCTTTGTTCTATTCTATCTCATTGTAGCGTCTGTGAATGTAAAGAAACGAATATTTTTTTATTTGTTGCTTCATTTTTTTGTAGTTAGTTTATAACATGTTCTTGGATGTGTGCTTCTTAGGAGCCACTTGGAGAGAGACTCTTGGGAGTTTCTGGTGCGCCATTGTAAACCCCAAATTTTTCAGATTTTTAAAAACAAAATTTTCAAATTTTTCTGAGATTTTTACTAATTAAAATAAATATTTTCTGGTATTAAATTAATTTTTGTGATTTTATTAAATATTAAAATATTATAAAAATAATATTTTTGGGTGTAAAATAAAATATTAGACATACTGTAATTTTTCTGGAATTTATTGGACCCCAGAACTATTTTTTTAAAGACCTAAAATCTAAGTTTTTAATTAAACCAAAATGAACCAGACTGAACCGTATTAAACCAACCTGAACCAACCGGTTTAAAAATAAACCGAACCGGACCCAAACCCTAGCGGGTCGGGTCGGATCCATACCCGACCCGCCAACCCGAAACCCTACTCGCTTGCTATAGTAAAATCCTAAATCCCTAACCCCTCACCCGACCTTTCCCCTCCCCGACCGTTTTTCGGCGATGGCTCGCTTCCCCTCGCGGCTGACCATCTCCCCGCGCCGCTCCACCACCCGCAACGGCCGCCGCCTCGACGACTTCCCATCTTCCTGCAACCGCCGTGGCCGATACTATATAAACCCGATTCCCCCTTCACAGTCACTCCACCACCGACTCTCGGCCATCGCCGTCTCCTCTCCGACGATCCTCCACCGCGAGCTTTCCTCCGCCGTGTCCCCGCCGCCGACGAACCCCGAGCCCGATCCCCACCGCCGCCTCTGCCACTTCACCACCACCACGAACCCTAACCCCTGCCAACACCACTCTACCGCCTCTCCGACCACGATCTCCAGCCCCGGCGATATCGAGCTCCCCTTCGGCGACCATCGACAACTCCCCGCCGACCCCAGCAGCTGAGCACCTGCCTCCGACTAGCACAGCGTCGCCGCCGTCCGAGCATCGTCGTGCCTCCCCGCGTATACGAGAAGCATAGTGATTTTCGACGTCCTGTTCCAGTGAGGGTTTCTTTCTCCTCGCCGTCTCGATTTTCGAACCGTCTGTTGTGACGCATAGACTGTATGACCCCCTCGAAACTCATGCAAATATTTTGGGATATCGAGTCCTGTGTCGGTCGCAAACTGTGACACAAAATCAGGAAAATATTTCCCAATTTCTGAAAATTCAGAATGTCCTGAACTCCCCAGTTCACGACCGTTTTGCGGCCAAACTGCTAAATGTTTTCAAAAGTTACCTGAACAGTAATTTAGACCATATAACCAAGTTTTAAAACCCTTTTTTAGTTTCATTTATGCTGCTGTAGATTGTATTTAATTCGAGGGTAAAAATGACCAAAATATTGGTTATTTAAAATCCTGATTTTTTTGGAACTGGGTGCGCTCCGCTAAACGAGGCGACTTGGTCGTGTGCGAACTTCACCGAAAGGTGCGTGCCGTCAATACAGACGTGTGAGATTTTGCGAAAGTTGATTTGGTTGTGCGTGCACACCGAAATCAATGCGTATCCGTCGACAACGCCCCGTATCGGCCCTGTTATAAAACTTATTGTAACTTCATGTACGCTCGTCATATCGAAATAAAACTTGCGCCATCGGACTCATAGCAATACGCTGGTCATGTGACCCAAGTTTGGTTCGATTCTGAGAACGTTGACAAAATCCCGTATCGTGGGCCCCACGGCTCCAGTTGACGTTGATTTTGTGATCGGCTCATCGGAATCCAGTTCTGGACATTCCGTTGGATTCGTATCGTCGTTCTGGACTTTTAAAAACTAAGTTTGACGAATTTGGAGAACTTTATCTCTGGCACATTTTCGGTGCGAAGTGGGCCACATGTGGACCCCACTTTGACCAGAAACTGTTAATTTTGCCCCTGTGTCCAAATTGGACTTATGGACAAACAATTTTAGCTATTTGATATCTTTTGAACATGATGGTAATGATTATTTCAGCAACCGGAGGAGTACCTGCAGATCCCGCTGATACCAGAGCAGCAGTTGGAAACCAAATCTCAAGCATGTGTACCTTGCCATACTTGCAGCAAATTGCTTATTATTATTATTCTCTTGATCTATTCTGAGTTATAACTATTCAAACTAGGACCGTGTGACATTACTTAACGTCCGGATAATATTCGGGTGTCAACGCCGTACGCGAAGTTGTGTAACGTCACCAAGAGATGGATATCGAGACCCTATACATTTTTCGTGCTTGCATCATCAAGTATGTCATACCACAGGACACCTGATACTATTCATGAGACAGAATCTTCCTAAGATATTCTTGGTGATTCTGTATAGTTTACAGGATTCATGACATAGATATTACATATGCTTAGCTATCATTATGACTCGTTGCATCAGTTAGAGGTCATGATCTTGAGTGACATGGACATGAGACATCATGGACATGAGACGTATGATTACATTGGGTGGGAAGAGATACACAGGCTACAGGTTGATTATATTATTACGATGTCGTAGCCACTCTGAGCTAGGCTCCTACATGATATCACTGCTACCGGCTCCCCGACACAGAGCGTGTAGTAGTCTCTGCCGGAGTTCTAGTGATGCTATCATTTTCTATATCACTTAGCTGGTTATATAGTTTGCCCTATTGATTCATTTCATATACTGCACTTATTTGGCTTGAGTTATTCTTGTACCTTGCTATGTCCCCTGAGGACCTGGAATCCGGATTATGTCCCTAGGTTTAGCAGAGGAGATCTACCCCGAGGTGTACGGGACAGGAGCAGTCATTGGAGCAGTACCAGAACCCGAGGACGAGGTGATCGCTGAGAATTTCTCCTGAGTATCTGCTTTATCTATACTCAGTCTTTGCTGTTGTTATACTCTTTATTTCTTGTCTATTGACTGCTGTATCAGACTTATTATCGGGTTGTTCCCCGAGATATGTTTTATTGAGACTTAATGTTGCTTTATATTTCATATTGATTGTATTTATTGTTGTGGATGAGATCCATAGCATAGCCCTTATTGTTGTTTTACAGCTTAAGTACACCCTGATGGGCCCATTAAATTGGGTTTGTCCATCGGAGTGTGCTGCTGGCCATTGCCACGTGTCTAGTCCCTTGGTATTTTGGGACTGGGACGTGACAGCCATCTTCTCTATTGGTTTTGTGATTCGTTGGAATCGAGCTCCTTAGAGGGCAAACTTGTTTGTCGGAAGCTATATGTCTCGACGACTACTTTGTTGGGAACGCGATGTAATCCGAACCGGAGTTGGCCCATGAGATGCTATATTGGATTGGGCCCATATGCCTTAAAAGGAAATTTTTATGTAAGGCATGTCTACACCTCATGAGCCCACCGCCTATCCGATGTGGGACTAAATTATCAACTCCATTGTCACCCTCCTTTGAGGGCTCAATCGAAAATGAGATACAATCCAACAATCTCCACCTTAGCTCTTTTCCACTAGCTGAACAACCTTAGCACACCCCGGCTACCTTTGCTCGTTCCCGCTAGTCGAGCACCCTTGGCACACCCCGGCTACCTTTGCTCGTTTTCGCTAAATGAACAACCTTAGCACACTCTGACTACATTTATTCGTTCCCGCTATCCGAGCACCCAGAAGATCCAACATATTGTCATCTTGATCTGTTCCACCACAGAACCAAACCTGACACGTTCATCCGCACCCCCATTGTGTGCCAACCACAACGTCTTGCTCCTCCTTGGACTCGTCAAATCCACCTTTAAAGCCAATTAGTGTAGTTGATGCTCCTACTCCACCTTGAGAAGAGCCCGTATAATCCATGAACTTTCATCACCATTTGTCTTGAACCAATTAGAGCCGCTCAAACAAGCCTCGTAACATTGGGTTCTGATACCACTTGTTGGGAACGCGGTGTGATCCTAACCGGAGTTAGCTAATGAGATGTGATATTGGATTGGGCCTATATGTCTTAAAAGGGAATTCTCATGTAAGGCCTGAACCAATCTCAATTATCTATACCTCATGATCCCACCGCCTATCCGATGTGGGACTAAATTACCAACTCCATTGTCACCCTCCTCTGAAGGTTCAACCGGAAACGAGATACAATCCCACATACTTGGGTTCCATTAGAAGACGGACTTTCGGGTTTCGCTTGTGGCTCTGATATTGGTCCATCTTCTACCATCTTTGATCCTTCTCGGGACTAACAAAACTAACTTTTACAGCAAGTATATAAAATTTTGTTACAATTAAATATTTTTACAATTAATATTTTTTTGCTGCAAAAGCTTGTGTCTAAAGAATTAGTGAATATTTTTTTATAGTGAATCCAAGTGATTAGAAGAACATCCACCAACAATTTGTCCTTGATTAGTTTCCAAGCGGTCCCTAACAGCTTCACAAAGAAATCAAGTATACCACCCTTATCGATGGACTGTCACCTTGACCTCGTGGCTCTAAACAATTGAAGAGGGTGATCAAGTGTTTTATATTCCTCTTTACAATCTCCATCTCCCACTGGCAGTGATGTCTCTCTTATATAAGTTGTTTTTTAGTTAAAATAGCATCATTCCAGTACTACGGGACCTTAATCTCTCAATAATCTTTAACTCTTCCTTGGAGCCCAAAAATTGAAGAAGAAGTATATGGATTTGATCGAGAATGATATCTGGATATCCCATCTCAATATTCGTATATATATTGGTTTGAACAAAACAGGTTACATCGTTTAGATATATATAACAAATGTGCAAAGTCCATCTTAGCGCCATTATGACATTATGATGTGTGATCTTTCTTCTCGTGCAAAATTTCATATTAGCTTAAGAAACCATGGAAGCGCTGCAGTAATTTTCGTATAGTTAATTCAGGTTTAAAACCTGGTGAGAGAAAAGAATTTACTCAATTTTCACGTCCTGTTGCTTAGGGGTTAGCATTATTCGATTTTGGACCGAAAATCGAATATAATCAAACTGAATAAAAGATTCGGTCCGGTTTGAAGAAGAAGAAGAAGAAAATAGTTTGGTTTTGATTTTGAAGATACTAAAAAAAAATGTATTTTGTTTCAGTTTTGTATTTCGGTTTCGGTTCAAAAACGAAAAAACAAATAAAACTTATACAATTATGTAAATACTCTCAAAGTAATTAAAAATGTGTATATTTTTAAGACATCAATTCTATATTTATCTTTTGAAGTACAACTTTAATAATTTAACAACTAGTCCAACTTTGAACGCAACTTAAAATACACCAAATCTGTGTACAAAAATTATAACTTTTAATATAATTTAACCATGATTCTAATATTGGATCCGACCTATTAAACAATAAAAATATTCAAACTGAATAAACAGAATAAAACGAATTGATTATTTGGTTCGATTTTATTTTGGTTTTGGCTAATTTTGATCCGATTTCGATTTTAAATTTTTAGAATTTTAATTTATTCAATTTTTAACTATTTCAGTTGAAAACCTGATGGTCCGAACGCTTATCCCTTCGGTGCTGGTACGTAATTACCATGCTTGCTGCTTTCCTTCGGGACTTCTGAGAGAATAAAAGTTGGCTAGCCAAACTTTTGCAGTAGGAAGTTACTTTCCACATGTTTGAATTTGAAAATTGTACGTGCGTGGAATGTTTTACTTCAAGTAATAAGTAGATAGCTAGGTTTCAAACTTTCAACAAACTGAGAGGAGAGGCAAAGTTTATCCCATGTAGATGTAGAAGTAGTAGTGATGGGAAGAGAGAGAGAGAGAGAGAGAGAGAGAGAGAGGACTCGAGAAAGAGACAGATCTTCCATTATGAGAAAAGACAAGGAAACATAGTCCACGGTTCCCCTTCCCTCACTTTTCTCTTCAATCAAGGATTCATGGCCAGTCTCTCTAGCTCATATACATGTTATCACCCCCATTGTCGTATGTTCAGAATGAAATATACTCGGTCCACACGTACTCCTCCAAAGCAATGAATTATTGAGAGAGAAAGAGAGAGAGAGAGAGAGAGAGAGAGAGAGAGAATCCAAACAAGATGCTCGTGAAAGATTTTGGGCTAAATTTCATGTACTTACCTTCAAATATTACATTTTTGCAAAGTGACACTCTCATTACTATTTATTTTATTCTTTTTATAGGACTGCTACATGGACCGACAATTATGTCCGTAAAATTGACCTGCAGCCGATTGTATGAGGGCTGCATTTTTTCGGACGTAGTCTTTCAGCAAATGGGAGGTGCAACATCGGCTGCTGGCATGCCGCGGTCATCACCCTTTTGGCCAAATTAGCTTTTTTTTCTTTTTTATATTATTACCTTGCATACTATCATTGAGTACCATGCAATGGTTAACAAGAAAGAAAAATTGTAACACTGGTACTTGGTGTTCGTGTCCAACATCTGTCTCCTGTTCACTGAGCAACTAGTTAGAAGAGTTTTTGAACTGGATTATATATGTAATTGGTCACATTCGAGTCCACTTATGGTACACTAGTCTCAGTAGTCTGGGGCTGGTTTGGCTTGAGCTACCCTGGATATGATCAAACAAGGTATTTTTTTATTCTAATTGTATATTGTCTGCTTATTTCATATTCTTTTCGATCAAGGCTGAAAATGATCTGGAAAAGATCATGCGGAACTACTTTGATGACTCTTATATCAACTTTAGTGACATTTCGATCGATCGACGATTCGTTTGGCTAGAGAAACTCGGAATATGTATATAAATTTTATTTATAATAATATATAATTTTTTTGATTACAATGATACAAAATATTTTTCTAATTTGCAGAGGTTGTACTGGTGGCCGGATCATAGAGATAGTGATATCCGGAAGTGCTACAAGACCGTCGTCAACAAGAGGTTGAGAGATATGATCAATGACCAGAAGGCACTGACGTTACTTGGACCGGATTATCGCAAGAAGTGGCTGAAGGCGGAGTACTGAGAGCAGATAAAGAAGAAGATGGGCACCCCGGCCTACAAGGCCAAGTGCTAGAAGGCGAGGGTTGCCCGTGTAAGGGTGAACTCCATACTGATGGATCTATTCCGACCGTCGAGCATTTTCGACGGATGGTAAGTATTAAAAAATTTTGCTAGATCAATTTTTTGTAATTCTAACTTTTTTGTTTATTTATTAATTGCTTAATTTTTACAGTGCGACGAGGCCGTCAGAGCCGGGGAAGACCCCTAGACCGTCGACTTTCCAACAATTTTTCAGCGGATCCACAAAAGAAAGAAGGATGGAAAGCTCGTAGATGAGCAAGCCGCCAAAGCATATGTAAGTTGTCTTTATAAAATTTTGTCAATTTAATTAGATTATTTTTATAATTTAATTAGATTCTAGGTTTCTAGGTCAAAACAGTCAAACTAGATCAACTCTAGGTCAAACAGTCAAACTATAACATTTTCTAGTTTCTAGGTTAATTTTTTATCCATTCTGATAGTTTATGAAGTTAAATTAGATTATATTAAGATTGCAAAACATATAAAAGAGAAAAACGTATCTATCGCATGTAAATTAATCGACAAGGGTGATTACTATTTCAATCCGTTTAGCAGGGCGCACCCAGTTCCGAAAAAAAATAGGGTAATTATTTTTCTGATTTTTGGTTGCAGTTTGCGACCGACACAGGACGCGACACACCCAACCAATAGCACAGATTTTGAGAGGGTCACGCAATCTACGCGTCACAGCAGACGGAACGAAAAACGGGACAGCGAGGAGAGAGAAACAGTCACCTGAACAGGGCTCTGAAGATGACTGAAAATGCGTCCTCGCGGGGTGGCGCGACGCTCGGCCGGCGGGGCTGCTAGGGTTTCTGGTGCTGCGGGGAGGCATCGCCGGAGCTGGAGGCGGCCGGAGGAGCTCATCGTGGCGGCGCTGGTGGTCACGGTGGAGGTCGTTGGTGTTGGCGGTGGCAGGGGAGCTCGTCGCTTGAGGGAAGCTCGTTGGCGGAGCTGGGAGGGACGGTGGAGCTGGGGTGCCGGCGTCGTCGTGCGGATGGGAGGAGCGGCAAAGGAAGGGGTGGTCGTGGCTCACGGTGGTGGTGGCAGCGGAGGAAGGTGGCGGTGGTGTTGGGGTACGGTGGAGCTGTAGGGTTTATATAGGGGGAGAGGGAGGGGATCCGGCGGCCGTTACTGGCTGAGAGGGGAGGCAAAAGGGAAGAGGCGGCGACATTTTGTAACGGTCGACGGGGAAAGCCGAGAAGACGGCGGGTCGGCCGGAATCGGCGGAGGGGAGACGGGGGATCGGGGTTTCGACGGTTAGGGTTGCGGGTTTCGGGTCGGGTTTAGATCCGACCCGACCCGCTAGGGTTCAAGGTTGGTTTAGGGATTCGGTTCAGGGTCGGTCCGGTTTGGGTTGGTTCGGTTTGGTTCATTAAACCGGGTTTATTTTGGGTTTAATAAATAACTTAGTTTTTAGGTCTTTAAAAATGGTTCTGGGGTCCAATAAATTCCAAGAAAATTACCCTATGTCTAATATTTTATTTTACACCAAAAAAATATTATTTTCATAATATTTTAATATTTAATAAAAATATTTAAAATTATTTATAACCAGTATACCTTGATTTTAATTAGTAAAAAAATTCCAGAAAATTTCAAAAATTTATTTTTAAAATCCTGAAAAATCTGGGGGTTTACAGCAGTACATGGCTAGCCGACAGCCACCGCCGCCTCCGCCGTCAACTTGATAGATTTTTGAGTTTGTGGTATTTTTTTTGAGTTGCTTGTATTTTTTTACTTTATTGTATTTATTTGACTTGATTGCATTTATTTGACTTTGTGGAATTGTATAACACAGTCGTATTTTTGGACTTGAATTGTATAACACCGCCTCCGCCTCCACCGTTGTAATATTTGAGTTTGTGGTATGTTTGGATTACTCTACTTTATTAGTTCATTGTATATAACATTTGGACATGTTTGTGTGGGTTTTCATAGTTTGTGTGGAATTTACTTGTGTGAAATTTATTTGTCTAAAAATTGGTGAATGTATAACAGGTATATGCTCAGCAAATATTGATTTCTGGAAAAATTATTATCTTTAGCGACGGACTAGCGACATACTAGCAACGGAAAATCTCAGGTCAACGACGGATTTTCGACAAAAAATCTCATGTCAGCGACTACCTAGCGACGGATAATTTCGTCGCTAAAACGTCTGAGACACACAAATGTACTAAACATGTATCAGGGTCTGTCGCTAAAATTCGTCGTTAATCCGTCACTGGGAGTGAGGACTTAGCGACGGATTAGCGACGAACTATGTGAGTCCAGAATGTGCAAAATCTTCTGAAAATTTGATAATTTTTGGACTCACATAATCATCGCTATTATGTCGGTAAATAGTCAGAAAGTTTAGCGACGAAAATTATATGTCGCTGAAATTATGTCGCTCATTTCTTTGCTAAGTCGTCGCTTGAGCGTTAGATTAGCGATGGAAAATCCGTAGCGACGTTAATATTTCTGACGGAAGAATTTCGTCGCTAATCCGTCACTATTTGAAAATAGTGACGAAAAATTGTATTTTAGCGACGGATAATTTTGTTGCTAAAACAGTGTATTGTAGTAAAATATTTTTTTGGGATCATCCTTAGGATCATATGTACAGGAGAGTAAACAACATATGTAGTACAATATACTTCCTCCCCTCCTTTTGTTTCCTCTCTTTAATAAGAAGATTGGTTGGTGAAGGGTCCGTTTGGTGCGTTGTGGATATTTTAAAGATACTCGACACGCAATGGCGTTGCGAGACTACAAATAACAATGACGATCTTGTTGTTCTGAAATTTTTATTTCTTTTAGTTCGTATTCTTTTTTAATGAGAAAATATGGCCGCAAGCACTCATACGGTCAATAGTAATAACGGTCTCACAACTATATTGCCGTTGCTAATTAATGACGGTATGAGCGCCAATAGTAAGGATGTTCTGTCTCACTTCTTGCAATTTTCAAACTATGTTATTCCGTATGTAATTTTGTGAAAATTAGTTATCCTGAAGAAAAATTTATATAATGAATCTATGAATCATGATCATTTTCTAGTTAGTTAATTTCCAAAAAGCTAATCGTGGGACGAGACAGGAGAAACACAAAAATCTTTAAGCTACTGGGATAAGTTCCACAGAAAATATATTTTTTCTTGCATTTACTTCTTTTTTATATAAATTTTTTAGCAAATGTCTCCATTCAAAATATAGAAACTAATATATATTTTCACTATTTTAAAAAACTAGAAAATACTTCCATTCTTTGTAAATCAGCTAAATTTTTACTTAAAATAGTAGGAAGTATACCTTAAATTTTTAACCATTCCATACAAAGGTTAATGGGGGACATTTCCTAGTTTTTTAAAATAGTGAAAATATATGCTAGTTTCTATATTTTGAATGGCGGTATTTGTGAAAATTTTCCTTCTTATTAATGATGTGTGATAAGGAAAGTAAAAAAAAAAAAAAATAGAAAATTGCACTGACAACCTTGAACTTACTAATTTTTTGTATAAAAGGCATATAGTTTCTAAAATTTGCAAAGTTAGCATAAGATCGTCCTAAAATAGAGCGCAAGTTGTTTTTACGTCCTAAATTAGGACGTAAATTGTTCATATTTTTTTAAACACTTCCTTTGTTAAAATTGTCAACGGTTAATGACGAAGAAAATAATCCGAGGATTAGCAACTTACTTCCTAAAAAAGAGTGTAAGTTTGTTATTTTATTTTATTTTTAATTTTTTTTGCGGGAAAATAAATAGTTACGCACTAATGTTGGACGTAAAATCCAAACTTACGTCCTTTTTTAGAACGTAAGTTACTAATACCCATTTTATCAAGTCCACCTTAACTATACCTAGTGTAACGTTAAAAAATAATAATAAATAATAATTATTATTATTTATTATTTATTATTTATTATTTATTATAAATAATAATAATAATAATAAAAATAAAAATAAAAATAAAAATAAAAATAAAAGTCCAACGTACTTTCTATTTTAGGACGATCTTACGCTCATTTTGCAAATTTTAGAAACTATATGTGTTTTATACAATAAACAGTAATTTCAATGTTGTCATTACAATTTTCTGTAAAAAAGAAGAAGAAGTTATGCAGTATTAGTTTGCAAAACCTTGAAAGTTCAAGTTTTTAAAGTGAAATTAGACAAGAATGGAACCCCATCAAAGAAATCTAGGGCAAGTTGTGGTGGAGGAGGTGTCACCACTCGACTCAAAAACGATCACATCCTTCAGTACTTCCTTCTTCCCACTGCCTGCACAAAAACTTCCGCTTCTTGACATAGTTAGTAAGCAGAATATATTCTCCTCCCCCAAACCATTCTTAATTTCTTTGCGACGTACGACTTCCATGCAATATTACTACGTCAACGCACTTGACATATATTCCCTGCAGTTAGTGTGTGCTTTGCCCCAGCTTAGCAGCCAGTTAGGTTTTCGGATACAGTAGGGTCTGTTCTATTGTGATGCTTGCAGTCTCGCCTCTCTCGAAAGCCGATGGATTCTCCGACGAGCTCTTGGGAGGAGGACTGGATCCGATGCTCGAGGACATTGATCTGGAGGACCTCTTCTTCGGGTTCGACGGCGTCGACATGCTGCCCGACCTCGTGGGCGATGCCGACGAGATCTTTGCCGATTTCTCCGCAGCGCACGGCGGCGGCGAGGACGATATGGGAACCGTGGCAAAGGCGATGGAAGTAAGCAGTACTACTGGGGGGTTTTGTGAAGGGAAAGACCTGTCTTCGTCGTCGTCGTCGTTCGAGAAGAGGGAAGAAGAGGAGGACGTGGGGAAGAATTTGAGCAAGGAGAAGGAGGCACCAAGTGCAACCACGTCCACAGCTAATTCGCCTTCACTGAAGATGGACAAGGGCGGCAGGAAGGTTGCGGCGGCATCTAAATCTAAGGCGACTCAAGCGAAGCGGAAAGTGACGAAGAAGGTATATAATCGTTGTTGGAAATAATTTATTTCTAGCTATATATATATATATATATATATATATATATATTTATATATATATATATAATTTGAGAGTTCTGCTCTCGTGATATAGATATATGGGACTTTAACATGGTATCAGAACAATATTAATTCTTATCGGGACCTAGCTAACAATTTGTGGTGTGGATTGTAGGTGGATTGGACGCCGGAGCTCCATCGAAAATTCGTACAGGCAGTGGAGCAGATTGGGCTGGATAAAGCAGTACCTTCGAGGATTTTAGAGCTCATGGGGATCGACTGCCTCACTCGATACAACATCGCCAGTCATCTTCAAGTACATCCTTTCCTCTTAGCCATTGTTCATGCATCTTTGATATAAGCTTTAGACAAACAAAATATTAGGGTTTCGCCAATATTATTGACCTCTAGCTCTACTCAAGTAGTCAAGTGGTTTAGTGTGGAAGCATAAGTTCTGAGTATGTTCGAATTTCTGTATAAACGATCATGGATAATTATTTGTTCAAAAAAAAAAAAAACTTCTTCCTCTTCAAATGGACTTTTTCGAGAGCAATGCATGCAAAGCTTCCAAAAGGACCAAAACACAAAGTGAACTGGCTGGTCTTATCTCAGCTACAAGATTGCCAAAGAGTATAGTAAAAATAAGGAGCTTGTGACTCGTGACAGATAAATAACAGATTTTGGTTACACACTATAAAATAAATTCTTTAAAAAAAAAAAATTTGTGAGCCAGCGATGCATGTGAAGCTTTTAACATTCAAAATGAACAACATGCTAGTCTTTGGCATAGCTACAAAGCTGCCATAAATTGTAAGCAATGACAAGCTTGTGATTCGCTGACTGACAGATCTATGTAACATTAAATTCTTGTTTCCTTTTCCATTGAAATTACTTTGGTGAGGTTTTATGCAACAATATTCGTTACTGATAGATATTAGCACATGATGAACAGAAATATCGGTCTCACCGAAAGCATCTACTCGCGAGGGAGGTGGAGACAGCAAGCTGGAGGAAGAGGCAACAAATCTACTCGAACGCCGCCGCTGCTGCTGCTGCTGCGCCCGGTGCAGCAGCAGCGAAAAAGGACACGAGCCCCTGGCTAGCTCCCACCATGGCCTTCCCGACCCACCCCTCCTCCGGTCCAGCACTACAGACCGCTACACGTATGGGGGCACCCACCTATGGACCCAAATCTGGTGCATCTGTGGCCGAAACATCTGCATCATCGACCGGCGATGCCGTGGCCCGCTCTCCCTCCTCGCCGACATCGTGGCCCTCCCATTACTCAAGGGTGAAGCTGATTGCGAAGTTTTCCATATAATTAATAGGATTATTTTGTATAAGAGTATCAGGTTTATGATCTAATTAGACTTTCAGCACTGAATTTGTCCGTGGAAGGATTTAGACTTTTAGCGACTAAAAAAAAAATTAATACCCAAATCCATCAACAGGCAAATACCGTACACAATGCCTAATTATGTCTAAATCTGGCATCCTTATACAAAATAATCCTAATTAATATATAGTACAACTCGAAGAACACTAGTGATGAGCGTCTTGATTGAATTTTTGTTAGTGCAGGGTCCAAATGCTTTAACCGGCCACGGAATGCCTTGTTTCTATCCTCCGATGCCATCGACAGTGGTAATTTATTTATTTATGTTTGGTACAGTTGTTGAGTTTCTTGTAATTTCTGGTCAGAGAGTCATACTGTAAGTATCCAATATGCAGAGTTTTGCATCTCCGTCTGCAGTACCTGGCATCCCTCCCCATCCCTTGTACAGACCTGACAGTGCAGTTGGCATGAAGATGAACAGACTGTTGCCGGTTTCGCCTCTCCAGCCATTTGAAGCTCACCCGGTAAGCTTCTTCATATCCTTTCCAATATATCAGATTTTATGTTTAAGCTTATACATGAACACTTTCATATGTCTGTGACGTGTGTATCAGAAATGACACAAACACTTATGATCAAATTAGATGAAAGTTACATTTTATCTCAAAAATAACTAAGGACACTACCAAAGACGATAGGGGACATCACCCTCGAATTGTAAAAGTGTTGGGAACATCACTTAATTTATCATGGGACATCACAATTTCAAACATCCTTTCAAACATCCATCTCCTATTCTCTCTTCCTCTTCCTCTTCCTCTTCCTCTTCACATCTCTTACTCCTAAAACCCTAATACAATATAAATCTTTCTCTTCTTCTTCTTCTTCTTCTTCTTCTTCTTCTTCTTGTCTTCATTGCAATGTATACTTTTCTATGTTTTCCAAATAAAATTGAACACAACCATTTTTAGAATTTTTGATTTTTGATTTTTAGATTTCAAGTAATGTATGGTAGAAATTTATTTGTTCGAACATCATTTTTTGAATGCTATTTTTAGAATTTAAAATCTTTAGAAATAGATACAGTTGGTTTGGAGACGAAGAACCGAGCTGACTGTCAAAATTTTATAGTACTAAATTAGATAAAACTATAATAGTTCCACTAACTTTAAAATTTATAATAACCCCTACCACTTTCATTCCGAATAAACTATTTTCTCGTGGCTTCTAGGTGGGCAATTTGAACACACCGTTAGCAACGTAATATACACATTCCGTGTCGACTAAAGCTAAATATAGTAAATGTAACTGTAGTTAGACAAGAGTTACCGATTTGAACAACCCTAGAAATGAGTACATACAGTACCGCAGCCCTCTGGTCACACTCATGGCTGTCCTTTTATTTCATATATCCCCCAGAAATCGTTTAATTTAATGCATTTTTTATTTTTTATTTTTATTACATGATATGTCAACAACGACAGGCATAGTTTGGCATACTCAAATTCACTGTGCACAAAAATGTCAGCTTGGTCCTTCTGTCTCTCTACTGTGACTGTAAGTCCTGTCACTGAGGCTCTCTGATGATGAGCAGACAGTTCTGGCTTTGTTAAGAACAAAATGTTACAATGGTGGGCCAACTCACGCTTTAATGTCTTCGTTTAATTGTGATTTGTTTAATATGAATTTTCATTCATGCACTTAAATAATGAGATTACTAAGTAAAAATAAAAATAAAATAATTATTTAGTTTTAGAGGATCGTATGATATTAAAATTTTACATTCTAATGACCGCATAAATATAAAATTTAAATATTATACGAAATTTTAAAACTAAATAAAAATATGTAAAAATTGTGTGACTTAGAATTATTTATTTTTGCATGATGAGAATTGTATGACATAGATTATTTAAAAAAAAATTATAATCTATTCAAAATAAGACTTGTGAAATTGCCGTATGCTTCTATTCCGATCTCAGCAGTCACACAACCCTTCTGGACTCTTGAGTTGCAAGCATTCAACAATATTTTCCGGACGAGGGACTTCTGGTGATGCACGATGTGAAGTTGTTCTTGCCGAAAGTACCGTCAGGAGGGTTTGTGGCTATTGAGATCATGATAGAAGTAAACATCAGTGGGACAGGTCTTATTCTAGATTGATCATGACAAAACTAAATCACACAATTCTCATCAATAAAAAATAAATAACCCAAATAACACAACTCCTATTATGCAAAATTAAATAATCCAAGTCATACAACTTCCAACATGCAAAAATAAATAACCTAAGTAACATAAAACTCACATATTTTCGTAGTTTTAGAATTTTGTATAATATTCAAAAAAAATGTTTAGGACATCGTCTTGGACAACGAACAACCAACTTAACTATCAGGATAAGACCCAAATCAAATTTCTGAACAATATAAAAATTATAGACATAAATATTTTAATATTATATGATACTCTAAACCTAGATAATTCAAAATAAAACAAGACCATTCTACCCCATCTTTGACCCATATCCCAATGTGCTACAGCCTACCCCTCTCATCGGTCATGGCCAACCCTTCTTGACCGATCCACTTTGCTACTCTACGCAGTGTCCTCTTTCCAAAATAGTCAGCCTTTTCTTCTTCTTTCCAAAATACTAATTTATTTTCCAATGGAAACCCACACCGCAATGACGGTGAAACCCATGGGATTGGGACTAATAGAGGAGCTTCAGTTTCAAGTTAATGATGGTCTAGTATGGATAGGTGCGTAAGAAAAGGAATAAGTAGGTTTTTTTTTTTTTTTTTTTAGAAC
>JAYESA010000008.1:184537959-185015459 GCA_036927795.1 Iris macrosiphon
CCTTCCCCACCATTTATTTTAAGCGAATATGTAACACTATATATTTCAGAAATTTGAAAATTTATCGGATCCACAAATTTTGTTTACAACTAGAAGTTGGTCACTAAATACACCATATACATGATGATAGCAAGACAGATTTTGTGGTTACTTACTATGAAGTTCTTATATTTCCCTATCATTTTTTTGAGACAATCGTAAGCATTGTGCTAGTAACAATCAAACATGTAGATGTATGGGCTTGAGTTGTCTTATAATAGTAAAGGTATGTGTAACTTAATAAAATGATACTGTAATGTGCTTTTTGTTTACCTTGAGTGTGTATGATGACAAGTTTGCATGATTCTTTCATGTTAATTCATGAAAAGCACGACTTGTATGCCACATTATTGTCAGTATTTAGCAAGATCGTAATCTGACCCATTCCTGGGATATATCATTGATATCTGACCCAACAATCTACTAAAATCTAGACCTTCATTATTCAACAAGATTTCAAATACTGATAAGTTGTTGTTGATCAACTATTCTCTTACATACCTGTCTTACATATATCATCATGGAAATTATGTCACCTGAATTGGATTATTCACTGAGATGAAGTACAAATACCAGGCACTTGTGACATTGATATTAAGATTTATTCTACAAGGATTCTATAAGATTCTTCGAGATAAATAATTAAAGAGTCCTGATATTTCAGGGAAGAACCCTTGACTACTTTCAAAGTGACAAAAATCCAATAATTGTGTTCATTTGGTATCTTAACAGCTTTCCCTTATTCATTTATTATCTTAAGTTCACAATGTACTTCTTATTCATTTATTTTATTTTATTAAACATGCCAATATCACCTTCGCTATGTTTTGGGCGGGCCATATCAAGGAAGTATCTTATCTAATACGTGTCGAATATGGATACAAGCATGGATATGGTCCTGCTGAGGAGTATCCGTGCAACACTGCAGTTAGAAATGGTGAGGAGTCTGATGAGTGACAATTGTGGTGTTGGAAGGGAAAAAGAAGATTAACTATGATGGGATCAAAAAGACTATATATTATTTAAATGTTTAAACATTATAACTTTATATGAATAAAATTATAAAATAACCTTAACCATGCCATTTTATTAATGGTTGTGTGTGTGTGTGTGTGTGTGTGTGTGTGTGTGTGTGGGGGGGGGGGGGGGGGTGCAACCAATGAAAAAAAAAACTCCAAATGCAAAAACTAACAATAAAAAGTCGCAAAACAATTATGTAATTAATAGATTAATATGGATGTGGGATAAGTGAGTTACAACTAACTGGCATCTCTTAATTAATATAAATTATCGATATATGTGGGTGAGTAAGGAAGAGAGAGGGGGGGGGGGGGGGGGGGGGGGCAAGGTCACCCCTGGTGTCCAAATAATTACACCCCTGCTTGCATCTTTATTTAACATATTATGCATCCTTTCTTATGAAAAAACCACAAACTAATAGCATGAAATTTGATTAATTTAACAATATGCCCTTGATTTTTTCAAAGTCAAATCGCATGAGTGGCTCTAGCAGTGTGCTTTAATGTAATGCAACACTCATCACCATTCAGATACCAAGATTGAATATCACATCTTTGACGAGCAACCTCTTTATTCGAACTAGTAACGTGCACATTGCATGTGCGTAGGGGGGGGGGGGGGGGGGGGGGGGGTGCACAATTAGCATTCAATTCTGGTTAGTTGACAGTTATTTTAACCTAGTCCTGATAAATGTGGCACAAGACTAAAATGTTTGGGGGGGCCAAGGTCACCCCTGGTGTCCAAATAATTACACACCTGCTTGCATCTTTATTTAACATATTATGCATCCTTTCTTATGAAAAAACCACAAACTAATAGCATGAAATTTGATAAATTTAACAATATGCCCTTGATTTTTTCAAAGCCAAATCGCATGAGTGGCTCTAGTAGTGTGCTTTAATGTAATGCAACACTCATCACCATTCAGATACCAAGATTGAATATCACATCTTTGACGAGCAGCCTCTTTATTCGAACTAGTAACGTGCACATTGCACGTGCGTAAAAAAAATTGTTGGAAAAAAAATTAAATATGAATTTACTATAAATACTATCATCCCTAGGAATTGAACTCAGGCAACCAAGGAAAATGCCTCTCACCTTAACCATTTGAGTTAGAGTTGTTTAGTTATAAGTAAATCATATTAGTAGTTAAATCATTAGTTATTTAAAAATAATAATTAGTGGAATATTTACAAACGGCTTAAATGGCTCAATTTTGAGCCGTTTAGAGATAAGGTCAAGGCCATAGGAAATGTGTTGCAACATCGATCATTATATGAACATGTTATAGCATTTGAAATAGTCGATCCATTTTAAACTGCATACATGCTTACTGCTGTCAGGATCTAATTAGTATCGACAGATTAAGTGAAGTGGACAGCTTACAATTGTTTCTGTTCGTTGTGAAGGTAAGACTTCTCGCAGTACTCGGCGGCAGAGTAAAGCTGGGACCTCAAGTTCTTCAGTTCCTACACATAACCGGAATCCACGATTCAGTCATTTCCCACATAGAACTCCAGTCTCAAGACAAATTTTCCTCAATTTCTTGGTTAACATAGTTTGGCCAAACCAAATCAACATTACAAATCGAACCCTTGGTGATAGTGCGCATGAAATTGTCTCCTAAATTGATGAAGATTTGAAGTAAGTAAAGCTAATTACTTCCTCTCGCTACAAAGATTCAAAGTTTGAGAAAAGAAATCATAGAGGAGAAGGTGATCGATCTATGTCAAGAGTGTAGTGTGGTTAATAAGAAACAGATCTGAGAGGGAAGTGGAGGAGAAGCAGAGTAGAGAAGAGTGCCTGGAGAGCCTTGACGAAGCTCTTGCTCCGCTCCATTGAGAACTCGTCGAAGGTCATGGCCGGGCTCTCCGGCCGCCATTGCTGCTGCGTCATCCTCCTCCAAAGGAGAAACCCTAATTTTTGGGATCGAGGAAGAAGAAGAAGAAGAGTGAAGTGGGAGGAGGAGCCGATGGGAGTGTATTAAATTCAACGGACTACGTTTTGGAAATGCTATTGCGACTGTCTTTGGGGGAGAGAGAGAGTGAAATTAGAATCATTGGATAATAATCAGGTGAGGTGGTGGGATTAGCAATTAGTTAGTTGGACAAAACTATATCAAATTGATGAGTAATTATTAAGCGGTACAAGCTCATCAAGTTACAATGATAAATGGTGAATCATTTCATTCATAAAACATAATAATATCTTAATAATTGTAGTAATATTATTCGAAAAATTTCGTTCAGAGCAAAATAATTTAATATATTTTCAAAAAAATATTATATTTTAAAATTTTACATTCAAAGCATCAAAATGCCCTTTGGAAGGGCGTTTTGTGCTTTTCCGTTAACGGAGTTAACGGAGCACATTTAAAAAAAAAAAATTATATAAAAGTAAAACGTCCTTCCGAAGGGCGTTTTCTATTTTTTAATTTTTTTTTTATCTTTCCTCTCTCCTCTCTCTCTCACTCACACTTTTTTTTTATTATTTTTTTTTAGACGGAGAGAGGAGAGAGAAGAGCGTAGAAAAAAATTTAAAAAATTAAAAAAAAAATAAAAAAAATGTAAAACGCCCTTGTGAAGGGCGTTTTACATTTTTTTAATATTTTTTTTTCTGAGAAAAAAATTAAAAAAAATTAAAAAAATGTACATTTTTTTAAATTTTTTTTCCCGGAAAAAAATTAAAAAAAATTAAAAAATTAAAAAAAAATTAAAAAATAAAAAAAATTTAAAAAATTTAAAAAATTTAAAAAATTTTAAAAAAATGTAAACCTCTCTCTCCTCTCTCTCTCACACTCTCTCCTCTCCCAACTTCCCCAAGGGCAAGTACTACCGGGAGCGCTTCTCCGACTGCCTCGACGCTTCTTCTTCTTTTTTTCTTTTTTTTTTCCCAGCTCTCCTCTCTCCTCTCTCTCACTCACACTCTCATCCCCGTCCGCCGCCGCAGCCTCGGCGAGGAGGTCCTCAGCTCCCTCCCCGTCCTTGAAATCGGAAGCTTTGAAGGAGGTGACCGGGAGGGAGCTGAGGACCTCCTCGCCGAGGCCGTGGCGGCGGACGGGGATGAGAGTGTGAGTGAGAGAGAGGAGAGAGGAGAGCTGGAAAAAAAAAAGAAGAAGCGCCGAGGCAGTCGGAGAAACGCTCCTGGTAGTACCGGCCCTTGGGGAAGTTGGGAGAGGAGAGAGGAGATAGTGTGAGAGAGAGAGGAGAGAGGAGAGAGTGTGAGAGAGAGAGGAGAGAGGTTTACATTTTTTTTAATTTTTTAATTTTTTTTTAATTTTTTTTTAATTTTTTAATTTTTTTTAATTTTTTAAAATTTTTAAATTTTTTTTAAATTTTTTTCCGGAAAAAAAAATATTAAAAAAATGTAAAACGCTCTTCACAAGGGCGTTTTTAATTTTTTTAATTTTTTTAATTTTTTTCCCGGAAAATAAAAATATTAAAAAAAATGTAAAACGCCCTTCAAAAGGACGTTTTACATTCTTTTTAATTTTTTTTAAATTTTTTTAATTTTTTTTCTACGCTCTTCTCTCTCCTCTCTCCGTCTAAAAAAAAATAATAAAAAAAAGTGTGAGTGAGAGAGAGGAGAGAGGAGAGATAAAAAAAAATTAAAAAAAATAGAAAACGCCCTTTGGAAGGACGTTTTACTTTTATATAATTTTTTTTTTTTTAAATGTGCTCCGTTAACTCCGTTAACGAAAAAGCACAAAACGTCCTTCCAAAGGGCGTTTTGATGCTTTGAATGTAAAATTGTAAAATATAATGCTTTTTTTGGAAATATATTAAATTATTTTGCTCTGAACGAATTTTCCGAATATTATTTGATTAGTATTTTCTTAATTTTAATATTATTACATATTATTATACTATAAGACGATATTATAATTCACTATTATTTTTATCAGGTGTGAGCCCATTCCACCTCATAACCTCTCCAAATTGATTATCAACTACTTTCCTTTTTTCAAAGACTTTGGAGGGGGTTTTTTTTTTTCCTTCCCTTCATGTGTTGGATTTTTTGGGGGATTTCTCAAGTAATAAAATTTTAATTCAAGTATCTTGTTGATTACATGGCGGAGACCAGATCCGTAATTAATACTAGTGGATATTATAATTGAATTTTTACTAATGAGTTGAATCTAAGCGAGTCTAACTGGTTCGAGTGCAAGATGGAAGTCAACGTATTATTTGAATCTCACCATATAAAAAAATAAACTTTGAAACTGTAATTTTCAAACTCTACTTTTTTTTCCAAGTTTCAAGCACGCTGAAATCATATTTATAAGATATTTGGTTATTATTACTACCAGTTGTTCTTTGCCTCTTTTTTTCTTTCCCCCACTACAGTACTACTACAATGCTACACTGCTTCGCTGCCAATTAATATTTGGACCTTTTATTAATTCCTATGTGTGTCTCGTGGGCTCTTTCTTGGACCACACCAAAGACTTGTTTATTGCCTATCACATGGTTTCACACTTGCTCTCAATTGCGGACCTCCATTTTTGTTGTCTTTTTTTTAATATTATCCCAAATTAAGAAATAAAAATGATAATAATAAAAAGTAATTATACTTACATTTAGGGGGCATTTGGTATACATGTATATTTTTTATTTTCGGATAAATTTAGGATAAAAAATCTATTTACATGTTTGTTTAGATTATAAAAAATTATTTTATAAATTATTAATATCTGGATAAATAATTCATCGAGAGGACCTAGGAATGCTCTCCCTCGAGAGAAATTGGTATACTTTTTTGTCCGGACAAATTTTTTTTCTTTCTAATACTCTTTTTTTTTTAAATCTTGTTTCTAGATGAAAATATATTTCCTAATCATGTTTGATTAATTTTAGAGTTATTACCAATTTTTTATCTATCTATCTATTTATTTATTTTATTTTATTTTATTTATTGAGGCATGGACTCAGATCGATCCAAGAGGACCTCCTCTGTATCCTCCCGCCAGCCACTACTAGAGGTGAGCATCGGTTCGACTCGGTTCAAAATCGAACCGAATTAGACCATAACTGAACCGAATTAAATCGATTCGATTTTTGGTTTTTCGATTTTTTTTGTTTATTTGCAAGTTTTTTTGTTAATATATATATATATATATATATATATATATATATATATATATATATATATATATATATATATATATATATATATATATATATATATCGAATAAGAATATTTAGTATTTTTAAAACCGAAATCGAATCGATTTTTTTTTAACGAACCGAATCTCTTATTTTGTTCGATTCGATTCGATTCGATTCGATTTTCGGTCCAAAACCGAATAATGCTCACCCCTACCCACTACCGCTACATTGTACTGATTTTGCTTTCAGTTGTCTATTATAGCAAAATCGGTAAAACACACCTTGATAACTAGGCAAATACTGATTAAACATATAAAATACTCTTTATCTAAACCAAAATCTACATACCAATTATTTTATTTTTCTTAAGTGAGCAGTTATTCTGCTCCAAGTTAATTTCACTTTACATAGCTTCTGTAATATTCTCCTTTTTTTTTCATTAGATTATTATGCTTGGGGGTTTTGATGATAATTCATCAAGCATGACTGGTTCCTACTTTTCCTTTTTAAGTCAAACTAATATTTTCTACACCATGTCTTCTTCTTCTTTTGCAATGTCCAACGATACGTACGGAACTTTGTGCACGTTATATTACATGTCATTTAGATTTACTGTCCATATTTCTCCCGCGGTTTGATTCCGAGATCGTTCGTCTAGCTAGAAAAGTTATACCTCTTCTCACTAACCACAAGAGCAGTTGAGTTCGATATTTTCTACACCATGTCAAAGATTCAAATTAAAATCAATTTTTGTTTAAAGACGATGTTACATGGCCACGAGCCATGTGTCAGCCAACTGGCAAGATTTTTGACGGTGCGTCCCAAGCAAATAGGAGGGCTAGTTGGCGACTGACACGTGGTCCGAGGTCACGATCTGTGATCACGGACTGCGGACCAAATATTATTTTTCTTTGTTTTAACTCAAAAGGTCCATCAAAGTTTTCATATATAATCTTATAAAACTAGAAGCAAAACTTTTGAGTTTTGGTACTCTTGTTGAAAGTTGAACCATTTGTGATGAATTCAGGTCAGAAAATATATATATATATATATATATATATATATATATATATATATATATATATATATATATATATATATATATGGTACCACTAATTTAAATAAGAATCTAATATAAAACTGTCAGTTCTTTAGAGTCAGCAGGATGAATACAAAAATTTAAACTGGAATAGACCACATTGGACTAAGGTGGACTAGAGGTAGGCTAATCCATATATATATATATATATATATATATATATATATATATATATGTGGAGAAAAAAGAACGAAAAATATCTTTGGGATGCCCATCAAGACCACCCCACGTATATACTGGATCCGCCCATAAGAGACAGGAAGGGCAATATGGCAGTGTGGTATGTATCCATGTTCAAGTGTACTAGTAGCATCGTGCACAAATGACATACAACGTAACGTGTACAAAGTTTCGTACATGTCGTCACATCTAAAAAAAAAAAAGTGTACTAGTAGTATCTCAAAAAAAAAGTGTACTAGTAACTGCCAAGTATTCAGATCTAGTTCATATTAAAGTCACTGGAATTCTTTGTGTCCGCAGAAAACATTATATGATGCTCAGCAAACATATGGGATACCAAAATGTGGGTCGTGTCAGACACGAATCGGACACAATTCGGACACTAAAAATATATCACGGTGCCCCAAAATAGGAGTCTTGTCACTATCTTTATGGGTACTTTTGTAGACGTCTATGTTGCATGGGCAAGAATAAGACATATTTACACAATGATGCAGATACAGCGTTAAATTCGGGTGTGTGCCCTACTACATTGTGTCAGTGTGGTTTACGGTTAACCCAAGGGCGTCGAATTAATCCAAAATTGTGGACATGTGTCGACTTCGGATTGGACGAGAACGGCCAATCAGAGGTCGTCACGTGTTTACGGTTTGTTTTTCGGTCCGGATTTTCGGACCGGAGTATCATTTATGTTACGGTTTACCATACCTGTCCAAAGTATTGCGCAGAGACGGTCACCAATTTCCATATTGTCTGTACTTCATAGGTTATGCTGCAAATCTCTCGGTGCTAAATGGTTTCATAAGTAGACAAATAAGTCGAAGAATCAATTCTTTTATAAATCTACAGAAATACACTCCCACCAGTCTACCAAAATTACATGTTCCTAACTTGCCAAACAAACAGGTTAATAATTTGAATCATCCGACTGTTTTATTGCGAAAACGCCACGTAACAGAGATTTAAATATCAAAATTTCTAGAGGAAATTATGAGTTCTTAATTGTTTGAACTCATATAATTTACAATCGTTGAATTATATTTATTTTATCTTTTAATTTTTTTAAAATATTTAAATACAAAGGACTAAATTGAAAAAATTATTCACTTATCGTATCCTTATTGGAAGTCATTCTGATAAGCGACACGATTTTCAAATGATCAAATTGCAGGCCATTGCCGACTGATCTATGGAATTGCTGATCTGGAGAAACCTATTACTTTTCTATACTTCGTAGAGATGTACTTATCCTAATATCAATCAACATGGACCACATCGGCATAGAGATGATATATACTCCCCTTCTGCACCATTGGCATACAACAACTCAGTACACTAGGGGTGAACATTTGGTTTATCCGGTTTCAATCGAATCAAAATTATCAAAGTCGAATAAATCAAAATTCTAAAAATTCAAATCAACCGAAACCTAACCGGATAAACAATTCGGTTTGTTCGATTGGACTATTGCTATTGCTTAACGGATCTGGCCCAAAGTTGCGATCGTGGATAAATTATAATTGAGTTATTTGTATTTATCCGTGGAGGGTCATAGAGTTTGCATTATGGATTGGGGTGAGGGATGGGATGGGGGGTTAAATACAAATAACTCATTATAATTTTATACAAAAAATTTACTGTACCGATAATAATTTTATATTAATTAAGTATAAACGATAGAAGTTTTAAAATTTTTGAAATTACGATATATATCGCCAACTGAGTTGGCAAAAATTAGGAGTGCTCGATTTTCGTGAACCAGTTGGCGAAAATTCTATGAAAACCGACGTGGAATCCGACGTGACAATTTTGGGCTTGATTTTCGCCAACTGAGCTGGCGGTTTATTTTTTTTATATTCTTTTTTGTTTGTTTTTTGGTTTTATGTTTATGGTTTGATTTGCTTTAGTTTTTGGGTGTTGGTTTTTTTGTTGGTGGTTTTTTGTTGATTTTTTGTATTATTTTCTTGATAATGCAGAAAATTTGCTGTAATTTTTTTTTTAAAAACAAATTAACTAAAACGAAATAATTTGTCAAAATTTTAAAATCACGAAAGTTTGGGGTTGGCGAAAATATGAAATAATAATTTTCTTTTATATATTTGTCAAATTTTCGTCAACTGGGGTTGGCAAAAATTTGGATTTGTTTTTTTTGTGTTGGTTTTTTAAATTTTTTGACAATACTAATTTGATTTTTTTTAATTTTTATTTTGTCAAAAAATTTATAGTACAATATTAATCAGAAAATTTGCTGTACAGAAAATATTTTTAAACAAATTAACTAAAACGAAACAATTTGTCAAATATTTGAAATCACAGTACTAATCACAATACTAATTTGTTTTTTTTTTAAAAAATTTTGACCTCAAAAAAATAGTATAGATAACTAAAACAAATAACAAACAAATTATCATTCATATTAGTATAGATAATAACAAATTAGTATAGATAATAAAAAAAATTAAAAAATAAAATGACCGAAAGTAAAATTTGGAGGTCGAAACATCATTTTTTTTTTGCGATTCTAAAATTTTTGGAAGTCCGTCAAAAGGTGAAATAGTTTATTCCGTAGTACTTTTCGATACAGTCATTTTGGCACAAACTGGACCTTGTTTCGATCTCTAAGTCAAAAGTTATAATACTTTAAAATTTTAAATTTTAAATTTTTGTCTGTAACATGTGCGTCTTGCTTCGGATGAAAATTCTTTCTACACGAATTGTGTTACTCTCGTCGAAAACATACAAATCGACATATTGTTTGACGAAACACGATTTCAAAATAAATAGTTATAGCCGCTTGAAGTCTGCTCGACGGAAGACGTAATATTCTTACGGCATTTTTTGTTGTTGTTGTTGTTGTTCAATAATAGCATATTTTTATTTTGGATGTTAAATTTTTTTTTCTAATTTATTTTAAAAAATTATTGCTACAACAACTTTTTTCAAAAAGAAACCAGAAAAAAAAACCGAGTTAGCTCTCTCCCGTTTGTTTGTTTTAAAAAAGACAACAAAAAATCTAAAAAACAAACCAAATCAAAAAAAAAAAAAAAAAAACCATTTTCAGATTTTTGCCAACTCGGCTGGCGACCCAATTGGCAAAATTTTGAAAATATAAATAATAAAAAAAAATTCTTATTTTCGTCATCAGAGATTGCGAAAGCTTTCGTGATTTCAAATTTTTGACAAATTATTTCGTTTCAGTTAATTTGTTTAAAAATAATTTTTGTACAGCAATTTTTCTGAATTTTATATACGTATTTGTTGTATTTTAAAATTGTGTCCAAATTTGGACTTCAAAACATATACATATAATTGTTGTTTTCAGAATATACACATTTCCAATAACAAAATATACACATAATGAGGGTTTTTACATAATTGTATAAATTTTATTCGGTTTTCGATTTTGGACCAGAACCGAAACCGTAACCGAAATCGAAACCAAATAACTTTTTTTAGCATTTTTAAATTTAAAATCGAACCGTTTTTTTTTTTAAATCGAGCCGTATATTCAATTTTTAATCCAAAATTGCATAATGTCTATCTCTACCGTAGACTACAATCCAACTAAATCCAACTAAATTGGCTCAATAAATATTAACGAATTTTATGCTTACTTTTCTGTACTGCTGGATGGCGTTGGAAAAATTTGACAGCCATGTGCATCTGATCTCTCTTATGCTAAGACAATCGTGCTTTCCCCTACCAATATCTCACATGTCTCGAAAAAGTTCACATCAACCGACACAATTACAGCTTATAGAATATATATCAAGCTGGTCACTTAAATAACCCACAAGAATTTACAGATGGTACATAAATGACAAAATGTAATTCAAAAGCAAAACTACAATTTTTCATATATGTAGCAGTTGGAGGGCCATCATGTTGGCCATTTCCACCGAGAGTGGAGGAGTGTTAACTAGGCTAGTCATTCAAATTTTGAAAAGAATAATATTATAGGTAGTCCCTTTCTAGCAAGGTTGGCAGTATCTGTATTGAAATTGGTATCGAACTATTCATATGATTATCGGAATCAGTGGTGTTGATAGTATCGACGATTTCGAATCGAGATATCCGGATTTTTTGTATCAGAAATAAATAATTATTAATCCATTGTTAACATTTTAGAAAAATATATTTTATGCATTTAGACATAAGTTTAAATTTTTTTGCGTTGTTTCTTAATAATTTTAAAATTGAATAAAATAATAGTCACTATTGTCAATTGGTTTACATCAAATAGATAAGTTTTTTTCTTCTATTACATGCTTTAATAACCTTACTATGATTTTAAATCCTTACTGATTGATCTTTTTCGTTCAATTTTTTTTTTATCAAATTGATCGGAAAAGAGGCTCCCAACGTCGATATTGATCAGTATATATCGATCTGTATCGTATCGAGACATGCCAAACAATATTGATATTGATCGTGTCGATCGGTACCAGATCGATACTGCAAACTATACTTTCTAGGGGTAAGTTAATTTGTTTGAAGATATTCATGTAGCAAGTTTTGTTGGTATCTTTCGGATTGTGCGCACTCTTTGTTCCAAAATAGAAACAGATTGAGCAGGCTAAAAAACGACACTCATTGGGGGCTCTCCTTCCATATTTGTAGAGAAGGGAACCACCCCCCCCCCCCCCCCCCCCCCTCCCCCCCCCCAATCCTTTTTTTTATATGCCGGACGTAACGTTCGGAACTTTGTATACGCTAAATTGCATGTCTTTTGAGTCCACAGTTTTCAACTTCCACCATTTATAAATGAAAGGAATAATATGTCTCCGTGGCTTGATTCATCGATCTTTCGCTATCCAGTCAGGATCTTATGACTCTCTTCGGTAACCATAAGAGGCATTCGAATTCGACAGTCAATCTCAAATTCAGGCTAATAATTTTCCTACGAAATTCCATGTGAGAGTGCAAAGTTTTAGGCTTTCCTAGCGAAAATAAAGGAAACATGGATCAATAGACCTATAGGTAACCAAATTGTCATCTAATTACAAATTAGTTAATATTTTGTGACATTTTATCAGGTACAACTTTGTTGGTGTTTGGTTACAAGAAAAGACTAAAGGTATTATTCTAGTGGTAATGTGACGGACCGTCTTGGAGTAGACCAAAGTTCGAATCATCTTTTCGTCAATTGGATGGCTATTATAACCACAAGTAGAACCTCTATATATATATATATATATAATATATATATATATAAGGAAACTAAAAATAATATAGCTTTCACTCATTTGATTACAGAAAAAAAAACATGGAGGAAACAAGGAGCGAGTTAAAGGAGCAAGGATATACAATATAACAATGGGGAACACGTTATAGAGGAGACTATTCGCTAATGAGACAAAAACCCGATATAGGAATATTGAAATTTGATTGACCATGTAGAAACAAAATTGATTATTTTTATAGAAAATTTATTATAATCGATAATAAATTTATATTAATTAAATATGACGATAGAAATTTTGTAAATTTTTAAATTCTGATACATATCGCCAATCCAGATGGCAAAAATTTGAAAAATTTGATTTTTGAGTTGACGAAAATCCGAATTTTTGGGCGAGAATAGACAGATTTTCGCCAACTGAGTTGGTAACCAAATTTTTGCTAACTGAGTTGGCTAAAATATGGATAGGTTGGTTCGAGTGGGGTGGGTTGGTTTAATGTTGTGGTGTTGGTGGGTCGGTTTAATATGTAGTGTGTTGGTGGGTTGGTTTAATATGTAGTGTTGGTTGGTTTAAATATGTAGGTGGTTGGTTTTAAATGTTGGTAGGTGGTTTAATATGTAGGTGGGTGTTGGTGGGTGTTGATGTATTATAAGAAGAGGGAGGGAGGAAGCAACGTTACAGGGAAGTGAAGAAGAAGCAGAGAAGAAGAATAAGCAGAGAAGAGAAGAGGAGGAGGAAGTAAGCAGAGAAGAGAAGAGAAGAAAAGAGAAGAGAAGAGAAGGAGAACATGTTTGTAATTTTTTTAATTATAATTATGTAATTGTAGTTACTATTTTAAATATTATAATTGTAATGTTCGTGATAGCAGCCATGCTAACACTAAATATTTGATTACATATTTTTCTACTAAGTATTAAATATTGCAGATGGGTACCCCAAAATGATGGACGTATTCCAAGAGGGCCTACCACAGATACGATTATCCAGCTACGTGAGTCGTACATTTCTAGTCTAGTATTTTCTGGACAGGTATATTAAAATTAAATTATTTTAGTAAATATAATTTATATTTTTTTTACATGTATAATAATTACATCGTTTATATATGTCATATATAGCAATTACGATTGTCATATATAGCAATACGATTATCCTGATACGTTTCGAGCACGAGAGTATGTCGCATGGCGTTATGAGGACGACGTTGGGTACTGGATATTGACTGAAGAACAACATGGTATGATGAACGTTTTTTATTTTGATCATATTGATCAGATACATTTTCTACGTCACGACCGAGACTTGATCTTCAGTTTAGTTGAGCTGTGGTGGCCCGGAAGAAATACATTTCAGTTACTGTTCGGAGAAAACCATTTAGCTAGTAAATGTGGCAAATATCTTAGGATTATCTATTACAGGTGAACCTATAATATTTGAAAATGATGAATCATTTTGCGCCAAAACTGTGATTAGAAAATATTTAGGCGTGGAGCCGCCTACCATATATGGTAAAAATTTTGTGACGCTTTTGTGGCTCCATCACAACTTTATGCACCTAGATCGTATTGGTGAGGAAGAAATCTTAGTGAATGCGGAACGAGTAAGTATAACATTTAATGTTATTATTTATGTAATATATATTTTTATTTATGTCATAGATGAATAAGTTCTAAATACAACTGAACGCAAAATAGCTATATGTATAACGGGCATGCACGCATCAATAAGATCATATATAATTATGTGTGACAAGCATTATAAGTGTTTCAAGTCTACTTCTTCTTTATTCTGACTCAATTTTTATTGTTTTGGTATCGTTTGATCGGGATGCACAAATGAGTCAATTCATTAAGAACGAAGACTTGGAAGAAGGGCGCTAATCGAAATAAAGCCACTCACCAGTCGGTGAACTGAGAGATAGAAAGGGAGATCTTTAAGACTCCGCTCGCGCGTCGCCTACACGATCACCTGCACGCACCAATAGATGATCAATATCTCCTGCTTCAGTCTCCAAGGGTTCGATAGGAATTACAAAATTCGAAGAACGAAGGCAATAAAATCCATCAAAATCGTTCAAGAAAACAAAAGTCACAAAACCAACAAGAAAGCAACCAAGCGAACCAAAAACGGGCAAGGAAACCAGCGCAACGTAAAGGCCTCTCTCGACTCTGTCGTCGAGTCCTTCCTTGAGGCACGATCCGTTGAATGTGGGACCTGATTCCGCAGAAACCAATCCATAACGAGGAAAGGATATTGATTCAATCTGTCCTGATCGAACGATACTAAGTATTTCTTAGCCGCGCTCCCCGAACAGGGGAACAGGGCTGTAAACCCCGTCCCCAAAAATAGATATTTTGTGTGTATTTTATATTATTATATTTATTATAGATATTAAATTTCTTTAGAGTATTCTCTTAGTTAATTAGAAAATAAATTTCTTGATATATTTACTTATATAAATATTTATTTAGAATTATTTTAGGTTATTTTAGATTTTTGGAGATTTTTCTAGAATTTTTGGTAATTAAAGCTTAGGAAACATAAATTTCTAGGACTTCTATGATTTACTATACGACCATACTTGCATGTTGTTTCTACCAAATATTTATTTTAGTTTAAAATATTTAATTATATTTTTCTGTAATTTATTTAGAATTTAAGAAATGTATTTAGATTTTTAAAATTATTTAGGATTTATTTGGATATATATAGTCTTAATATTAGATAGATGCTAATTTAGTTTTAATAGATATTAATAAGATTTTATAAATTATTTGTATTATCTTTAATTATATTTAAGATTATAAATTATTGAGATAAATTAAAACTCTATTTTAAATTAATTCAAATCCTGAACCTACTAGGAAAGCAACTTCATGCATATCCTATACTTATTTAAATTCATCATAATCCTATCCAAATTAACCAATCCTAGTCGTATTTAATTAAGTAGTGTCCACCATTATAAATACCTCATCCTTCATAATTTTTTTTCCCAAATTTCCCTCTTTTCCGTCCAAAAATAGTCAAAATTCGTCATAAATTCAGGCTCATTTTCTACTAGTTATGACGAATTAAAAAGACGATATCTCCTACCTCCGGACTCCAAACGCGCTCCAATTTTTTTGTTAGAACTATATCAAGGTTAGTTTTCTGATTATATAAATTATTTTAATAATTCATGAACCTATTTTTCCAGAAAATAGGTTCATGAATATTAAAATAATTTATATAATCAGAAAACTAACCATTGTTTATAGTTCTAACAAAACTCAATTAGGAGCGCGTTTGGAAGTTTCGAAAATATGACATGATTAAATTTCATAAAATTATTTTTACAGAATTTAATAGGTAAATTTCATCTACTGTAAAATTTGTGCAACGTAGACGTAAATAGGAAACCACTAAAAATTGTCATCTGTGCGCCCTTGTTGCCATAACTCTTTATCGACTTGTGATTTTATGAAATTGTCGATTCCAGTGTTTATGTAGCATTGAGATATATAGGATTCCACACACAAATCCAGGATTTGAGTCGGTTGACTTTTTGGTCAACGGATTGCATCGATTTGCGTGCCACGGATCACAAATCCTTAAAGTTGACTTTCTTTGGACCAAAATTAGAGCTTAACAATAAAATCAGATTATAATACAATTAAAATACTATTTTAGGTTATTTTATTCATAATTAAAATAGATTAAAATAGCGAAAACTATTCACCCACTTTTGTAACCTAACTTGTTTAATTTATGTGACGGGTAGATCGGACGACGCCTTGAGTTGGGACTTCATCATTTTCAGACCAGGCAAGATACCTTGCCAAATTGCTTACAGTATTTTGCATGCTTAGTATATTTCTGTATATTTATTATATTTTTGTCTATTTATTGCATGTGTAGTTCCTTTCAGTCATTACTATATATTAGATATGTTGACACACACTTGACACTTAGTATCATGAGAGGACAATCATTAGGCGTATAGGCTTTTAACCACTCTGGTAAGCCGTGGTATATAGCTCGCACTACGGGCGTGTGTCGCGCTGGTCGCTACCCCCGCGGTATGTCGATTTCTGGAGTCTCGCTGGTCGCTACCCCCGCGGTATGTCGATTTCTGATGTCCACTGACGAGTGTGTGAGTTGTGAGGTAGATCGAGTAGCCTACCCTTGCGTACCCCCGCGGTATGTCGATTTCTGATGTCCACTGACGAGTGTGTGAGTTGTGAGGTAGATCGAGTAGCCTACCCTTGCCCATACGTCGAAAAGTTGTCCTCATTTGCATTCATATAGATTGTCTTGTACAGCGTACTTACATATTTTCTACCTATTATGCATGTTTACTGTATTCAAATTGGCTTGCTGTTCTGTATCTGGTTACGTCCCTCTGAGGACCTGGTCCCCTTCCAGGTGTATCTGTTCTTGAGTATTTACAGGAGCGCAAATTTGGATGGTTATATATGTTTCGTGGATGTCTTCTCTTCGAGCCCGTGGTCGTTAGCTGGTATTCTTATATTGTGTTTATTGTGTTGTACCTTTACCTTCGAGTTGGTAGTAGATTTGTTTCCATCCAACTATCATCCTTAGATACTTATATTGAGATCTAGTTTCATAGATACTGGTTATTTATTTATATTTGATTTTCTGTAGATGAGATTTAGATTATATCCTGTGACTTGTGACATATGTTTATACCACTTGTGGATTGATATTCATATTACAGCGTACGTGTGGATTTTGGTTTCCATATATTGGAGTTGTCATATCCATATGGCTGGCATGCTTACATGTTCCTAGTCCTACGTATTTTGGGACTGGGGCGTGACATATTTTTGTGGTAGCCCATGCAAGTCGAGAGCATATTGTCTCGATTACGTCACTATATCGAGCAAGCCTGCGCATAGGATTAGAATATAGGATCACATCCACTTATTTATCACCTCCCTTGATTTCGTTTCGCATTCTCATTTGATTGCTTGTATTGCATCTTTCTTGATCCCTTCTCAACGTCGATCTTCTCTCGTGCTTGATAGAGGTTAGGAAGATGACTTATACTAGGTATATACCCTCTAGTATTCAATAACACTATTAGTTAAATTATTGTAAGTTGGATAGTATGTCTCATAACCTAGTAACACACAGTCCTATTGCCCCATTAATGAAGTATAATTGAATGTCACCAACTATAGACTTGCATAAAAAGATAGTGTTTATCCAGACTATAGAACTTTAGTGTTATTCTGGACTATAGAACTTAGAGGCCCATACATCCATTTGGTTGACTTTAGACTTAGACAAGAAATTAGTATGGCAATTGTAGAGGCACGATCTTCTTGGTGAACTTAGATTATTCAGTACCTTCCTCCATCGTAATCAAGCATACTTATATTTTTACTACCTCGACTTATGCTGCTATTATAGCCTAGTTTTGCAAGCTTATTCTTTTATTAAGCTTGTTTATGACATATGTATTATTGGGGGCCCACACTAATACATTGTCTAAATCAGAATCGGTGTATTATGGTCTAATCAACCGTAGTGCACTTAGTTCGCTCTTTGTATCACTACTTATGTGGATTGAGATATAATTGACTCAACTTGTTAGACGAATATACTTGCCCTCTAGACTGGTCAGAGCATATCATGTCAGGTATATAATTGTTCTGATATGAACATGCATATAGGAATTTACCAAAATAAGATTTCAATCCATAACTGCCTTGGCAACTCCCTTTCAAAATTCTTTAATCCCTTCGAATCCCGTACTTGTATTATATCAGCTCCTCCTTGAACTCTTTATTGTTGTTTTCCGTCTTCCCCTATTTCGGAAAGACGAACGTTCATGCTTAATATAAGTTTGATACACGAATAGTACTAGATATACCCCATAGGCCAAGCACTCATGATGATAAACAAGAGAGCGCGGCCACAGGAAGCTGTAGATACAGGTACGACCTTAGTTATATGTGTCATTGCATACTCATGACCCCCTTTATGACACGAGATCTTAGGTGCATAGTAGACGTAGAATTATATAGGTGTTGGTTTAGCAGTTATGAGGATATACTGATATTTTACCCAGATGGCATACACGCGATGCTAATAGATGACGCGAGTAGCAGTAGTAGTATTCTTTTTCTATCACCATCTCGCCCCCTTGGGTGGCTCATCTTCTCTTCTCTATCCATTCATTATCTCGTGCTTAATTCTCCCTATCGTAGTTACGTCTTTTTCGTGCCAACATGAATTATTGGTCTACTTCGACCCCATCCTTAGTTTTGTTAGTTAAAACATAAATGGTTTAGCAGATGATTAATAACTAAAGGATGAGTTCTTAATAATAACCCTTATGTATATGACCTATAGCAATATCTGTATCCTGTTATTATTTTAAAAATCATGTATAGCATCCCTTAGGCTAATAGGAATTTGTTAGACTGTTTGAACTAGTTTATACTTCTAATAGTTTTATAAGTTAGTCAAGACTTTAACTGTTGTCCAAAAACTTAGACTACGCCTAGGAAAGAATTGAAGGCACTTGTTACGAACTGACAACTATGACAAATCGCTGGCAAAGTAGCGACAGCTGCAGCTAGACCGCTGTAGTAAAGTAGTCGAAGTATTTGCAGACATATTGGTCAGGTGGCATGGCAGTATTAGACTACGATACTTGACGGTTACAAAAAAAAATCATGGTTGTGAAATTCAAGACAAGTACCCCAAGATTCTCGATCCAATAAATATATTCGTCTTACAACCTAGACAATAGCCTCAAGAGACTGTGACTACTAGTAGAACTTTTGTAAGTTGGGTAGTGTAGACGAGTTAGAGGATAATAGGATAGTGTATGGACAATAAATGAGAAGTGTTAGAATGACAGACCATGACTTTTAGGAAGCACTGTTAGATAGCTATGTAGTGTAATAGCTATAGTGATTATTATGAATATGGGTTAGTGTCAATTTCTAGGACAAAATTTTTGTAAGTTGGTAGATTGTAAACTCCCTCACCAAAAATAGATATTTTGTGTGTATTTTATATTATTATATTTATCATAGATATTAAATTTCTTTAGAGTATTCTCTTAGTTAATTAGAAAATAAATTTCTTGATATATTTACTTATATAAATATTTATTTAGAATTATTTTAGGTTATTTTAGATTTTTGAAGATTTTTCTAGAATTTTTGGTAATTAAAGCTTAGAAAACATAAATTTCTAGGACTTCTATGATTTACTATACGATCATACTTGCATGTTGTTCCTACCAAATATTTATTTTAGTTTAAAATATTTAATTATATTTTTCTGTAATTTATTTAGAATTTTAAGAAATGTATTTAGATTTTTAAAATTATTTAGGATTTATTTGGATATATATAGTCTTAATACTAGATAGATGCTAATTTAGTGTTAATAGATATTAATAAGATTTTATAAATTATTTATATTATCTTTAATTATATTTAAGATTATAAATTATTGAGATAAATTCAAACTCTATTTTAAATTAATTCAAATCATGAACCTACTAAGAAAGCAACTTCATCCATATCCTATCCTTATTTAAATTCATCATAATCCTATCCAAATTAACCAATCCTAGTCGTATTTAATTAAGTAGTGTCCACCATTATAAATACCTCATCCTTCATAATTTTTCTTCCCCAAATTTTCCTCTTTTTCGTCCAAAAATAGTCAAAATTCGTCATAAATTCAGCCTCATTTTCTACTAGTTATGACAAATTAAAAAGACGATATCTCCTAGCTCCGGACTCCAAACGCGCTCCAGTTTTTTTTGTTAGAACTATATCAAGATTAGTTTTCTGATTATATAAATTATTTTAATAATTCATGAACCTATTTTTCCAGAAAATTCTAAAAGTGTCAGTTGTCCGAAATCAGACGTATTTTGGTATTTTTGAGATTACGGGAGATCCCGAACTCGGAATTACGAGCCGTTTGAAGTTTCGAAAATCTGACATGATAAAATTTTATAAAATTATTTTTACAGAATTTAATATATAAATTTAATCTACTGTAAAATTTGTGCAACGTAGACATAAATAGGAAACCACTAAATACTGTCATCTGTGCGCCCTTGTGGCCATAATTCTTTACCGACTTGTGATTTTATAAAATTGTCGATTCCAGTGTTTATGTAGCATTAAAATATATAGGATTCCACACACAAATCCAGGATTTGAGTCGATTGACTTTTTGGTCAACGGATTGCCTCGATTTGCGTGCCTCGGATCATAAATCCTTAAAGTTGACTTTCTTTGGACAAAAATTAGAGCTTAACAATAAAATCAGATTATAATAAGATTAAAATACTATTTTAGGTTATTTTATTCAGAATTAAAATAGATTAAAATAGCGAAAACTATTCATCCACTTTTGTAACCTAACTTGTTTAATTTATGTGACGGGTAGATCGGACGACGCCTTGAGTTGGGACTTCATCCTTTTCAGACCAGGCAAGATACCTTGCCAAATTGCTTACAGTATTTTGCATGCTTAGTATATTTCTGTATATTTATTGCATTTTTGTCTATTTATTGTATGTGTAGTTCCTTTCAGTCATTACTATATATTAGATATGTTGACACACACTTGACACTTAGTATCATGAGAGGACAATCATTAGGCGTATGGGCTTATAACCACTCTGGTAAGCCATGGTATATAGCTCGCACTACGGGCGTGTGTTGCGCTGGTCGCTACCCCCGCGGTATGTCGATTTCTGATGTCCACTGACGAGTGTGTGAGTTGTGAGGTAGATCGAGTAGCCTACCCTTGCCCATACGTCGAAAAATTGTCCTCATTTGTATTCATATAGATTGTCTTGTACAACGTACTTACATATTTTTTTCTACCTATTATGCATGTTTACTGTATTCAAATTGGCTTGTTGTTCTGTATCTTGTTACGTCCCTCTGAGGACCTGGTCCGCTTCCAGGTGTATCTGTTCTTGAGTATTTGCACGAGCGCAGATTTGGATGGTTATATATGTTTCGTGGATGTCTTCTCTTCGAGCCCGTGGTCGTTAACTGGTATTCTTATATTGTGTTTATTATGTTGTACCTTTACCTTCGAGTTGGTAGTGGATTTGTTTTCATCCAACTATCATCCTTAGATATTTATATTGAGATCTAGTTCCATAGATACTGGTTATTTATTTATATTTAATTTTTTTTGGATGAGATTTAGATTATACCCTGTGACTTGTGACATATGTGTATACCACTTGTGGATTGATATTCATATTACAGTGTACGTGTGGATTTTGGTTTCCATATATTGGAGTTGCCATATCCATACGGCTGACATGCTTACATGTTCCTAGTCCTACGTATTTTGGGACTGGGGCGTGACAGGGGCACTACTTCTTAACCAACTAACAAAAAGTTTTGTCCTCGAAACATAAGAATAGAACCTACCCCTAGGAAATAATGAGGGAAACTTTTCCCTCATGTCTGATTCGAGTTCCCAGGTCGATATCTCGATTGAGTGGTTCCGTCAAAGAATGCGCACTAGCGAGACCGTCCGATTCCGTAACTGCTTTTCTTTACGATCTAAATTCTGAATGGGCTCTTTCGTGTACGATAAGTCTGCATGCAGATCCAGCTGACCGAAGTCTACCACGTGGTTCGGCTCATCCACGTATTTTCTAAGCTATGGCACATGGAAAATATCATGCACTTCTGACAGGGCTGGTGGCAATGCAATTTGATAGGCAACCGAAGTGACGCGTTTGAGAACTTCAAACGGCCCAACGAATCTCGGACTTAACTTTCCTTTTACTCCAAATTATAACCCCCTGATTTTTCAAGAATATTAAATTGGGATTTTTTCACAATTTTCTGGAATTTTCTGGGAATTTTTCTGTAATTAAAATCAGGGTTTTAATTATTAAATGATTTTTACTTGATAATAAATAGTATTAAAATATTATGGAAATAATATTTTTGGGTGTAAAATAGAAAACTGGACTTAGGGTAATTTTCGTGGAATTTATTGGGCCCCGGACCTATTTTTAATCACCTAAAAACATTTATTTATTAATTGAGTATTTATTTATTTATTATTTATTTATTTATTATTTAATCCTAATTAAATACCCAGCCCAAAACTCAGCCCGGCCCAGCCCACATAACCGCGGCACAAACCCGCTCGGCCGCCCGCCTTAACGGGTCGGGTCGGGTCCACCCGCACCCGACCCGCACCCGCAACCGGGCCACCCCACTCCCCCGCATCCCTCGCCCCGCCCCGCCCCGCGTCTCCCGCCGGACCCGCCGGCCGCCTACGCGCTGCCCGCGGCCACGCGCCCCCGCCCCCGCGCTGGCCGCCGCCTCCCTCGGCCCCTAACGCCACCGCCTCCTCCCCTATATAACTCCCCCCCGAGCCTCTCCGGCCACCGTCGACCCCTCTCTCCTCCGCCCGTGCCACCTCGCCGCCACCCGAGCCACCACCGGCTCCGTCTCCTCCTCCTCCCTCTCCCCTCGCCGTGCCCTGCCCGCCGTCGACGCCCCGACCACCCTCGACAGCACCCGCAGCTCCGGCACCCACGAGCAGCAGCAACCGCCTGAGCCGCCCCCGGCGCCGCCGTGCCTCCGCCGTGCCTCCGCCCGCCTCCGCCAGCGCCGTCTCCGGCCTCCCCCGCAGCAGCGTCGCCCTCCTCCGACCGCCGGAGCGCCTGAAGCCCTGAACCCTAACCCTAACCCTAACCCTAATTCTCTTGACTCGGACACGGACACGTCGAACCGTGTCGGACACAGTTTTTCTCGGTTTTCGGACCCTGTTCAGGTACGTGTAACTTTCTCCTCGCTGCCCCGTTTTCAATTCCGTAAATTGCGTTGCGAAGCCTGCATGACCCTCTCGGTGCCCGTGTAAACCGCTCGGGGCATCGCGTCCTGTGGTGATCGCACACCGCGGTCCAAAAACAGGAAAAACAACGACCCAATTTACCCCGGAACTGGATACGCTCCGCCAAACGGGACGACTTGGTCGCGCGCGGTATTCACAGATACGTGCGCGTCGTTGATACGGACGTGTGGAATTTCGCAGAAGTCGATTCGGGTGTGCGTGCACACCGGGATCAACGCGTATCCGCGGACACCGCCCCGTATCCGCCTTTTCTGAATCATGCCCTAACTTTGTGTACACACGTCGGATTGAAACGAAACTTGCGCCATCGGACTCGTAGCGATACGCTAGTCCTGTGACCCAAGTTTGGTTCGATTCTGAGAATGTTGACGAAATCGCGTGTCGTGGGCCCCACAGGCCCCGCTCGACGGGCGATTTTGTGATTGGCTCATCGGAATCCAATTCGGGAAGTTCCGTTGGGTTCGTATCATCGTTCCTGACCTGTTGACACTAAGTTTGATGAATTTGGAGACCGTTGACCCTGACACGTTTTACGGTGCAAAGCGGGCCCACATGCGGACCCCGTTTTGACCCAAAATTGTCGTTTTTGCCCTTGTCTCCAAATTGGACCCAAGGACAGGCGTTTCTAGCTATTTGATACCTTCTGAGCATGATGGTAATGTTTATTTTAGCATCCGGAGATATTTTTGGAAATTTCTCCGAGGATAGAACTCTAGTGGGATCCAAACATCAGGCAAGTACCTGCACTTCAAGTTTATTCTTTATATTGTGATAATTAGTTCTTTGCTCTACTAGCACCATTGGATGTTTACACGTAGTGTTAGAATACTGGATTTCATGTCTTGCTTTTCGTGTCGGAAGGGAGAATACTAGGAGGCATGTGGTTTACCCTTCCCCCTGTCATGTCTGATAGCTGTTGGTACGCGACTGTACCATCAGCCTGATACTCGATTATTCATGTCTGATAGCCGTCTATGACGGCCTGATTAGCCTTATAACCCCCTACATGCCGACTATGTATTCTAAATACACAATTACACACACATAGTTTCTTGTCTTGTTACAGTTGCATTTTCTTGTCTCATTATATCCCTGTTTTACTCATGTCCCTGGTTTCTAGCAATTAATCATGTTTTACTTATATTCCTGATTTTTAGTGCTTAATTCTTAGTTAATTTCACTACTTATTGTGCATATTCTTATCGTGATTGTTTAGTCAGTTCTTTCCTACTTGTCATAAATATTTAGTTTAATCTTGTTGTGCATTTGGTACTTTGCTCCTTTCCTGACTGGATCCGTTGATTTAGGCGATGATGAGGACTATTGTCACGCCCCAGTCCCAAAATACCGAGGGACTGGATACGTGATTATGGCCAGCAGCATGCATCGATGGACAAACCCAATTTAATGGATCCATCGAGCATACTTAAGCTGTATTACATCAGTCGGGGTCTACTATTCTCATCCACAGATATAAGATACCATCTTCAGCAAAAGAAATATTAAGTTACAACCAGACAAAGTAAATAAAATCGGAGAACAATCCGATATTAAGTCTGTTACATAAGTTCTCAAAGACAGGAAATAAAGAGTTCAATTAAACAGGAAATAGAGAGTTTAATGAAACAGGAAAATAAAGACTAAATGACTGAGCATGGTGAAGCAGTTGTTCAAGAGAAGTCCTCAGCGGTCACCTCGTCCTCAGGTTCAGGTACTGCTCCGAGTAGTGCCCCTGTTCCGTACACCTCAGGGTAGATCTCGTCTGCTATAACTGGAGAACAAAACCAGGTCCTCAGAGGGACGTAACAAGGTACAGAAGAATACGAGCCATAATACAGTGAATGAGCATGCAAGTCAACCAAAATGTTAAACACAAGAGAAGCACAAGAAATTAATAAGTTTAAGACAGTGGCATGCCGATGTTGCTATCAAACAAATCTGGGTAAATAATTAAACTAGCTAAGTGATCATGCAAGTGAGAGTTATTATTCATACTCAGGCTGAGACTACTACAGGATCAGTGACAAGAAACCATAGCAGTGTTTTCTCGAAGGGCCAGTACAGGTGCCAAAGCTCTGTGTCAGAGACTAGGACACTTCCAGATAACCAGATATATATATAATATAATCAGCCTTGATATGGTAATACTCTCCCCACCCAATGAAATCTCACGTCACAGTTCTCAATGTTCATGTTACGCAAGATTAGAACTAATGCAGTCAGTCATTTATTAAGTTCTAAGAAAATAAAGCTTAAATCATGAAATTATATCTTATACAACCCCCTTGAATAATCAGGAAGATTATGTATCATGCTTTGTGTCAGGTGTCCTGGGTTTAATTTACTTGATAGGGCAAGTACCACAGTCATAGAAATTAGAGTAAGAGATTCAAAATGAATTAAATACTGTATTTAATGGCAAGGTACACTTGCCTGGATTTCCTATTTCAGTTGTAGCTCTGGCAATAGCTGGATTTCCAGGCAGTACTCCGGTTGCTGAAACAAACATCACCATCAGGTCCAGAACACATCAATCAACTAGGAACGCCTGTCCTTGAGTCCAATTTGGAGACAAGGGCAAAAACGTCATTTTCGGGTCAATGCGGGGTCCAATTGTGGGCCGTTTTGCACCGAAAAACGCGTCAAGGTCAAATGTCTCAAAAATAGTCCAACTTAGTGTCAACAGGTCAGGAACGATGATACGAACCCAACGGAACTTCCAGAATTGGATTCCGATGAGCCGTTCTCAAACTCGCCCGTCGGGTGGAGCCTGTGGGGTCCACGACACACGATTTTGTCAACGTTCTCAGAATCGAGCCAAACTTGACCCACAGGACCAGCGTATTGCTACGAGTCCAATGGCGCAAGTTTTGTCTCGATCTGACTTGTGTACACTAAGTTACAGCGAGAAACAGAAAGTACGGATACGGGACGGTGTCCGCGGATACGTACTGATTCCGATGTGCACGCACATCCGAATCAGCTTCTGCGAAAGCCCGCACGTCCGTATCAACGACGCGCACGTATCTGTGAAGACCGCACGCGACCAAGTCGTCCCGTTTGGCGGGGCGTACTCGATACCGGGGTAAAACAGGGTCAAGTTTTTCCTGTTTTTGGATCGCGGTGTGCGATCACCACAGGACGCGATGTCCCGAGCGGTTTGTCCGGGCACCGAGAGGGTCATACAGGCTATGCGATAAAATTTACGGAATCGAATTCCGAGCTACGAGTCAAAAGTTACAAGTACCTGAAGTGGGTTTCAAAAACAGAATCCCTCGTGTCTCGAGTTGTGTCCGACACGAGTCCAAAACTAGGGTTAGGGTTAGGGTTCCTGTCCGTGTCCGAGTCCTAGCTGTGTCGAGTCCTTGCTGTGTCGAGTCCTGGGACGGCTCGTCGGAGAGGATGGCGAGGTTGGCGGCGGACCGGGGAGGCTGGGCTGTGTCGAGTCTCCTGTGTCGAGTCTGGGGCTCGCCGGAGACGGCACGGATCTGGGAAGAAGAAGGAGGGGAAGAGGTCGGAGGAAGGAGAGGATAGGGCGGTGTTGAGGGAGGCGAGTCCTGGCAGGTCGTCGGCGGTGAGGAGAAGCTGGAGCTGGAGGTGGCGGACGGTTCTCAGGCGACCGGAGGAGAGGGTAGCCGAAGTCAGATTCTCGCCGGAGAAGAGGGGTTTTTATAGGGAGGTGGAGGGAGGCCAACGGTCGTCCGGTGAGGGGGAACTGGAGCGGAGAGGTCGGCCGGACGTTCGGGAAGAGGGAGAGGCAACGCCGCCGGCGGCGTAACCGCTGGAGGCGGAGCGACAGAGGCTCGGGGTAGGTTACAGGGAAGGGGAATGGTTAACTGGTCGGGCGGGTTGGACGATGACGGGTCGGTTTGGATGGATCCGACCCGATCCACCAACCAGGATCGCGGTTTCGGGTTAATGGGTTATTGGGTCGGGTCTGGTTTGAACCCGGATCCGACCCAATAGGAATTTAGTTTAAAATAAACCGGTTTGGTTTAAAATTGGTTTGGTTCGGTTTAGTTTAAAATAAACCCAGTTTATTTGGGTTTTAAATTAATTTAATATTTAATTAGTTTTTATGGCTTTTAAAATCCATCCGGGGTCCAATAAATTCCCGGAAAATTACCATAATTCTAGTTTTTCATTTTACACCATAAAATATTATTTTCATAATATTTTAATACTATTTAATATCAATTAAAAATCCTTTAATAATTAAAACACTGGTATTTAATTACAGAAAAAATCCTGGAAAATTCCAAAAATCCCAGAAAATTCAGAAAAATCCAAATTTTAAATTTATGAAAATCAGGAGGATTACAATATACCCCCCTTAAGAGGATTGCGTCCTCGCAATCAAAGAATAACCGGTCAACAGAGATGACACGGTTACAAATTTTATTTGAATCACAATAAAGAAAATCAAGGTTCAGGGCTTGAACACATAGGAAAAATTATTTCCCTAAGTAGAAGTTATGCAATTTTCCAAATGTGGGAAATCTAGAAAATTACAATTTTAGAAAACCAGGTTGTCTTTAAGACATATTAGTTTAACAATTCTGAGTTTATTATCAAGTTCAAAACTAAGTTATCAATTGTAAGCAAGTTAAAATTATCAGGTTAAGGTTATCAGGTCAAGTCTGGGGTCACGAACCAGCAGGCACGAACTAAACAATGCTAGAAACGGAACAACTATATAAGACTTACTCGCATTAGCTACGTCACGGTTCTGCACGTCTCCCACAGTCATCGCGAAAACTTGGCCGCGTCCTTGAGGTGGTGCTCTCTGTTGCTGCTGGGCTTGCTGGTAGGGTACTGCTTGATGTGCCAAGGGTGGCCTTGGTTGGTGCCCTCCTGGTGCTGGTAGAGCTTGTTGGTTTGCTCTTGGTGCTTCCCTACGCTCATGGCAGTCCTTCACTGCATGTTGTCTGGATCCGCAACCTAAGCACAGTCCATGTTTACGTCTACACTCCTTCTCCACATGGCCTATCTTGCCGCAGAAATAACAAGTAGGAAGAGTCAGGGTTTTGGATGCAGATCCCTGTGGTGCTTGATGCAGATGAGGTTTCTTGGCAGCTTCTCCATTGTTAGCTCTGGCTGGTACTGATATGGAAGGCCTCTTCAGACTGGTTTCTCTCCTGGTGACGCGCTCCATGCGTCGAGCTGCAGCAAGGACGTCGGTGTACGAAGTTGGTGCGACAGATCCAATCAATTTCTATAGTTCGATGTTGAGTCCGTCGAAAAACTTCTCGGCCTTCTCTACTTCTGTAGGGATCAAGGTAGGAGCGAAGCGACTCAGACGAATAAACTCGGCGTTGTACTCTTCCACCGTCATAGCTTCCTGAGTGAGACGATTGAACTTGTCCCTCAGTTCTGATCGAGCGATAGCCGGTATGTACATCTCCTGGAAGAGTCTGGAGAACTCTTCCCAAGTAACTCGGTCTGGTCCGAGCCTGGTCTCTTCGGATAGCCACCAGTGATGAGCATTGTCCGTCAATTGCATTCTGACGGCGGTCATCCAACGTTCTTTTGGTAGTTCAGCTGCTTCTAATTGATGCCGAATGTTGGTGAGCCATTCATGCACTTCTGTTGGTCCCTCCTTGCCAGAGAAAGTACGGGGCTTCAGTTGACGGAAGTCTGTGATAGAGCCCGTCGATTGCCTTCTAGCTGGTAGGTTGGCCTGCTCTAGTGCATTTACTAGGCTGTTCCTCAAGTACTCAGCCTCACGACGTTGGGCTTCGGTTTGAACTTGTTGCTGAGCTTGCATCATTGCGAAGAACATCTGGAACATCTGCTGTCCGTCCATTGCTTGGCCTGGTGGAAAGGCAGGCATTTGTGGAGGAAACTGGGGTGGAGGTGGAATATCATCACGCCAAAATCTAGAAGATTGCGGATCTGCTTGCCTGCTTCGGTGAGTAGAGGGATCTCCACTCAGTAGCGTCACTTCATCTTCTCCGTAAGTGACTTCAGCACCTACTGGTGTTCTTGCTGGAGTTCCGTCATTTTCTCGTGAATCCATTACTCTGCATCAACAATAAACTATAAGAGGCGCACAGGAGTCAAGGCAAGATGCAAATCAAAAATTAGTTTGAATACGATACAGATATCAAGAACGTTTGCAAACAAGTGGATGAGATCCTAAAAACTTATCCTATTATTATTGCAGGTCTGGTCGGTCCCTAAGTTGAAACCGAACAATTTAGTCGTTGACCTGCATGGGCCACCACAAAAACCATGTCACGCCCCAGTCCCAAAATACCGAGGGACTGGATACGTGATTATGGCCAGCAGCATGCATCGATGGACAAACCCAATTTAATGGATCCATCGAGCATACTTAAGCTGTATTACATCAGTCGGGGTCTACTATTCTCATCCACAGATATAAGATATCATCTTCAGCAAAAGAAATATTAAGTTACAACCAGACAAAGTAAATAAAATCGGAGAACAATCCGATATTAAGTCTGTTACATAAGTTCTCAAAGACAGGAAATAAAGAGTTCAATTAAACAGGAAATAGAGAGTTTAATAAAACAGGAAAATAAAGACTAAATGACTGAGCATGGTGAAGCAGTTGTTCAGGAGAAGTCCTCAGCGGTCACCTCGTCCTCAGGTTCAGGTACTGCTCCGAGTAGTGCCCCTGTTCCGTACACCTCAGGGTAGATCTCGTCTGCTATAACTGGAGAACAAAACCAGGTCCTCAGAGGGATGTAACAAGGTACAGAAGAATACGAGCCATAATACAGTGAATGAGCATGCAAGTCAACCAAAATGTTAAACACAAGAGAAGCACAAAAAATTAATAAGTTTAAGACAGTGGCATGCCGATGTTGCTATCAAACAAATATGGGTAAATAATTAAACTAGCTAAGTAATCATGCAAGTGAGAGTTATTATTCATACTCAGGCTGAGACTACTACAGGATCAGTGACAAGAAACCATAGCAGTGTTTTCTCGAAGGGCCAGTACAGGTGCCAAAGCTCTGTGTCAGAGACTAGGACACTTCCAGATAACCGGATATATATAATATAATCAGCCTTGATATGGTAATACTCTCCCCACCCAATGAAATCTCACGTCACAGTTCTCAATGTTCATGTTACGCAAGATTAGAACTAATGCAGTCAGTCATTTATTAAGTTCTAAGAAAATAAAGCTTAAATCATGAAATTATATCTTATACAACCCCCTTGAATAATCAGGAAGATTATGTATCATGCTTTGTGTCAGGTGTCCTGGGTTTAATTTACTTGATAGGGCAAGTACCACAGTCATAGAAATTAGAGTAAGAGATTCAAAATGAATTAAATACTGCATTTAATGGCAAGGTACACTTGCCTGGATTTCCTGTTTCAGTTGTAGCTCTGGCAATAGCTGAATTTCCAGGCAGTACTCCGGTTGCTGAAACAAACATCACCATCAGGTCCAGAACACATCAATCAGCTAGGAACGCCTGTCCTTGAGTCCAATTTGAAGACAAGGGCAAAAACGTCATTTTCGGGTCAATGCGGGGTCCAATTGTAGGCCGTTTTGCACCGAAAAACGCGTCAGGGTCAAAGGTCTCAAAAACAGTCCAACTTAGTGTCAACAGGTCAGGAACGATGATACGAACCCAACAGAACTTCCAGAATTGGATTCCGATGAGCCGTTCTCAAACTCGCCCGTCGGGTGGAGCCTGTGGGGTCCACGACACACGATTTTGTCAACGTTCTCAGAATCGAGCCAAACTTGACCCACAGGACCAGCGTATTGCTACGAGTCCAATGGCGCAAGTTTTGTCTCGATCTGACTTGTGTACACTAAGTTACAGCGAGAAACAGAAAGTACGGATACGGGACGGTGTCCGCGGATACGTACTGATTTCGGTGTGCACGCACATCCGAATCAGCTTCTGCGAAAGTCTGCACGTCCGTATCAACGACGCGCACGTATCTGTGAAGACCGCACGCGACCAAGTCGTCCCGTTTGGCGGGGCGTACTCGATACCGGGGTGAAACAGGGTCAAGTTTTTCCTGTTTTTGGATCGCGGTGTGCGATCACCACAGGACGCGATGTCCCGAGCGGTTTGTCCGAGCACCGAGAGGGTCATACAGGCTATGCGATAAAATTTACGGAATCGAATTCCGAGCTACGAGTCAAAAGTTACAAGTACCTGAAGTGGGTTTCAAAAACAGAATCCCTCGTGTCTCGAGTTGTGTCCGACACGAGTCCAAAACTAGGGTTAGGGTTAGGGTTCCTGTCCGTGTCCGAGTCCTAGCTGTGTCGAGTCCTTGCTGTGTCGAGTCCTGGGACGGCTCGTCGGAGAGGATGGCGAGGTTGGCGGCGGACCGGGGAGGCTGGGCTGTGTCGATTCTCCTGTGTCGAGTCTGGGGCTCGCCGGAGACGGCACGGATCTGGGAAGAAGAAGGAGGGGAAGAGGTCGGAGGAAGGAGAGGATAGGGCGGTGTTGAGGGAGGCGAGTCCTGGCAGGTCGTCGGCGGTGAGGAGAAGCTGGAGCTGGAGGTGGCGGACGGTTCTCAGGCGACCGGAGGAGAGGGTAGCCGAAGTCAGATTCTCGCCGGAGAAGAGGGGTTTTTATAGGGAGGTGGAGGGAGGCCAACGGTCGTCCGGTGAGGGGGAACTGGAGCGGAGAGGTCGGCCGGACGTTCGGGAAGAGGGAGAGGCAACGCCGCCGGCGGCGTAACCGCCGGAGGCGGAGCGACAGAGGCCCGGGGTAGGTTACAGGGAAGGGGAATGGTTAACGGGTCGGGCGGGTTGGACGATGACGGGTCGGTTTGGATGGATCCGACCCGATCCACCAACCAGGATCGCGGTTTCGGGTTAATGGGTTATTGGGTCGGGTCTGGTTTGAACCCGGATCCGACCCAATAGGAATTTAGTTTAAAATAAACCGGTTTGGTTTAAAATTGGTTTGGTTCGGTTTAGTTTAAAATAAACCCGGTTTATTTGGGTTTTAAATTGATTTAATATTTAATTAGTTTTTAGGGCTTTTAAAATCCATCCGGGGTCCAATAAATTCCCGGAAAATTACCATAATTCTAGTTTTTCATTTTACACCATAAAATATTATTTTCATAATATTTTAATACTATTTAATATCAATTAAAAATCCTTTAATATTTAAAACACTGGTATTTAATTACAGAAAAATCCTGGAAAATTCCAAAAATCCCAGAAAATTCAGAAAAATCCAAATTTTAAATTTATGAAAATCAGGAGGATTTCAACTATGCCCCCACCTATTATGGTCCCTATGAGGTAGCAGGTGATACTTTTGAGGAGCCGGTTCCCACTCAGGAGACTACTTCTGAGGAGTAGTTAGCAGATAGTTATTATTTTTCTTTCAGTCTAGTAATCGGGTTTGTCCCCGATTTATCTTCTGGTTCTGTAATAAACTATGGATCTGTTTGTCACATTTTTTTTATGAAATCTTAGCATTCCTATTTTCTGTTATTATTCTTGCCTATTTATTTACTGTGGATGAGCTAGAGATTACCTGTGAAGATGACCTAGACAGCGTACTACCGCCGACACTGCGGCGTAGGCTGGACGTGTCACGCCCCAGTCCCAAAATATCGAGGGACTGGACACGTGGCAATGGCCAGCAGCACGCACCGATGGACAACCCAATCTAATGGATCCATCAGGACATGCTTAAGTTGTAGTCTAACAATAAATGGAACCAATGATACAGGTCACAGTCTATTCTAATCTCATCCACAACAGATAATCACAGATCAAATGCAAATAAATGTAAACTAGCATATCTCAATAAAATGTCTCGGGGAATAATCCGAGAATATGTCTGATACATCAATGCAAAAAGACAGGAATAAAGGAACTGGAAATAGAAACAGGAATAACTGACTATAAACAGCCAATGCTCAGGAGAAGTCCTCTGGTACTATCTCGTCCTCAGGTTCTGGTACAGCTCCTGGAAGTGCTCATGTACGGTATATCTCTGGATGGATCTCTTCGGCTATACCTGGGGACATAATCCGGATCCAGGTCCTCAGGGGACAGCAAAGTACAGAAAATACAAGCCATAATAATGCAGTGAAATAGTCAATGAAATAAACAGGGTAAATATGTAACCATCTATATGAAATGCAGGTGAGAACATCATCAGTACTCAGGCTGAGACTTCTACAAGCTCTGTGTCGGGGAGCCGGTAGCAGTGATATCATGTAGTTGTCTAGCTCGGAGAGAGACTGAGACGCCAGCATAATATAGTCAACCTGTAGCATGTGTGTCTCTCCAGCAATAAATGGAACAATAGGGATACACTAAGTAACCAGCTAAGTGATATGCAAGATGAGAGCAGCACTAGAACTCAGGCTGAAACCACTATAAGCTCAGTGTCGGGGAGCCGGTAGCAGTGATATCATATGGTTGTCTAGCTCGGAGAGAGACTGAGACACCATCAGCTGTCTAGCTCAGAGAGAGACTAAGACACCGTCATAATATATATAATCAACCTGTAGCCTGTGTGTCTCTCCCCACCCAATGTAATCATACGTCTCATGTCCATGTGGCCCCATGTTCATGTCACGCACAATCATATCTAATGCAACAAGTCATATAGTATCTAGGAACATAATGTCAATGTCAATGTCAAGTCTTGTATCCTATACAGAATTACCACAAATATCTCAGGAAGATCCTGTCCATAAATAGTGTCAGGTGTCCTGGGTCGTATGGTACTTGATAAGACAAGTACAGGAAAATAATGTGTCACGAATATCCATCTCTAGATGACCATACCCAACACCGCGTACGGTGTTGGCACCCGACTGATAATCGGACGCTAAGTACGTCACACGGTCCTAGGTCAAGCATGAACCACAATTTATATATATAAGCCAAGGGAATAAGTAACAAAGACTGCGAGTTTTGGCGAGGTACACTTGCCTGTGGTTCCGGCTCCAATTGTGGCTCTGACTTCAGCTGGAATTGCAGGCGGTACTCCGGTTGCTAAAATAAATATCACCATTAGATCCAGAAAATATCAATCAGCTAGAAACGCCTGTCCTTGAGTCCAATTTGGAGACAAAGGCAAAACGGTAATTTCGGGTCAAAACGGAGTCAACATGTGGGCCCGCTTTGCACCGCAAAACGTGTCAGGGTCAAAGGTCTCCAAATTCACCAAACTTAGTGTCAACAGGTCAGGAACGATAATACGAACCCAACGGAACTTCCAAAATTGGATTCCGATGAGCCGATCACAAAATCGCCCGTCGAGTGAGGATTGTGGGGCCCACGACACGCGATTTTGCCAACGTTCTCAGAATCGAACCAAACTTGGGTCACAGGACCAACGTATCTCTACGAGTCCGATGGCAAAAGTTTCGTTTCAATCCGACGAGTGTACATAAAGTTAGGGTGAAATGCAGAAAAGTCGGATACGGGACGATGTCCGCGGATACGCGTTGATCCCGGTGTGCACGCACACCCGAATCGACTTCTGCGAAATCTCGCACGTCCGTATCGACGACGCGCACGTATCCGTGAAGACCGCGCACGACCAAGTCGTCCCGTTTGGCGGGGCGTACCCAGTTTCGGGGTGAAACAGGGTCTGGTTTTTTTTTTTTTATCGCGGTGTGCGATCACCACAGGACGCGATGCCCCGAGCGGTTTGTCCGGGCACCGAGAGGGTCATACAGGCTTCGCAACGCAATTTACGGAATCGAAAACGGGGTTACGAGCAGAAAGATACGCGTACTTGAACAGGGTTCAAAAATAGGGTTATCGTCGTGTCCGACACGACACAGGACACTGTGTCCTGTGTCCAAGCCGTGTCCGACTGTGTCTAGGGTTAGGGCTAGGGTTTGCTGGTCGGCGGAGCTCCGACGAGGCACGTGGCGGCTCGGGCGAAGGCGGAGGGGACGCGGGGGCGGCCGGAGGCACGCTGGGCTCGGGTGCTGGCCGGCGGAGGCGGCGCTGGCGGCTTGCTGCTGCTGCTGCCGGTGGAGGAGAGGAGGAGGAAGAAGAAGGGGGCGGAGCTGGTGGGCAGAGGCGGGTTCGGCGGCGCTGCGGTGGACGGAGGCGAGGCGGGCTGGGGGTCTGGCGGTGGCGAGGGGTGGCTATGGCGGTGGAGGGGGAATCGGAAAGTGAGGGTTTTATAGGGCTGGAGGGGAGCTGGTGGTGCCGGGCAAGGCGGAGGAGTGGCGGAGAAGGCGGAGCCGCGGGGGGGTCGTGGGGTGAGGCGCGGGCGGAGCGGGCCGGAGGCGGCGGCTCCGCCGGGAGACGCGGGGAGGAGAGAGTCGTGGGGAGGGAGAAGGGGTCCCGGGTCGGGTCGGGTTGCGGGTCTGGCCGACCCGCCCGACCCGCTTGGCCAGGGGTTGGGCTCTGGGCCGGGTGATGCGTATTGGGCTGGGCCCAATTGGGCCGGGCCGGGCTGTTAGGGTTTAGGGTTTTCTAAAATAATAAATAAATAAATAAATAATTAGTTAAATAATTTTTAGGTGTTTTAAAATAGGTCCGGGGCCCGATAAATTTCAGAAAAATTATCCTAAGTCCAGTTTTTCATTTAACACCCAAAAATATTATTTTCATAATATTTTAATATCATTTATTATCAATTAAAAATTATTTAATAATTAAAACCCTGAATTTAATTACAGAAAATTTCCAGAAAATTCTAAAAAATTATGAAAAATCCAAATTTAAAAATTCTTGAAAAATCAGGGGGTTTACAGGACGTACCCACGTACTCGTGTCCGAAAATCCGGGTGCGGGTCGTGACACGTTTTTATGGTGGCCCATGCAGGTCAACGACTAAATTGTTCGGTTTCAACTTAGGGACCGAACAGGCCTGCAGTAAGAATAGGATAAGTTTTAGGATCTCATCCACTTGCTTGAATAGTTCTTGACATCTATCTCGGATTCGAATTAATTCCTTGACTTGCATCCTGCCTTGATTCCTGTGTGCCTCTTATCGTTTATTTTGGATGCAGAGTAATGGATCTACCAGCAAGCGACGAGATTTTTACAAGATCACCACGAGATGCTGTAATAAACCAACAAGCTCTACCAGCACCCGAACCGAGACCACCCTTGGTACCACAAGCAGCACTCTTCCAACAGGCCCAGCAGCATCAGAGTAATCCACCACAAGGACGCGGACAAGCTTTCGCGATGACCGTGGAGTGAGCGCAGACTCGTGGAGTAGCCAATGCGCGTAAGTGATTTATAGTTATCCGTTTCTAGTATTGTTTTAGCTCGTGCCTATTGGTTCGTGACCTCAGCCCCAACCTAGTAATTTTGAACTTGCTAATAACCTGGTATGCTTTTACATTTGATAACTGTAGAGATTGTGTGGTCTTTATTTATTATTGCTTATTTTGTTTTTGTCTTTGTGAGCTTGAATTAATTTGTACCTCCTTTCATCATCATCTAGCGTACTTATATTTGTTGTACTACCTTGACTTATGCTGCTAATATAGCCTAGTTTTGCAAGCTTATCCTTTATTCAAGCTTGTTCATGATATATGTATTATTGGGTCGACACACTAATACAAGTGTCTATTCAGAATCGGTGTATTACGGTCTGATCAACCTTAGTGCATTTTGGTTCGTACTTCGCACGACTACTTTACGTGGATTGAGATATATAGTTGACTAGTATACTTGCCCTCTAGATATGTCCGAGCATATCGTATCAGTTACATAACTGTACTAATACGAGCATGCGAACAAGTGATTACTAGAATAGAATTTCAGTCCACAACTGCCTGACAATTCTCATTTGAATTCTTTAAACGCCTTGATCCCGATACTCCTATTATATCACCTCATCCTTGAACTCTTTATTATTGATCTTCGTCCTCCCTTATTTCGGAAAGACGAAATCTCATGCTTGGTATAAGTTTGATATATAAACAGTACTAGATATACCCCACAGGCCGGTCGCATTGATGATGACCATTTTATATATGATTAAGGGAATACCCTAGGTGATGTGTTTGGTGTTAAAGACTTAAAGATTCAATACCATGATTAAATAAGTTGGGATATAGCTTTATTAGATGTATAGCCTTAGATGATAGATGGGTAAATTCTAAGTGGGGTAGAGACCGCAATGTTCACTTGAGAGGAATCCTTTAGACTGTAATCAAGTGACATTGGATAGAGAGAACCCTACCATATTTTAATTTTGAGGACAAAAATTTTATAAGTTGGGTAGATTGTAACCCCCTGATTTTTCAAGAATATTAAATTGGGATTTTTTTCACAATTTCTGGAATTTTCTGAGAATTGTTCTGTAATTAAAATCAGGGTTTTAATTATTAAATAATTTTTAATTGATAATAAATAATATTAAAATATTATGGAAATAATATTTTTGGGTGTAAAATGGAAAACTGGACTTAGGATAATTTTCCTGAAATTTATTGGGCCCCGGACCTATTTTTAATCACCTAAAAACATTTATTTATTAATTGAGTATTTATTTATTTATTTATTATTTATTATTTATTTATTTATTATTTAATCCTAATTAAATACCCAGCCCAAAACTCAGCCCGGCCCAGCCCACATAACCCCGGCCCAAACCCGCTCGGCCGCCCGCCTTAACGGGTCGGGTCGGGTCCACCCGCACCCGACCCGCACCCGCAACCCGGCCACCCCACTCCCCCGTATCCCTCGCCCCGCCCCGCGTCTCCCGCCGGACCCGCCGGCCGCCTCCGCGCTACCCGTGGCCACGCGCCCCCGCCCCCGCCCCCGCCCTGGCCGCCGCCTCCCTCGGCCCCTAACGCGACCGCCTCCTCCCCTATATAACTCCCCCCCCGAGCCTCTCCGGCCACCGTATCGTGGGCCCCACGTGCCACCTCGCCGCCACCCGAGCCACCACCGGCTCCGTCTCCTCCTCCTCCCTCGCCCCTCGCCGTGCCCAGCCCACCGTCGACGCCCCGACCACCCTCGACAGCACCCGCAGCTCCGGCGCCCACGAGCAGCAGCAACCGCCTGAGCCGCCCCCGGCGCCGCCGTGCCTCCGCCAGCGCCGTCTCCGGCCTCCCCCGCAGCAGCGCCGCCCTCCTCCGGCCGTCGGAGCGCCTGAAGCTTTGAACCCTAACCCTAACCCTAATTCTCTTGACTCGAACACGGACACGTCGAACCGTGTCGGACACGGTTTTTCTCGGTTTTTGGACCCTGTTAAGGTACGTGTAACTTTCTCCTCGCTGTCCTGTTTTCAATTCGGTAAATTGCGTTGCGAAGCCTGCATGACCCTCTCGGTGCCCGTGCAAACCGCTCGGGGCATCGCGTCCTGTGGTGATCGCACACCGCGATCCAAAAACAGGAAAAATAACGACCCGATTCACCCCGGAACTGGATACGTCCCGCCAAACGGGATGACTTGGTCGTGCGCGGTCTTCACAGATACGTGCGCGTCGTTGATAAGGACGTGTGGGATTTCGCAGAAGTCGATTCGGGTGTGCGTGCACACCGGGATCAACGCGTATCCGCGGACACCGCCCCGTATCCGCCTTTTCTGAATCATGCCCTAACTTTGTGTACACACGTCGGATTGAAACGAAACTTGCGCCATCGGACTCGTAGCGATACGCTAGTCCTGTGACCCAAGTTTGGATTGATTCTGAGAACGTTGACGAAATCGCGTGTCGTGGGCCCCACAGGCCCCGCTCGACGGGCTATTTTGTGATCGGCTCATCGGAATCCAATTCGGAAAGTTCCGTTGGGTTCGTATCATCGTTCCTGACCTGTTGACACTAAGTTTGATGAATTTTGAGACCATTGACCCTGACACATTTTACGGTGCAAAGCGGGCCCACATGCGGATCCCGTTTTGACCCGAAATTGCCGTTTTTGCCCTTGTCTCCAAATTGGACCCAAGGACAGGCGTTTCTAGCTATTTGATACCTTCTGAGCATGATGATAATATTTATTTCAGCACCCGGAGACATTTCTGGAAATTTCCCCGAGGATAGAACTCTAGTGGGATTCAAACATCAGGCAAGTACCTGCACTTCAAGTTTATTCTTTATATTGTGATAATTAGTTCCTTTCTCTCCTAGCACCATTGGATGTTTACACGTATTATTAGAATACTGGATTTCATGTCTTGCTTTTCATGTCGGGAGGGAGAATACTAGGAGGCATGTGGTTTACCCTTCCCCCTGTCATGTCTGATAGCTGTTGGTACGCGACTGTACCATCAGCCTGATACTCGATTATTCATGTCTGATAGCCGTCTATGAAGGCCTGATTAGCCTTATACCCCACTACATGCCGACTATGTATTCTAAATACACAATTACACACACATAGTTTCTTGTCTTGTTACAGTTGCATTTTCTTGTCTCATTATATCCCTGTTTTACTCATGTCCCTGGTTTCTAGCAATTAATCATGTTTTACTTATATTCCTGATTTTTAGTGCTTAATTCTTAGTTAATTTCACTACTTATTGTGCATATTCTTATCGTGATTGTTTAGTCAGTTATTTCCTACTTGTCATAAATATTTAGTTTAATCTTGTTGTGCATTTGGTACTTTGCTCCTTTCTTGACTGGATCCGTTGATTTAGGCGATGATGAGGACTATGCCCCCACCTATTATGGTCCCTATGAGGTAGCAGGTGATACTTTTGAGGAGCCGATTCCCAATCAGGAGACTACTTCTGAGGATTAGTTAGCAGATAGTTATTATTTTTCTTTCAGTCTAGTAATCGGGTTTGTCCCCGATTTATCTTCTGGTTCTGTAATAAACTATGGATCTGTTTGTCACATTTTGTTTTATGAAATCTTAGCATTCCTATTTCCTGTTATTATCCTTGCCTATTTATTTACTGTGGATGAGCTAGAGATTACCTGTGAAGATGACCTAGACAGCGTACTACCGCCGACACTGCGGCGTAGGCTGGACGTACCCACGTACTCGTGTCCGAATATCCGGGTGCGGGTCATGACACAAATCGCATGACTCCTCGCATGGGCGAGCCTTTAAAAATACATGATCACCTTCCTGGAACTCGAGGGGTCGACGACGAATGTCGGCATAGCTCTTCTGCCGGCTTTGTGCTACTTTTAACCGATCTCGGATCAACCGAACCTTTTGGACCGTTTGTTCAACCAGTTCCAGTCCAAGGATTTGTCGCTCCCCAACTTCATCCAAGCAGATCGGTGACCTACACTTCCGCCCATACAGAGCCTCATACGGAGCTATTTGGATGCTGGATTGATAATTGTTGTTGTATGCAAATTCGGCCAACGGTAGGTAGATGTCCCAACTTGACTTAGAATCGATTACGAAGAGGCGCAACATGTCTTCTAGTACCTGATTCACCCATTCTATTTGGCCATTTATTTTGGGATGGTAGGCTGAGCTGAACTTCAACTTGGTCCACATCGCTGACTGAAGGCTTTTCCAGAAATGTGATAGAAATCGTCCGTCCCGATCTGATACTATAGAAACTTGCACTCCGTGCAGCCGAACTATCTCATCAAGGTAGGTCTGGGCAAGGCGATCGGTGCTCCAAGTAGTTTTGATGGCAATGAAGTAGAATGACTTGGTTAACCGGTCCACGATGCCCCAGATTGCGTCGTTCCTCCGTTGCGTCTTCGGCAAGCCAACAACGAAGTCCATGCTTATGTGCTCCCACTTTCATTCTGGGATAGCAAGATTCTGTATTTCTCCGTTCGGTCTCTGATGTTCTGCTTTCACCCTCTGACATGTTATGCATTGTGACACGAAGAGCGCCACATCCTTCTTCATGTCGTGCCACCAGAAAAAAGTACGAATGTCTCTATACATTTGCGTGCTTCCGGGATGGACCGTATAGGCTGCATAGTGAGCTTTCGCAAGGATCTTCTTTCTGAGTTTTGAGTCATTGGGGATGCATAACCTTCCCTTAACTTGCAACACTCCATTCTCATCTACTACAAAGTCTTTCGCCTTCCCCGCTAGAATCTGCTCGCGCATTTTCCTTAGGAATGGGTCGTCTCTCTCAGTAGATGTGACACTCTCTAACAGATTGGGTACGAACCGCATCTGAGCAACCCGCGCGTCGCGATATCGAATTCGGAGTTCGATGCCCATTTTCTCTAAGTTCTTTTGTAACCTGTGATCAACGGACATGGATCCCGTAAAGACTCGACTCAACGCATCCGCTACCACATTTTCTTTGCCAGGTGTGTTGTATATCGTCAAGTCGTAATCCTTTATTAATTCTAGCCAACGCTGCTGTCGTAGGTTAAGGTCCGCTTGGGTGAATAGGTACTTCAAACTTTTGTGATCAGTATAAATTTGGCAAGCCACTCCATAGAGGTAGTATCGCCATAATTTTAGCCCGAACACAATTGCTGCTAGCTCCAGGTCATGCGTAGGATAATTCTTTTCGTGCTTTTTTAGTTGCCTGGATGCGTAGGCTATCACCCTATCTTGCTGCATAAGTACACACCCCAAGCCCTGCCCTGATATATCGCTAAATATCTGGAATCCTGAGGTCTCGTCTGGTAGTACAAGTAACGGGGCAGAGGTGAGGCGATGCTTTAACTCTTCAAACGAGACTTCGCAGTCGGCGGACCACTCAAACGCGACTCCCTTCTATGTGAGGCGAGTCAGAGTTGATGCTAATTTGGAAAAAATCCTTCACGAACCGCCTATAGTAGCCCGCTAGCCCGAGGAAGCTTCGAATCTCACTGACGGATGTAGGCCGCTTCCACTCGACGATGGCTTCAACTTTCTTTGGATCGACTGAAATACCTCCTGCAGAAATGATGTGCCCGAGGAAAGATACACTACTCAGCCAGAATTCGCACTTATTCAGTTTTGCATATAGCTTGTTGTCCCGAAGAGTCTGTAGCACGATCCGCAAGTGCTCTGCATGTTCCTCCCCATTCTTCGAGTACACCAAGATATCATCAATGAACACTACTACAAACTTATCGAGGTATGGCCGGAATACACGATTCATTAAATCCATAAAGGCGGCAGGGGCATTGGTTAATCCGAATGGCATTACCAAAAACTTATAGTGACCGTAACGGGTGCGAAAGGCTGATTTTGGCACATCGTCCGGTTTAATCCTGAGCTGATGGTAACCCAAACGAAGATCGATTTTCGAGAATACCGTTGCACCTTGCAGTTGATCGAAGAGGTCATCTATCCTGGGGAAGGGATACTTGTTTCGAACAGTGGCTTTATTCAGTTCACGATAGTCGATGCAGAGCCGCAAAGAGCCATCCTTTTTCTTTACAAACAATACAGGCGCACCCCACGGAGACACGCTCGGACGAATATACCCACGATCTAAAAATTCTTGCAACTAAATCTTTAACTCTTTTAGTTCTGCCGGGGCCATTCGATATGGAGTCTTGAAAATTGGTTGAGTTTCTGGAAATGTATCAATAGTGAACTCTATCTCTCGAACGGGCGGCATGTCGGGCAACTCGTCAGGAAATACATCAGGGAAATCCGCCACAACGGAAAAAGACTCAACATTTGCGCAATCTCGTTGTGTGTCTCGAATGGACGTCAAGTACCCTTCACAGCCAGAATGTATCATCCGCCGAGCAGACATTGCAGAGATCACCATGCAGGCATTCAACGCTCTCGACTGTGGACTGCACGAATAGCAAAATTCGATCTCGCCAGGTAGATGAAATACGACTTTCTTTTTCGCACAATCAATGGTAGCCGGGCCAATCCATCCCCAGAATAATTTCGTAGTCCCTAATGTCTAAGACTATCGCATCTAGTGATAATTTGCTTCCCCCGATGCAAATGTTACCTTCACGACAGACTAAATGAGCCGGCAAATCCACGCCCGATGGAGTACGCACGCTAAGTTTTAGGCCTAGCGGTGTTATAGAAAATGTGTTCTCGGCGGCAAAATCTGCCGCAATGAAACTATGTGTGGCGCCAGAATCAAACAATATTCGAGCAGGTACATTATTGAAAAGTAATATACCTGACACCGTCGTATTTGATGCGAGTGCCTCATCCCGAGTCCGAGCATAGACCCGGTCCTGAGCGTTCTGCGGTGTCGTCTGATTCGCTCGAGGTGTTTGCCCCTGATTCTGAGATGAGCGATTCTGCTGCTGGAAACAGCGCGGAGGAGGATCATTGGGGCGATCCCGACAATCTCGAGCAACGTGGCCAAACTTGCCACAAACAAAATATCCTCCCTTTCGAATGCGACATTCGTTGATGTGGTGTCCTAGCATGTGGCAGTAGGCACAATGTTGCCCCTGGTTCTTTCCTGGATCCGAGTCTTGAGAGCCACCTTTATTTTGGCTCTTATGTGCATTGTTATCACCTGTGTTGATCGGGCGCTTGTGATCAGAATTTTGTACAGCGCCGGTGCGAACTGGGAGGTACTGCGGCTCTAGGGAAAGGGCATAGTTTAGGGACTCCCGCATGGTACGGTACTGAGAAACGACGACGTGGGCACGAATAGAAGGTCGTAGTCCTATCTCAAACCTTCGTGCTCAACTCTCGGCATCGCAGAGATGAGACTTAGCAAATTTTGCAAGCTTGTTGAATTTTGAGGCATACTACCGCACTGTCATGTTTTCTTGTTGCAGATGTGTGAATTCGTCTTCCTTCTCGCGGTGGACAGCGGGTGGAAGGTACTCCTCCTCGAAGGCCTTACGGAACACGGACCAAGAGATAGTCGTCCTACCACCTTCACTCAATATAGCTTGTTTGTGCACATCCTACCAATCATGTGCGTTTAAACGGAGCTGAAGCTGAGCGCAAGCGACTCCCTTGGTTTTATCCATGTGAAGCACTTCGAAGTGGTCTTCCAACTCAACCAGCCAATCCAACGCCACGGAGGGGTCCTCAGTCCCCTTAAAGGTAGCATGACACATCTTTTCAAACTCAGATATTTGCAGGATGGGACCCTTTTCGTCTGAGGGCGGAGGTTCCAGAGAGTCCTGAGGTCCCGCGGTATCGGCTACAACTGGCGCTGCTGCTGATGTAGAATGGTTGCTGGCGATGAGCGTCATCACAATTGTTTGCAAGGTATCCATTTGCTTCAGCTGTGCTTCGACCTAAGTCCGCTGCGCCAGAAATTGGGCCTCAATCCGGGACTTGAAATGATTCTCTCGTAATTCGGCTTGCATCTGCTGTATTTTCATCAAACGCATTATCCGTTCGAACGGATCAACAGAGGGTGCGACAACTGGACTTCCTGAGCTGCCTGATGTGCTGGAACTGCTCCCTTGCACTTGTGCCACCATCTGCGCTTGTGCACCCGGCTCTGAGGCCGTTCCTTCAAAAAAAGTAAATTGTATTAGTCTCAAAATATATTATGGACTCACTGTATAGAAGATATCTCAATTTGGCCAAGTGAATTCAAGGGTTCAACTGGGAGGGACATGGTCATTTCAAGAAATTTTTCTGACACGAAGGTCAAAGGATCTGAAGCCATGCTCTGATACCAATATGTCACGCCCCGATTTATTTAAAAAAAAATTATGGTATTATTATTACATTGAAAATGATAGATTTCAAAAAAACAAAACAAAAACAAATGGATTATGTTTCTGTATCTTGAATTTATGTTAAAATCTACATCTTAGGGAATTTGGTCCCAAAATGCAAATGTTACATCACAAAATTATACTCTTGGGTAAGCTTGAATTCTCATTGAATGAACTGATGGAATTGGAATTCCTATTTATGCTTGGAATGTTAGGAATTCATGAATTTGACTGGATAGCTTGAATTTATCCACTTCTGGAAAAGTAACTTTCATCACTGAATCTAGGTATTATGGAATTTGGTCCAAAAATGTAAAGGTTACACCACAAAATTATATATTCTCTTGGGTAAGCTTGAATTCTCAATGAATGAACTGATGGCATGCAATTCCTATTTATGCCCTTGGTTTGCTTGATTGGTTTGGAATGTTAGGAATTCAGGAACTTAGAAGCCAGAAACTCATAGGAGGTCAACGAATCTCAGTAAGAATTTTGATTCGACGGTTCTTAATTGGGAGCTCGTTTTCTCGATGATGAGAGCTCGTTTCTCCGGCGATGGAAGCGCATTTTCCGACGACATGAGCGCTTCCCATAATATGGCCATAATTTTACAAGAGAAAATAAATTTCTAGAAGAAAGTTAGAAAAAAATTTAATACACGTTTATCAAAGTACCAAGAAACTAAAGATTACTTACCTTGACATCATAAAAAATCAACATGCGAATGATCTCTTTGTAAGTCGTCCCCTGGGCGTGATGCCGTTCATGTGTAAGGCAGGCGTGCACAAAGCCTAGGAATAATGATATACTTTAGAACAAATGCAACTGAGTACGCAAAAAAGATATCACACCTTAAGATATAGAAAAGTCCTCTTTATTGATAATGAACATATGTTTACAGACTCTTGACCCAAAAGTAAAAAGATGCCGCACGGACTTACAACTTGGATGAAAAATGAGATAACCGATCCATGTAACGCCCCGTTCGTCCCGTTCCCCCTATACAGGGAGCGCGGCCAAGAAATACTTACGACCGTCCGAACGGGACAGATTGAATCAAGATCCTTTCCTCGTTATGGATTGGTTTCTTCGGAATCAGGTCCCATAATCAATGGATCGTGCCTCAAGGAAGGACTCGGCGGCAGAGTAGAGAGAGGCCTTTCCGTTGTGTTGGTTTTCCTTGCCCGTTTTTTATTGCCGTTTGGTTGCGTACTTGTTGGTTTTAGGACTTGCGTTTTCTTGAACGGTTTCAATGGATTTCATTGCTTTCGTTCTTAGGATTTCGCATTTCGTATCGAGCCTTGGAGACCGAAGCAGGAGGTATTGATCATCCGTTGGTGCGTACAGGTGATCGGGTAGACGACGCGCGAGCGGAGTCTTAGGGATCTCTACTTCTTCTTCCTATACAACCAACGTGTGAGTGGCTCTATTTCGATAAGCACCTTCTTTCCAAGGGCTCCGTTCATAATAAAATTGACTCAGTTGGGCATTCAATCAAACGACACCACTTAAGTAATAAGTTGGATAACAAGATAAGATAAGAAGTAGGCTTGGAACACCCATTGCTTGTCACACAAAACCTTGCATAAATTTATTGATGCATGCATATTCGTTGGGTGTTGAATGGGTTGGTATTTATTGATAGTTTAAAGTGCTCTTCTATAAGTTCAAAGTGTTCTTCTATAAACTGCTGCATGTTATTTCATATAACTGTTGGTTGGTTGTGATAGTACAGTAAAGCAGTTTAATACATGATGTTCTTTAAATGGCTAGTAAGTAAATCCATGATGTAGAGTTCATAGAAATGGTCATGGGAATTCTTGTGCACAAGGGATCCAGGTTCCTGCGAGCGGTTACCGGGGCACCGGGCCATTTTGACCCGGGCGGAATCTACTTTCTTAGTCCTGGGAGCGGGAAATTGTAGCGGGGCTAGCTACCCGCGCTGCAAGCGTCGCCGCCAGCCCAGACTAAACCCATGATGGCTGGTAGACAACAAGAAAGATGTTGTGTATATTTAAACTGTGCAGACTAACTATGTCTTCGTGACAGGGAAGGCTATGGTAAGTTGTACAGGTGGTTCAGACGGTACAGGTAAAGTCACCGAACGGTGGCATGTGAAGTTATGTTATTTTGTTCTTGCATACCTGCTAAATAAAATCTGATCTAGGCAAGAATAGAAAATCACATAAACACATAAATGTGCATGTTCATTTAAAACTCATCTAAAGAGCTTGGTAAAGTTGAGCAGCTAGCCTTCACCAGTACTTTTCGAAGTACTGACCCTCGTTGTAGCAGGTTTCCCGGCGCAAGGCAACGCGGCGAGGAGCTGAAGCTCTCTCCGGACTTTTGGGATTCTTGGCGGGTCGTGGCCAAGACTTTGGAGGCTCAAACTTGAAGCCTTCCCCTCTCTCTCTGTTGCGGAAATAACGCTAAAGCGATGGTGCTTCCCCGCACCCAAGGAGTTTTGTGCTTTGAAACTAAGTAAAGGGACATAATGTATGGATCGGCTATCTCATTTTGCGTCCAAGTCTGTAAGCCCGTGGGGCATTTTATACTTTTGAGTCAAGCAATGTAACAGGATGTTCATTATAAATAAAAGAGAAACTTTTCTATGCCTCAACCTTGTGTTATCTTATTTGTATACTCTGTTGCATTGATCTAAAGAATATCCTTATGCCTAAGGCCTGGTGCACGCGCGCCCTACGCGTGCACGGCATCGCGCCCCTGGGACGATTATCGGTTAGACGAAATCGGGGCGTGACATATTGGTATCAGAGCATGCTTCAGATCCTTTGATCTCACAAAGAAAGTTTCTAAAGAGGATCTTGTTCCTTCCGAGTAGACCCTTGAATTCGCTTGGCCAAAATGAGATGCGTTCCATACAATAAGTCTAAATATTTTTGAAAAAGTGCGTGGGAATTATACGGTTGCTTGGACGGGATTATGATGTGAGGGCTTTTGTCCCAACTCATAGAGGATGTTGTGAGAAGAGACTCGTGTTACAATCGGCAAGTTATATGTCTATATGAAAACACCAAACGAGTAGAGTGCGAGATAAGAATATCGTTCAGATAGTGGTCTATGCACATGGCCTTTTGGCCAAATTGTGTTAAGTATTGTGCACCAAGACCCTTGGTGCTAGTGAGTTGCAGCGAGAATTGGGTATTGCTGGGATGAGAATAAAGTTGACTTGGAGGGAAATCTATAGAGACGTTATCGGATGGCCGCTAAGGCGAGTAACAGGAATCGTGTAGGGAATTTTCGGAAATAGTTGGACGGTTATTCATAGCGATAAGTTATGATTTGAAGCATAGTCTGTATAGAGGACTATGAATACAGATGTGTACGAGTTTAAGATCGCTAAGGCGATAAATAGGGACTGTGTTGGAGTTCTAAGGAACGAATTGGGCATACGAGTGAAGGATGCGAACGCGAATCATGAGTTATTAGGACGACTTAATTCCTGAGTAGTGTATGCGATAAGTCCCCTGTTCGATTATGCAATTTGTGGATATAATGAGTTATAAAGATTCAGGGAGTATAACTCGAACCCTGAGTGGTTTATTTGTTGGCTTAGAAATGCTTAAACGAAGTCGTGGATTCGGAGAGTTAAAGCGAGTCTAGCGACAAGCGACGAGATTGGGTAAAGCCTTAGTATAAATAAACAGTGCCTAGCAAGTAAACAAACTCGGAGAAAGCATGCAATATTTGGTTCGAACGAGTTATAATGAGTTGAATAAGGGATAAGGCTTACATCGAATAGAAATTCAGGGCAATTGGAATCGATATCATGATCGAAAAAGACTTAGAGGATTGTACGAGCGAGTTTGATTGAAACAAGCGAATTACAAACTTGAGTCGAGATTGAATAATCTGAGATGCGATCGAAGTAAGTGCAATTAGAAATAATAGAGTGAACGAATGATAGCGTGCATGGAAAATTTGGATTTGAATAGGATATCGTTCGATAAAATTCGGTTTGAGTATGAATGCGATGATTTTAAATTTTGGGAGATTTAGACCATAACAATGGTTAGAAAATAGTATGGATTGATGCAAGTTAGTAAAAATTATGATTTGATGGATTGAGTTAAGCGGTAATAGATTTGGCTTGGAGTTTGGAAGAACGATCTTGAAATCAAGTTCAGAAAGAAAATATTCAAAAATCTGTCCCAGCGAGAACGATTATCCTGCGGGAGCGTCGGCGTGGTGATTTCACGTACGGTAGGGATAAGCAAACTTAAGAGAACAGGTTCGGTGATTATTCCAAAACGAACTCGATGAATGGAACGTATCAATGGGATAGACTTGGGTTTGGGAATTGATCTTAGTTGTTTGAGGAATACTAAGAGTAAACTAAGAAAATGAGTCTAAGGATTTTTCTTGAGGAGTTAGTCTAGAAACGTAAAGTAAGAGATGTTGGACGTTTTCATGAACGGATACGTAGATTGTGCTGGACGACTTAGAGTTCATGATTGTCACGCCCCAGTCCCAAAATACCGTGGGACCAGACGCGTGATAATGGCCAGCAGTACGCACCGATGGACCAACTCAATATAATGGATCCATCAGGGCATACTTAAGCTGTAAAACAAGTCTACGACAATCATGGTACAACTAATCTCATCCACACAAGACATAAACATGATCCACAGAATAAATAAGGAATGTAAATCATCATCCAGTCTCACATAGTACTTCGGGGAACAACCCGATAAATATCTAGTACAATGGTTCATCTGACCAGAATATCAAAGACTGAAATAAATAATAAAAGCTGAGCATAAACAAGGATGCTCAAGAGAAGTCTTCAGCTAAGACCTCATCCTCGGATGGTGGTACAACTCCTGGATCAGCTCCTGCTCCGGTCCCGTAAACCTCGGGATAAACCTCGTCTGCAAAATCTGGGGACAAAAATCCGGATCCAGGTCCTCAGGGGACATAGCAAGGTACAAGAAAGCCCATGCCAATAAATACAGATAAGCAGTGCAGCAATATATAACTAAATGAAACAAAGGGGTAAATATGTAACCATCTAAGTGTAAATGCAAGTGAGAGCATCACTAGTCTCAGGCTGAGCCACTACAAGCTCTGTGTCGGGGAGCCGGTAGCGGTAATAACCGGTAGTGGGTCTAGCTCTGCTACGAGAGTCTACGACCTCTCAATAATAGAAGATATATATATGTAAACAGCCTGTAGCCTGTGTGTCTCTCCCCACCCAATGTAACCACGCATATCATGACCATAACGTCTCATGCCCATGTCAAGCGTGATCATAGCTAAATGCAACCAGTCATACAGTATCTAAGAATATAATGTCCATGTCCTATATCCTATACAGAATCACCACGAATATCTCGGAAAAATCCTGTCTCATGAATAGTGTCCAGTGTCCTGGGTCATAGAGTACTTGATAAGACAAGTACGAGAATAAAGTGTCACGGATGTCCATCTCTAGATGACCGTACCCAACACTGCGTACAGTGTCGGCACCCGACTGATAATCAGACACTAAGTACGTCACACGGTCCTAGGTTGAGCATGCACAGCAATATATATATAATAAGCAAGGAAAATAGATAACTAAGCTGCATAGAGTGGCAAGGTACACTTGCCTGATGTTTGAATGTCAACTGTCGTCCTGGTATCTGTGGATCCGGTAGGTACTACTCCGAAAGCTGTAATAAATACCACCAACAGTCTCAGAAGATGTCAAATAACTGGAAATGCCTGTCCTTACGTCCAATTTGGACACAGGGGCAAAAAGATCATTTTCGGGCCAAAGCGGGTTCCACATGTGGGCCACTTTGCACCGAAAAGCGTGTCAGGGTCAAAGGTCTCCAAATTCTGCAAACTCAGTGTCTACAAGTCAGGAACGACGATACGAACACAACGGAACTTCCAGAATTGGATTCCGATGAGCCGATCTCAAAATCACCCGTCAAGTGGAGCCTGTGGGGCCCACGATACGCAATTTTGTCAACGTTCTCAGAATCGAACCAAACTTGGCTCACAGGACCAGCGTATTACTACGGATCCGATGGTGCAAGTTTCATCTAGATCCGACGTGTGTACACGAAGTTACAGCGTGTTTCAGAATCGACGCATACGGGGTGTTGTCGGCGGATACGCGTTGATTCCGGGGTGCACGCACCTCCGAATCGACTTCTGCGAAATCCTACACGACCGTATCAACGTCACGCACAGTTTGGTAAAGACCGCATGCGACCAAGTCGTCCCGATTGGCGGGGCGGACTCAGTTCCGAGGTGAAACAGGGCGTTGTTTTTTCCTATTTTGGATCGCGGTGTACGACCACTACAAGACGCGATGCACCGAGCGAATTGCACGGGCACCGAGAGGGGTATACAGTCTACGCATAGCAATCGACGGAATCGAAATCGGAGTTGCGATGAGGAAGAAATTGGTACCTGAACGGGGCTCCGTGGATTCTGTTTTCCAAGTGTCCGAGAGTCCAATCTTGTCCTGGTCGTGTCCTCGCGCGCTGCTGCTCGCGTCTCGTGTCTGCGGAGACGCTGTGAGGCGGAGGAGTCGCACTCGGGGTCGCGGCGGAGGGGTGAGGCCGCGCTCGGGGTTGCTGTGCGACTCGGCGGTGGGGTGAAGCCGCGCTCGGGTCGCTGTGCTCGCGGCGGAGATCGACGAGCGGTGGGGGTCTGCGGTGGTCGACGAGCGGGTGGATGACGACCGACGAGGACCCGAGAGCAGCGGGGTCGCTCGCTGATCGGAGCGGAGGGGAAGGGAGACGCGGGGAGTCGGGGATGACTCGACTGCAGCGTCGATCGGAGTACAGCGGCCGCGGACGGGTCGGGCTGACTCGGCGGCGGGTCGGCGGCGGTTCACGGCTGAGGGGGAGATGGTCCTGGAGTTGGCGACTACGGCTAGGGTTTGGTCTGGCACGCACTTCCATGAGGGTGGCTTTATACCGCTACAGTAGATCCGGCGGCCTAGGGTTTTCCCCGTGCGGGTTTGGGTTCTCATCGGTTCGGGTCAGACCCGCTGTGGTTGGTTTGATCCGGGTTGGTTCGAGCTTGGTTTGGTTCAAAAACCAATAGCTTTTGGTCCTCGATACGTTGCTCCGGTGTCCAATAAATTCACCAAAAAATGCCATGCGTCCGGTTCTCCATTATACACAATAAATTTTTACTTCCAGAATATTTTAACCCCATTAAGCCACACTTAAAATTATTTAACCCCCAAAACCTTAGTGACAGACATCCAGAAAAAATACCTAAAATATACGGAAAATTATATTAATTTCACGATCGGAAATTTAGGGTGTTTACAATCTTCCCTCCTTAAAAGGATTGCGTCCTCGCAATCAAAGAATAAGCTACTAAAGAAAGAGTTATGGAAATACAAGGTGGCCTAGTTTACAACTGCCTCCTCGAACAAATGGGGGTATCGCTGGCGCATACTATCTTCTCGTTCCCAAGTCGATTCGCCTGGTGAATGATACTTCCAAGCTACTCGAACCAGTCTGATCGTCTGTCCCCGCAATGTCTTCTCACTGACGTCGAGGATGCCAACTGGTTGTTCCTCATATCTCAAACTTGGCCCTACTGCGATCTCTGAATGATCGACTACGTGACTTGGGTCGGTCACGTACCTTCGCAGCTGTGAGACATGGAATACGTCATGCACTCCCTCTAAGGATGGAGGTAATACAAGCCGATAAGCCACCTCACCAATGCGCTCGAGGATGTCAAATGGTCCAATATACCTTGGGCTCAGCTTGCCTCTGCTCCCGAATCTGATAGTACCCCGAGTGGGCGAAATCCTCAAGAACACGTGATCTCCTTCCTTGAACTCTAGGGGACGCCGGTGTGTATCAGCCCAATGCTTCTGTCTGTCCTGAGCTGCTCTTAGATGATTCTGTATCTGCTTTACCTTCTCCACTGTCTGTGTTACCAATTCTGGACCCAGTATTTGACGTTCACCAACGTCACTCCAACACACAGGTGATCTGCACTTCCGTCCGTATAAAGCTTCGAATGGTGCCATCTGGATGCTGGCCTGATAACTGTTATTGTAGGAGAACTCTACTAAGTACAAATGATCTTCCCAAGATCCTCCGAAATCTAGCATACATGATCTCAACATGTCCTCTAAGATCTGAATGGTGCGCTCCGATTGTCCATCTGTCTGTGGGTGGTATGCCGTGCTGAACTTGAGTCTGGTGCCTAGATTCTCTTGCATGCTTCTCCAGAAATGAGATGTAAATCTCGAATCTCGATCCGATACAATGCTAACAGGTACTCCATGTAATTTGATGATTTGTCGCATATACATGTCAGCTAGTACCTCTGTGGACTGTCCAACTCTAAATGGCAAAAAGTGTGCCGATTTAGTGAGTCGATCCACTATCACCCATACTGCGTCTCTTCCGCTGGGGCTCTTCGGAAATCCTGTGACAAAGTCCATCGTGATGTGCTTCCACTTCCATTCCGGTATCGGAAGCGGCTGTAACATACCTGCAGTTCTCTGATGCTCCGTCTTCACTTGTTGACATACTAAGCATTTGGCCACAAATCTTGCGATCTCTCTCTTCATTCCATGCTACCAGTAATACTGTCTCAAGTCCCGATACATCTTGGTTCCTCCTGGGTGAACAGAGTACATAGAGCTATGCGCTTCAGTCATTAACTCCTGTCTCAATTCTCCATTTGGGACATACAGGCGATTTCCAAACCTCAATGTCCCGTCTTCGTGGATGCGTAGTCCTGTCTGCATACCTGCTTCTGTCCTTTCTTTGAGTCTTCGAAATCTAGCATCGGTGGGCAATGCTTCTTTAATCTTCTCCACGAGTGATGACTGAATCTCAAGGTTAGCCATCAATCCATTCTGTCCCGGTACGATAACCTCTATCTGTAGCTCCTGTAAATCTCTCAATAACTCGGGCTGCATCGTCAAGAAATACGCCGTAGGCTTCCTGCTGAGTGCATCTGCAACAACATTCGCCTTTCCCGGATGATACTGCAGATCTATGTCAAAATCCACCATTAGTTCTAGCCAGCGTCTCTGTCTCATGTTAAGCTCCTTCTGAGTATACACATACTTCAGACTCTTGTGATCAGTAAAGATTTCTACCCTTTCTCCATAAAGATAGTGCCTCCATATCTTCAGTGCAAATATAACAGCTGCTAGCTCCAGATCATGTGTGGGGTAGTTCTTCTCGTGGTCCTTCAACTGTCTCGACGCATAAGCAATGACCTTGCCATGTTGCATCAAAACACATCCTAGTCCACTGCCTGATGCATCACTGTAAACAACAAAACCTCCTGACCCTGAAGGAAGAGTCAAGACAGGTGCTGTTGTTAATCTTCTCTTCAGTTCTTCAAAAGCCTTCTGGCAGTCTTCTGTCCATACAAACTCCTGATCCTTTCGTGTCAGCTTCGTCATTGGTTCTGCAATCCTCGAGAAATTCTCTATAAACCTTCGGTAATATCCCGCAAGTCCGAGAAAACTTCTCACCTCTGCGACTGATGTGGGTGTAGGCCATGTCTCAATTGCCGCAACTTTCTCTGGATCCACTGAGAGTCCTTCTCCTGATATGATGTGTCCCAAGAAAGGCACTCTGTCCATACAGAACTCACACTTACTGAGCTTGGCATATAACTTCTCCTGTCTCAAGGTCTCTAACACGATTCTGAGATGCTCCTCGTGCTCTTCAGGGCTCTTGGAATATATGAGAATGTCATCAATGAACACCACTACAAATTTATCCAAGAACTGATGAAAGACTCTGTTCATTAAGCTCATAAACACTGCTGGTGCGTTGGTTAAACCAAACGGCATCACCAAGAACTCATAATGCCCATACTTTGTCCTGAAAGCTGTCTTCGGGATGTCTTCCTTCCTCACCTTGATCTGATGATAGCCGGATCTAAGGTCAATCTTTGAGAATACCCTTGCACCACTCAATTGATCGAAGAGATCATCAATGCGTGGTAAGGGATACCTGTTCTTGATGGTTACAGCATTTAGTGCCCGGTAATCAATACACAACCGTACTGTTCCATCCTTCTTCGGCACAAATAAGATGGGTGCTCCCCAAGGTGAAACACTGGGCCGAATGAAACTCTTCTCCAAAAGATCATCAACCTGTTCCTTCAACTCCACTAACTCCTTAGGTGCTAGCCGATAAACCGATGAAGTGATTGGCTCTGCTCCTGGAGTTAAGTCTATTGTGAATTCTATTTCCCGATCAGGCGGTAAACCTGGAAGGTCATCAGGAAATACATCCACAAAACCTGATATGACTCTTGAGTAACATGTCTCCTCTTCTACAGATAATACCCTAAGAGTAGGCTGAACTCCTTGCTCTACTGCTCCTCGGAGAAACTCAAATTCTGGATGGCCAGGCGGTCTAAATATAACCTTCCCAAGCCGACAATCAAGAGTCGCATGGTACTGACTCAACCAGTCCATACCAAGTACAACGTCATAGTCAGGCATAAAAAAGATCAAAAATTGAGCTCGCATCTCTCGGCCACAAACTACTACAGAACATGATCTACAGACGTCACTAACCGGAATAATACCGCCTCCCGTAAGAATTCTCTTCATCTTCGGAAGGGGTGCGGTAGCTACTCTATGGGTGGCTACAAAGCTAGCTGCTATAAATGAATGCGATGCTCCAGAATCAAATAAACTACAGCTGGTAATGAAGCTACTAAAATAGTACCTGCGATGACCTCGCCTGCTGTAGCCTCCTCCTCAACAGCTAATGGGAATGCCTGTCCCCGTCCCTGAGCTGGACCTCTCTGCTGCTGCTGCTGCTGAAATAGGGCTGCCTGTGGTGCCAGTGGTGGTCTCTGCTGGTTCCCTCCGGGGGCTGGTGGTCTGACCCCACCAACTCCTGTCTGTTGGGCTCCTGCTGCTGGATAAGCTGGTCGTGGTGCAGGCAATGCTAGTCTTGGTGCTCCGTCTCGGCGTTCGGAACAGTCCCTGGAAAAGTGCTGGCTGGATCCGCAGCTCAAACATAGTCCCAACTTACGCCTGTATTCCTTCTCAATGTGTCCTACCTTGCCGCAGTGGTGACAAGTAGGAAGAGGTCTGTCTCTCTGTGCTGCTCTATCTGGCATACCCCTTTGGGCTCGCTTTGCGGAATCCCCATGTGCTGGCCTGGATGGTGCTGATGTGATAGGCCTCTTCAGATTAGACTCCCTTCTAGTGACGCGCTCCAAGCGTCGGGCTGCTGCAAGGACATCGGTATAAGATGTTGGTGCTACCGATCCAATCAATCTCTGAAGCTCGAACTTCAAGCCGTCAAAGAACTTCTCTGCTTTTTCTTCCTCCGTTGAAATCAGTGTTGGGGCAAAGCGGCTCAGGCGAATAAATTCCGCATTGTATTCCTCCACTGACATGCTGCCTTGGATAAGGCGGTTGAACCTGTCTCTGAGCTCTGACCGTGCGACTGCCGGGATGTACATCTCTTGGAAGAGTCTAGAGAACTCTTCCCATTTGACTCTGTCCTGTCCAAGTCTCCTCTCTTCTGCTAGCCACCAGTGATGCGCATTATCAGTTAACTGCATTCTAACTGCAGTCATCCACTTCTCTCTCGGAAGTTCAGCGGCTTCCAACTGATGCTGAATGTTGGTGAGCCACTCATGAACTTCCGTTGGCCCTTCCTTACCAGAAAATGTGCGAGGTTTGAGGTGACGAAAATCAGTGATAGATCCCGTCGCTGTTCGCCTCGTTGGGGGATTTGCCTGCTCCAATGCGGATACCAGGCTGGTCCTTAGATACTCGGCCTCCTGCCGATGGGCCTCCTGCTGAATCTGTTGCTGTGCTTGCATCATAGCATACATCATCTGGAATATTTGTTGTCCGTCCATGGCTGGTCCTGGCGGGAATACTGGCATCTGGGGAGTGAACTGTGGTGGAGGTGGGATATCATCTCTCCGGAACCTTGGATTAGGCTGACCGGTTTGATCACTCTGCGATGCTTGTCCTCCATCTCCTGGTGTCACTCCGTCTCCATAAGTAACCACAGCGTCGTGTAGCGTATCCAAAGGAATATCCTCTCTGTTCCCGGAATCCATTGCTCTGCAATCAAAATATAAACTGTAAGAACGCTCAGAGGAATCAATACAGGATGCAGTTCAAGTAACAAATTTCGAGTTCGATATAGAGTTCAACAATGGTTAAATAATGGATGAGAACCTAGAACTTATCCTATCCTTAGGGCAGGCTGGTTCGGTCCCTAAGTTGAAACCGAATAATTTAGTCGTAGACCTGCATGGGCCACCACAAAAACCATGTCACGCCCCAGTCCTAAAATACCGTGGGACCAGACGCGTGATAATGGCCAGCAGTACGCACCGATGGACCAACTCAATATAATGGATCCATCAGGGCATACTTAAGCTGTAAAACAAGTCTACGACAATCATGGTACAACTAATCTCATCCACACAAGACATAAACATGATCCACAGAATAAATAAGGAATATAAATCATCATCCAGTCTCACATAGTACTTCGGGGAACAACCCGATAAATATCTAGTACAATGGTTCATCTGACCAGAATATCAAAGACTGAAATAAATAATAAAAGCTGAGCATAAACAAGGATGCTCAAGAGAAGTCTTCAGCTAAGACCTCGTCCTCGGATGGTGGTACAACTCCTGGATCAGCTCCTGCTCCGGTCCCGTAAACCTCGGGATAAACCTCGTCTGCAAAATCTGGGGACAAAAATCCGGATCCAGGTCCTCAGGGGACATAGCAAGGTACAAGAAAGCCCATGCCAATAAATACAGATAAGCAGTGCAGCAATATATAACTAAATGAAACAAAGGGGTAAATATGTAACCATCTAAGTGTAAATGCAAGTGAGAGCATCACTAGTCTCAGGCTGAGCCACTACAAGCTCTGTGTCGGGGAGCCGGTAGCGGTAATAACCGGTAGTGGGTCTAGCTCTGCTACGAGAGTCTACGACCTCTCAATAATAGAAGATATATATATGTAAAGAGCCTGTAGCCTGTGTGTCTCTCCCCACCCAATGTAACCACGCATATCATGACCATAACGTCTCATGCCCATGTCAAGCGTGATCATACCTAAATGCAACCAGTCATACAGTATCTAAGAATATAATATCCATGTCCTATATCCTATACAGAATCACCACGAATATCTTGGAAAAATCCTGTCTCATGAATAGTGTCCAGTGTCCTGGGTCATAGAGTACTTGATAAGACAAGTACGAGAATAAAGTGTCACGGATGTCCATCTCTAGATGACCGTACCCAACACTGCGTACAGTGTCGGCACCCGACTGATAATCGGACACTAAGTACGTCACACGGTCCTAGGTTGAGCATGCACAGCAATATATATATAATAAGCAAGAAAAATAGATAACTAAGCTGCATAGAGTGGCAAGGTACACTTGCCTGATGTTTGAATGTCAACTGTCGTCCTGGTATCTGTGGATCCGGTAGGTACTACTCCGAAAGCTGTAATAAATACCACCAACAGTCTCAGAAGATGTCAAATAACTGGAAATGCCTGTCCTTACGTCCAATTTGGACACAGGGGCAAAAAGGTCATTTTCGGGCCAAAGCGGGTTGCACATGTGGGCCACTTTGCACCGAAAAGCGCGTCAGGGTCAAAGGTCTCCAAATTCCGCAAACTCAGTGTCTACAAGTCAGGAACGACGATACGAACCCAACGGAACTTCCAGAATTGGATTCCGATGAGCCGATCTCAAAATTACCCGTCAAGTGGAGCCTGTGGGGCCCACGATACGCGATTTTGTCAACGTTCTCAGAATCGAACCAAACTTGGCTCACAGGACCAGCGTATTACTACGGATCCGATGGCGCAAGTTTCGTCTCGATCTGACGTGTGTACACGAAGTTACAGCGTATTTCAGAATCGACGGATACGGGGTGTTGTCGGCGGATACGCGTTGATTTCGGGGTGCACGCACCTCCGAAATCGACTTCTGCGAAATCCTACACGACCGTATCAACGTCACGCACAGTTTGGTAAAGACCGCGTGCGACCAAGTCGTCCCGATTGGCGGGGCGGACTCAGTTCCGAGGTGAAACATGACATTGTTTTTTCCTGTTTTGGATCGCGGTGTACGACCACTACAAGATGCGATGCACCGAGCGAATTGCACGGGCACCGAGAGGGGTATACAGTCTACGCATAGCAATCGACGGAATCGAAATCGGAGTTGCGATGAGGAAGAAATTGGTACCTGAACGGGGCTCCGTGGATTCTGTTTTCCAAGTGTCCGAGAGTCCAATCTTGTCCTGGTCGTGTCCTCGCGCGCTGCTGCTCGCGTCTCGTGTCTGCGGAGACGCTGTGAGGCGGAGGAGTCGCACTCGGGGTCGCGGCGGAGGGGTGAGGCCGCGCTCGGGGTTGCTGTGCGACTCGGCGGCGGGGTGAAGCCGCGCTCGGGTCGCTGTGCTCGCGGCGGAGGTCGACGAGCGGTGGGGGTCTGCGGTGGTCGACGAGCGGGTGGATGACGACCGACGAGGACCCGAGAGCAGCGGGGTCGCTCGCTGATCGGAGCGGAGGGGAAGGGAGACGCGGTGAGTCGGGGATGACTCGACTGCAGCGTCGATCGGAGTACAGCGGCCGCGGACGGGTCGGGCTGACTCGGCGGCGGGTCGGCGGCGGTTCACGGCTGAGGGGGAGATGGTCCTGGAGTTGGCGACTACGGCTAGGGTTTGGTTTGGCACGCACTTCCATGAGGGTGGCTTTATACCGCTACAGTAGATCCGGCGGCCTAGGGTTTTCCCCGTGCGGGTTTGGGTTCTCATCGGTTCGGGTCGGACCCGCTGTGGTTGGTTTGATCCGGGTTGGTTCGAGCTTGGTTTGGTTCAAAAACCAATAGCTTTTGGTCCTCGATACGTTGCTCCGGTGTCCAATAAATTCACCGAAAAATGCCATGCGTCCGGTTCTCCATTATACACAATAAATTTTTACTTCCAGAATATTTTAACCCCATTAAGCCACACTTAAAATTATTTAACCCCCAAAACCTTAGTGACAGACATCCAGAAAAAATACCTAAAATATACGGAAAATTATATTAATTTCACGATCGGAAATTTAGGGTGTTTACAGTGATATACATCGATGGTCTATAATGGGAATGTGGCTTGATGATACAGGTGTAGAAAGGGATGGATTGGGGAATTCTATCAAACATGATAAAAGAGATAGTGTATGTGAATCGATGGGTTGAACCTGCAACGTGGGCGTATCGTGGGTTCGGTTGAACGAGCGTGTTGGTGTGATAGGATGATCTGTGCTCGATATTTAGAAATCTGAGTGAAACGAGCTTGGGTAGAATACCCGTGTAAAGGAACAATGGTTTGACCTTAGGGTGTTTGGGGCGAGCGTTGTGCAACACGGTTGCGCGATGAGTCGCAAATTTGAGTTGTACCTATGACTGTGTGTGCTGGCCTAGTGACTAGGCAGACCACCCTATGCCTTGAGTTAAACTGGAGTGGCTGACTTCAGAATATCGTTCGGGAAGAATGATAGAACTTGGGCAACAAGAGTTAGAATTTGGAATTGGAAATATACACTAGCAACGTTCGCGTTGAAACAAACGTAAGGCGAGATAGGACTCGGGTGATAATTGATTTGGTTGGATAGGTTACGCGCGGTAAAGGATAAGACGATAGCTGGATCGAACAAGAGTTCGGTCATTCATATAGCAGGACGATCCGCGTTTCGAAAGATTTTCACGAGTAGCTTGTCAGACTTAGCTGTCACTGAGCTTGGTTGAAATACACATATTTGGGGGACGCCTTGAATATGGGTACGATCCAGACTTAGCGATATGCATAACTCGGATGCAGCTGCAAAGGAAAATGTTCGGATTCGCATGGATGAGTATGGCAACTGAAATGATTTAGCCTCAACCTAAATTTTCATAGAGGAAAGATTGTATCGTTCCTCGTGCTACCGGGATAGTTCTGCGCTAAGGCGCAGTACGAGACTGAGTTTGGGGATGCAATAGTTGAACGAATAGATCATTCGGATAAAATGATTAAGCTCTCGGGCGAACGGAACGAGTAAAAACGAATAGGAAGTTAAGTTCGATTGAGCCAAAGGTGCGAAGGACTTGAGCGTACCCCAGGTAGGCAATTTAGCTCTGCGCTAAGGCGCAATATAGACTGAGTCAGAAAACGTTGATGATTGGGTGCGAATTTATTTAGTAAGATTGGACGGTGACTCAGAGAGATTTGATGCAAAAACAAGATTGGAAAATTAGCCCAAATTCAAACCTTTGGTTTAGGCGTAACGATGGGTTTCGATAGGCAACGTCAAGTAAAACTGTCGAATGTGTTCGGATGCATTTGGTTCCTGTGAGAGGTAATATAACTAGTTGGGCAAGTCCACCCAATTATGAGTCGTAAGTGCCCGTTGATTATAGAGTACCATGTGCTTGGGTAACACAGCCCTGCGCTAGGTGCAGTAGATTTTGAGACGGAAGTGCAACGATCGAGTTGAGTATAACTCGATAGCATTGAACGATAGAGTCGTTCGATGAGAACTGGCCAACATTGGCGTAACGCATGGTGAGAAAATAGAGGATTTTAGTATCGAGACAGTCCTTGAAGGATAAGACGAGATGTATAGGAAAGTTTAGAAGTTATGCCATAGCACGAGTTGCGCTCAGGAAGTCTCGAGGACGGAACTTGCTCTGAGTGTTATATGGTGTAACAACCCGCTCCGCTCAACCCGGAGGGCCGATTCAAACGGCACAAGTGTAGCTATTCAACCGCCTTGCTTAACGAGATGGCTCGTTCGATGCAAAGGCTTTCATGCTGGGATCCTCAATGGAGTCAGACTTAGACTATCAGAAGCGCATCCGGAGTCTCGCTCGACCGATGCGATACATCGCTAAGGTGGGTGACCCCGGTGAACCTGTCCCTACTTAGCTGCACAATAAGAAGAAAATGAACGTTACGTGCTAGTTTACAGGCGATAACCTTTGCCTGCTAATAAAAGAGACGAACGCACATAGCGAAGGGGATAACCCCGCTTTATTATCGTATAGAACATGGAAATCTTACTTGCTAGTTGCGTAATCGACTTAGGTCAGTTGAATCTGCAAGCGGACTTGTCGTAGGCGGCGGAGCCTATTCAAATTTTGGATCGTAAAAAGAAGCAGTTGCGGAACCGAACGTCTCGCTAGTGCGCGTACTGAGGCGAAACCACTCGGTCGAGGAGTCGACCTGGGAATTTGAATCTGATATGAGGGGAAAATTTCCCTCATTATTCCTTATTGGTAGGCTCTATTCTTAAGTTTCGGGACGAAACTTCCTATTAGATGGTTATGATGTAACGCCCCGTTCGTCCCGTTCCCCCTATACAGGGAGCGCGGCCAAGAAATACTTACGACCGTCCGAACGGGACAGATTGAATCAAGATCCTTTCCTCGTTATGGATTGGTTTCTTCGGAATCAGGTCCCATAATCAATGGATCGTGCCTCAAGGAAGGACTCGGCGGCAGAGTAGAGAGAGGCCTTTCCGTTGTGTTGGTTTTCCTTGCCCATTTTCGATTGCCGTTTGGTTGCATACTTGTTGGTTTTAGGACTTGCGTTTTCTTGAACGATTTCAATGGATTTCATTGCTTTCGTTCTTAGGATTTCGCATTTCGTATCGAGCCTTGGAGACCGAAGCAGGAGGTATTGATCATCCGTTGGTGCGTGCAGGTGATCGGGTAGACGACGCGCGAGCGGAGTCTTAGGGATCTCTACTTCTTCTTCCTATACAACCAACGTGTGAGTGGCTCTATTTCTATAAGCACCTTCTTTCCAAGGGCTCCGTTCATAATAAAATTGACTCAGTTGGGCATTCAATCAAACGACACCACTTAAGTAATAAGTTGGATAACAAGATAAGATAAGAAGTAGGCTTGGAACACCCATTGCTTGTCACACAAAACCTTGCATAAATTCATTGATGCATGCATGTTCGTTGGGTGTTGAATGGGTTGGTATTTATTGATAGTTTAAAGTGCTCTTCTATAAGTTCAAAGTGTTCTTCTATAAACTGCTGCATGTTATTTCATATAACTGTTGGTTGGTTGTGATAGTACAGTAAAGCAGTTTAATACATGATGTTCTTTAAATGGCTAGTAAGTAAATCCATGATGTAGAGTTCATAGAAATGGTCATGGGAATTCTTGTGCACAAGGGATCCAGGTTCCTGCGAGCGGTTACCGGGGCACCGGGCCATTTCGACCCAGGCGGAATCTACTTTCTTAGTCCTGGGAGCGGAGAATTGTAGCGGGGCTAGCTACCCGCGCTGCAAGCGTCGCCGCCAGCCCAGACTAAACCCATGATGGCTGGTAGACAACAAGAAAGATGTTGTGTATATTTAAACTGTGCAGACTAACTATGTCTTCGTGACAGGGAAGGCTATGGTAAGTTGTACAGATGGTTCAGACGGTACAGGTAAAGTCACCGAACGGTGGCATGTGAAGTTATGTTATTTTGTTCTTGCATACCTGCTAAATGAAATCTGATCTAGGCAAGAATAGAAAATCACATAAACACATAAATGTGCATGTTCATTTAAAACTCATCTAAAGAGCTTGGTAAAGTTGAGCAGCTAGCCTTCACCAGTACTTTTCGAAGTACTGACCCTCGTTGTAGCAGGTTCCCCGGCGCAAGGCAACGCGGCGAGGAGCTGAAGATCTCTCCGGACTTTTGGGATTCTTGGCGGGTCGTGGCCAAGACTTTGGAGGCTCAAACTTGAAGCCTTCCCCTCTCTCTCCGTTGCGGAAATAACGCTAAAGCGATGGTGCTTCCCCGCACCCAAGGAGTTTTGTGCTTTGAAACTAAGTAAAGGGACATAATGTATGGATCGGCTATCTCATTTTGCGTCCAAGTCTGTAAGCCCGTGGGGCATTTTATACTTTTGAGTCAAGCAATGTAACAGGATGTTCATTATAAATAAAAGAGAAACTTTTCTATGCCTCAACCTTGTGTTATCTTATTTGTATACTCTGTTGCATTGATCTAAAGAATATTCTTATGCCTAAGGCCTGGTGCACGCGCGCCCTACGCGTGCACGGCATCGCGCCCCTGGGACGATTATCGGTTAGACGAAATCGGGGCGTGACAATCCATACGTTACATCATTTACTAGTATTTCAAAAGCATAAAACACCTTGGGTGCGAGTCAGCACCATCGCCTAGGAGCTTCAAAATGGAAGTGCGAGCTCATTTCTTGAGTATGTATTTGAGCACCAAAAGTCACAGCACGAGCACACCTACTGGTCCGGGAAGGGTTGGAGAAAGCTTCAGCTCCTCGCTGCGTCGCCTCGGCTTGGGGAACCTGATGCAACGAGGGCCAGTACTTCGAAAAGTATCGGTGAAGGCGAGCTAACCCAACATATCAAATTAACATCGTATTCATGTGAACGTGCAACATCTTTATTATGTGATCTATCTATCTTTTCTTAGTTCAATTCTTTATATGCGATAGAATGTAATTATATAACAAAATGTGCCACCGTTCGGTGACTATACCTTTACCGTCCGGACCACCTGTACAAAACTTACCATGAACTTCCCTGCCACGAAGACATAGTTAGTCTGTACAGTTTAAATATACATAAAGATCACTATCTTGACGAGCCGTCATAGATTATAGTCTGGGTAGACGGCGATGCTTGCAGCGTAGGAAGCGAGCCCCGCTACAAACTTCTACCTCACCCGTGCTAAGTTACTAGCACGACTAATTGATGTTCCGCCCGGGACGAATCGGCCTCGGTGCCCCGACGACCGTTCGCAGGATCCAAGACCCTTGTGCACAAGATTATTCATGACCATTAAAGATCTGAACACTAAGTTAACATACGAAGTATTTCAAACATCAATAAGAACGGAACTGCTTTAGCATAATACGATGGCATAGTCTACTGGCTGATATGATACTCACAAGTTATATACTATCCATTGAACAATCATAGATGAATAAGTTCTAACTACAACTGAACACAAAATAGCTATATATATAACGGGCATGCAAGCATGAATAAGATCGCATAGAATTCTGTGTGACAAGTATTATAAGTGTTTCAAGTCTACTTCTTTTTTATTCTAACTCAATTTTTATTGTTTTGGTATCGTTTGATCGGGATGCACAAATGAGTCAATTCATTAAGAATGAAGACTTGGAAGAAGAGCGCTAATCAAAATAAAGCCACTCACTAGTCAGTGAACTGAGAGATAGAAAGGGAGATCTTCAAGACTCCGCTCGCGCGTCGCCTACACGATCACCTGCACGCACCAACAGATGATCAATATCTCCTGCTTCAGTCTCCAATAGTTCGATACGAATTACGAATTACGAAATCCTAAGAATGAAAGCAATAAAATCCATCAAAATTGTTCAAGAAAACGTAAGTCACAAAATCAACAAGAAAGCAACCAAGCGGCATCGAAAACGGGCAAGGAAACCAGCGCAACGGAAAGGCCTCTCTCGACTCTGCCGTCGAGTCCTTCCTTGAGGCACGATCCGTTGAATATGGAACCTGATTCTGAAGAAACCAATCCATAACGAGGAAAGGATCATGATTCAATCTGTCTCGATTGTCACACCCCGATCTCCCGCAGGCAAATCGACCGTTCCCGCTAGGCGGGAATCACCCTCGCCAGCGCTCCCGCGGAACGATCTCTTGACCCATCCGGGAGTGATGCCGCACGAGTGTGAGCCACGCCCGTGCAAGGCCGGGGTTCATTGGCTGGCGGTAAGAGTTCTAAGCCACAGATTCGCACAGATTGTCCGAGTGCAGCGGAATCATGAATGCATAGGCGATCGGTAACAAGTTCACTGAGTTAACAATGTAGCGGAAGCATTGAAACACAAGTTGAAGTAAAGCAAGATCTTTTATTGATATAAACAAGTGTTACAGGCGGAGTATAGCCGAGATTACAAGTCGCTCAAGCCTCTCTCTAAAACAGTAAAAGCGTGCCAAGTGGCTACAATTGTGGAATGATTGTACATGCGATATTCACAATATTATGTCTTGTATATGTGCTTCTATTCCGGACGCACCGTTGCTTCAGAGTGATCTTCACGCCTAAGCACGCACGAAGGAGGCATCCGCACCGAACGAGGTTCTCCCGCACCCTGCATACAAACTGGTGGATTATCAGTACATTGAATGCACTTGTGGGGAAGCTATTCGCCCGCTCGACAAATACAAACACGTAATACAGGTTCCGTGCACCAACTATTAAGTTGTCTTTCTAGTTGTCTTAGGATCAGTTTCATGCAAACATTGAATAGCCTAATCCGTGTGGCACTGCGCCGTACAACATGAGAGGAAACACGGCGAGACTTACCCACTTACCAATTTTTCTTCCCTGTCCAAGGCAAACATTATTAATTCAAGCACGGGCAAGTGTAAACATTCAGGAGGCATAGCATATGCAAACACGAGGGTCGTTATATCCAGGTCGTTCAGGTGTTCAGTTGATGCGATACAATGACTCGCACGCGGATAGCCGCTAAGCAAGGATGACTTATCTATATGAACAGTTGTCGCTGGCATAGCCATAAAGGACCGTTGTAGCACATGAAAGAAAATGAAATGCAACGCACGGATCAGGAGCGCTACAGGTCATTCCTTCCGAGTCAGGCGGCTACTTAGTCTGTGAGCAAGAATGGCGTAAAGGATAAGTTCACAGGCGCTACACGCCATTCTGCCCGAAGCAGGCAAACTAACAGGGTTCCCGTCCGGATCGGATCGGCCCGGTGCCCCGGAGACCGTCCGCAGGAACAGAGATCAGGAAATCTCACTTGAAACAAGTTGTCCGCGACATGCAGGTCAGGGTCAGGTCAGGAACAAGTTCGAGGCGGGATATATATATATGGAACAAGTCCGAGTCAGGATATATATATATATATAACTTGTTGAGGCAGGATCGTAATTCAGTAGTTTGCTCCACGAGTTGTGATTCAGGGATTCATTTATTCAGGGTGCAGATTCCCTGGTTCGGGAATTGCCTTTGTGACCTAACGGTCCCGAATACTTGCAGGTTCATTCAGGCACGGAACGACTACGTAGTAGTCTTCCGGGATTTGGATGAAAACATGACAACATTACAAGCAGACAAGCATGCGTTTCTAAGGAACATAAGCAGCACGTTTGCTCAGGCCCGAAGGTAAACCGAGAGTTAGATCGTTAGGGGACTTAGCATGCGAGGGTCTGAATATAAGCAGTATTTTAATTTCCATGTTCTAGCATAGCAATACAAGTTGGGGTTATTCCCTTAGCTAGGTGCGTTATATTCTTATTAGCATGCAAGGGTGATTCACCTAGCGACTAGCATAAAAATTCCAGATTTTATGTGTGCTGGCTAAGCAAAGACAAGTTCACCGTAGCCACCCACCTTAGCGATGATTCACCTCGGTAGAGCGATACGTCAAGCGAGACTCTGAAAGCCTAAGCTGAAATCCTGCAGGGACAAGTCTGGATATCCTTTGCTTCTCATTTGAGGCAAAGCGGGTCGGGACACTGCAATATTGCCGTTTGAAATGGCAGTCCGCTTGAGCGGAACGGGGTGTTACATCGATCGCACGATACCAAGTATTTCTTAGCCGCGCTCTCCGAACAGGGAGAACGGGGCACTACACACCATGTGTCAATCATGGTAAAGGCAATACAACTACCAAAGCACGCAGATTGATTCTTGGATGGAATTCTATATTTTAGACACATCATTTGTCTCAAATGGTATCCTCTATTGATGATGGGAAGTTATTCCAAAAGTTTAACAAAATTTACTATAAAAATTATAAGAAATCATATGGTCAATATTTGTAATGGTGCAGCCTACGGTGATGATGCATATAGATCTTGGTGGGGAGCTCCTCTTATCAGCTACAAAGCCTACCAATTCTAAGAGTTTCGATTACAACATCGAGCCATAGATGATTATAGTCTCCGTGGCTATTATGATTATGTAGAAGGCCTGGTACGTTATTTTTATATGAAAATGTCTATCTTTGTAGTACTTATTTATGTCCTCTAATGAATTCTATTTAATATTTCAGCTTCCAAATTTAAATACCGCATACCAAAATCATCCAGTGGACGACCCTGTTGCGCATAGCGGTTGACGAATTTTTGGCTGCTATGCAACGATGACCGACTCCTCTGAACCCTCCCTTACTTATTCCAAGAGATTATCCTCAGGGTCTTGTTGCACAACGACAAGCACGCCCCCTAGGAAGTATACCTCAGTTTGGTATCAGGATGATAGTCTGTCACTGCATGATGACGATGTCCCTCAGTGGGCTGGTGATGCCACTTCTCAGGCGACGGCTGGTGCGAGCACTACTCATTGGCCTGACTGGGGGACTTCTCAGTCAACGACCGGTGCGATCACTACTTAGTGGGATGTTACGGGCACTTCTCAGTGGGCTGGTGCGGGCACTTCTCATTGGCCTGAGTGGGGCACTTCTCAGGCGACGGCCGGTGTGGGCACTACTGAGTGGGCCCCCGAGGGAGATTCTCGGTGGGATAGCCTATTCGCCCCAAGAGTTACCAGCTATACGCATATCTTGACAACTCCATCAGCACCGATGCCATCTCAAGTGGAGGACAGTCAAGGAGGTAGTGATGATGAGGCCCCGAAGAATACACGAGAAAAGAGGGACCGACTCAATTTAAGAGAGATTGGTCGTCCGAACTATCGGGAATTAGCCAAGAGAGGTCGATAAATTTTTTATATTAGTACGAACTTTATTTGAATGCAACTTTCTTCTATTTCAATGAAATTACATATTGTTCTCATAAAATGAAACTATTTAAAAATCTACGACAATGCCTTCATTCTCTTGGTTGGTTTGTACATCTCCTTCTATTGTGTCCTAAACCATTATAGTTACTACATCGAAGATCTCTTAAAGCTTGATCATTCGCTTTGATCCAGTTCTTCTTTGGTCTTTCCGCCTTGCGTCATACATCTGGTACTCCAATGTGTCCTCTAACCAATGTATTTTGGAGGTTGTAGGGGACTGTAATTGGCTCCAGGTGCAGCTCATATACGCTTCTTAATGCTTGCTTAGAGAAAATACCTGGATAAAAACTCTCGATGCTAATATTTTTAGACTTACACGCATAACATGCATCTACACATAGAAGCAAAGTATGATACCACTTTAAACATGAACAAGATTTTTCATCTAAGTCTACATATGTTCTATTTATTTTATAATCTAATATTTCAAACTAATATCTAACTATATTCAACGTTTGCAGCCGGTGTTTTTCTTTTATGATAAGAGCCATAATTTGTAACATCTTAGGACAATAATCAGTTTGAAGATTTTTAGCTTTTTGTCTGTTCTTGTCCTGAAGTGTTATAATTTTGGCTTGAATTCCATCAAGTAGTATCATTATTGGTTTATCACGTAAATTTTTTACCCAATTATTGAAGCATTCAGCAAGATTCGACGTCTGAATACCTAATCTGGGACAACGAGAATACGTTGTTATCCAGTGTGAAAAAATACAAGTTTCATCATTTACTCCAACGAGCCAGTTGTAAACATCTATATTTTCAGATTTTATATTTTTCCAAAAAATAGTTCGCATCTGTTTCATTATAGCATATAGCAAGATAGTCTAAACTATGTTGAAAATGTAGAAATCTGAAGAGTTTTTTCAAATTTTGTTTAAAATGTTGAATACAAAAAATAAGGCGATTTTGGAAAGATATCATGCATAGCCCTTATCAATCCTTTTTGTTTATCTGATATAAAAGAAATTATATTTCATGCATCAATTTTTTTTTAAAAGATGTTCTCAAACCGTTTAAAAATCAAGTCCAATAATCAGTATTTTCACTCTCAGCAACAGCATAAGCAATTGGATATAATTGATAATTTGGATCATGAGCACAAACGATAAATAAAATACCTTGATATCTAGAAGAAAGAAAAGTAGCATCAGTACTAATCACAGGTAAACATCCCCTTAAAAATCCATCAATGCATGCTTTAAAACAAATAAAAATTCTTTTAAATCTATTGTCTTCTGTAGTCTGTATAAAACATTGGCTACCTGAATTTGTCTCAATAAATCTAAAATCATACTCTTCAAGACTACTATATGCATCAATATAACTACCATTTATTTCGGATAGAGCAAGTTCCCTAGCTTTTCAAGCTTTACAATATTTAATATATATTTCGTGTTCTCTAAATATATCATTTACAACATGCGAAGGACTATACGACTGATTATCTCGAATTCTATCAATAATCTTATTTTTAACCCATACAGTAGTAGTTAATGGATGAGAACCTGTTATAAGTCCCCCTAAACAAGAATGTACGTTTTCTAGCGTAGTAATAACAAAACGTTCACCTTTACCACTTGCTTTAGCGTATACTCTCCAATTATAACTTGAATCGTTACATTTATATACAATCCCACTAGCATTATTTAAAGTAACATAACAAGTAAAATTATGTGCAATTGCTATATCACTAATAAAACATCTAAATTCAGAACGATTATCAAATTTTCTTCTAATGATTAATCCTGAAATGCTAACACTGTCAACATTGCCATCAAATTCATCATCTAAATTTTTAATTAAATCATCATTGTTTTTATCGTCGTTATTACCATCATCTACTATATGTTCTTGTTCAGTAAATGAAATAACTTGATGAGAAGAACTAGGAGCAGTATTAACTTCATTAGAAGCATGTATACTACTTATAATATTATTTCTAGGTGGTGGTGAAGTTACATAAATATTAATGTACGTTGCTTGTACATTAACTTCTAGAATAAATTTCCATGCTTGTTCACTAACTAACTTTATACAATTAGTTAAATAAACATGAACTAATATAAATTCATAATCAATAGAACAATGCTCAACAATTTGATTACGTAAACTATCAATCGAAATATTTTGATCAATTAAAAAAAATTCAGTTAAACCTCCTTCATAAACTAACCCATTAAGCACACCTCCAACCGAACATAATATTGTTAAACTTTGATCCACCACATGAGAATGAGCTTCTAAATACAGAGTGATTGAGCTGAAGTAGCTTCTGTTTGAAAGTATAAGTGGATTGAGTGAGAAATGAATAGCAGAAGAAGAAATTTATAGAAATAAAAAAAATTTAGCCGTTGTAAAAATATGAACGTTACTATGAACATGTAACTCTGAACATACCCATAAATAAAACAAAAACAAAAAAACCAAAACCAAAACAAAAACAAAAACCAACACAAATAAAACCAAACCAAATAAAACCCTAAACATAAAACCAAATAAAAACCAAAAAACCAAAAAAAAACCAAAAACCACATTTTCGCCAACCGAGTTGGCAAAAATTAGCCCTTCTCCCGCCCAAAATTTTTATACGTCGGATTCTTGTCGGATTTTCACCAACTCAGTTGGCGAAAATCAAATTCTCCAAAATTTTGCCATCTGTGTTGGCGATATGTATCGAAATTTCAAATTTTTCCAAATATCTATCGTTATATTTAATTAATATAAATTTATTATCGGTAAAGAAATTTTTTTGTTGTTTTTAATTAGGCCAGCAATACAATGCACACTTCTAACTTTAGTTTTACTTGTCGGCACTGAAGGACGTACACTAGGAAAAGTGGGATCAGTTGACATCGATCAACGGGACAAAATATTGTACCTAGCAATAATAATGTATCAAGCAATATCAATCACATATTTTTTTGAAATGTGTAGTCATAAATTATTCCATAAGATTGATGTCACGTCAGCATACTTTATAACCACACGTTTCAAAAAAATGTGTGACTGAGATTGCTTGGTGCAATAGATGAGCAATATTCTCTTCATATATATATATATGGGTAAACATAATAAGAGCCATAATGTTTATTTTTCTACATGAGCATTGCGCACGTGAACCAATAGGAATATAGTGTATTAGAGCACATGAGTGCACATGGGATATGAAAGTCTATTCTTATTGGTCCACATGTGTATGGCTCATGTAGGAATATGAGCACTATGGCTCATATCCCGTTCATCATATATATATATATATATATATATATATATATATATATATATATATATATATATATATATATATATATATGCCAATGACCCTCTAGCCTAGTGGTTAGTAGAGAGACATGTGGTTCGGGTGATCGACTATTCGAGCCTCAGTGGAGGAATGGAAGAAATTATTTACCAAGGATCAATATGTCCATTTCCAAATATATATATATATATATATATATATATATATATATATATATATATATGAGAAGGGATCGGGATCCCTGTACCGATGTATTTCGGTAAATTTTTTGAAATAACATTAGTTTTTTTTAGATGCTCGACGATACGCACTGGACTTTGTGCACGCTGCGTTGTATGTCATTTTTACTCACTGCTTTACACCTCCTCCGCAGTTTGATCCTAAGACCATCCGTCTAACTAGAGATATCTATTCTCACTGACCATAAGAGCCAGTTGAGATCGGTAAATAGCAGTAGTTAGATTGACTTTTTTTAATTGTCCAGATAGGATCCTTAAACTATCAAATTTTCGCGAAAAATTGATCTAATAAGGAACCTAAAAAAGTCAATACAACAGCTACTATTTCGAAAAACATGAGAAAATACATAAGTACGAGGATCTCGATCCCTCCTTGTTACGTTCCGCTCCCAGAATACTTGGTAAATACGAGAACTGACATGGCCAACCGCACCTTGTAGAATACCAAAGTAAGCCGCAATGTGTTAAAGTTGTCTAGAAGACAAATAGGTGAACTCTAGCATGCTATGACGTCAGACCTAAGGCCGACAAATCCTATTATCTCAATCCAGCAACACAAGTACAAGAGTATATCACACATGAAAGTAAAAAAATGCGTCCCAAATTACATGTCACATATGATCATGAAGCTAGTGAATACAAAATGCTGCAATAGCAAAGTTTAATAATACATGATCAAAATATATCAGTCATGGTCTAATATGTACATCATGTTGACCGTAGTCTCAAAAATATAAGGAGCTAACTCTGCTCCTTGATAAACACCACAAAAAGAAGTGATCAAGACGAGGGGTGGAAGAAAAAAACCCACTCGCGAGCTTCGGCCGCAGTCCTACTAGTACGAGCCATCGTGTTGTAAGCGCGGTGGATCATGATTCTCTTCGAGGTAACCTGACCATGAAAAGCCAGTGGGGTCAGAACCCCAAGCAACAAGTACCACAAAGGAGATCGAGGTGATAGGCCAAACACATCACAACATAAGAAAAAGAGACATATAAGAAATAAATGCAGATCGAGACTTGTACGGTACCAACGTACTTGTCTTAAGAATAATACTGGAAGAACTGATAATAAGTGCAGAAATGAAAGTAAGGCGACGAGCAGCAAGAGAGCATAGGAACTACTCTGGATCGGGACCACAACCCTTAAACCAAATAAGGATCGGGGTTTCAGACCTTCACCCGAGCAGAACTTAGCACCCTAACCACGCGCCGGAAGAAAATTAAACTAGAAGAGCGAGCTATACGAATAAAAAAATATCCAATTCACAGCCAAACATGCCTACGGCTTGCTATAATTAACTAACTCGGGTTATCACAAGCCCTAATTACTAGAAATGCATTGCTAAGAATATTGCTACCACCGGCACTGCAGTCAAGTCGGATGGCCAAGGGTACGCTTGTCTAGTAAATTTGAATGCACAGTCAACCATACAATAATATAACTTGTTACTTATCACAAACAGAAATTAAACTTATAAGCAAAACATAAACTTGTGAAACAAAACTGGTCTTGTAAATATAAACTTGTCTTATAATCATAAATTTTTCTTGTAAACATAAATTTGTCTTGTAATGTGCCACAGCACGCGAAAACTTGGTCAGTTATGGAGCCCTTGCCTAGCAGGGTTGTCCATGCCGCGTGGGGCCCTTGGGAATTGGGATAGCCGATAGCGCAATATTCTTTCCTCCAAAAAATGTTCTAGGTAAATCTTATCTTGTTTAATCATTACTAAATTATTTCAAGTTCTCGAGTCGTGGACATTTGAGAACTCACTAAAATGATGAATCGCGAGTACGAGCTTTTTATGAGTTATCGTATTCGCGACACGCGATACATTGGACAATGCTCACACTTGATTGCCCGATGCCAAATGTAATAGATTTTTATACACAAACATTTCCACGGTGTCGTGAGGATTGTGAACTTGTACATAAACTTGTTTTGTGAACCCACATGCAAAACTTGTCTGATATCATAAATTTGTATCAACATAAGGAAGCACACAACAATAATCACTAAAAGAAATTACTAATCAACATGGAACACAAAATGCATACAAGAATTCCTGGCCGCATACGTCCACTGACCGCATGGATTCATGGTCGCATGCACCTACTGGCCGCATGCTCAGGGTTAAACTCTACTCCTATGGGCAAGTGCTGAGTGATGGGTCAATAATGAAGTGTCAGTGAAGTGACATAAAGTGATTGATGTGACAGACCTAAAAGTGTGTCAGGGAGAAAAGATAAGAATCATAAAAAGATGTGCCAAACAGTTCAGAGTCATGCGTTCAGAGAAAACAACTCGTGGCCGCATGGACTCTCTGGCCGCATGCACCCACTGGCCGCATGAACTCACTTTTGGACTTAGCGAATTTTTTATTCGTTCAGCGAGTGAAAGCACGAGGTGTTCAAGGACACTTGTGTAAATAAGCAGTCATGCGTTCAACAAGATGGACACATGCTGTCATTATTCGGCAAGAGTTCATGCCGCATAACCCTCTCGGGCCGCATGGCACTCTTCGGCCGCATAGCTCGCTGCCCGCATGAAGACTTCGTCTTCTCCAACAGCAAATTCAGCCATGGCCGAAAGCTCCAAAAATCAAAATTTTATTTTCTACATAAAAACTTTATTTTAACTCCAAATTAAGGAAAACAAAAGTCAAATTGCATGAAATGAAATGCTCTAACATAACGAACAACTAGTTTTTGAAAACACTAAGTTTTAATAGATCAAAACCAAGAAAAACTCATGGAACACATAGAAAACACTAAACTTGGAACTCATATCTACAAAAATCTATACATCAAAATCCTAAACTCCAAGAACTAAACATGATTAGAAACTCAAGTAAAATATTTTTCATCAAATACATTTTTAAAACAACAACATATATAAAAATCCAAAAAATTTAATATTTCATCATTGAGCAAGATGTACTTATCTTTGGTGGCTCCTAGCCTCTACCTCTCACGGTCCAAGTCGCAGCAACTTTTCCTTAGGGTTAGGGTTAGGGTTAGAGGGAGCTTGAGGGAGAGGGGGAAGAAGGAAATGAAAATGAAGAAGAAAGAGCGAAAAGCTCTCATATATACTAAGAGAGGAGAGAAAGAGGGTTTAGTCATGGGTTCACCCAAAATGAACCGAACCAAGGATCCATTCTACATGCGGGTCCTAAACCGTATCTTATGGCAATGTCAATGGGTATTCTACTGGTCTCGGGTAGTCTCTTTCAACAACAGAAAAAATAAAATAATAAATAAAATGACAGGAACCAACATGAGAAATACAGCAGGAATACATTATCAAGAAAAATTTAAATTCTAGAAATTCAAGAAATACTAAATCTGGAATCGGGTTTGACACTCCTTATATATATATATATATATATATATATATATATATATATATATATATATATATATATATATATATATATATATATATATATATATATACCAAGGCTTATTGCATCATTTATTGCACCAACCAATCTCAGCCACATATTTTTTGAAAATGTGTGATTATAAAGTATGCTGACGTGACAGTAACTTTACGGGATGATTTATGACCACACATTTCAAAAATGTGTGGTTGAGATTGCTTGGTGCATTATTGCTTGGTGTAATATCCCGCCCATATATATATATATATATATATATATATATATATAGAGAGAGAGAGAGAGAGAGAGAGAGAGAGAGAGAGAGAGAGAATAAGGGAGGTGAGATGGCACCTCACTGCCAAAACAAGGGTGGCGGTGACGTGGCACAATTCCAACCACACATTTCATAATTGGCAAATTGCACTTAACCCCCTCCCCTCGTTTGTGTGGTTGTGATTGTGCCACATCACCGCCACCCTTGTTTTGAGAGTGAGGTGCCACCTCACCTCCCTTATTCTATATATATATATATATATATATATATATATATATATATATATATATATAGATATATATAATGCTCTAAAATCATCCGAGTGGTTTCATATTATGGAACCAACCAGTGTATCATGGGTTGGATTGAGATTGAGTGGTTGAGATTAAAATGTGTAGGTCCCACCACTTTTTAATCTCAACCACTCAAACTCAATCCAATATATGTAAGATAGGTGGTTTTATTATATGAAACTAATGAAACCACCCAGGTGGTTCTAGAGCACTACTATATATATATATATATATATATATAGTATATATATATATAGTATATTATATATATATATATAGTAGAGAGAGAGAGAGAGAGAGAGAGAGAAGAGGGGGGATCCACATCCCCTCCTATTATGCATTTCTATGTTTACAACCGTTGGATCTTGTTTCAGTCATCTAATCTTAACCATTGATTTGAACCATTAAAATCAATGGTTAAGATTAGATGACTTAAACAAGATCCAACGGTTGATAACATAAAAATGATTGGGAATAAAAAAATCGAAGATGTGGATCCCTCTTTATATATATATATATATATATAGAGAGAGAGAGAGAGGGGGGGGGGGGGGGGGGGGGGGGATCCACATCCCCTTCTATTATGCATGCACAATCATCTCCATGTTTACAACCGTTGGATCTTGTTTAAGTTATCTAATCTTAACCGTTGATTTGAACCATTTAAATCAATAGTTAAGATTAGATATATCAGAATTCCCGCATTCTTGCATCCTCAAAGAATCAAAGAATTCTCATGATCACAATCGTTACATCTTATTTAAGTCATCTAATCTTAACCATTGATTTGAATAGTTCAAATCAACGGTTAAGATTAAGTGACTTAAATAAGATCCAATGTCTGTGATCATGGGATGCATTGGGAATACATAAGAGTGTGGATCCCGATCCCTCATATATATGAGTATGGATCGGAATCTCCACAATTAAGCATTCTCCATATATTTTTTTCAAATATCAGTCGTTCGATTGTTCAGCTTTTTGGACTGTTCAGATTATATCCTTAAAACTACATAATTTTTCGCAAAATTTTGAACTAATCTGAATGGTCCAAAAAAATAATCCAACCACTGTAATTTCGATGACATGCAAGGATGCTAAAATGCGGGGATCCCGATCCTTCCTCAAACATATTTTAGGTCCCAAAAAAAGAGAGAGTCTCGAGTCATCTGTCTTTTCTGTCCCACTTCTCTCTCCCGATGTTTCGCACCCCTCTTTTCTCTTGCTGCTCCTCTCTCCTAATCTCTCTCTCTCTCTCTCTCTCTCTCTCTCTGATTCGTCGTCGGGTTTGATCTCAAAATTTTTTCTTTGTTTATATATTACACAACTTAATTTTAGTTACTTCGCGATTTGAGTGTTTTTTTTTTTCCTTCAAATTTTTTTCTTTTTGGAGGTAGATATGGACTAGATCTTTCAAATCTTTTTGGATCAGTTGATCTGTGAATTCTCTTGTTCTTTTTTTTGGTGATTTTTAAGCTATTACTAATATTTTTGTTGTTGTTTTACAAAGTTAAATGATCATTTTCTTGTTAGATCTCAGAAATATGTACATGATATATTTTGTATCATTATATGTTTGCTTGATTGTTAGATGCAATAAATTTGATAAATATGTGCAACTTTTTATTGTTGTTTTGCTGATTTTCAGGTTTGACCATCTCTCTTTTAAATTTCTGAATCCGTCCCTGCTTGTTGGGACTTTGTTGTTGTGGTTGATGGAAGCATGTAGAGAGAGGCCACCATGGTGTCTCGAGGCAGGCCGTCTCAACAAATAATTATGCAATTAGAATCTAGTAGAGACAACATCGCATGTCATGTTCTTTAAAATAGCAATCCAAGATAACAAAAATTTAAAGACCACCAATAATCAACAAGATTACCACATTTGCTGAGCCTGCTAGAATAATACACTTGTTTTTATTATTTTTCCTAGATCCCTGCTGATGTCCTACTTATCAACATATCTCTGTCAACAAGAGGCTATCCTACTAACAAGACAAGAAACAAAAGTTAAAACACCATAAGATGTATATATTATCATGTTCATAAGAACTATTTCGAGCATACGTCAAAGGTTCATCGTTTCATACAACATTACCAAGATTGGCAGAAGCGGTATGAACAAGAGGTTGCCTGGCAAAATTATATCAGAAAATTAAGTATAGAACATAGAACTATGATGAAATTACATCCATAACAATAAAGTGCAATAAAGTTCGCAAATTACGAGAAGGACAATAAAACGTTCTTTTTAAGAACGTTTTTGGGCAATGGACCGAAAACGTCTTTTTTAAGAACGTTTAGATACAAATCATCTATTATTAATTACTTTCCTGTTGTTGTTGTTGTTGTAGATGAGTAACAAATGAGACACACAACAAACAGAATCCTCCTATATGCCCTGTTGGACAATTAGCACTCCATAAGCATTCTTCTTTGGTATTCCATACACAAACAATAAATAGAAGTGCCTGACAAACAAACAGGTTGTACCCAAAAAAAAAAACTCAGATTGATGTGTTTCTAAAAATCCAGTTGCATGCAACAAAATGAGCCCTGATTAAATTTAAATACCCTGTTCTCTTTCTCGGTGTCCTCAAAAGCACACCAAATGGAGGAACATACATTTGGGTTCTCCTGAACCGCATTAATATATGGGCCTTGTTTGGTTCGTGGAAAGAAAAGAAAAGAAAATAAAATTAATTCCTTGTTTTTTTTCTTCCTTTGGGAGAAATTACAATAACTATTCATTTTTCTTTCCAGTGTTTGGAGAGGCCAAAGAAATTTGAAGGAAAAATAAATTTTTTATGGTGGGAAAGTGATTTCTTTGTTGGGTGGAGGAAATCACTTTGCCTCCTATTTTTCTTTCCTATGGGAATCATTTTCATTTTTTCATATTTTTCTTTGACATCCAAACATAGGAAATGAATCACTTACCTTTCTCAATGCCAAGATTCGAGGCCGGTGCAATTGCATTGAGATAGGTTTTCAGGACCCATTTCAATGGTTATTATGTCGATCAAGTATACAAACGTGAATAAGTATATGCAATCAGTAAACACATGTGGGTCTCCTTTACTTGGAGATAGTCGCATTCATATACATTTGACTATATTGAAGGGTTTTCCTGAAAGGGATTAACATACGCACTCAATGATATCAGGGTCGGCTTAGAGGTAAGTCCGACAAAATTTCGGACTTGGATAACTCTTCTCTGCTTAGGGCAACCCTTCAGGCTCAGTGTGACCACACAAGAGGTCGGGGTCACAGGTGACCCCAGAATCGGCCCACAAAAAGGGTCGAGAGAACCAAAATTAGCCCTGGATAGGATAGGACAACCCAAGCAGTGCTTCGTGTCTGCTTGTGAGATAGGTTTTAGGTGGAGACTTTTCTTGGAGATTATCATAGCTGTTATGTACAGCTAAATAGACACCGAAAGCCAACTGTTTGTTGAATTATCCACCTAACATCCTAAAGCTGGGAAGATATTAGTAGTAGTTAGGAAACAAGGACACTCCAAAATTTTAGTGTCCGTGTCGCACATGTTGTGTACTCGTCATGACAATCCAAAATACATTAGGACACGGTTACTAAGTATGGACAGGTATTCGTGTCGCCTTGTCCATATTGTGCCGTATCCTTTCATGTAGGTACTAGCTATCGATGAACACAACCCATCCAATCCAATCAAACTTATACATGTATAAGATGAAGATCAGTTTTTTTTTATTTTATTTAAACAAATAGCTAAGAACTTTTTTACATCAACTAGTCCAAAACATAAAGTATGATAAATTGAGCAGGCACAAGCCTATAATTAAGCAAAAGCAAGGAATGTTACATTCTCATGACACCCAAAATTTCCTCCAAACCAAAAGTCACAAATAACAATTGGAACATGATGGAGAATCAGAAAGAGTATATCTAGGAATTGCAATTCCAAATCAAAACAAAAGCAAACAAGTCGATCTCCCGCGGGGGCAGCAACACTATAAATAAATAATTCATAAGCATAGGAAGTAATAAGAGGACGGGATCGGACGGACGGACCTCTCCATGCTTCATCCGAAGGTGTTGACAGCCTCCCAGACGAGATTCTTCGGCACCGGTCTGCTGAGGTCGCGGGCCTGCTGCGCCGCGTTCCGCAGGACCGCGATCGTCCTCCGGTTGGCCTCTAGGAATGGCGCGCTGAGGTACTGCAGCCCGTGCTTCTTGCAGAGCTCCTTGACGACGGGCGAGATGTTCCGGAGGTGGTTCCTGGGGAGCCGGGGGAAGAGGTGGTGCTCGACCTGGAACTGGAGCCCTCCGTGGAACCAGTCCATCCACGGGGGGCAGACGATGTCGACGGTCCCCGCGGTCTGCTTCTCGAACCAGTCGTTGCCCGTGGGCGGGCCGACGTAGACGCTGCCGGAGAAGTGGTTGAGCGTGAACTGGACGTGCTGGAGCCCGGTCACGGAGAAGCTGATGAGCACGAACGCGAGCCTCTCGGTCCAGTTGGGGAGGCAGGAGACGAGGAGCGGGTACCAGGTCCAGTAGATGAGGACGCCGACGATCTCCTGCCACCGGTTGAACACCTTCTTGTCGGAGAGGAGGAGGACGTAGGACTGGCCGAAGAGGTTGGCGCGGGCGAAGCACATTACGGGGTAGAAGGTCCAGTGCTGGATGCTGACGAAGAAGCGCGCGGCGTCGTCGAAGACCATCTTCCGGTTGTAGTACCAGGAGGTGAGGGAGGAGAAGAAGCTGTTGGAGATGCAGAAGAGGGGGAGGTGCTGGAGGTCCGGGTCGTAGTCGAGGCTGTTGCAGGCGATGTGGTGGGCCGTGTGGTTGCGGATCCACCAGCCGATGCTGATGCCGGTGAGGCAGTTTCCGGTGAGGATCTGGGCGAAGCGGTTGAGCCAGGGGGTGAGCATCACGTTGTAGTGCCCCGAGTCGTGGCCGACCCAGCCGGACTGGATCCAGACGAAGCCGAGGAGCGCGGCGGAGAGGAGGTGGAGGAGCGGGCTGTCGGTCTTGAGGACGCCGAGGAGGGAGATGGAGAAGAGGAGGAAGACGAAGATGAGGGAGAAGAAGACGCCGTGGCCCTTCTTCTCGAACATGCCGAGCCTGGTGAACTCGGCGTTGAGCCGGCGGTAGTCCTTGGAGATGGGGGAGACCTTGTAGTCGGCGAACTGGCCGACGTAGAAGCGGTCGAGGTGGGCCCAGGCGGAGGCGGGGTGGTAGGCGATGAAGGCGTCGGTGGCGTCCTGCCCGGAGAGGTTGAGGAGGGGGATCTCGCCGCCGGGGTGGTCCTTGACCCACTCGGTGACGGCGTAGACCTTGCCGTTGATCGAGATCCAGAGATCGGAGGGCTTCTTGTGCTCGGCGAGCTCGTCGGCGGTGATCATGCGGAGTGTCTCGGAACCCATTGCTGCTGCTTCTTGTGCTCTGCTGCTGCTTCTTTCTCTCTCTATAAGTAAGGGGTTGTGGAGAGAAAAGAAGGAAGCAATGGGGAAATGGGGAGATGAGGGGGGTGGTAATGGTATTTGTTTGTTTGGGGGAGGCGATTAGGAAGGGAGTGAGGGAGAGGTGGGAATACGTTACAGCGATACGATTTAAAACCGACCACAAAAAAGATATTTTCGATTTCCGTGAGAAAATAATAATATAATAATTGATATTGGTGTGGGGCCCAGTAAGGGCAATCGTAGGGCCGGGAGCAGATCATCTGTGCTATATTTTCTGTCCCAATTCTGTTCCAATTCTGTCCCACCTTCTATAATATGTGGGACACATGTCATAGAGGAGGAATAGGTTGGGACAGAGGATACAGGACAGCGGATCCGGGCTGCCGTAGGTCCGTAGGTGGAGAGGAGGGGATGGAAAGTGAGTTGGAGTGAGAACGAATATTTTGCAAGTTGGACCAAGATTTGGATGTGGGATATTTCTTAGGGATTATTGCCATCCGTAAATGGTTGCCATATGTTGGGTTTGTGAGATTTGTGGTGGTTTGAATATTGATTTATATATGGAAGTTTGGGCACTAGAGGTGAAATAAATGTTTGGAATGCAATAAATGGGTGTTAGGCATCTCCAACCATACTCCTTAACAACTAATTGAGGAATTTCTTTTTTTAATTCTTCTCCACCCAACCTCAAAATAATGAGAAATTTGTTTCAATTTTTTTTAGGAAAGAACACTCTCACCTTAAATATGAGAAAAAAAATTCAAATTTAATAATCCATTTTTATGACCATTTTGTCCTCCAAGTTATAACTAATTACTAATATATTATACATATGTTAAACACTAAACTTAATTAACTTACCATAATTTTTATTTTTAATTATAAATAATATAATAATTATACTATTAAAATATTTTTGTTGACATCTTCAAATAGAATCTAATATTGAATATATTAGTTATTAGTATTTTTTTATTAGATTCATTTGATTAATAAAATAATATTTAATAATTTGACAAAAATTAATAGAATAATATCAAACTAGCTAAAATTAAAATACATTGACTTAAAAAAATAAACAAGTACATCAAAATTTAAAATAATGCAACCAACAATATTAAATAATATAAATAATATAACGTTAATGTTATATTAAAAAAACATAAACAAGTACATCAAAATTTAAAATAACTCAACCAACAATATTAAATAATATAACGTTAATGTTATATTAAAAAAACATAAACAAGTACAACAAAATTTAAAATAATATTAAATAATATAATATTATCTCGGTAAATAATTTTAATAATATAACGTTAACGTATATGATTATATTAAATAATTTTAAAAAAAATTATGTATAAATAAATAATAATTGTTTATTATTTGAGGATTGATGGGTTGGAGATGTAAAATTTTTAGGATAGCATAGTATAGGAATATTCTTTTTTGAGTCCTAAAATTGAGAAAACTTTTCAGAATGGATTGGAGATGGCCTTAGTAGATTACGCGATGGCGATATCTACTTTCTCTTTTTCAAATAGCAAAAGGGATAAAATGTAAATAAAAAAAACTTATTTCTAATCTAGCATAAAAAATTGAAATGAATATTTTTAGAATCACCCTTTTGTGTATATTATAATTAGGAATATTATATGGAGACTTTTTACTAACTACTAGTAGCATTAACGTGGATTACATGCACCCAAAAAGAATTGTATTTTTTTTAAAAAAATGATAGTATTATAGATAAAACTATTTTATATAAACAAATTTACGAAACTAAGAAGAACGTCTCACACCTTAACTATTTGAGTTAGATATGTTTAGTTATAATTAGATAATATTAGATAGTTTAAATGATAGTAGTATAGATAAAACTATTTTATATAAACAAATTCACCAAACTAAGAAAAACGTCTCACACCTTAACTATTTGTGTTAGATATGTTTAGTTATAATTAAATAATATTCGATAGTTAACTATTAGTTAGAATTTTTTTTTCCAATTACGTAAAAATATACATACGACTAAAACAGTTTATTTTGAATCATTTTTATATATTACAAAAGGTAAAACTCTTTTGACTATGAATTTTTAAATATTTGTCTAATTTCTAGGAGCATCACCTATTTCCTTGTTGAGCCCACGGAAATGAATAGCATCATATGGGTAATAAAAATTAACCTTTTTAATCCAAAGAGCACATTTGGTGCATGCATGTAAGAAAATGCTATATAAAATATGGATAATTCTAATATATAATTTTATCATAAAAGGGTTTTTTGTAAGTGAAAAAATGTTTATGGGTAATATAAGATTCTCTAAGGTAGTAAATTGGTTGGAATATTATGTTTCCTTCCAATACTTTGTTCAAAAATTAAGTGTGTAGTATTTTTTTTCTAGCTAAATTAATATCAATAAGTATTTCATAATATATGGTGATGAAATAATAATTTTGTAATTTGTATCAAAAAAAAATTTGGTTATGACATCTTTTGTTATGTGGCATCTGAAATAACAGCTGACATGGTAGTTAAAAAAAAAAAAATTAATCACCATTTTTTAATATTAATATTAATATTTGTTTAATTTTAATTTTAATATAAAAAAAAATTATTTAAATTTTAATGATAAATTTTGTCATGTCATCTGCTAACTCAGCTACTAGATAGTGGAGATAACATCAGCCAAAAATATTAGGTAACAAATAGAATTTTTGTTAAATTTATCTATAACCAATAAATTTTCAGACTTCATTTTTAATAATTTCGTAAAGTTCTTAAAAAATTGTGTCGGTGACATGGACTTTAACATGATATCATTTTCATATCTTTTATCTTCTCAAATAGTAATTCTTTCATGCATGCTGGAAAAAAAAATATTACATGAATCTGTGTCTACAAAATCAATCATCAATCTGCAAGGACGTTTTGAATAATATTGATATTAAACTTCAACCATCACCAATGTTATGGAGTTTTGTTGCAAGTGAAAAATTTATCCGAAACAAGACGCATATGTTGGCGGAAATTGGCCGTGGGGCCCACTTTTTAAATTTTTTTTAATTTTTTTTCTGCTTACGTGTACAGTAATTGTGTTTTCCGCCAACATTGTTGGCGGACTATGACTTTTTTTACAAATTTCTCAAACTTGTTTCGTTTACAAAAATTTAATATAAATTTATTTTGCTACAGTAAATTTTCTGTAAACTTTAACAAATGAATGCTAGTTTGGTTAAAGTCTCCCTTCCATCTACATGTTACTTAATGTACTAGTATTACCATTTTTTTTCTCATTTTAATGCTCAAGCATTATGGAAATAAATTGGAAGGTTTTGGACTTCACTATCCATATATAAAATAAAGTAATAATTATGTTAGAAGTGTTTTTTTTTTACGTGTACACGATAATTTTAATTTATTTTTTGACAAATTTAGAAATGAAAATCTATTCTCACTTTAGATTTAGGTTACAAAAATAAATTTTTAAAAATAAAAAATATTCGGATAAACAATTTACTCATAAAATATGAGAATAATATTTCTTAAGAATATAACGATACATATTTTTTGTCCAAACAGTTTTGTTTTTGTTTTTTTATACTTTTTTCTAACTTTTTTTTTTCGTTTTATAAGATTTTTTTATTGTTCTTTTTTTTGGCACTTTGGATATTTTTTTCTATCTTTTTCATATCATTACGGCTTTTTTCTCCTCTTTTAATATTTTTTTTTTTGTGTGTGTTTTGGTTATTCTCATTTATTCAACAAATTTCTTATGAAGGAAAACAATTACGTCAATTTGTACATAATGAAAAAATATTAAAAAAAATTACAGGAGAAGGGATGAGACGTCCGTGTGATTGGAGTCAAACATTCAAAGACGTGAAAAACTAGTCCAACTGGCGCCAAACATCAAATTTGGAATTGATCGCCAAGGACAGTGACGTCCCACTTTGACGGTGTGGTTTGAGATTCTCAAGCAAAAGTTTTTTTTAAGATGTCTGACGTAACGCTCACGACTTTGTGTACGCTGTATTGCATGTCTTTTGGATCTACTTCCCCCACAATTCTCACTACTTATAAATGGAAGGAATTATACGTCCCCGTGGCTCAACCACTGATCTTTCGTCATCCAGCCAGGATCTTATGTCTCTTTCCGGTAACCACAAGAGTCACTCGAGTTCGAATACTAATTAGTTTTTTGACGAATTATTATCTGCTAGTTTCTAGATGAATTAATGATATCATAAACTAAATCTTTGCCTTGCTTATGTATGCAGTATGGGACGAACGTGTCACTGGCATCCTATTCCAAATTTGATGTTTGGCACCAGTTGGACTTGCATCCCACCTCTTTGAATGTTTGGCGTCAGTCACACTAGCGTCCTATCATTTATTCTACAAAATAAAATTAAAAAAATTATTGTGTACAAATTGACGTCATCTCTTCTCTTCATACGAAATCTTATGTTATTTGTATCTTTTTTTTTATTTATTTCCAAAAAAAATTACCTTTTTTAATTTTTTTAGAAATATTTATATAGTCACCAAATATGTGAATATAATTTTTCAAATTTTTTATTTATTTGAAATTTGATTTTTGAAAAAAATGGAAATTTTGGCTATACAGTATTCCACATACGAGGAAATAAAATTGAAAATTTTGGATTCCATTACTAATCCGTAAAATAAAAATCTGTTTCCAATAATACTGTAGCAGCGACATTATATTGGTTAAACGTGAGGATAATTGATGAAGCTTCCTCGAAATTGTTATCGGCACTGTGGCTTAGGGTTGAAGCAAACTATGGAGTGGTGGGTTAATAATAATGCATGTCTACTCAACAATTTCGCCACCTACATTTGCAACATTTATCAAAGCAGGGGCACGCATTATTATCAACCACATTTTAACATCAGAAAATTTACTGTAGCAAAATAAATTTATATTAAATTCATGCAAACGAAATAAATTTGCAATTTTTTTTTAAAAAGATAGAGTCCGCCAACAGCGTTGGCAAAAAACACAACTGTTGTACACGTAAGCAGCAAAAAAATAAAAATATATATAATGTGGGCCCCACGGCCAAATTTTGCCAACTGCGTTGGCTGAAATTGGTGGTGGGCCAATTTCAGCCAACACAGTTGGCAAAAATTGACCGTGGGGCCCACGGTTTATTTTATTGGTTTTGTTTGGTTTGGTTTGGTTTGTTTGCTTAGTTTGGTCTGATTGGTTTGTTTGGTTTTGTAATTAGATTTTAAAAAAATTATGTTTTTGTTTTATTTATTTAGTTTTGTTTTGTAATTAGATTTAAGAAAATTTATTTTAACGAAATAAAATTAAATTAAATTAATTGAAAAGAAAAATTTAGAAATATTTTTTTCGAAAATTTGTTTCCAAAGCATCAAAATTTGTATAAATTCCATCTAAAGCATAAAAGTTTTAAAAAATACGAAAAAAATATCAATATCAATTGGACGTTTATATTTATAAATATTATATTTTTATCGTTAATTTTTCGTCGTTAACAGACGTTAAAATAATAATAATAATAAAAATCTGCTTTAAGAATATTACGTCTGTCGTCGAGCAGACTTTGAGCGGCCATAACTACTTGTTTTGAAATCGTTTTTCGTTAAATAATAAGTCGATTTGTATGTTTTCGACGAGAGTAACACAAATCGTGTACAAAAAAAAAATTTATCCGAAACAAGACGCATATGTTACAAGCAAAAATTTAAAATTTAAAACTTTAAAGTATCATAACTTTTGACTGAGAGATCCAAACAAGCTCCAGTTTGTGCCAAAATGACCATATCGAAAAGTACTACCGGATAAACGGTTTTATCATTTGACGGACTTCGAAAATTTTTAGAATAGTAAAAAACGATGTTTCGACCTCCAAATTTTATTTTCGGTCTTTTTTTTCGAATATTTAAAATTTACTGTAGCGAAATTAATTTATATTGGGTGTGGGGCCCACGGATTTAAAACGATGTTTCGACCTCCAAAAAAAATTAGGAAAATTTAAATTAGTTATTTTATGTCTACTATAAAAAAAATAATAAAACAAAATAAATAATCAAACTAAACCAACCAAAATCAACCAAAACAAAACAAACCAACCCAAACCAACCAATCGAACCGGTGGGCCCCCCACCCATTTTCAGCCAACATAGTTGGCGGAAATTGGGTGTGGGGCCCACGGGTTCGGTTGGGTGGTTTGGGTTGGTTTGTTTTGGTTGGTTTTGTTTTGGATTTAGTTTTTTTATTTAGTTTTTTTAGCCAACAATTTTAGCCAACATTTTTTTTTTATTTAGTTTAGTTTTGGATTTTTATTTTTTTTATTTAGTTTTGTTTTGAATTTTATCTATGGATTGATGTTGGTTCAGGAGTTGGTTCACGTGGAAGGGGATAATGTTTCTCGGTTTGATTTAAAGAGAAAGAGACAATAATTACTACTCAACAAAACTACTGAGAGACAAGAGTTGACAGGCTCTTGACAGAAAAAGAAGAAGAAAAGACTTGACAAAAAGAAGAAGAAGAGACGTGAGAAAAAAAGAAGAAGAGACGTGATGTCTCGTGGGGACATGTCTCGTGGGGGAGGAGAGAGAGGAGTACAACAGAGAAGAAGTTGGGGACATGTCTCGTGGGGTGGGAGCTATAAGAAGAGAAGGAGGAAGAAGAACAGAATGCAAGGAGGAAGAAGAAGAGAGTGCACTACGATCATTTACAGCATTCCTTGTGATCACGTAGCAGCAATTTGAGCAGCCTAAATTTTCTCTCATTTGTAAGCGGACACAACAGTCTTTGTGAGCACACACAATCCTTATTGTTGAAGGTCTTTATTCTATTCTTCTTCATTTATACTCTTATTTGTATATGCAATAATTTTATGTTAGTTTATATTTTTCAAATGCTAGGATACTAGTATTTATTTAATAAATTTAAGTTATGTAATGTGCAAAATGACGGGCAGCCAAAATATGTGTTTTGACAACAATAATTGTACAAATGGACAGCCAAAACGACGGACGTATTCCTGGAGGCCCTACTACGGATTTAATAATCCAGCAACGTGTGAAACATATATCTACTTTGGTATTTTATGGGAAGGTACAATAAAATATAATTGTGTAAATAAATATGAATAATATTTTGCTATTGTCTATTAATAACATCGTATATGTTTTTCATATATAGCAATACGATTATACTAATAATGAACGGTGCCGGGAGCATGCCTCGTGGCGTCACGATAACAGACTTGGGTATTAGAGGTTGATCGACCACCAGGTGGCACTGTTGAAAATATTTGGCTTTTATTATGTTGACAAGATACATTTTATGCAACACGATAGAGACTTAATCTTCAATTTAGTTGAGCGTTGGTGGCCCGGACGAAATACCTTTCAGCTACCATTCGGAGAGATGAGTATTATTCTAGCAGATGTGGCAAATATTTTAGGTTTATCTATTACGGGTGAACCTATAATATTTGATAAATCAATTTCCGCCGACACTATGATTACAAAGTACCTAGGTGTGGAGGCACCGCGTAATAAACGTAGTAAAAATCTTGTGACGTTTACGTGGCTCCGTCATAACTTTTTGCACCTAGATCGTATTGGTGATGAAGTTATCTCAGTTGATGAGGATCGGGTAAGTATGCTTTTTTTTGCAACTTATGTTATTATTTACGTAGTATATTTTTAATTGAATTTAACGCATATAATGTTTTTATCATTTGTTCAGGTCATTGCTTGCACCAGAGCCTACTTACTAGGTTTATTAAGCGGAATGTTATTTCCGGACTCATCCAATTTAATTGATTTACGTTTTTTTACCTTTTTTGGTAGACCTGACCGCACCTACGCGCCACGCTTGGGGAGCGTCAGTGTTGGCATATTTATATAGTTCTATGACAGATTTTGTACAATTTGAAGACATGAATGCAACGAAGGTAAATCTAAGTGGTTGTGCGACATTAATACAGGTATGAAAATATGTGCACTTATATCATATGAAAAGTTTTACTTAATTTTATTTACATTGAAAATATATGCACTTATATCATATGGTCATATTTTCTAGGTTTGGTCCTACGACCACTTTCACATTGGTAGGCCAGTCTCCCGCATTAATACCGACGTTGGTGTATTTCCGTCGGCTTTACGGTGGACTACGGATGCAGCAGATCCAGTACACTGTGAACATGCGGTTATCTCTTTATACCGGGTCGAATCTGATACACTGAAGTATAACGAGGTAAAATATCTGTATTATTATTTTATAAAGCCATTATAACCATTATCTTATAATTTTTTGTCATAAAATAGGTGACATACTGTCCGTACCGGCTTGAGCATAATCCTACTGAAATACAAACAACAGCCTATGACCTTAGTGTCTATATAGTAGTTTCCTGATATTCGACGGTGAAATCATGTATCATCCAGCTGATCGCGTTATGCGACAATTTTGGGTGAAACAAAAGATTCCCGATGAGCCACCATGTTTAAACCGTAGTAAATGGAGTGCAACTAAAAGAGCAAGCAAAATGATTCCACAGTGGAATTCTAGATTGGAGACACAGCCCGTGGTACAAACGTCTCAACTAATGGACTCTATAGATGAGGGTAAGTTATTTAAAAAGTAGAACAATTTTTTTTAAAATTATATGAAATCAAACGCTCATATTTGTTTAAATGGTGTAGCATTAGGTGATATAGCATATAGATCATGGTGGGGAGCTCCTCTTATCAGTAACCGATCCTACCAATATGAGGAGTTGCGATTCCAACATCGGGCCGTTGATGATGCAAGTTATCGTGAATGGTATCAACATGTAATTGAGAAGGTACATATTTATTGATAAAAAAGTTTATCTCCATAGTTTTTTATTATGAATTAATTGGATTCTACTTAATATTTTAGCTTCCAAATTTGAATATAGCATGTGAAAATCATCCAGTGAGAGACTCGTTAAGCACAGCTGTAAGATCATTTTTGGATGATGTGCAAGCATTTCCGACTCCACCCAACCCTCTGTTACATATTCCACCAGATTATCCTCAAGGCTTAGTTAGCCGACGACAACCATGTCGACATAGAAAGTATCCTAATATTTGGCATATGGATAGCCCGCCTCAACAAGATGACGAGGTCCCTCAGCAGGTTGAGCAGGACAGTTTCCAACAGGATGACCAGGGCACTTCCCAACAGGCTGACCAGGGCACTTCCCAGTGGTCTGGCCATGGTACTTCCCAGTGGGCGGGCCAAGGCACTTATCAGTGGATGGGCGAGGGGACGTCACAGGCACGTACCCCACAGATGGACCGAGAGGCGGACGAGGGGACTTCACAGCCTGGTGGTGACTTCGGCTCCTCGCTCGGTTCACCTTGGTACGGAGAACCTGTTTCAACGAGGGTCAGCATATCGAAACATGCTGGTGAAGGCGAGCTAGACTGACTATACCAATCAACACGTTGTTTTAATGAAGCATGCATATTTGTGGGTTTCTATCTTGCCTTAGTTCATTTACAAGTAAGCAGCATATAGAATTTACTGAAATGAACGTGCCACCGTTCGGTGGATTTTACCTGACCGTCTGAATTACCTGCACAATACTTACCTTGCCTTCCCTGCCATGAAGACACAAGTTAGTTTGCAACAGGTTTAAATATACACGATGATCACTGGCATGATTGCCATAGTGGACGTAGCCGAGGACAAGGATAGCTTGCTACGAGAGTACACGATTGCGCTGCAAGTTATCCTGTCCCAAACACGACGACTACACACGAGTTCCGCCAGGATCGGATCGGTGCCAGTGCCCTAGCGACCGTCCGCAGAACCAATACCTTGTGCACAAGTTGTCCATGATCGAACACGATTAACAGTCATGCATTTGAGGCAACACGAGTGCAAGAACACGAGTACACGACAAGCAGTATTGCATGATTTATTTAGCATAGCCTCCCTGAACAATTATGCATGTACAAGATGCGATCTATACTTAGCACAGTTATAGAACATTGCACGAACAAGCATACAGTAAGGTAACAGTTCACATGTTTGATTGACAAGCATAATAACCAAGTCTATTCTCTTTTATCTTGGTTTCTTTTATTATTACTTGGTATCGTTTGATCGGGGCAAAGGAGAATGCAGATTATTAGCTGTGAAGCTTGGAAGCAGGGCTAGCTAATCGGGTTGGTAGCCACTCACTTCGATGTTTGGAAGGGAGAAGGAAAGAGGCGCTTCACGACTCCGCTCGCAAGCCGCCTACTGCTCGTTCACCTGCACACGAACATCTCGATTAATAATTCTTTCTCTCTTTCCAATCTCGGAACAGAAGTGCAAGTCAATGAACGAAAACAATGAAAACCATCGAAACCGTTCAAGGAAAACAAGCAAATCCTAAAACCAACTCAAAGCACGAAAGTAACAAGCGACATCGAAAACCGAGGCAATAAAAGATAGCAGCGGAGAGGTCCCTCCTGACTCTGCCGCTAAGCCGATCCTTGGGGCACGGTCCACTGAATATGGGAATCGATTCCGAAGAAACAAATCCATAAAGAGGACGAGTTCTTAATTCAATCTATCCCGATCGAACGATACCGTCTTGTGTTTCTTAGCAGCGCTCTTCGCACCGGGAGAACGGGACGCTACATCCTACCCAACTAATTAGAATCCTACCCAACTAATTGGAAGTTTTGTCCCGAAACTTAGGAATAGGACCAACCGTTAGGGAGCATTTCGTTGGGGACGACGATCAGGAAGGTTTGGACAGGAATTAATGGCATGGCCTGATCGTCCACAAGCGAGGCATAACCCAAGTCTCAAGCGGCAGTCTCTTTTATCGTGTCCAAGCTTTTTGCAGAATTGACACTTATTGCTCCAATGCTTTACTTGCTGACCACCGTCGTTTCGTCGCTTTGCAGCATTGTTTTCTCCCTCGTTGCTATGGCGTTTGTGAGTGTAGGTATGCACAGTGCCGCTAGGAACGTGAGGATAATGTGGTTCGAGAGATAAGGCGTGATTCATGACTTCATGCATTGTACGATACTGATGAACGACTACGTGCGAATGGATGATAGGGCGTAGTCCACCTTCAAACCTTCTAGCTTGACTCGCTACATTAGGTAAATAGGCCCTAGCGAATTTTGAGAGTCGGTTGAACTCGGCGGAGTACTCTTTAATTGTCATGCTGCCTTGCCGCAGCTGCACGAACTCGTTCTCCATCTGACGTTGGACTGGAGGGGGTACAAACTCCTCTTCGAACGCGGCACAAAAAGTCGTCCACGAGATCGCCTCCTCTCCGTGATCAAATTGGAGAGATCGTCGATGCACGTCCCACCAATCGTGCGCATTGAGGCAGAGCTGTAGTTGCGCGCAGGCGACGCGCTTGTCTTCGGGGACCTCTAGCAGAACGAAGTGATCTTCAAGTTCGGCCAACCAATCTAGAGCTACGACTGGGTCCTCAGTCCCGTTGAATGGGGTGTTGCAGACTTTCTTGAAGTGGCCAAAGTCGAAGGCAGTCACGTCCCTCGTCCTTGGAATTTGCGGCGTCTCTACTTCAAGCACGGGCTGTTCCACCAGAGTCGCTGGCGTTGCCGCGGACTGGTTGGATGCCAAAGTCTGAACGATCTGCTGCAGGGTATCTACCTGCTTCTGTTGGACTGAGAATCGTGCTTCTATATTGTCTTGAAACTTTAGCTGACTCTCTTCCGTCCGCTTCTCGGCCCGTTCATAGCGAGCCTCGTCCCTTTGTTGGTTTGCCTCCAACATATGTAACATTCGTTGGACGGGATCGATGCTTGGCACGGCTCGCTGGCTCTCTGAACTTCCCGAAGTACCCGAACTACTTTCTTGTGTTTCGTTCGGTGGTTGCGCTGCAGATTGCGCTGGAGCCATTCCTTCAAAAGAAGGTAAATTACATTAGGATCATAATGTATTATGGACTTATTGCATGAACGTATCTCATTTTGGCCTAGCGAGTTCAAGAGTTCGCACAGGAATTTGATCGTTAAAGGAACTTTTCCAGCACGAAGTCTAAGGAACTTGAATCTGTGCTCTGATACCACTATGTCACGACCCGATTCCTTAGAATCGTTGGGGCGTCCCCCGAATCGTGATGCCGTGCGGGCCTGGGGTTGCGCCCGCACAAGGCTAAAGTAATTTGCATAGCAAGCACATATTCAGAGTACGCAGATAAATTGAAACACAGATTTGAAGCATGGAAAAGTTCTCTTTATTGATAATGAACATCTATTACAAACTCCTGAACGAGTCAGCTAATATGCCGAACGGCTTACAAAAGTGTTGACTCAAAATGAGATAGCAGTCCTGTACATTACATCCCTTTATAAACTCAAAATGATAAGGACCTCCAGGCTGGAGGATAGCTTTGCCACGGAGCTGCATTTGTGTATGAAGAGTTGCAAGCTCCTGACTTCAAAATGCTTCGAGGGCGCGGTGAAGATGCGCCAACAGCTGGACTCGATCGGGAAGACGACTTCGGCTCCTCGCTCGGTTCGCCTTGGTGCGGAGAACCTGTTTCAACGAGGGTCAGCATATCGAAACATGCTGGTGAAGGCGAGCTAGCCTGACTATACCAATCAACACGTTGTTTTAATGAAGCATGCATATTTGTGGGTTTCTATCTTGCCTTAGTTCATTTACAAGTAAGCAGCATATAGAATTTACTGAAATGAACGTGCCACCGTTCGGTGGATTTTACCTGACCGTCTGAATTACCTGCACAATACTTACCTTGCCTTCCCTGCCACGAAGACACAAGTTAGTTTGCAACAGGTTTAAATATACACGATGATCACTAGCATGATTGCCATAGTGGACGTAGCCGAGGACAAGGATAGCTTGCTACGAGAGTACACGATTGCGCTGCAAGTTATCCTGTCCCGAATACGACGACTACACACGAGTTCCGCCCGTATCGAATCGGTGCCAGTGCCCCAGCGACCGTCCGCAGAACCAATACCTTGTGCACAAGTTGTCCATGATCGAACACGATTAACAGTCATGCATTTGAGGCAACACGAGTGCAAGAACACGAGTACACGACAAGCAGTATTGTATAATTTATTTAGCATAGCCTCCCTGAACAATTATGCATGTACAAGATGTGATCTATACTTAGCACAGTTATAGAATATTGCACGAACAAGCATACAGTAAGGTAACAGTTCACATGTTTGATTGACAAGCATAATAACCAAGTCTATTCTCTTTTATCTTGGTTTCTTTTATTATTACTTGGTATCGTTTGATCGGGGCAAAGGAGAATGCAGATTATTAGCTGTGAAGCTTGGAAGCAGGGCTAGCTAATCGGGTTGGTAGCCACTCACTTCGATGTTTGGAAGGGAGAAGGAAAGAGGCGCTTCACGACTCCGCTCGCAAGCCGCCTACTGCTCGTTCACCTGCACACGAATAGCTCGATTAATACTTCTTCCTCTCTTTCCAATCTCGGAACAGAAGTACAAGTCAATGAACGAAAATAATGAAAACCATCGAAACCGTTCAAGGAAAACAAGCAAATCCCAAAACCAACTCAAAGCACGAAAGCAACAAGTGATATCGAAAACCGAGGCAATAAAAGATAGCAGCGGAGAGGTCCCTCCTGACTCTGCCGCTAAGCCGATCCTTGGGGCACGGTCCACTGAATATGGGAATCGATTCCGAAAAAACAAATCCATAACGAGGACGAGTTCTTAATTCAATCTATCCCGATCGAAAAATACCATCTTGTGTTTCTTAGCCGCGCTCTCCGCACCGGGAGAACGGGGCACTACAAATCAGTTGCAAGATTATCAGCTTTTTGCCAATTTTTGTCCTGAAGTGTTATGATTTTGGCTCGAATACCATCAAGTAGTGTTGTTATTGGTTTATCGCATAAGTTTTTAACCCAGTTATTGAAGCATTCATCAAGGTTCGACGTGTTAATATCTAATCTAGGACAAGAAGAATAAGCTGTTATCCAGTGTGATAAAATACGAGTTTCATCATTTACTCCCACAAGCTATTTATAAACATCGATATTTTCAGCCTTAATTGTTTCAAAGCAAATATTCGCATCTGTCTCATTATAACATCTTGCAAGGTAGTCTAATTTACGTTAAAAATAAGGCAGTCCACAACTAGTTTTAAATTTTATTTAAAATGTTGAATACAATAAAAATGAGGTAATTCCGAAAAAGTAGCACGCATGGTATTTATTAATCCTTTCTGTTTATCTGATATAAAAGAAATTGTATCCAACGTATTAAAACTACCTTCAAAAGATGTTTTCAAACCGTTTAAAAACCAAGTCCAAGAATCCATGTTTTCGCTCTCAGCAACAGCATAAGCAATTGGATATAATTAATAGTTAGGATCATGAGCACACGCAATAAATAAAATACCTTAAAATTTAGAGGAAAGAAATGTAGCATTAGTACTAATCACAGGTAAACATCCCCTTAAAAAGCCATCAATGCATGCCTTGAAGCAAATACAAATTCTTTGAAACTTATTATTTTCTGTAGTCTTATATAACATCTGCTACCTGGATTTGTCTCAATGATTGTAAAAGCATACTCTTCAAGACTACTATATGCATCAATATAACTATCATTTATTTCTGATAGAGTAATTTCTCTAGCTTTCCAAGCTTTACAATATTTAATATGTATTCGGTGTTCCCTATAGATATTATTTATAACATGCGATGGACTATACGACTGATTATCACGAATTTTATCAATAATCTTATTATTAACCCATATATTGTCTCTAATGGATGATTTTCTGTTATAAGTCCACATAAACAAGAATGTACATTTTCTAGCGTACTAATGACGAATGTTTTGCCGTTGCCAATGGCTTTAGCGTACACTCTCCAATTACCACTAGAAATATTACATTTATATACAATTCCACTGGCATTGTTTCTAGTAGTCCTACAACAAATTTTTTTTGCAATTGCTATATCACTAATAAAACTTCTAAATGCATGACGATTTATAAATTCTCTTCCAATGAATAAATTGTTTAAACTATCAACATTATCATCAAGTACAACATCTATATTTTCTATTAAATTATCACTATTTTCATCGTCAATATTACCATCATCTACTCTATGTTCTTCTTTAGTAAATGAAATAACTTGGTGAGAAGAACTAGGACCACTACTACTAATTCTTGGTGGTGGTGGTGGTGGTGGAGTCACAAAAATATTAATATATGTTGATTGTATATTAACTTCAAGAATAAATTTCCATGCCTCCTCACTAACTAAATTTATGCAATTAGATAGATAAATATGTACCAATAAAAATTCACAGTCAATAGAAAAATTTTCAAATATTAGATTACGTAAATTATCAAACGAAATATTTTGATCAATTAAAAGAACTTCAACTAAATCTCTTTCATAAGCTAACCCATTTAGTACACCACCAAGCGAGCATAGTATTGTTATACTTTGATCCATGGCAACAAGAAAATGGGCTTCAAAGATTGTATATTGAACTGAGCTTCTCCTATGTCGAAAGAAAAAAATTTCGTATGAAAAGAAATAAATTTTTTGATTGCAATGTTTGATATGCTGATATCAAACAAATACTACATTTATATAGGTAACTTCGAACCGATCGTTAGACGAACGTTGGATATGAACGTTGAAAAAATAAGAGTCGTTGAAAGAGCCGTTGTAAAATAGCCGTTGTACATAAACCAACTACTAAACCAACAATCCATAGACCCAACCCAATTTCAAACCGAAATCAAAACCAAATCATTCCCCGATATTTGTCTTTCTTCTTTACTTTGTCTTTTTTTTTCATATAAAAAAAAACTAAACCATTAAAATAAACAAAAAATTAGAGGACACAAATAAATACTAGTTTTTTTTCTTGTTTATTTACTTCTTTTTTTTCCTTATCAAACATTGCAATAGCCATTTTTTTCTTTAAGTAACATTTTTTTTACAATTTTCTAAATAAATCAAACCTTTTTTTAAATTTTTTTTCTAATTTTTCTTTACAATTAATTTATTTTAATTTTATTTCGTTAAAATATATTTTCTTAAATCTAATTACAAAAAAAACTAAATAAATAAAACTAAAATATAACTAATTAGAATAAACCAAGCAAACAAACCAATCAAACCAAACTAAATAAACCAAACAAAACCAATAAAATGAACCGTGGCCAATTTCAGCTAACACAGTTATCGGAAATTGGCCGTGGGGCCCACATTAAATTTTTTTATTTTTTTGCTGCGTACGTGTACAACAGTCGTGTTTTCCGCCAACGCTGTTGGCGGACTCTGACTTTTTTTAAAAATTTTGCAAACTTGTTTCGTTTGCATGAATTTAATATAAATTTATTTTGTTACAGTAAATTTTCTGTTTTAACATTTACGTGGAGTCGTGGACTGTTTATGACGATAAACTTCAGGAAAAATATGCACGATTCAAATTTATTTTTAAAATTTTAGTTCTTTCGTTGGAAAAATAAAATAAAATATTTACTGTAACAAAATTAAATTATATTAAATTAATACAAACGAAATAAGTTTATCTAAATAAAAAATAAAGACACAGTCCGTCAACTCAGTTGGCGGAGAACAGACCGCAGTCGACACATGGACAACAAAAGGCAAACATAGACCCCAACCTGAGTCCATTGCACAATTTTTGCCAACAGAGATAGCCGAAATTGTGCTTGCATAAAATTGACCAACCAAGTGGGGCCCGTTAGGGACCCGCGGGTTGGTTTGGTTTGGTTTGGTTTGATTTGGTTTGTTTTATGAGTTTTTTAATTAGTTATGTTTTGATTTTTTTTTTAGTTTTGTTATTTTTATTTAGTTTAGTTTTGAAAATTGGTTTAAGAAAATTTACTTTGACGAAATAAAATTTAAATAAATTAATTGTAAAGAAAAATTTAGAAAAAAAAAGAAACGGTTCGGTTCGATTTTTAAAACAATTGTAAAGAAGATGTATCAACCAACCAAGAGAATAAATGCATTGGCATAGATTTTTTTAGAAAATTTATAAGTTCATTGATGTAATTTTATTTCTATTACATAAATTTCTAATAAAACCTAGAAGTACAATATTTTTATTCTCTGCCTCTTGCCATCCTGTCATAATACCTACGAGGCCTTCGCCTAAGACCAAGTCTATTTCTTCTTGCTACTGTATCCTCGGGTCTCTTCCCTGACAATGGTGTCCATGGGTCAAATTCATCAGTCTCCTGTGTCTGCACCGGCGCTGTTGGAGTCACAAATAACTGAGTAGCTGTATCAAACTGTGGTGCATTAAATATATAAGTGGTCATCTGCATGTAATAATCCCAATAGTCACCACCAGACTGTGACGTCCCCTCGCCCGTCTCTCGGTCCATCTGTGGGGTACGTGCCTGTGACGTCCCCTCGCCCGCCCACTGATAAGTGCCCTGGCCAAGCCACTGAAAAGTTGTACGTTAAATTAAATTAAAATATATTATGTAAATAGTAACATAAGTTGCCAAAAAAATCATACTTATCCGATCCTCATCCACTGAGATAACTTGATCACCAATACGATCTAGGTGCAAAAAGTGGTGACGGAGCCACGTAAACGTCACAAGATTCTTACTAGGTTTATTACGCGGCGCCTCCACACCTACGTACTTCGTAATCATAGTGTCGGCAAAAATTGATTTATCAAATATTATAGGTTCACCCATAATAGGTAAACCTAAAATATTTGCCACATCTGCTAGAATAATACTCATCTCTCCGAATGGTATCTGGAAGATATTTCGTCCGGGCCATCAACGCTCAACTAAACTGAAGATTAAGTCTCTATCGTGTTGCATAAAATGTATCTTGTCAACATAATAAAAGCAAAATATTTTCAACAGTGCCACATGGTGGTCGCTCAACCTCCAATATATAAGTCTGCTATCGTGACGCCACGAGACATGCTCTCGGCACTGCTCATCATTAGTATAATCGTATTGCTATATATGAAAAACATAGACGATGTTATTAGCAGACATGTACAAAATATCATTCGTTTTGATTTACACAACTAAATTTTCTTGTACCTTTTTCTTGTACCTTCCCATAAAATACCAAACTAGATATATATTTCACACTTTGCTGGATTATTAAATCCGTAGTAGGCCCTCCAGGAATACGTCCGTCGTTTTTTCTGCCCATCTGTACAATTATGATAGTCAAAACACATATTTTGCCTGTCCGTCGTTTTGTATGTTACATAACTTAAATTCATAAAATAAACACTAGTATCATAACATTTAAAAAATAAAAACTAACATAAAATTATCAGAAAATTTACTGTAGCAAAATAAATTTATATTAAATTCATGCAAACGAAACAAGTTTACAAAATTTTAAAATACAGACAGAGTCCGCCAACAGTGTTGGCGGAAAACACAACAGACGTACACGTAGGCACGAAAAAAATTAAAAAAAAATTAAAGTGGACCCCACAAGCCAATTTTTGCCAGCACTGTTGGCTGAAATTGGGGGGAAGGCAATTTCAGCCAACTCTGTTAGCGAAAATTGGGTGTGGGGGCCCACAGGTTCGGTTGGGTTGGTTTGATTAGTTTGGTTGGTTTGCTTAGTTTGTTTTAATTAATTATGTTTTGGTTTTATTTATTTATTTAGTTTTGTTTTGTATTTAGATTTAAGAAAAAATATTTTAACGAAAACAATTAATTTAAATTTATTTAGTTTTAGTTTTATTTTTTGTTTTTTACTTGTTTTATTATTTTTTTGATAGTGGACATAAAATAATTAATTTAAATTTTTTCTTGTTCAATTTTTTCCTAATTTTTTTTGGGAGGTCGAAACATCGTTTTAATCCGTGGGCCCCCACATCCAATATAAATTAATTTTGCTACAGTAAATTTTAAATATTCGAAAATAAAATGACTTAAAGTAAAATTTGGAGGTCGAAACATCAATTTTTTGCGATTCTAAAAATTTTCAAAGTCCGTTAAACGTTGAAACGGTTTATCCCGTAGTACTTTTGGATACGGTCATTTTGGCACAAATTGGACCTTATTTCGATCTCTCAGTCAAAACTTATGATACTTTAAGGTTTTAAATCCGTGGGCCCCCACATCACATACTTTATTTTTCAAGTATATACATTCATCTAACTATATACAACTCTCGTTCTACTACAAAATATCAAGTATACATAGACAAGTCAAATCTGAATTTATCATAAGATCATGGCATATACCTCATTCCTAACTTGCATTTGTCATAAAACATGTGTGAAAACACTACTAAAACTATTGCACAACCCTAGCATGGCATCTTCTACATTCTAACATAGTGTTTATAAACAATAAAACTAGCTAGTATAAAACCTTGGCAAATTGCACTACTAGTTGCACAACATTTAATCATGTCTCAACCATACATTTATTTATATATAATACCCTAAACAAAACTTATATATTCTAAAATTTAGTGACAATTGGAGTAAAAATTATATTTTGCAAGTGGTTTCTTGGGTTTTAGATCATGGCAAAGTGAATTGGACAACAAGTGCATAAATAACATTCAAGTCTAGACATAAGAAGTAATAAGTGTTCTTGGTGTAATATCATAAAAATATGAATAAAAATTTGGTAAAAATTAATAAGAATGTGAATTACATGTAGAGAGGGTTGAGTAGGCAGAGTTTGAGATCTTACCAAAGTGAAATGGGAAGACAAAAGAGGACTGTGCACGACTTGCACAAATCTGTCCAGATTTGGACACTTCGGCTAGTAGCTGCTGTCCGGGGCTTCAAACATTTTTCCAAGTGCTTTAAGGATTAGACAGATTATAGAAGAGTTATAGGATGAAGATATTGTGGTTGTTAAAGGGGTTTTGGTGCTGGAAGTGGTGGCAACAAGGTGTTGAAGTAGTGCTATTGCTGGCGGGTTCAACAGGGTGTCTTCGATTTGTAGGGGGTATTTATGGGAGGGGTATGGGATAATTTATGTGCTGAGTTATAAAAGAAACTTGTTAAGGAGAGGTAGTGGAAGGATATTTTGGTACTGTGGTGGTATTTTGGAGGCTATGGAGGTGGTGGAGTGGCCTGAGAAGAGGATACACTGAATTCAGATTCAGCCTGGACACCTCTGAGGGAGGGCTATTTTGAGGAACTTAGAGTGAGTTTTGATGGAATATTTGTTAGGAAAAAGTGATAAGAACAGGGAGAGGAAGAAACATAGAAAATTTTAGGGAAAGATACTTACCATGGAGGGAGATAGGGCCGGATTGATGGGGGTATTGCTGAATTCGGATTCAGCCTGGGTAGGGTTGGATAGATGGAGGTGTGGAGGAAGATGAAGAAGGAATTTGGAGATGGTTTATGAAAAAAAATATAAGAAAGAGAGTTAGAAAGAAGTTTTATTTAGGTGGTTTGAATGGGGGAGGTGAAGAGAGGGGGTTTATGTCTTTGATGATGAGGAGTTACCAATGGGGTAAGAAAATGTCACAAGTTGTAACCCGTTCCCTTTCATATTCCACCCTAATGATTTAATAAACCCATGAATGTCCAAAACTAAAATAATGTTTAATATGGATGTTAAAACCTAGCTTAGTCAACCTAGGTTATGTCCAACTACTTCTAGTTGGGTCAGGTTCGGGTCGTTGCGATTTAGTTTGACTAGGTTGGTCCGATTGACTAGGAAATGGGTCATTTGTGACTATTGAGGGTAGGTAGAACATAGAGGTTCAATAGAGTGAGATACATGTATCATGTGTGTCTTAGACCCAGTTTAGATCATGATCATGCATTAGGTGAAATGAATTGGTCAAAATTGGGTCTCCAATTTAAATTGGAATGGTCAACGGTTGCACTGTAGGTGCTAGAAATTGAGTTTTTGACCCGAATATTTTACATTAAAAATAGAGCACAAGAAGATGTGTTTGAGTGGGATATGATAATCATAAGATAAAGTGGGCTCCTCTAGATCATGCATATAAAATTTGTTTGGGGATAATGGCTAATGTTGTGCTCCTAAAAAGTAAAACTGCAAAAAATATTTTTAAATGATACTTTTGTTTACTTAATCCTAATTAATAATAAAAAATAATTTTAAATATTATATAAATTAAAATAACTAAATCTCTGGGTGAAGGGGTTTACACATAGTCTAATATTGTCATCCACTAATAAGGATTTAAACAATATCCATGGGGGCCAGCCTTCACTCCCCATATAAAGATTGAGGGTGGCTAGTTAAGCACGGCCTCGAGATTCCGTCCCTCCCAATGCTCTACATATTTTAGTTGCCTAGTTAAACCTACGGTTAGCTAGAATCACATGACGTGGTCACATGTTACCCTCCTTATATGTCGTACCGTGGTAGGAGCACACTAGATACGAATCCATTTTGTCACTTGGCAGTTCAATTTGGATATACCCGAGCGTGATGCAACAATCAACAAATCCTGGCAACGCTTGGTTATTGATCAACTAATATGTCCATGCTAGAGGAATTTTATTACATCACTCTAGAAGCATAAAAAAATTATGCAGACCGCATGCATGCGGCCTAAACAAATAAGCCGCAGAGAAGCCACATGCGGCCTGAACAATCAAGCCACAGAGAAGCCACATGTGGCCTAAACAATCAAGTCGCAGAGAAGCCATATTCGGCCTGATCAACCAAGTCGGAGAGAAGCCGCATAGTATACTATATGCAGCCTTAACGACCACAAAGCAGGGAGGCCGCATAAGGACCCCCTGACGCAGATTTTGGTATTTGTCAGAAGCTCTGACACATCACTCATCACTCTGAGATGCTTCGAGACTCGTGAAGACGATGACTCAAAAAAAGACAATAAGACACATCAGTGCATTAATTGCTTCGACAAACGTGCCATGCCATGGGTTCCCTCGTATGGGGCTACGCCCTATGCAGCCTAGCCAACATGCGACAACAGTGTCCATCCGACCAAGGCCAAACAAGAGCATATATGCGGCTCCAAAACCCATGCAGCCTCGCCAACATGCGGCCAGATTGTCCATTCGACCAAGGCCCAAACGGAAGCACGCATGCGGCTACAAGACCCATATGGCCTCGCCATCATGCGGCCAAGATGCTAAGCGGCCTCCAGCTCACAAGATCTTCCCGTTACAACTGCAGAGATATTCGTACAGTTGGTGCTGACTACATATCCAGCTGACCAAGTCATCCACACAACGGGTTGAAAAGAACCATGAGATCTCTTCAACAACATATCTCAACCAAGACCACGTGGCAATATGTCCATCGCATGTTGTGATAGTTAAAATCATATTCTAATGAAGGAGCCTTATACGGCCACCAACAGAGGCATATGCGGCACCCATAGTCCATCAGCACGATGGCTATAAATAGGAGCAACTTGAACGTTCTAAGGGCGGACTTTTTTCTTTGGCTTCAGAGAAAAAGCATACCCCCCGGCCAATACACAGAGAGAGCATACCAAGATGAGAAAAGGGAGAATGTAAGCTTTCTCACCCCGCATCGGATCATCCATAAAGTAAATGAGATGCCATAGCACTCATTGTCTATCGCCACACCCAGAATCAAAAATATTGTACTTAGATTGTCCGTCCAGGACCTCTTTATACTTTCTTCCTTTTATTGATTAAATCAAACTCTTTTTAGAACTTTTGAATTTAATGTCGAACAAGATAGCGACTCTGCAGGGGATGTCTTTCTTCTCTGATGAGAAATTTATAGTGCAATCTGACGCCCCCAGCTCGGGTCCACTCAAAGGATGCTGGTGGTCTGCTTCGAGTAGCAGGATTTCAAGGACATGCTCTCCGGGGATATCGCGAGTCCTTCTCCAAGGCAAGCAAATCCCAAGAAGACCCACATGACGTGGGTAGAAAACTCTACCGTGCCTCTCCCAACTGCGGAGCAGGCGCTCCCCATCTCTCTCTCTGCCGCAGGGACTGCACATCATGCTTCCACTGCTTATACGACAGCCTCTTCCAACCAGAAGGGTGCTCAAAACTTGAAGACCCGTATGACGTGGGTAGCAAAGGCCACTACGCCTCACCCAACTGCGGAGCTTGCGCTTCTCCCCTCTCTCTCTGTTGCTGAAGGTGCTCGCCAGGCGTCCGCTCAGGCTGTCCATGCGGCATCCTCACCTGACGCAAAAAATGTACAACGTCCAAACTCTGTCAGAGAAAAATACTACGATGCTAGACGTTCGGACGCAGATGCAAATTTTTTGCGGCCAAAGAGGAGGCCGCATAAGACTCACTATGGGGTATCGGTAGACGGTCGCAGGCAGATGGCCGCATACGACTTTGGTAGCAGCCGAAACTCTATTTTCGACCGAATCTCATGCAGCGCTGATCCTATGCGCCATGCTGAGAATGATAAAAATCCAAACTTGGACTCTTCGTACTGTGCCTCTGGGTGCCATGTCGAAGAAGTTCGGGGAAGCACGAGATCACCATGCTCAAGCAACTTTCCATTCGGCTGATAATCGGAGGGCACCGCTAACTCCCGATAGAAAGCTGTATAAGACCGACCCGTGCGTCCAGCCTTCAGCAAAAATAGACAGGGTCCGTCTCAAAAGTCTTCCAATGATGATCTGGAAAAAGTTTATGTATGAACCCAAGATCAAGGAGCAAAAAAAAACCTACGCACCCGTGCACTCAGTCTATCCGTGCTCACGAAAAGGGTGCAAAGGTGAGTCAGCCCTCGCCTGACTTGCACATTATGATCAATCACAAGCGCAAGGCGAGGGAGGCAGATACGACATATGAAGCATCCTCCCCAGGATATCACTGTGCCAAAATCATCAACTGTTGTTGCAACAAAGTGGCTGTACCTACAGGCAGGCAGTCGGTATTCTAATGACTGTACCAGACGGCACCTATTCGGCAATAATCCAAGGATCAGGTGCAAACATCCGAGGAGAATGAGATACCATTATCCTCATGTTACTCTACTCAGAAGGACCCTTCCATCGTGCGGTGAAGAAAGCCCAGCACCTCCAGTCCGTTAATCTCAACCAGCACATTTAGAAGGCGATTAATAGGAGGATTAGCAGCGGGACCTGCGGAAGGGGTTTTTCAGGGCACCTGCTCGAAGAAGAAGCTATCAGCTGTCGGAGGTAGCTCTGCCTCAGAACCCCTAGGGGTTACACAAGCTGGGGGTAGTAATCCCCCGAACCTATACGGTGATCCAGTGTTCCGAGGAGATAAGGATTCGCATGGAACAGATGTTGAAGCCCCTGGGGGTAGCCACCCTCGGAAAGAAGACGACACCTCCTCCGCTGGGGGTAGTAGTCCCTCTGAGTTTGAACATGGCACGAAACTGCCAACATTCCTTGACGAATATTTATTACAAGAATCTAAAGTAAAAAGTCCTACGTCTTCTGTCCCGTCCTTCTCTCTTCATGTAAGAATGACATACATGGCAGGGGATGATCATGAAGGCCCTAGTGTCGGCAGTGCCTCGAGGACCTCAAGGCTCTGATGCAGAACAAGAGCGAATCAATGCAAGCCTTGACCAAAGCTGTGCTAGACATCAAGGCAAGCGTAGCCTCCCAGCCACCAAGGGACTCCGGACAAGCAAGCTTGGACCCGGGGACCAACGCAAATTCTGACACAGCCGCTCCACCCATAGGCGGAAATCACCCTTTGCCCGGTTCGTCTGTCCCTTCCACGAGAGACGAAGCCAAAGACGCAGCTCGCCTAGATTTTATTGGCAGCCGGGATTCACTGTGCGATCTCGGAAAATGACAACCGTACTCCCGCGAGTGAAGGGATGTTCCGTACCCGCCAAAGTACAAGCCCTTCAACCTGAACCCATTCGACGAAAAGACTTTCTCCCGTTAATACATGAGCTATTTCGAGACTACAACGGGGCACCTACCTCATAGTGACACACTCCTCACCAGTCTCTTTGTGGGGATATTGTCCGGGGTCGCATTCGACTGGTTTTGCAGCCTACAAGACAACTGCATCTTGTCGTTTGACGACTTCAAGAGTCTTTTCCTCAAAAGATTCTATGACGGAGGAAGCGACATGACGATGTCTTTCCTGACGCTTCCCAGCGCCATCACACGTCATCGCCAACTTTTCAGTTGGGATTACACTCCGGTAAGATGGAAGAGGAAGATTATTGGACTCCCGAATAAGTATGGATGTCACCTAAGGGAAACGATAACTCATCCTAAATTATATCGAGCGTTTCCGCCAAGCAGCACTGAGGTTGCCTCCAGGAAATCCTGTATCCACACTCATGGACATGTGCCGCAGGAACCTACTTTCGGCAGTCAGCCTTTGGATGGCGGCAGTCAATTCAGAGACTGGAAATCGTTCATTATCAACGCAGTCAGTGCAGAAAATAAGATTAAAGACGTCTGGCTCCTGGGAATACACATCCATATCGCAGATAACAGGAGGAAACATCCCGACAATAATAACAGCGACAACATCAGCCGCGAGGGAAAAGGGAAGCATTCCCTGGTGGCCAACTTAACCAAGAAACCCGAGCAAAATCTGGCTGAGGTTCCAAAGCCCCAGGAGGCTTACTCATTAAAAGATGAAAACGTCATGCCCATCTTCGATGTGTTGAAGAAGGGTGGCAAGCTTTGGCTTCCCAGCGTCAAGCGCCCTGTAGAGGCAGCCGAGATAAACAATCCAAAATACTGCCACTATCATCGCTACGTCCACCATGCAACGAAGGACTGCTATACCCTCAAATGGTACATCCAGCGCCTGCTTGACACCAAGGCCCTTACCTTGGACATCGAAGACAAGATATTTGCCGCCAACATGGTGTCCCTACAGATCGATAACTTTCCTGCGACGGAAGCCCTAGACGAAGTCATACCGATCCCGAGGGCAATAATGGAGGTATTCAATCTTCCACCAGCTCACAACCAAGAAGCCGGGATGATACCTCTTACTACACCTTGGGGCGAGATCATCTGTGTTCACCTCGATCTTGCCCCAGACTTGATGCAGCAAGCAGCGTCTTTCGCCATCCAGTCTAAAATACGAAAAATCAAGTCTTGCCACATGGTTTCTCCCACCGCTGAGGAGGCCTGGGTAGGGGCAACCAGGTCCGACCTTGCCTACCAGCGAGATTATGAAGCTCCCGATGTCAATGCACCTCCAACTACTGCACCTGTTGTGTCTGATCCGGTTCCATCTCAACCCCCACCAGCGGACAAGTCCAAACAAAAAGAGGGATGCTTCAACAAGCCGTTGCATAAATAAATGGCTCAGGGGCTAGAAAATCCCTACAACTTTGACGTCTTGGCTCAACTCGCCAATACCCCGGCAAATTTGTCACTATTTGAACTTCTCTGACTATCTAGAGACACCTGGAATACTCTGAGTGAGGTATTATAAAATGTCGATGCCTACTTGGCGTAAGTCAAGCCGTCAGCAGATGATCTTGTCGCATCCCCCACTACAACAATATGACGGAAGCGGTGCCCAACATCACATTTTTGTAACATGACATGCTGCTAAAAAACAACCGACATGATCGTCCCTTGTACTACACAAGGTAAATTGGTTCCATCAAGGTGGATCAGATGTACATCGATCCCGGTTAGTCAATCAACATCATCCCACTGAGTCTGCTTCAGACCTTGGCCATTCTGATGCATCGTCTGGCAGCCACCAATACTGTTATCATTGGTATCAACGCAGGAAGGAGCTACCCTTTGGATAAGATCCGCCTAAAATATCAAATTGGCGACTTGAAAACCGAGGTCACTTGCTACGTCATAGCCGTTGACGTATCCTACAACGTCCTTCTGGGACGGCCATGGATACACGAATACATGATCGTACCATCAACCCTACACTAATGTCTAAAGTACGTGGACGATCATGGCACGGTCAAGACGGAGTTCGCAGATGTCGATCCTTTCAAGGGGATCGATGCCTACTACTCTGATGCACTCTTATACAAGCAAGTCTACCAAGATGAAGATGGCAATGATGCTGGCGATGAGGTAGAGGCTGGGACAACATCAAATGAAGCTTTGGGACTACATCTAAAGGTGTGCGCTCCTGACACAATATCTTCCATCATCGTAAAACTGCACAAGAAGGCACCCGACCCCCTGGTCGTTCATCTTCATAGGCCAAGCCGATCACCAAAGAAAGATCTGGCGTCATCTACCATGACCGAACCTCTGGTTGTTCGCCTTCATAGGCCAAACCGATCACTAAAAGAAAATTTGGCACTATCCACTACACCCGAACTGCTGGTCGTTCACCTTCATAGGCTGAGTCGACCACAGAAGGATGCTCCGTTACCTCTTATCGCGTCTGAGCCTCTGATAGTAAAGTTGTGCAGAAAATATCCAAAGTCGCCGCTCGCACTGGGGTTAGATCACGGGAAGGACGAGCTAGAGGATTACGTAGTTGCTCACGCAGACGTCCCAAGGGTTATATTGGACTTTACACATTTCTTGGAGGCCAAGGAAGGAGGTCGGCCACTTCTAGAGAGGGGAGACTCTCCCTCCTCTTGCCATTTTATTGCAATTAGATCCATAATTGTTCTTTCCCAAATTTTCTTCTTCTCTCCACCAAATCCTTACCAAATCCCTTCCAATTTCTTTCCTATTTCACCATTAGAGGCTCTAGAAAGAAGGAGGAGATAAGGATGTCGAAGGAGAAGGAGATTGCACAAGTTGAGGGCCATTGCTTCTAATTGAAGACTTTCATTGGAAATCCATCTCCCAATAGGTATAATTCAGAATTTTCCCTTCTAATTATACTCTAAATCTGTAGTTTAATCATTAGGAACCCACATATGTACTAGGGCTACCTATAGGAAGAAGAATTGACTACTAGAGACTCCTATTGTGAATGTTATGATGTGTTTTATTTCCAATTTGGAGAAAATTCGAGATTGGTGCACCATGTGTTTGTCAATAGGTCAATTAGACCAAATTGATATTTGTTTGATTGTGTGAGACTAGTTTTGTGTCCATAATTGGATACGTGTAGGCCGTATCATGTCAATTTGGTGATACAGGTTGATTTGAGGATTTTTCTTTGACATGGGTGATACACAAGTCATATTTTGTCATGAGCACGTAGATGCATAGCTAGCACTTTATATTGCTTATAATTATGATTCTAGACTTGCTCATATCATTTGTGGAGAGTTGGGTAAGGTTTGGATTGAGTATCAAGGGCGTATCGCAAGCGTATCATAGATCTATTATGATATGGGGGTGATGCACTCCTTGTGTTTGTATAATTTCTTGTGAGTATATTGATATCCTAATTAGAGTTATTTTCTTGTTTAATTAGTATATATATATATATGTGTGTGTGTGTGTGTGTGTGTGTTCATTTTGTGTCAATATGTATATAATAAATGATGAGATTTGTATGTATATATGGTGATATATGTACTAGTGTTAGTATCCTTATTGGTATCAGTCATCATTATAGGAGAGGGGACTGTCATACACTTGTGAGTGTTTGCGTTGATTGTCGGGCAAGGGGAAAACTTTTGTGGCATACTGCTACTTGTAGCAACCATAGGAGGTTGAGCAGTCGGGCAAAACGGTGGGGAGCAGTGTGTCGTCTGTCCCTAATGGACAACCGGGTTTGTAACGCCCCAGTCCCAAAATACATAGGACCAGGACACGTAAGCATGCCAGCCGCATGGATATGGCAACTCCAATATATGGAAACCATACCCATACGTACGCTGTAATATGAATATCAATCCACAAGTGGTATAAATCTATAATAAGTCACGGGGTATAATCTAAATCTCATCCACAAAAATCGATATAAATAAATAACCAGTATCTATGAAACTAGATATCAATATAAGGATCTAAGGATGATAGTTGGATGGAAACAAATCCACTACCAACTCGAATGGAAAGGTACAACACAATAAACACAATATAAGAATACCAGTTAACGACCACGGGGCTCGAAGAGAAGACATCCTCGAAACACATATAACCATCCAAATCTGCACTCCTGCAAATACTCAAGAACAGATACACCTGGAAAGGGACCAGGTCCTCAGAGGGACGTAACATGATACATAGAAGCAAGCCAATTTGAATACAGTAAACATGCATAATGTTTAAAAATATATAAGTACGCTGTACAAGATAATCTCTATGAATGCAAATGAGGACAACTTTTCGACGTATGGGCAAGGGTAGGCTACTCGATCTAAATCTCACAACTCACACACACGTCAGTGGACACCATCAGCCGACATACCGCGGGGGTAGCGACCCTCGTGACTCCATCAATCGATATACCGCGGGGGTAGCGACCATCGGACACGACCACCATAGTGCGTGCTCGTTACTACGGTTTACCAGAGTGGTTAAAGCCCATACGCCTACTGATTGCCCTCTATGATACTAAGTGTCAAGTGTGTGTCAACATATCTAATATATAGTATTGACTGAAAGAAACTACACAGGCAATGAATATACAAAAATGTAATGAATATACAAAAATATAATAAGCATGTAAAATACTGTAAATAATTTGACAAGGTATCTTGCCTGGTAAGAAAATTGCAAGGTGTACTGTCCAGAAGTCAAACACACATGATCAAAAGCTATGGCCGCAGAACAAATGTCTCCGGATGCTGAAATAGATATCACCAACGTTCCCAGAATAAGCAAAATAGCTAGAAAGCACTTCCCATTCGTCCAATTTGGACACAGGGGCAAAATAGTAATTTCGGGTCAAAGCGGGGTCCACATGTGGCCCACTTTGCACCGAAAAGCGTGCCTAGGATAACAGTCTCTAAATGGGACAAATTATAGGTCAAACAAACTTTAAATGTCAATACGAACCCAACGGTATGTCCAAATATGGATTCCGATGAGCCGAACACAATTTCGTCCCAAAAGTCAACCGTGGGACCCGCCAATCGGCGACTTGGTCAACTGTCTCAGAATTGCGTGAAAATTGGGTCACAGGACCAGTGCGTTACTATGAGTCCAGTGGCGCAAGTTTCGTCGCAATCTGACGAGCGTGTACAAAATGCGCGTGACTTTCGCAAAAGTTGCGACACGGGGTGTGTCCGTAGATACGGGCTGATTCCGGCGCGCACACGCGTCCGAATCAGTTTTCGCAAATTTTTATGTGTCCGGTTATGTTGCGCGCACCGTTCGGTACACTTGGTACACGACGGGGCGGTCCCGTTTGGCGGGACGCGCTCCGTTTCACAACTTTTGGAAATCTGAAAAAGTATGTTCGTGGAGTTTTCCAATGAATTTAATTTTCTCTACAGCAGTTAATAATCTAGGGTTATTGAACAGAAATTAAATTAGGTCAAGTGGTCTACGCATACCAAAAAGAATCATCGAATTCGGATATCTGTGGTGGGAGATACGAACTCAAAAATATGGGTGATCAAAAGCTATGGCCGCAGAACAAATGTCTCCGGATGGTGAAATAGATATCACCAACATTCCCAGAATAAGCAAAATAGCTAGAAAGCACTTCCCTTTCGTCCAATTTGGACACAGGGACAAAATGGTAATTTCGGGTCAAAGCGGGGTCCACATGTGGCCCACTTTGCACCGAAAAGCATGCCCAGGATAACAGTCTCTAAATGGGACAAATTATAGGTCAAACAAACTCTAGATGTCAATATAAACCCAACGGAATGTCCAAATGTGGATTCCGATGAGCCGAACACAATTTCGTCCAAAAAGTCAACCGTGGGACCCGCCAATCGGTGACTTGGTCAACTGTCTCAGAATTGCGTGAAAATTGGGTCACAGGACCAGCGCGTTACCACGAGTCCAGTGGCGCAAGTTTCGTCGCAATCTGACGAGCGTGTACAAAATGCGCGTAACTTTCGCAAAAGTTTCGACACGAGGTGTGTCCGTGGATATGGGCTGATTCCGGCGCGCACACGCGTCCGAATTAGTTTCCACAAATTTTTACGTGTCCGGTTATATTGCGCGCACCGTTCGGTACACTTGGTACACGACGGGGCGGTTTCGTTTGGCTGGGCGCGCTCTATTTCACAACTTTTAGAAATCTGAAAAAGTGTGTTCGCGGGGTTTTCCAATGAATTTAATTTTGTCTACAACAGTTAATAATATAGGGTTATTTAACAGAAATTAAACTAGGTCAAGTGGTCTACGCATACCAAAAAGAATCATCGAATTCGGATCTCTGTGGTGGGAGATACGAACTCAGAAACATGGGTGATCACCGCAGTTTTTTCTGCGATCCCAGAATTTGGTCTATTTCCGCCAACTTTGGCGCTATTTTCGCCTATAGTCATGCGTTGTTCGAGGTCTACTATCACACAGATATGGAAGCGGGTTAAGGGGTGAGCATATCGGTGAAGACGGGGTGACGTTTGGTTGAGCGAGGCGACGAAAAATAACTCTGGAACACAGGTACCTCGCTGCGGAAATCTGCAGTGCGCGGGGTGCGCGGGATCGCGGTCGTCGGGATTTGTTTGGACGGTCTGGCGGAGTTCTCCGGCTGCGGTGGCGGCGCTCTCTAGGTCTAGTTGGGAAGAGGAAGGATCTGGATGATCTAGGATTAGGGTTTGTGATGAAATAATGATGAAGAGATGGTATTATATATAACAAAAGGGAGAGAGGGAATTATTCTAACGCGGGGGGGGGGGGGGGGGTGAATTAGAATTTGCTGCTGCTTGTTATGAGCAAAAGTGCGGCTCACATGCATAGGCTTAAGTCTAATGGTTGTAATAGTAATGGTTTATTATTATTATTATTATTATTTTTCTTTTTTTCTTTTTTTCTTTTTCTAATCTTTTTCTTTTCTTTTATTCTTTTATATTTTTCTTTAAAATATATATGTATATGTATCCTTATTGGTACCAGTCATCATTATAGGAGAGGGGACTGTCATATACTTGTGAGTGTTTGCGTTGATTGTCGGGCAAGGGAAAAACTTTTTTGGCATACTGCTACTTGTAGCAACCATAGGAGGTTGAGCAGTCGGGCAAAACGATGGGGAGTAGTGTGTCGTCTGTCCCTAATGGACAACCGGGTTTGTGATTGTCCCTATGGACAGTCGGATTGTTGGCAGCAAGGTAGGTCTAATAGGAAGTCAGAGCACACAACAACAACTGTGGTTGCCTAAACCTTGGCTCGAAAGCAAGCATCAGTTAGGGAGAGGATCCTTGTACAGTGCACAGGAGTAGGAGAGCAATAGCAGGCCAGGGAATGGCTTTGATGTGTGATGTTAAGTGACAGTTAGTATTAGTTAGTATATAGTATATAGTATATTGATGTTAGTTAAGATGTTAGTTATTAGGTATTAGTTATCTAATAGAGTATTGATATGTATTAGAGGTATCAGTTGTTAGTTGGTTAACAGTTAGCATTGTAGATCAGTTAGTATTATAAGGTTAGTTGAGATTAGTAGTTGATATGGATAACAGTTAGTTGGTTAGATATTAGTTAGCTAATATTATAAGTTAGTATATGTGTTAAAGTATTGGATAATATTAAGATTGATACTAGCAACTAGTTACCTTGAGATATATCAAGGTAATGCTAAGGTATTGGTCATATCCTTAGGTGTTGGTAGTGGGTATCAAGATGGTAGATAGATATTGATACTGAGTTGGCTCAAAGCCAAAGTATCCATATAGTGTTAGAATTAGCTATAGGGATACTTGTATATTTTTATATATAGTATTTTGAGTAACTTCCGATACTGCTTAGCTAAGATACTATAGCATCATAATATAGCTAGTATAGCCTAGATACATAATGTATGGACCCAATAACATGGATCTAGACTCATACAACCCATAAACATCTAGTTTGACCAAGTTTGACTACTTTGACCTAGAGTTGACCTAGTTGACTGTTTTGACTTAGAAATGACTTTAAGACATATAATTTGACTAGTTTAACTTGTTATCATTCCAAAATCTTGTATTGATATAATATTCCATATTTAGGTCTTCGAGGCACCATTTCGGACATCTTCGATATTGTTCACCGAATTTTAGGCATGTACATTCTTTGATAGTTTCTCATTTATGATATCCTTTATGTTTCTTGTATTTAGTGTAGATATCATTTATTTTCTGACACTTGATTACACGAATTGGTATTCTTTGATCCGGTCATGAGATATTATTTCTGGTAGCTCCTGGCATATTTTTGTGCGAGACATTGTTCTTGTACATGTATGGACACTGATTCATGAGAAGATTAGCTCCCTTCTCATGGAATCCCGTATCATAGCGTGTCATGGATTGGATTCACTATATCGGTTGGGTGCGGGAAGTATTTAGTGTAGATATGTGATCATACCCCCGCAGTTCTTATTTTTTTTGAATATTATTACTCATACACCGCACGTATGATTAATCAGACCCGTGGTTCTTGAGCAGTACCCAAGCCGATTACATGTTGTCACTAATACTCACTCACTTAGATAGTTGTATTTCTTGATTCTATATATGATGTTCATATCTCTTGTACGTATTTCTCGTATTTTCTTATTCCTGTATATTTCGACCATGCTCTATTCATCTTGTATATGCTCTCTATTTACTGTTATATAGTTTTTATCATTTATTGGAATTACTGCTAGAGGTGTACTTTGCTCTAATCCGGACTGGATATATTTTTTTCAGATGACACTGAGGAGTGGTATCCCACTCACTACGGGCCTCATGACGTAGTTGGCTTAGAGCTAGAGACTATGGCTCAGGATGGACTCATCCATGGTGAGACAGACGATACTTTACTAGTAGCTTAGCAGATAGGCTTTTATTGTACTGGATTTGTCTCCATCTTTGACAATTAGTACTTTATTATATTTGAGACTCATTGGATATTATATTTTGTCTTGTGAGTTGTATTTTGACTCATCATTTCTTTATACCATATTCGTGCATTATTCTATCTTATAGTTCTGTGATTGAGTATTCATAATTCATTGGTGGCATTATTTACCTTGATAATCATTATTTTTAGATAGTATAGTTTACCCAAGCAGCGTTGTACCATCGATGTTGTGGCATAGAATTGACGTACCCATGTACTCGTCCTCCTACACTGGGTGCGGATCGTGACAACAGCTACCAAAATATTGTATCGTCGCTCCTACGACGACCATCTGTTATGATGCCTATCGAATACAGATATGAAGCAGGCCCTACGCGAAGCTCACGACAGCGTCTGCGGTGCACACTAACCCGACCCAAAGCTACAGGACCGTCTTCGAAGAATGGGTTATTACTGGTCGATGATGGTAGCAGAGGCGATTGAGTATGCGAGAAAATGCCAGACGTGCCAAATCCATGCAGACTTTATCTACCAGTCCTCAGAATTCCTGCACCCAACGTTCGCATCTTGGACATTTGAAATGTGTGGGGGATGGACATTATCGGACCAATCAATCCACCTTCTTCTAAAGGGCATTGGTTCATCCTGGCTATAACCGATTACTTCTCCAAATGGGCAGAAGTTGTTCCACTCGCTGAAGTAAAAAATATCGAACGTGATTAGCTTCGTCAAGCATCACGTCATATACCGCTTCAGCTTACCACAAAGGATCGTCTATGACAACGGTCCAAAGTTCCCAAGTCACGTATTCTACCAGTTTTGCTGCAAAAACTGGATTCAGAATGTAGTGTCAACCGCCTATAACCCGGCAGCAAATGGTCTGGCGGAAGCTTTCAACAAGACCATCATAAAGCTACCCAAAAAGTTTGTATCTTCCAGTAAACGCGACTGGAATAAGGATCTGGGTGAATATCTCTTGGCCTACCGCGTAACGGTCCGGACAACTACTGGCAACACGCATTTCTCTCTGGTGTACGAAAGTGGAGTTGTCCTCCCGCTCGAGATCCAAATCCCTTCACTCTGAGTATCACTCTCCAATCAATTAACCGTCGATAAAAATCACCGCCGACGGCTACAAGGGTTAGAAGCACTCAACGAGAAACGTCTCTTATATCAGTAACACATTGAGATATACCAAGCGCGTCTCTCGGTAGCTTTTAACAAACGGGTCAAGGAGAGAATCTTCCAGGTGGGAGACCTCGTCCTGACCATGAGAATACCGATGGTCCTGACCCACAAGACGACCGACAAATTCTAGCCTAAATGGGAGGGATCGTTCATCGTGGAGTCTGTATTCTCCAACGGTGCCTACCAGCTAGTGAAAACCGACTTGGTTATGATGCTTACTAACAACAAGTTCCTAAAAAAGTTTTATGTCTAAACTAAACTTGTACTCCTCTTATCCCGAGCAGGACAACCCAGTAAGTGCCTATGTGAAACTTTTTTTTCTTCTTTACAAATTTATGTAAAAGCCATCATCTGTATCCAGTAGTCCTGGATACGCAACGGATGATGGATCCTTAAAGTCGCCCCAGCGGAGCACTCCTCAGGTGCACTTGCACACTCCCGCAGGGACCACTCAAAAACAAAATTTGTTAGATGCTAGCCATGTTCATATTTCCTCTAAGCTATCGTTCCACCAATCTCCCCAGTGGAGTAATCCTCAGGTCTATCCATACTACCAGGTAGACCATACACAACAAGTCACTCCTTAGTGAGTTTCTCGGACATCGGTTCATGTCCATATTACCTCAGAACTATCGTCCTAACATTTCTCCCCGGTTGAATTTGCCATATCCATATTGCCTCTAAGCAAACCTTCCGGGTCTTGGCTATCGATCATCACGTCCATATTACCTCTGATATCAGTTGTCATCCCCACTTATCACTAGTACTCACCAAAGTAAACTAGCGGTGTTAAGTCCAAAAAAACTGCCACGTCCATATTACCTCTGGCAGGGCTTATTCCTAAACCTATTACTTGCACTAACATGCGCAAAAAATAATGGGTCCATAAAAACTGTCACGTCCATTTCACCTATGGCAGGGCTTATCTCAAACCTATTTGTACTAACATGCGCAAAAAGTAATGGGTCCACAAAATCTATCACGTCCATATTACCTCTGATAGGGATTATTTTTGAACTTATTATTTACACTCAACGTGCGCAACAAATAATAAGTCCACCAAGAGTCCCCCAATAGGATTTTCTCAATGGAAGCAAATAGCCACGTCCATATTACCTCTGGTGTACTTTCTTCTCCTTCCACAAAAATACTAGGAGCGTACCTAACCTCTCGGTATGGCTATTGATCAGCTCACGTCTATGTCACCTCTGAGCTACCATCCTCCTCCGAAAGTGTGCCATGTCTTAGTGACCTATGAGCAAATCTCTCCCTACTACTATCACCAGTCATCATCTCAACCTATCACCTGCTCTTAAATTTAAGTGTGCCAACTCTGTTAAGTCAACCAAACTTGCCACATGCATATCACCTCTGACAAGGCTTATTTTAAACTTATTATTACACCCTATTGCGCAAAAAGTAATAAGTCTACCAAATATCCTCCAACGGGATATCCTTAAAAATACTACAGTATTATACTACGTTCATATTACCTCTAGTACAATACCTAAAGCTAACACAAATAAATTACAAAACAAATAAGGTAACTTTTATTTTTTTCCACAAAGAGAGATTAAAAGTAAAACTATATTTTGGGGGATTATCAAGATCCCAAGCCCGAAGGCAAAATGAAGACACAAAAAGGTAGAAGAAGAGCTACTGGTGCGATGAGTCAGAGCATAACTCCGCTATTCGCTCTTGAAGGTGGGCTATACGGCCATCCAGGCGCATCTGGGCTCGACGCTCAACCCCTTTGACCATGACTTTGGGATCTTCTTAGCGAGCAAAGGACTCATAGCTGTCCTCGAGTTTCTGTGCCGCAACCTCTACACAATCCGTAGCCTTAGCCACTTGGCTCGCCTCAGCCCGGATTGCCTCTTCTTCCTTTTGGATCCCACACTGCCTATTCTCCAGTGCGGCAAGCTCAACTTGTAGCTTCCTAATGGCCTCAGTCGGGTCCTCCCGCAGAGAGAGACCCCCTTCCCTAAGATCGCCCAGCCGGTGACGCTTCTCCCGCAAATCCAGGAGGTCGTGCTGCAAAGTCTACATAGAGGAAGCAAAGGAGTCCTTCTCCATATCCACCTATTTTGAGAACTCGACATACTCATGGGATATTAACATCCCCATATATGCCTATTGGTATTGTTGCTGGTCCATTAGGTATTGTTCCGTCTCAACCAACCTTTGGCCCAGAAGGTCAGCCATCGGTTCAAAATCGGGGAGACTCCTCAGAGAGTGGACCTTAAACTCGACAAAGTTCTTGGCCCAGGCGAAGGACTTGTTGCGCTCCAGCACGCCCTCGACCCCTTATTTCAGGAACATATAAAATATTCGAACTGAGAGCCCCACATTCTCGTCAAGCTCTTCCAGGGTGGGCGGAGTCAAAGGCAGCTGGAAGGACCAAGAGGCTACTGGATCGACAGCTCGTGCGGGGACGCTCGAAGATCCTGAGGGCAAAGCTACAACCGAGGAACGATCGACGATCCTGCTCCCAATCTGCATAGATATGTGGGACACCAGAATGTCAGGTAACTAAGCAAAAGATGGCAGAATGGCATCACGACTCGGGATAGGAGAACCGGGGAGTCCTGTTGCGTCAGCTCCCGCCTGAAGGCCAACCCCAGACTGTGCGACGACAGCCTCAGAAGACGACCTAACAATTGTGGTACTGGGAATATTAGGGGAAACCGCCTCACAACGGCTTGCCATCCCAATATTTGGAGATGCCTCAGCTGGTGAACCCCCGACAGCAATAATCGGGAGAGCAGCTGCCACACCAGAAAGGCCCGCAACCGCGGGGACCTCATCCACTGCAGTCTCCGTAGAGGGTACTGCAGGACGCCCGTCACCAGAGATAGAAAGTGACATGGATGCCTTCCTAACAAGTTCACTGCCCCCTGTTCCAGAACCTCTTTCTCAGCGGCCACGTCCATGGTCCTCAAGGGAGAGGCAGGGCCTACAGAACGAGAACAACCAGTAATTAACTTCCCTAGGAGAATTGAAAGATGAAGCCAGAAAATGTTTGATCTTGTGAAGTTGAGAAATGACCTACCGGAAGGGGACAACACGTATTGCGGCTCATCCAGTATTATCATATTCTTCCCGATAGATTCTATGTATTCCACGGATATGTGTTCCAAAGGGGTGTAGGACTGCTCCGAGAAAGTCGCACCCAAGCCCTGAGCTCCCGAGGTCTCAGGTATCAGCTCCGAAGCACCCACGTCAGACTCTGGAGAGGATCCCTCTTCCGGTTCAGTGTAAGAAACTACCAAAGCAGTTGCCCATCGAGGACGTCCCCCTCTCTCCTGTGGCTGCAAATCGCCAAATATACTAGAATATAAAGGATCGGGCACAATTAGATTATGAGGAGGCACGATTACCGTCGTAGTGTCCAAAGATGGCTCTGCTTCAGAAGCCGCTGGCGCAGCAGGTCCTACATCTTTGCTCCTAGTTCCTCTCGCAGGGGACTTTGGTTTCACCGCCGGTTCCGACTCTGGGTCCACAGCCGTCTTCGCACTCTTAGAGTGGCGGGCGTGATGCGTCCCCATCTTCAGTTTATGCTTGACAGGCAGGGGATCGTCAGACGGAGACGTTGTGTCTTCTCCGGTCGACGGGTCTAACTCTATAATCAAGGGCTGGGCCACTCCCTTTCCCTTCTTAGGCGTCCTACGCACTTTGGTATCAGGAGGCATCACTATGGTGCCTTCGATATAACTTCTCTCTGGATCGAAGTTTGTCGGCAGAGCGTTCGCCGTACAAAAATATTTCACAATGGTGTACAACCTTCGGAGCACGACCCTAGTGCCGGCAGCAGTATATTAACTCCATGCTCGGGCCTCGTCGAGCAAACTGCCACTATACCCGAGAGAAGGACTCGAAAGAACCAGTAAAAGCTGAATGTAGACAAACTGGCGAGAAAACCAACTGGGTAGATAAGGCTCCAGGAAGACGGTAGCCTTGTTCTGATACACCAGGTGGGTGGGACCGATGGCTTGGAGCCAGCGAAAGAGTCTCTCAGACAAGCCTCGAGATGCCACTCCGTCATCATAATGAAGGACGTTCATTTCATCGGCGGTGAACCCTGGCTTGGACGTAAAAAAAGGTCCATCCAGTCATGAAGGAGAGCTCCCTCCTGCCAGCAGGGACAGTATCGTATCGCCACTTCATCATCCGATACCTGCGGATCAGGGCATCAACGACCACCATGTCCTCGTCAGTCCCCGGGCTCATCAAGGACCCATGATACATGAGGAGCCAATCCATCAAATAGTGGTAAGCAAGCTTGACTCGGTTAAAATGTCCCTTACTAGGATGGTCGTCCCCCTTCACAGCAAAGTTGTAGAGGCCACGATAGATGCAACACACCGTGGCAGGTAGAAGGGCCAGCTTGTGGCTGAATGCCAACTTCAAGGCTGGTTGGATCAAGGTACGACTGATCCTTTCTATTGTCCCGGACCCGCCCGAGACTACGCAGTTGCGCAGCCAAAGCATCAAGTACCCCGCCAGTATGGCCAAAGGGGACAACTGGTGCCTATCCAAATAAAAATAGATGAGCTCCGCCTCGAGGTCACTCAGCTCGTCAAGGGGTTCACCCTCTTATTCTGAGGAGCCCTCAACTTTCTTACCCTCGACGGCCAAGTCCTTCAGCGCATGGATAGAGTCAGCCACTTCCTGTCTGGACCGCGGTATCCGAACATGAACTCTATTAGACTCCTTCTGCTCTGGAAAGAGGTGGCGAGTCCAAGTCGTAATGTGAGAAGATGATCCCTCGGTAGAATTCTGTCACCCTCACTTTTTCAACTAGGAATAGTTTGGTAATTTGGCATGGGTAAATAATTTTTAGAATAAATAATGGATTGAGTTGGTGTCACAAAATTGATGGCAACGACACAGGTGGGCGACACGGGATTAAATAATGGATTTTGGTTACGAAAAATTGTACAATTAATTTAGAGCACAAGGAATTATGATTTTGAGTGACAAAAAAGTCCAGCGCCTAAATTGGCGTGTCAAGTAAAGAGTGCAATAATCTGTTAGAAATTATGGGCTGATGTTGGGCTCTGAATAGCGCAACAACGGTAGGGCGCTCCAAGGGTTTAATTTATGACTCAGACATCTGCATCCTTAATTCTAAACCTCAAATATCTGCTGCTAAACCAAAATTTTCTAACCCATAATCCGCCTATCTATAAAAATTAAATGAGGGGGTTTACATCCTTCCCAACTTAGAAAAATTTTGTCCCCAAAATTAAAAGTAAAGCACGATAATAGCTATGAGAATTTAAAAACAAACTGGTAATCAAATGCGGTACATAAATTCGTACCTTGATCCTCAAATAAATATGAAAAATGCAGGCGAATGGAATCCTCGCGCTCCCAGGTAGACTCTCCTGGCGAATGATGCTTTCATGCAACTCTGACCAGTCGAATAGTCTGCCCTCTCAAAGTCTTCTCACTGTGATCGAGTATCTCCACTGGCTGCTCTACATAAGATAAACTGGGCCCGACTGTAATCTCCGAATGATCAAGCACGTGGCTAGGGTCTGCCACGTATCTCCTCAACTGTGATACGTAAAATAAGTCATGCACTCCTTCTAATGATGGAGGCAATGCAAGACGATAAGCCACTTTGCTAACTCGTTCCAAGATGTCAAAAGGTCCAATGTACCTCGGACTCAGCTTGCCTCTGCCTCCAAATCTGATGGTACCATGAGTAGGCGATATCTTCAAAAATACATGGTCACCTTCCTTGAACTCCAATGGTCTGCGGTGCGCATCTGCCGAATGTTTCTGTCTGTCCCGTGCTGCACGCAGGTGACTCTGAATATGCTTGACTCTTTCCACTGTCTGTGTCACCAACTCTGGACCAAGTTTCTGATGCTCTCCCACGTCACTCTAATATACTGGTGACCTACACTTTCTGCCGTACAGTGCCTCATAAGGTGCCATCTGTATGCTAGCCTGGTAGCTATTATTGTAGGAGAATTCTACCAAGTGTAGATGGTCCTCCTAAGATCCTCCAAAGTCGATGATGCACGCTCTTAACATATCCTCTAGTATCTGTATCGTACGCTCTGACTGGCCATCAGTCTGTGGATGATATGCAGTGCTGAACTTGAGACGAGTTCCTAGACTCTCCTGCATACTCCGCCAAAAATATGACGTGAATCTGGAATCACGATCCGATACAATACTGACAGGCACTCCTTGTAGTCGTACTAACTGCCTCATATACATGTCAGCTAATATCTCCGTGGACTGTCCAACTCTGAAGGACAAGAAATGTGCAGGCTTGGTGAGTCCGTCTACGATAACCCAAACTGCATCCTTCCCGCTAGGGCTCCGCGGGAATCCTGTGACGAAGTCTATGGTAATGTGTTCCTACTTCCACTCGGGAATGGAAAGCGACTGCAATAGTCCTGCAGTCCTCTGATGTTCTGCCTTGACTTGCTGACAAACCAAATATCTTGCCACAAATCTTGTAATCTCTCTCTTCATCCCATGCCACCAGTAATGTTGTCTTAAATCTCGTTACATCTTAGTACCCCCGGGATGAATAGAATAAATCAAGCTATGAGCCTCGGTCATCAACTCCTGGCGTATCTCGCCACTCGGAACGTATAGGCGATCTCCACACCTTAATGTTCCGTCTTCATGAATCCTGAGTCCCGTCTGTATGCCGGCCTCCGTCGAAATCTCGTATCTGTAGGCAAGGCTGCCTTGATCCTCTCAATCAACGTAGACTGAACCTCGAGACTGGCCATTTGTCCATCCATGCCTGGCAATACAATCTCTATTCCAAGCTCCTGAAGATCCTCTAGCAATTGCCGCTGAGTCATCAAAAAGTAGGCCATAGGCTTTCTGCTTAAGGCATCTGCTACTACATTCGCCTTGCCAGTGTGGTACTGCAACTCTATATCATAATCGATCATCAACTCTAGCCAGCGCCTCTGTCTCATGTTGAGCTCCTTCTGTATGTAGACATACTTTAGACTTTTGTGATCTGTGTAAATCTCAATACGCTCACCATAAAGGTAGTGTCGCCATAGCTTTAGTGCAAATATCACTGCAGCTAGCTCTGAATAGTTCTTCTCATCAACTCTCAGCTGTCTCGATGCGTAGGCTATCACTTTGCGTGTTGCATCAGTACACATCCTAATCCGCTCCCAGACGCATCACTGTACACTACAAATTCTTCTGATCCTGAAGGAAGTGTCAAAATCGGTGCTGATGTCAGACGCTTCTTCAGCTCATCGAAAGCCGTCTGACACTCGTCGGTCCAGATAAACTCCTCGCCTTTACGCGTCAGTCGCATCATAGGCGCAGCGATCCTCGAGAAATTTTTCACGAACCTCCGATAATATCCGGCAAGTCCAAGAAAACTCCTAACCTCTATAACTGATGTAGGGGTTGGCCATGTCTCAACTGCAGCTATCTTCTCTGGGTCAACTGATAGTCCATCTCCGGTGATTATGTGTTCCAAAAATGGTATTCTATCCAAACAGAACTCACATTGCTGAGCTTGGCGTACAGCCTCTCCTGTCTCAGCGTCTCTAACACGAATACTGCTGGCGCGTTGGTTAAACCAAACGGCATGACTAAAAACTCATAGTGCCCATACTTCGTCCGAAAAGCCGTCTTTGGGATGTCCTCTCTCCGTACCTTGATCTGATGATAACCGAATCTGAGATCGATCTTCGAGAATACACATGCACCACTAAGCTGATCAAATAAATCATCGATGTGCGGCAGTAGATACTTGTTCTTTATCGTTACAGCATTTAACGCCCTGTAATCGATACACAAGCGTACCGTCCCGTCCATTCTTCGGTACAAATAAAATGGGTGCTCCCCATGGAGATACACTAGCCCGTATGAAACCCTTATCTAAGAGATCATCTACTTGGACTTTCAACTCAACCAACTCCTTCGGTGCTAGTCTGTAAACAGGGGAAGTAACTGGCTCGGCTCCGGGAGTCAACTCTATAGTGAACTCAATCTCTCTGTCAGGTGGCAGGCCTGGGAGATCCTCTGAAAACACATCCTCAAACTCTGATATAATACGGGGGTACACTGGTTTACCTGCTGCAATGTGTGTCGCTAAGGTAGGTTGGACACCATGCTCTCTAACTCAAGGTAATATGGTGGTCTAAGTATAGTGCAACCACGTCGACAATCTAGCATCGCGTGGTATTGGCTCAACCACTCTATTCCTAGGTCAATAATCTAGACTTAACCTCATAATAAATTCTCCCGTTGTATCTTCAACACCAATCCTCCAAAAAAAAATTCTTCTTGCCTAATGTATAATTTCTCTCCTCCTCAAAAAATTTCCTAAAATTTATTCCTTAAATTTTTTCTTTCCGTTATTTATTGCTCCGGGTCACATATTGCAATTTAAATTAATGGTATCACCCAAGTACATGCTAGAATTTCTGGCATCAGATCATCATCTTCCTGGTGAGAGCCTAAAATTATATCTCCTCTAGCTCATAACATCGTTTCTGGTATTGCTATTATATACAACAAATAATTTCTAGCATCGGGCTATGCACTTCCATAAATTATTCTAGAGGGTTATGATCATCAATCTTTCCAACTCCCAGTACTTCCCAAATCACTGCTATCTCAAGTACGGGTAGGGTACTACTGGGTCCAATTCTCTTGCTAATCTTCCACACTAGTTCTAGAATCCAAAAAGAACCTATCAATATATCCTACTAAGGGTAACAATCTTCTCAGAGAATAGTACACAGATTCTGTCTTCTGTCGTCGGACTTCGATCTTCTTTTGGAGCGAATCATCAGGCTAAAGCATTTGTCTTCCCGAATAATAGGGGATGAGAAACAATGATAACGATATTGACAAAAATTGAACGAGTACAAATTGGAAGTCCAAGGGCGATAATCATATACAAAGTGAGTTTTAAAAATTCGATTATGGATTGAGCCTATTCAACAATAAATCATAATATCTATTCCTAATTTGCAGGCTCGCTTGGCACAGTCAGGTGACCAAGAAGATTTAAATTGGACCTGCATGGGCCACCAAAAAAATATTTCACGCCCTAGTCCCAAAATACATAGGACCAGGAGTACGCGACACGCCAGCTACGCATTTGACCAGACTCTGGTCCGACTCGAATACGTATAAGCTGTATAATAGAGGGCACTATCTAAAAATCCCGTCAATGTAAACATCTATGTCTCAATCCACAATGAACAGAAATATACAAGAAAGAGCTGCATGCGCTAAAGTCGGCCGCCCAATAACACACCAACTCGAATAGACTCGAGAAGAAATATGAGTCTATAAAAACTAGGCTACAACAGCAGATGAATAATCAATATAAAATAACCATAATATCGGTAGAAATAATATGAGTACCTGGTACAATGCCCACAAGACATGCAACTCCATCAGCAACTCCAAATGCTCCGTAATCGTCTATGCTGCAAAATTGGCAGGGGACCAGGTCCTCAGAGGGACGTAACAAGGTACAAAATACAGCATGCCAAAGTACAACAGAAAGTATAAGTGCATCGACGGTGTAATCTAGCATAACCACCTAAGTGAGACACAGTTTGAAGACAATGTTCGACGCGTGGGCTGTCCAAAATAAACCGTAGCTCCGGACACGAAAACACACGGGACGTACCGCAGCTCCGGGCAAAGAGTCACACGGGTGATACAACTACTCTAGATACATGATCACTACAGAAATAGTAAATATACATATATAAGTGCGTGCAGAGGAGCCCAAACGTCTAGTAACTGTCTTCCCCATCCCAAGCGGTCAAAGATTGTGCGTTGAACCTAAACCTCTATTTAACAGTCTCGTCACACAGAAATAACTATCAACAGACGCGACCCTAAGGTCGTCCCAGTCTCCGGTCATATGTCAGTATCAGGATACAGGAAATCTAGCACGATAATAGTGTATAGACATGTCCTAGGGTTATGATATACACAGGTATACATTAAGGTGTTGCGAACATCTAACACTTGTTACCAGACGTTACCGACGAACGTCTTCACCCGGTTTTGACCCGGTCACGGAATAACGATTCTAATCAATCTCGCGCATAATGCACATAATAAAATAATAAATATCTGGTAACTGAAATACAGGGTGGCAAGGTACACTTTCCTGCGTCCGGCTGCCGAAGATGGGGATCCGGTACAACGTCCAAGTCCGCAGGTCCCGTAGTACCATGGGCACCAGTACCCCTTTTCTTACATCTGGAAATGAAGCATCTCTCTTTAAGCTGTGCAATGATCATATTATTAAGGTCGAGCATTTTCACCCCAAGCCAAGGCCGGATCATCCTTCCATTCTTCTTGAAACTCTCCATTATTTTTATGGTTGAGTCAATTGGTACAGCAAAGCTCATGCCATGTGCATTTACGACTTTCAATATATTTATTCCTATAACCTCACCATCAAGGTTAACAAGGGGCCGCCAGAATTTCCCTCATTGATTGTGCAATCAGTCTGCAAGTACTCCCCCCGAATGCCCCCAAGACCCAAATTACTGCTTTTTCTATCAACACTGCTTACAATACCAGATGTGACCGTATTTTGTAGAGAAAGTGGACAGCCAAGAGCAACCACCCAATCACTTGGACGTAGCTTTCCTGATGACCCAAGCTTCACTGCTGGTAGAGGCATCTTTGATTTAATCTTCAGAACAGCAATGTCAGAATGGAGGTCGGCATTAACCACAGTGGCTTCAAACACCCTACCATCTTGTTATGTCACAGCAACCTTCCCTCTCGAGGCGGTCTTTATCCCCTCGAAGTCGACCACAACGTGAGCACAGGTCAAGACCGTGCCGTCGGGATCGATGATCGTCCCCGACCCTATGCTCTTCTCCAGAATCAATCCGGGAGTGATGGTGATATTGACGACCGTGGGGCCCGCGGCGGCGGTGGCGATGGAGTTACGGCCGAGGCAGCCCGGGCAGCACCTCGTGCCGCCGACTCTGTCACGACCCGCACCCGATGTAGGGGTACGAGAGCGTGGGTACGTCCAGCCTACGCCGCAGCATCGGCGGTAGAACGCTGTCTAGGTCAAATGTTATCTAATCAATCTTACACTAGTATCCAACTCCATAAGGAGACACAGATAACAAAAATAAATGAACAACATACTTAATCACAACTACAACAAGATAAAAAATCGAAGAAAAGAAATAAAGATACAACACAAGTCTAAACTGTAAATAATCTAACTCAACATAATCCAAGTCTCAGCTACTCACCCTGTGGTCCACCAGTGTCTGATACCAGTCCTCTAGGCATAGTCTGGAAAATATTTTCTAGTCAGGAAGGAGCAAAGTACATCTCTAAATAGCAGTTCTATATTAATGATATAAACTGTGTAGCAGTTCTAGATGGAAATATACGAGATGCATGTATAGGTACAAGAAATGTACAATAAAAGAAATACTGGAAATACTGTAAGTAAATGCAGGAAAAGAAACAATATGTCAACGAGCAAAAATCCTATGACTAAGTGTGTGAGTACTAGCTTTAACATGTGATCGGCTTGGGAACTTGATCAGGCTGGTTACATGTGATTAGCTATGATTCATGTAAGGTCAGGCTAACCGTTGGTTAGCTATGATGCATGTAGAGGTCAGGCTAATCATACGTAACAGCTATGAAGCATGTAAATGGTCAGGCCACACCCAACGTGAGATGTGGGGAGAGCTATGATGCATGTAAAGTTGGGTATGATCACATATCTATACTAAAATACTCCCCACCCCCGACTGGTATAGTAGATCCAATCATGGTACGCTATGGCACGAGATTCCCTAGGGAGGTAGCAAATCTCCCCGGGTCTCAGTGTCTGTACATGCACAAGATAACAAGGAAACAAGTCTTGTACAAGCTACACCATGAATAAGGAATAACATCTCATGACGAGATCCGTGTATACCAATCCGTGTAACCAACGTGTCAAGAGCATGGATATCTATACTAGATACAGTGAACATAGGAGATATCATAAATTAGAAACTAATCAGAGAATGTACTCGCCTTGGGTCCTTAGCTGTCAATACCAATGTCCTGTCCCAGAGTATCGTCTGGAGAATCCGACAGTCCTATAAACATATAATAATATTACTTGTATCAGATGCTACACTAACACACAATAGAAATACACTGGCCTCAGGGCTATGCCAGGCATGGCTCTAGTCAACTAGGGTCATCTAGTAGGGATACGTATATAATACACATTTACACTCAGAGTATATACCAATAAAAACATACATAATATATATATAAGTGTCTATTAGTAATTGTACAAAATACGTATATGTGTATGTACACTAAATAGATGTATATAAATATATACTTATATACCAAAATATATATTTGTATATATATATCAATCAAATATTTTTATATATATATAACTAATCAGAGAATGCACATAATACCACACTTCTCAAGGTGATCCCAAATGAAGTAGCAGTTAGTTCCAATGAGTCCGGAGCAGTTCAAATAGCTAGAAACTATATAAAGAAGTCCAAGATCGGAGTTCGGCACAAAAATCGAGATAAGGATACCTGGTCCTCAATACATAGAGAAATATACCGGGGTTAGCTAAGATTAAGATTAACAAGTTAGCTAATAAGAGAAAGGGTCGTTTGTTCGTTATTAAGGTAACACATTAGTTTATGAAAATCATTTTGAAATTATTTTGAACAATAATTACAAATAAAAGTTTATTTATAAAATTTAGAATTTATGTAAAAGCCAATATATTTTTATATCTATAGTAAAATCGGTCACCAGTCCAAATAAACAAATTTTGAACTAATTTTTTATTATTGAAACTATTTCTTAAATAATAATATAAACCCCAATAAATTTTTATATTTTTTACATAATCAAAAACCCTTATAATTATTACGCAACTACTAATTACATAAAAACTAACTAATTGCATAAAAACTAACTAATTACATATTAATATAACCAAATCCTTATATATAATACATAACTAAATTTTACACATAATAAATAACTAAATTCATACATTATAAACAATAAAACTAAATATACATATTACTAACTAATCTAATTAATATAACTAAACTAATTTAATTATATAACTAACTAATTTAATACTAAATCAATTCAGTCTCTGAATCGAAAGAAAGGGGAAGAGGGAAAGAGGGAAGTCGGAGAGGGAGCTCACGTTGGGGGTCTCGGCGTCGACGCGGTGGGGGTTCCATCGAGGTCGGGCCGGGCAGGGCGTCGGCGGTCGAACTGATTTGCTGTGGCGGTGGTCGACGGATCTGCTGTGGTCGAAGCTCGGCGGTGGTCCAAGCTCGGCGGTGGTCGGATCGATCGGCTCGATGCCGGATCTGGCTGCATCTGGTCGGCCACCGGAGCTCGACGACGAGGAGGTCTCGCAGCCACCGGGCTCGACGACGAGGAGGTCTCGCAGCCACCGGACTCGACGACGAGGAGGTCTCGCAGCCACCGGCGGTAGGTTAGGTTGAAAATAGGGTTAGGGCTTGCTATGAATTTCTGTAAATCGTGTCAGGGTTTGATTGTGTCCGAGTGTTGGACACGAGGATGGATGTTTTGTGGTGGATGTGTCCGAGGCTGGACACAAGAATGATGTACTATGGTATTGGGGGGTGAACGTGTCCGGGTGTTGGACACAGAAATGATGTGCTGTGGTATGGATGTGTCCAGATGGTGTCGGACACAAAAATCTGGTTGTAATATTGTAATAACTGGACACAGGAATGAATGGATACGATAGGACACCCGGGGTCGGACCCGAGGCCAACACGGCTGACACAGTAGTGCTGGACACACGGACATGAGCACACAAAACAATGGTGATGGCTTGTGGGAATTTATGAGGGCTAGTTAATAATTTTGGGGATTAGGGTTTCTTGGGAATGGTGTGGGTGAGAGACTTTAAATAGGGAGAGAGGGTGTGGGATAAAGGGTGAAGATTGGCCCAATTAATGAATGGCCAAGATTAGACATGAATGAGTTCTTCATGTGGGAATGAGGGTGTGTTGGCTAGTTAATGGGAGATGGCAAACTTGTAAAATTTTAAAAGAAAAGGATTATAATTTAAGAAGATATTTTAAGAAGCTTCCAAGGCTAACTGATTCCCAATTAGCTACTAATTAAACCCATATTCCAAAACCTTAGAAAGTATGTAATTTATTTATTTACTATCCCAAATGGATATAAAATTTATTATGAAAACAACTAGTCCTTCAAATAATTTTATTAAACAATAATTTCATGATTTCAAACCAATAAATATTCGAAGCTAGAGTAATATATATACATATTATTTATCTATTTATTTTATAATAAATCGACATTTAGGAAAAAATGATTTTTTATAAAAGATTTTAAATCACCTTCTAAAATCAAACATTGCTCAAAAATCTAATACTAAAACTCAAGGAGAAAATATCTTATAAACTTGATATTTTAAAAATAAATAAAAATCTAAATATTTCGGAATTTGGAAATCGGAGGTTACAAGTCTATCCACCTTAGAAAAATTCCGTCCTCGAAATTTAAGATCCTCAATAATTGCATTTACACATTGTATTATTTCTATCAAAATTTAAATTTCAAACCAAATAATCATGAAGTAATCCCATATTGTTATTTCACAACCTTTCAAAATTCTATAACATCATATTGCTGAAAATCTTCAAGTTTAAAATCAAATTCAAAATTTTCTCATAATCTCCTCCAAAATTTAAGTTCGGATCTAAATACTCAAGGATTTTAATATCCAATCCTCCAAGTTTGAAATCCAATCAATGCATATTTATAAAAAAATTAAAAATCTGTATCCCAAAATTTAAATTTTAAACACTAATCCATCAATCATCTTACTCCTCTAACTCAAATTCAATTGATGCTTATTCAAATCTAAATCCTCCTCCCGATAATTGAATTCGACACTATTCCATTAACGATTTTATTTCCTGATTTTTCTTTTTCCTCAAATACTCAACGATGCGATACTTTCAGAATCTTCAATGCAACATTCATAATATAAAGTTTCAAATTTCTATCTTGCAATCAAATAGATATAATGATAATTTCCTAAATTTTCTCAATTTTTTTTAATAACCAATTCAATCATATCAAGACCTTCCTAAAATTAATAAATCCTCAAATTTTTGCCCTGTGAATTTCTTACTTCTCCATTTAAGTTAATGTTTATCCTCGAATTTCAATCATACCTCGATTTTCGAAAAATCAATGATCCATCAACTCTGTTATAACAACCCCTAAATTTTTTTTATTTAAATTAATGCTCATCCACAATTTAATCATCTTGTCCCTTTTTGTCGGTCATAACCTTGTTATAGATCTTAGCTATGGTCAAAAACCCTAATGATCATGGTTTAAGAAAAATTCTACCTACAGCCATGCGATCTAAGAAAATATATAGGTCATGCGTCTTCTGTCATGGTACTGCAGTCTCTGTCAGGGTGTACTACCAATTTTATTCTAACAAAAAATCATGCATACAACTACAGTACTAGTGTCACGCCCCAATCCCAAAATACCGAGGGACTGGACACGTGGCAATGGCCAGCAGCATGCACCGATGGACAAACCCAATTTAATGGATCCATCGGGCATACTTAAGCTTTATTACAATAGTCAGGGTTTACTAATCTCATCCACAGAATAAAGACAGAATTATCAGCAAAAACAATAATAAACAACAACCAGTCCAAGTAAATAAAATCGGGGAACAACCCGATATTAGTCTGTTACAATGTTCTCATAAACAGGAATTAAAGAGTTTAATTAAACAAGAAATAAAGACTATTTGTCATAATGACTGAGCATGGCAAAGCAATTGTTCAGGAGAAGTCCTCAGCGATCACCTCGTCCTCAGCTACGGGTACTGTTCCGTGAAGAGCACCTGTTCCGTAGACCTCTGGATAAACCTCGTCTGCAAATCCCGGGGACATAATCCGGATCCAGGTCCTCAGAGGACATAGCAAGGTACAGAAAACACAAGCCAAAATAAATACAGTAAAGTAAATAAGGGAACAATAGGGTCAACTATATAACCTTCTATGTGATATGCAAGTTGAGAGCTTCACTAGAACTTAGGCTGATACCACTACAAGCTCTGTGTCGGGGAGCCGATAGCGGAGTATACTATGAATTTTACTATGTGTTTACTATGGATTTATATATATAATCAGCCTGTAGCCTGTGTGTCTCTCCCCACCCAATGTAACCACACGTCCCATGTCCATGTCACGTGAGATCATATCTAATGCAGTGAGTCATATTATGTCTATGAATATAACATCTAGGAATATAATATAATGTCTAGGCCAATCCTGCAACCTACACAGAATTACCTTGAATATTTCAGGAAGATTCTGTTTCATGATCTGTGTCAGGTGTCCTGGGTATAACGTACATGATAATGCAAGTACAAGAATATAAATGTCACGATATCCATCTCAAATTTGACATTGCACAACCCCGCGTACGGTGTTGGCACCCGACTATAATCGGACGCTAAGCAAGTCACACGGCCCTAGGTTTGAGCATGTACAACAGTCACAGGAAATAAATCTGGAGAAAATGAATTATTAAACTGCATTTATGGCAAGGTACACTTGCCTGAGTTTTCAGCTCCAATTGTAGCTCTGGCAATAGCTGTATTTGCTGGCAGTACTCCGGCTGCTGAAACAAACATCACCATCAGGTCCAGAAAATATTAATCAACTAGGAACGCCTGTCCTTGAGTCCAATTTGGAGACAAGGGCAAAAACGTCATTTTCGGGTCAAGGCGGGGTCCAAATGTGGGCCGCTTTGCACCAAAAAATGCGTCAGGGTCAAAGGTCTCAAAAATAGTCTAACTTAGTGTCAACAAGTCAGGAACGATGATATGAACCCAACGGAACTTCCAGAATTGGATTCCGATGAGCCGTTCTCAAAATCGCCCGTCTGGTGGAGCCTATGGGGCCCACGACACGCGATTTTGTCAACGTTCTCAAAATCTAACCAAACTTGGCTCACAGGACCAGCGTATCGCTACGATTCCGATGTTACAAGATTCGTTTCAATCCGACTTGTGTACACAAAGTTAGGATAAAATGCAGAAAAGTCGGATATGGGACGATGTCCGCGGATACGCGTTGATCCCGGTGTGCACGCACACCCGAATCGACTTCCGCAAAATCTCGCACGTCCGTATCAACGATGTGCACGTATCTGTGAAGACCGCGAGCGACCAAGTCGTCCCGTTTGGCGGGGCGTACTCAGTTCCGGGGTGAAACAGGGTATGGTTTTTCCTGTTTTTGGATCGTGGTGTGCGATCACCATAGGACGCGATGCCCCGAGCGGTTTGTCCCGGCACCGAGAGGGTCATACAGGCTTCACAACGCAAAAGACGGAATCGAAATCAGAGCTACGAGGAGAGAGATACACGCACCTGAACGGGACCCGAAAACCGGGGTCGAATTGTGTCCGACACGTGTCGGATACAAAGGGGAAAAACTAGGGTTAGGGTGAGGGTTTCAGCCGGCGGCGGGGACGGCGGCTCTGCGGCCAGGCGGAGGCGGAGGGGACCGGGGCTGCTGTCGTCGGAAGGCGGCGCGACGTGGCGAGGAGGCGGCGGCGTGCGGCTGGCGGCTGGGGCGTTGCTGCTGCCGTTGCTGCTGTCGACGAGCGGGGAGGAGGAGGAGGAGAAGAGGGAGGGGGCTGGCCGCGGCGTCGACGGCGGCGCTGGGGTGCTGCGGGTCCGTGCGGAGGTGACTCCGGTGCTGGACGGCTGAGCAGAGGGGAGAACTAGGCCGGAGAATGAGGAGAAGGGGGTTTATATAGAAGAGACAGGGAGGGGAAACGGCGTCCGGCGAGGGAAGGGGAAGAGGGTCTGGTGAGGGAGAGGAAGAGGAGGAGGCGCTGGTGCGGTGAACGGGCGGCGACGGTGGCCGTTTCCGGCGGCGGGGAGGCGGACGGTCGGGTCTGCGTTTGGGAGAGAAGAAGTCACGGGTCGGGTCTATGACGGGTCGGGTCTGGGTTGGACCCGGATCCGACCCAATAAGGAATTGGGTTCAATAAACCGGTCCGGTTTGGTTCTATTTGGTTTGGTTTGGTTTATTTAAAAATAAACCCCTTTATTTAGGGTTCAATTCGGTTTAATTAATTATGAGTATTTAGGGCTTTAAAAATTCATCCGGGGTCCAATAAATTCCCGGAAAATTACCCTATGTCTAGTTTTCTATTTTACACCATAAAATATTATTTTCAGCACATTTTATTATTATTTATTATTATTTAAAAATCATTTAATAATTCACACACCTGTATTTAATTTCAGAAAATTCCCAAAAATTCCAGAAAATTGTAAAAATCCAAATTTAAAAATTCTTGAAAATCAGGGGGATTACAATCTACCCCCCTTAAGAGGATTGCGTCCTCGCAATCAAAGATTAACCGGTCAACAGAGATGACACGGTTGCAACCATTGTTCGAAGCACATCAAATCAAAGAGCATCTAGGAAAAATTATTTTCCTAAGCATTAAAAGTTATGCAATTTCCCAAATGTGGGTAATCTAGAAAATTACAGTTTTTAGAAAACCAGGTTATCTTTCAAAACTTATCAGGTTAACATTTATAAAATATTCTGTATTATTGGCAAGTTCAAAATTACTAGGTTAACACTAAGTTATCAATTATTAGGAAGTTAAAGTTATCAGGTTAAGTCTGGGGTCACGAATCAGCAGGCATGAACTATAGCAATACTAGAAACGGAAAAACTATAAAGACTTACGCGTATTAGCTACTCCTTGGTTTTGTGCGTCTCCCACAGTCATCACGAAGGCTTGTCCGCGTCCTGGTGGATTCCTCTGTTGCTGCTGCTGCTGCTGGGCTTGTTGGAAGAGTGCCGCTTGTGGTGCCAATGGTGGCCTTGGTTGATACCCTCCTGGTGCTGGTAGAGGTTGTTGGTTTGCTCTTGGTGCTCCTCCTCGATGATAAGGACAATCCTTGGCTAAGTGTTGATTGGTTCCGCAAATCAAGCATAATCCCAACTTGCGTCTGCAGTCCTTCTCAGTATGGCCTACCTTGCCACAGTATTGACATGTAGGTAATATCTGCGGGCCTACCTTGCCACAGTATTGACATATAGGTAATATTTGGGTGGCTGGTGTATATGAGGCCTCTTTGCAGCTTCTTCTTGTGGTGCTCTGGCTGATGTGGAAGACCGTTTCAGACTGGTCTCTCTCCTGGTGACGCGTTCCATGCGTCGGGCTGCAGCGAGAACGTCCGAGTAAGAGGTAGGTGCGACGGATACGATGAGTCTCTGTAGCTCGAAGTTTAGTCCGTCGAAGAATTTCTCAGCCTTCTCTTCTTCCGTCGGGATCAAAGTAGGGGCGAAGCGACTTAGACGAATGAATTCTGCGTTGTACTCCTCTACTGTCATGCTGCTCTGAGTGAGGCGATTGAACTTGTCCCGAAGTTCTGATCGAGCGATAGCCGGAATTTACATCTCTTGAAAGAGTCTGGAGAACTCCTCCCAAGTGACTCGGTCTGGTCCGAGCCTGGTCTCTTCAGATATCCACCAGTGATGGGAATTGTCCATCAACTGCATCCTGACGGAGGTCATCCAACGTTCTCTTGGAAGTTCAGCTGCTTCCAACTGGTGTTGTATGTTGGTGAGCCACTCATGAACTTCGGTTGGTCCTTCTTTGTCCGAAAAGGTACGGGGCTTGAGTTGACGGAAATCAGTGATAGACCCCATCGCTGGTCGCCTAGCTTGTGGGTTCACTTGCTCCAATGCGGTTACTAGGCTGGTCCTCAAGTACTCTGCCTCATGACGCTGCGTCTCCTGATGAATTTGTTGTTGGGCTTGCATCATTACGTAGATTATTGAAAATATCTGCTGCCCGTCGATGGGTTGCCCTTGTGGGAATACGGGCATCGGTGGAACGAACTGCGGAGACGGCGGGATATCATCACGCCGGAACCTTGAATTCTGCTGGACTGCTTGATTGCTTTGAGAAGATTATCCTCGGTCTTCGGGTGTTACTCCTTCATCATAAGTGACCACAGCATCGTGTGGTGTACTCAAGGGATTCTCATCTCCGATTCTTGGATCCATTACTCTGCATCAAAATAAAATATAAGAAGCGCACAGGATTCAAGGCAAGATGCAAGTCAAAAATTAATTCGAATACGATACAGATATCAAGAACATTTTCAAGCAAGTGGATGAGATCCTAAAACTTATCTTATTCTTATTGCAGGTCTATTCGGTTCCTAAGTTGAAACCGAACAATTTAGACGTTGACCTGCATGGGCCACCACAAAAACCATGTCACGCCCCAGTCCTAAAATACCGAGGGACTGGACACGTGGCAATGGCCAGCAGCATGCACCGATGGACAAACCCAATTTAATGGATCCATCGGGCCTACTTAAGCTGTATTACAATAGTCAGGGTTTACTAATCTCATCCACAGAATAAAGACAGAATTATCAGCAAAAACAATAATAAACAACAACCAGTCCAAGTAAATAAAATCAGGGAACAACCCGATATTAGTCTGTTACAATGTTCTCATAAACAGGAATTAAAGAGTTTAATTAAACAGGAAATAAAGACTATTTGTCATAATGACTGAGCATGGCAAAGCAATTGTTCAGGAGAAGTCCTCAGCGATCACCTCGTCCTCAGCTACGGGTACTGTTCCGTGAAGAGCACCTGTTCCGTAGACCTCTGGATAAACCTCGTCTGCAAATCCTGGGGACATAATCTGGATCCAGGTCCTCAGGGGACATAGCAAGGTACAGAAAACACAAGCCAAAATAAATGCAGTAAAGTAAATAAGGGAACAATAGGGTCAACTATATAACCTTCTATGTGATATGCAAGTTGAGAGCATCACTAGAACTTAGGCTGATACCACTACAAGCTCTGTGTCGGGGAGCCGATAGCGGAGTATACTATGAATTTTACTATGTGTTTACTATGGATTTATATATATAATCAGCCTGTAGCCTGTGTGTCTCTCCCCACCCAATGTAACCACACGTCCCATGTCCATGTCACGTGAGATCATATCTAATGCAGTGAGTCATATTATGTCTATGAATATAACATCTAGGAATATAATATAATGTCTAGGCCAATCCTGCAACCTACACAGAATCACCTTGAATATTTCAGGAAGATTCTGTTTCATGATCTGTGTCAGGTGTCCTGGGTATAACGTACTTGATAATGCAAGTACAAGAATATAAATGTCACGATATCCATCTCAAATTTGACATTGCACAACCCCGCGTACGGTGTTGGCACCCGACTATAATCGGACGCTAAGCAAGTCACACGGCCCTAGGTTTGAGCATGTACAACAGTCACAGGAAATAAATCTGGAGAAAATGAATCATTAAACTGCATTTATGGCAATGTACACTTGCCTGAGTTTTCAGCTCCAATTGTAGCTCTGGCAATAGCTGTATTTGTAGGCAGTACTCCGGCTGCTGAAACAAACATCACCATCAGGTCCAGAAAATATTAATCACCTAGGAACGCCTGTCCTTGAGTCCAATTTGTAGACAAGGGCAAAAACGTCATTTTTGGGTCAAGGCGGGGTCCAAATGTGGGCCGCTTTGCACCGAAAAATGCGTCAGGGTCAAAGGTCTCAAAAATAGTCCAACTTAGTGTCAACAAGTCAGGAACGATGATATAAACCCAACGGAACTTCCAGAATTAGATTCCGATGAACCGTTCTCAAAATCGCCCGTCTGGTGGAGCCTGTGGGGCCCACGACACGCGATTTTGTCAACGTTCTCAAAATCGAACCAAACTTGGCTCACAGGACCAGCGTATCGCTACGAGTCCGATGTCATAAGTTTCGTTTCAATCCGACGTGTGTACACAAAGTTAGGGTAAAATGCAGAAAAGTCGGATACGGGACGATGTCCGCGGATACGCGTTGATCCCGGTGTGCACGCACAACCGAATCGACTTTCGTAAAACCCCGTACGTCCGTATCAACGATGCGCACGTATCTGTGAAGACCGCACGCGACCAAGTCGTCCCGTTTGGCGGGGCGTACTCAGTTCCGGGGTAAAACAGGGTATGGTTTTTCCTGTTTTTGGATCACGGTGTGCGATCACCATAGGATGCGATGCCCCGAGCGGTTTGTCCGGGCACCGAGAGGGTCATACAGGCTTCGCAACGCAAAAGACGGAATCGAAATCAGAGCTACGAGGAGAGAGATACACGCACCTGAACGGGACCCAAAAATCGGTGTCGAATTGTGTCCGACACGTGTCGGATACAAAGGGGAAAAACTAGGGTTAGGGTGAGGGTTTCAGCCGGCGGCGGGGACGGCGGCTCTGCGGCCAGGCGGAGGCGGAGGGGACCGGCGCTGCTGTCGTCGGAGGGCGGCGCGGCGTGGCGAGGAGGCAGCGGCGTGCGGCAGGCGGCTGGGTCGCTGCTGCGGCCGTTGCTGCTGTCGACGAGTGGGGAGGAGGAGGAGAAGAGGGAGGGGGCTGGCCGCGGCGTCGACGGCGGCGCTGGGGTGCTGCGGGTCCGGGCGGAGGCGACTCCGGTGCTGGACGGCTGAGCAGAGGGGAGAACTAGGCCGGAGAAGGAGGAGAAGGGGGTTTATATAGAAGAGATAGGGAGGGGAAACGGCGTCCGGCGAGGGAAGGGGAAGAGGGTCCGATGAGGGAGAGGAAGAGGAGGAGGCGCTGGTGCGGTGAACGGGCGGCGACGGCGGCCGTTTCCGGCGGCGGGGAGGCGGACGGTCGGGTCTGCGTTTGGGAGAGAAGAAGTCACGGGTCGGGTCTATGACGGGTCGGGTCTGGGTTGGACCCGGATCCGACCCAATAAGGAATTGGGTTCAATAAACCGGTTCGGTTTGGTTCTATTTGGTTTGGTTTGGTTTATTTAAAAATAAACCCGGTTTATTTAGGTTTCAATTCGGTTTAATTAATTATGAGTATTTAGGGCTTTAAATATTCATCCGGGGTCCAATAAATTTTCGGAAAATTACCCTATGTCTAGTTTTCTATTTTACACCATAAAATATTATTTTCAGCACATTTTATTATTATTTATTATTATTTAAAAATCATTTAATAATTCAAACACCTGTATTTAATTTTAGAAAATTCCCAAAAATTCCAGAAAATTGTAAAAATCCAAATTTAAAAATTCTTGAAAATCAGGGGGATTACAATCTACCCCCCTTAAGAGGATTGCGTCCTCGCAATCAAAGATTAACCGGTCAACAGAGATGACACGGTTGCAACCATTGTTCGAAGCACATCAAATCAAAGAGCACCTAAGAAAAATTATTTTCCTAAGCATTAAAAGTTATACAATTTCCCAAATGTGGGTAATCTAGAAAATTACAGTTTTTAGAAAACCAGGTTATCTTTCAAAACTTATCAGGTTAACATTTATAAAACATTCTGTATCAAAATTTAACTTTGAACAATAAAAAGTGTATACTTTCCTCAAGGGTCAAATATTCAATATTGAAATCAAACTTTAATCACTTCTAGAATCCTTATAGCCTTGACCCTGTTTATTGAATCAATTTTTGAACCCTCAAAAATTTGATGACATAAATCTCAACTCGTCAATAATTCTCAAAATTAAAATTTATTTCCACTCTCTAATTTATGAATCCACAAATACACCCATAAGTGCTCACGGTCTCTAATACACGAGGAGCACTCAATACATCTATTGTCTACAACTGTGTACTAAAATTGTACTGCCCGAATCACTTGCACTATTACCTCCAATGATCAAAGTTATCATCACCTGTATTTTTCTTTCATGATTTCAATTTATGTCTACTGGTATATCATCCAATTATCATCACGCAGAGTGCTTACTGTTTTGAGCGTCGTTCTCGACTAATCCTCGATATAGAACCATTAGCATTCTTTGTATTATATCACTAGCTGCATTAATGGATTATCTCATCAAGCTCATTAGAACTCATGATCACCTGAATCCTCTATTACACTCATGTTTCTTTACTCTCATGGGTATGTGTATGGTTCCTCATCTCGATTGTTGTATATGTATTTCCTTTTAACCTTTTATAGCCTGTTAAACTAGTCCGTGATACGCTTCACCATTTTTATTACTAATTCCGATATTTCTCTTCTCATGACATCTCATTATTACTCCTCATGCATATAAATTTTTTTACCTTTAGCACGCCCGATATCAATCATCAGATTGGACGTTATGCTCCATTAATCCTTAACACAATTCCTTGATACCTAATTGTTTACATAGATCACTTAATTACATAATCATGATTATCCAGGATGGGTAATTGGCTCTGATACTAACTCTGAGGACTATCACTGATACTCTATACTCTCCTTCTACTCACAGTCTCTAATGACACTTATCCTAGAACCATTGGTACAAGGTACTATGCTAAGGGCTAACTCTAGATTAAAGCCTACTGCTCACATGTCCAACTAGGAAACACTTACAACTCACTAGCTTCACTCAGTCAATACTAATACTCAAGACACAGCCATAATTATAAGTCATTAATTATCATACTTAACAAGGAATCCTCAAAGAATAAAAGCTCAAAGGAACTGGATTGAGGACTGAAAGTGTCTCTACTGCTAGCAACCAAAAGGACGATGGAATAAAGTCTTGTATAACAGAAACAAATAAGTGTTGAGATGATACTTTAAGAACAAATTTTTTTTAAGACACAACCTGATAATCATACATGTCGGCCAGAAATTATGACGCTGAGAATCCTCGCCATGCCAGTAAGCATAGGTGCGGTAAACGACAGGTTCTGTAACTAAAGTACGCAACCCTATAATCATGACATCTAAAATTTTTGCCACGCCAACCGGTACGGCTGCGATAAACTCTAGGTTCCATGACTGAAACAGACGTTTCACCTTCCGCACTATTCTCATCATTATATGTCATCAGATGATATCGAAAAATTTTGTCCGTAAAATTCATCTAGGCATGAAATCAACCTCTACAATGAAACCAAGATCCAAATTTTAATAATTGATCAACAAAAATCAAATTCAATATCAATGAGTGAGGACGGACGGAAACAAGGCGAAGGATTTAAAATTAGAAATTATAATAAGATTCTCAAGGGGTCGTCCCAGGAATCTCTCAAGAATTTGTGATTGGGTATCCTCTCTCATCCTAGTATCCTATGTCCTATATTCTATAGCAGGTACGTAGTAGTACAATTATGACGTTGCACTACTACGACATCGCACAACTAGCGAAGTCTGACCTGTAGTAGATCAAGGCCTACTGATCACATGTCCAACTAGGAAACACTTACAAACTCGCAAGCAACACTCAGTCAATACTAATACTCAAGACACAGACATAATTACAAGTCACTAATTATCATATTTAACAAGGAATCCTCAAAGAATAAAAGCTCAAAGGAACCGGATTGAGGACTGAAGGTGTCTTTACTGCTAGTAAAGAAAAGAAGCGATGGAACAAAGTCCTGGAATAACATAAATAGATAAGTCTTGAGATGATATTTTAAGAACCAATTTAAGATACAACCTGATAATCATACACGTCTGCCAGAAATTATGACACACAGAATCCTCGCCACGCCAGTAAGCATAGATGCGATAAACGACAGGTTCCGTAACTAAGATATGCAACTCTATAATCATGTCATCTAGAATCCTCGCCACGCCAACCGGTATGGCTGCGAGAGACTCTAAGTTTCATAACTACAGTATGTATATCCAAGTCTGGTTCCTACGTTCTCGTCACGACAGCTAATATGGCTGCAATAAACTCTAGGTTCCATAATCAAAGTAGACGTTTTACCTTTCTCACTGTCCTCATCAATATATGTCATCAGATGATACCGTAAATTTTTGCCCGTAAAAATTCATCTCGATATGAAATCAAAACTCAACAACGATACCAAGAATTAAAGTTAACAACTGGTCAACAAGAATCAAACTCAACATCAACAAGTGAGAACGGACGAAAATAAGGTGAAGGATTTTAAATTGGAAATTGTAATAAGATTCTCAAGGGGTCATCCCAGGAATCTCTCAAGAATTTTGTGATTGAGCATCCTCTCTCATCTTAGTATCCTATGTCCTATATTCTATAGCAGGCACGCGGTAGTATAACAAGGATGCCACACTACTACGACAATCGCACAACTCGCGAAGTCCGACCTGCATGGGCCACCACTAAAACGTGTCACGACCCGCACCCGGTTTAGGGCACGAGTGCGTGGGTACGTCCAGCCTACGCCGCAGCATCGACGGTAGAACGCTGTCTAGGTCATGTAACTATCTACTCATACTCACGTGAATACCCAACTCCATAAGGAGACGTGGATATCATAGAATAATGCTAGAAATACTCAATCACATAAACTAAAGCACGATGAGATATCAAGGCAAGCAAGAAATACAAGACAAGTCTAACGACAAGATAATCATACCTGCAATCATTAACTTCCAATCCCCAAGTGTGTCAGAAACCAGTCTACTAAGATCACCGTCTGGAAAAATATTTTCCAGTCAGGAAGGAGCAAAGTACATCTCTAAATAGCAGTTCTATATTAATGATATAAACTATGTAGCAGTTCTAGATAAAAATATACCAGAAGCATGTATAGGTACGAGAAATAAAAGAAATGCTGGAAATACTGTAAGTAAATACAGGAGAAGAAATAATATGTCCATGAGCAAGAACCTATGACTAAGTGTGTGAGTACTAGCTTTAACATGTGATCGGCTTGGAAACTTGATCAGGCTGGTTACCTGTGATTAGCTATGATTCACGAAGGTCAGGCTAACCGTTGGTTAGCTATGATGCATGGAGAGGTCAGGCTAATCACACGTAACAGCTATGAAGCACGGAGATGGTCAGGCCGCACCCGACGTGAGATGTGGGGTGAGCTATGATGCATGAAAAGTTGGATATGATCACATATCTACACTAAAATACTCCCCACCCCCGACTGGTATAGTAGATCCAATCATAGTACGCTATGGCACGGGATTCCCTAGGGAGGTAGCAAATCTCCCCGGGAATCAGTGTCTGTACATGCACAAGATAACAAGGAAAACAAGTCTTGTACAAGCTACACCATGAATAAGGAATAACATCTCATGACGAGATCCGTGTATACCAATCCGTGTAACCAGCGTGTCAAGAGCATGGATATTTACACTAGATACAGTGAACATAGGAGATATCATAAATTAGAAACTAATCAGAGAATGTACTCGCCTTAGGTCCTTAGCTGGTGAATACCGAGGTCCTGTTCCAGAATATCGCCTGGAGGAACCAACAGTCCTAAAGACATATAATAAACAATACAATATCTGCATCAGAAGCTATACTAAACACACAAGCCAATACTAACTCAGGGGCTATGTCCGGCATGGGACTCAGTCAACTAGGGTCGTCTATTAGAGACATAGAAGTGTACACATATACATCAAATACATTTGGTACGAAAATAGATAAGTGTATTTATATATACCTTAAGTAATATTAATACTGTATGTTTTAATTACAATAGCTACTAGGAAATACGTTATACAAGGTATATTCATAAAATAAGCCAAGTTAGAATTTTACTATATATACTAAATTCCAAAGTACAATAACTATGCTAATACATGAATTTAATTTATACTAGTATATATATACTTTAAAATAAAGAATACTGGTATATATATAAACATAATAAATAATACTTGTATGTATATATAAGCATAATAATTAATACTTGAATGTATATCTATATAAACATAGTTCATTAAAAAGGGATACAATACGTATTTATATTATACTATACCAATTTACATATAGAAATATATTTTAAGTATATACATAAAATATATATATATATATATATATATATACATGTGCTACATAGTAAATACATGCATATATATATGAATATATGAGTACTAATACATTAGTTTGATTTATACTAATATCATAGGGTATATTTTATTAAGTACAATTATATGAAAATACCAAATACATACATATATATATGAATACAAATAATAATAATACATACATACATATACTAGGATACGTATTTACATATATAAGTCATTTTAAATATATACGTGTACATATACATTATGTATTTGTATACCTATACATACACACTAGGAATACATACGTTTACATAACAAAATGAAGGAGGGAGATGGAGCTCACAGAGGTGGTCGATGCAGCGGGACGGAGAGGAGATGGTCGAGCAGCAGGCCGGCGGGTCAGCTCTGGCCGGAGCGGTCGACCACGGGGGATTTCGAGCGCGGGGAGGAGTCGCAGAGGGAGCTCCGGCTGAATGGGGGTGGTGGTGTTTGATGGAGGTGGTGGAGCAGCCGCCGGGGTTCAGTCGCCGGCCGGTGAACGCAGAGGGAAGAGAGTTGCAGAGAACTCGGCCGCCGGGGCTGAGCAGCGGCGTCGGAGAGGTAGATGGATGTCGGTGGAGGGAGATCGTGAGGGGGTTCGCCGGAGGCTGTGAAGTCGGAGTGGCAGGGAGGAGTTCAGCCGATGGACGGGGATGGTGGTGGCAGTGGATGACTGCAGCAGGAGGTGCGGGTCGGCTGAGAATGGCCGGGTGCACAGTAAGGTCGGCCGGGCACAGTAAGGGGGATGATGAATAGTGTTCCCCCCTCTCTAATGTTAATTTCAAATTTAAATTTTTTAAAGAAGAAAGGAAGAAGAAGAAGAGAAGAAGAAAAGAGAAGAAGAAAGGAAGAAGGAGAAGAAAAAGAATCCTACGTTGGAGGCTTGTGAGGTGGGGGAAAACCTAGGTTGTCTAGGGATTAGGGTTTGATGTAGACATTAAATAGTAAAAGGGTGAGAGGGTGTGATGGAGGGTGGTGATTGAACCCTTAGAATGAGTGGCTCAGATTTGACATGGAGAGAAAATAATTCATGGGGGATGAGGGTGAGAGATTTAATTAAAATTAATAGGGCTCCCTCATTGGTTTAATCAAATGAGGTGTTGCCACAAAATGCAAATTTGCAAATTAGCCCCCTTAAATTTGGGTATTTGCACAGACACATAAAATGACAAAAATTTGGCGGGCGATTCGGTGTCCGGTGCTGTGTAGGGTCAGGGGGCGCTGTAAGTTTGGTATGGGCTTAAATAGCAGGGCACTGGAATAAAATTGGGATTTCAGAATCAGATAAAATAGTATCCTCAATTTAAATAGAAATAAATACAAGTTGTGTTCTAGAATTAATTAGGAGTACATGGGGCCAAAATCAGGTCAGGTCATCAATACCAATAATGAAGAAGACTCAGAACAGAATATTATCCTAATTTGGGTCGCACGAAAAAATAGGTCAAGATGGCCTCCAATTTTCGATTGGAACGCACAACGATACAAAATAGGGATTTATTAAATAACGTCCGCGACGATTTTTGTGCGGCCAGAAATAATGCACAGGGAGCAAAATTATGAGTTGCAAAAATAGCAGAATGGAAGGCGGGCATGTCTAGGGCAAGATTGTGAAATTTGTTGGAAGAAAAAAGTCAGGATAGTGCTCCAAATATCGAAGCAAAGGCAAAGCGCAATAATTAATAAATTACGGTAATTAATTATAATCTCTAATAAATAAATTATAAATAAAACATTTAAATTACAGAATTCCATAATTTGGACAGGTGGTCATCTACTGGGCTTCTAGGTCAAGTCTACTAGCTAAAATAAATGAACACTGTATATTATATTTAATTACACATCTCACATATTATTTAAACTAAATATACCATCATGCAAATTACTTAATTATAACTACAATAATATTAAATATTATAAAAAGTCAAAAATACCCCTATTTTCGGAATGTGGTAGTGACATTAGACATGAATGAGTTCTTCATGTGGGAATGAGGGTGTGTTGGCTAGTTAATGGGAGATGGCAAACTTGTAAAATTTTAAAAGAAAAGGATTATAATTTAAGAAGATATTTTAAGAAGCTTCCAAGGCTAACTGATTCCCAATTAGCTACTAATTAAACCCATATTCCAAAACCTTAGAAAGTATGTAATTTATTTATTTACTATCCCAAATGGATATAAAATTTATTATGAAAACAACTAGTCCTTCAAATAATTTTATTAAACAATAATTTCATGATTTCAAACCAATAAATATTCGAAGCTAGAGTAATATATATACATATTATTTATCTATTTATTTTATAATAAATCGACATTTAGGAAAAAATAATTTTTTATAAAAGATTTTAAATCACCTTCTAAAATCAAACATTGCTCAAAAATCTAATACTAAAACTCAAGGAGAAAATATCTTATAAACTTGATATTTTAAAAATAAATAAAAATCTAAATATTTCGGAATTTAGAAATCGGAGGTTACAAGTCTATCCACCTTAGAAAAATTTCGTCCTCGAAATTTAAGATCCTCAATAATTGTATTTACACATTGTATTATTTCTATCAAAATTTAAATTTCAAACCAAATAATCATGAAGTAATCCCATATTGTTATTTCACAACCTTTCAAAATTCTATAACATCATATTGCTGAAAATCTTCAAGTTTAAAATCAAATTCAAAATTTTCTCATAATCTCCTCCAAAATTTAAGTTCGGATCTAAATACTCAAGGATTTTAATATCCAATCCTCCAAGTTTGAAATCCAATCAATGCATATTTATAAAAAATTTAAAAATCTGTATCCCAAAATTTAAATTTTAAACACTAATCCATCAATCATCTTACTCCTCTAACTCAAATTCAATTGATGCTTATTCAAATCTAAATCCTCCTCCCGAGAATTGAATTCGACACTATTCCATTAACGATTTTATTTTCTGAATTTTCTTTTTCCTCAAATACTCAACGATGCGATACTTTCAGAATCTTCAATGCAACATTCATAATATAAAGTTTCAAATTTTTATCTTGCAATCAAATAGATATAATGATAATTTCCTAAATTTTCTAAATTTTTTTTTAATAACCAATTCAATCATATCAAGACCTTCCTAAAATTAATAAATTCTCAATTTTCTCAATTGCATTTACACATTGTATTATTTATATTTAAAATAGATAAATATGTAACTAACAATAACTGAATTTAAACAGTACAACAAGGCAAGGTATACTTGCCTGGCAAGAGAGCTACAAATATAACGTCCAGATGTCAAATGCCAAAAGTTAGAAACTATGACCTCAGAATAAATGTCTCCGGATGCTGAAATAAATATCATCAATAGTCTCAGAAAATATCAAATAGCTAGAAACGCCTGTCCTTAAGTCCAATTTGAACACAGGGGCAAAAATAGCAGTTTCTGGTCAAAGCGGGGTCCACATGTGGGGGCCGCTTTGCACCGAAAAACGTGTCAGAGTCAAAGGTCTCCAAATTCGCCAAACTTAGTGTCAACAAGTCCAGAACGTCGATACGAACCCAACGGAATGTCCAGAACTGGATTCCGATGTGCCGATCACAAAATCGCCCGTCAAGTGGAGCCTGTGGGGGCCACGATACGGGATTTTGTCAACGTTCTTAGAATCGAACCAAACTTGGATCACAGGACCAATGTATTGTTATGAGTCCGATGGCGCAAGTTTAGTTTCGATCTGACGTGTGTACACAAAGTTACAGCGTGTTCCAGAATAGGCGAATACGGGACGTTGTAGGCGGATACGCGTTGATTCTGGTGTGCACGCACATCCAAATCAATTTCTGCGAAATCCTGCACGTCCGTATCAACGACGCGCACGTTTCGGTAAAGATCGCGTGCGACCAAGTCGTCCCGTTTGGCGGGGCGTACTCAGTTCCGGGTGAAACGGGGTATTATTTTTCCTGTTTTTGGATCGCGTATCGCGATCGCCACAGGACGCGATGCACCGAGCGGGTTGCACGGGCTCCGAGAGGGTTACATAGCCTACGTGTCACAACTGACGGAATTAAAAATGGAACTACGAGGAGATAGAACGGGTTACCTGAACAGGGCTCCGTGGAATAAATTTTCCTCGTGTCCGGGAGAGATGCGACACGATGCTGATCGTGTCCGGGCTGTGTCCAGGCTCTGTCGTGCCCGGTACTGCACCGTGTTCGGGTACTGTATTGGCAGTAGGCGGGGTCGGGGTCAGCCTCGGAGTCGGGCACAGCTGATCAGTGCTGGAGCGGCTTGGTCGGCGCTCACTGGGCGCTGGCCGGACGGGGAGTGGCCGAGTGGGGATGGTGGTGAAGATGGTAACTGGACAGGGAGGAGGAGGAGGTGATGGGGGTGTCGCTCTGCCGGAGTCAGGGTGGTGCACCGGATCTGCGGGAGGGGGGGAAATTCCACGGCGGGTCGGGTGGTCGGGGCTCCGGCCGGGGAAGAGGGAGGCTGAGGAGAGAGGAGGAGCTGGGGAGGTCGAGGGGTCGGGGGAGGTGGTGGCGTGGTGGTCGGGATGGGTTGGTGGTGGTGGCGAGTGGCAGCCGAAGTCGAGGGGGGTGGCGAGGTCGAGGGGCTGAGGGTGAGGTGGAGTCGAAGATGGTGGTTGGCGGCGGGGATGTCGGGCCAGAGGAGAAAGGGGGGTGGAGCTCTCCGGCGGGGGGGGGGGGGGGGGTCGGCTTACCGTGGGGGGAGGCGGAGGTCGGGGTCGGGGAAGGAGGGGAAGTGGAGGAGGAACAGGGAAGAAGAAGAGGGGGAGGAGGAGGATGAGGAGGAGTCTGGTGTAGGTGCTGGTGGTGGAGGGTGGCGGGTGGCGGAGGGCGGAGCTCGGGGAGGAGGGGGAGGTCGAGGCCGAGAGAGAGGGAGGAGGATTCCGGAGTCGAGGAGAATAGGAGGAGGTCGAGAATGAGAATAGTGGGATGGCGGTGGAGCTCAGTGGCGGCGGGGGGGGGGGGTGGCTCGCCTCGGGGTGGGGGTCGGCTCCGGCGAAGGGGCTCGCCGCGGGGAGCTACTCCGGGGGGGGGGGGTAGCCGACGGCTAGGGGGAGCAGCTGCGGCTGAGCTGGGTTAGGGTTAGGGTTTTCTTCTTTTTATTAGAAATTAAAATTGGGGATAATTAGGTAATTTCATGTTTAGGATATTTACCTTATGCAAATACATCGAATCTGGCCTCCTTTTGGAATGGACGGTGCATGTTCACCGGCCAATCAGGGGGTGACACCTCGCACTATAATTTGCAGAAAAGTTCCTGTAATTTCATAAATTGTGCAAAGGTCCTATTTTGGGAAATTGCGCAATTACGAAATTGTCTGGGAAAAATACTCGATTCCTGAAATTGCCAAAATGCACAGAACTGAGGGAAATTGCTGTGTGGGGGTCCTGAGGGGGTAGGGGTGAGTCTGGGCAGGGACTGGGCCTGGTTTTGGGGTGATACGGGCCATCGTATTTATAAATTAATAAATACTGCGCACGATATTCTCTAATTATTTAGAGGCAGGTAGGGTCATAATTTTAGTACGGTATCAATACACTAAATGTAGTATACTCAGTGTAGAAAAATAATATATTTTTGTCTGGGCAAAACAGGTGCATGTTGGGCCTTAAATCTCTATTGGAACAGGGATGGGTACAGATCTAGGAATTTAAATACGTACGTTGGTAACGATATTTGTGCGTCTCATACGAGGCTCAAAACAGAGTAGCTGGGAGTTGCACAAAGTGCAGGATAGTAGGCTGGCATGTCTAGGAGAGGTATGTGAACTTCGTTCAGGGATAACAGTCAAGGTAAAGCTCCAAATAATTCGGTGATGGACATGTGCACAAGTCGATAGGATATGTAAGCAAAATAAATTAAAATATTGCCATAAATCCTAATTTGTTAAAAAAAAAAATCCTAAAATACTGGAATCTGCTCGAGGGGTTTTACATCGCCGGAGGAGGATGCGACGACGGAGGCTCCTCCGAAGAGAGCGAGGATTGCGGCGGCGATGGGCCGGTTGGGTCGCCGGAGAAATCCAAGCATTTTGTTTGGTTTGAAGGAGAAGCATTTTTGTTTGGATATATTGAGGAGCACGAGGAAGAAGAAGAAGAAGAAGAAGAAGAAGAAGAAGAAGAAGAGAAATATGGCTGTAGGTTTTAGGGAGGAGGGAGGAGAGAGAGAGAGAGGGTTGTGTTCTCTAGGTTTAGGGATTAGGGCCGGCATGGGGAAGAGTGTGGTGATGAAGACATTTTATAGGGAGTTGTGTGGTGTGGATAAGCCCAATTCAAATGGATGGTGAGGATTTTATATGGAAAAAAATTCCTCATCCAAAGGAGAGAGAGTGTGGAGCTTGACCGGTCAAAGAAAAGGGGGCTTGTTCATTTGGTCTTGACCAATGAGGTTATGACACATATTGCAATAATTGCAACTAAGCCCCTTAATTTTGGGTATTTGCACAAACACATGAAATGATGGAAAAATTATGGAGAATTGGTGTTTGGTATTTTGTAGGGTGAGGGGGTGTTGTGTGTTTTGCATGGGCTTAATTCATGGGGCATTGGAATTAAATTGGGATTAAAATATGATTAATCAAAGTTGGTATCCCCAATTTAATTAGAAAAAATGGCATGAGCTCTTAAATTAAATGGGGGCACCTGGGGTCTCAATTTGGAGTGACTCAAAGGTCAAGAATGGTGTAGGCTTGGAGTCAGTCTTGGACTCTTTAATTGGTCCGGCTCAACGGGTTGAGTTGGTGTCTCAAAATTGATGGCAACGACACAGGTGCGCGACACAGGATTAAATAATGGATTTCGGTTACGGAAAATTGTGTAATTAATTTAGAGCACAAAGAATTATGATTTTGAGTGACAGAAAAGTCCAGCGCCTAAATTGGCGTGTCAAGTCAAGAGTGCAATAATCTGTTGGAAATTATGGGCTGATGTTGGGCTCCGAATAGTGCAACAACGGTAGGGCGCTCCAAGGGTTTAATTTACGACTCAGACATCTGCATCCCTAATTCTAAACCTCAAACATCTGCTGCTAAACCAAAATTTTCTAACCCATAATCCATCTATCTATAAAAATTAAATGAGGGGGTTTATAATTGGAGTTCCTGGTTCAGGTAACAACAGGAGTAAGGTGAGAGGCTTGCAGGTTAGTGATTGGGTTACAACCTTGTATGTCTGTATATGGGAGCCTTGTTGCTCGGGTTATAGCAGATTTGGGGTATGTTTGCACAATTTTATGGGGGCTCGAGTCAAGGAAATATAGTGCAGTTTACTGTACTTGCAGTGAGAAATTGTTGTATGTGTGGTATAATTGTGTATAAGGATTGGGGACAGTTGTTGCAGCTGTTACTGAAGTGTGGGTGTAGTAGCTGTGGTTGTGGTGAATGGAGATAAGTAAGGAGGGGGTGATAAGATACATTAATGTACTAAGCTAGTATAGTGTCAGTTGATAGGTCAGTTAGTAGGTTAGTATTAGTTAAGTTAGTAGTATTAATAGTCAGTTACAGTAAGCAGTTAATTACAACGGTTCGTAATTTACACTTGAGGGTATCAATAGTTAGTAGAGTTAGTATATATTAGTGTTAGCTAGAGTCTAAGTTAACGATTAAGTTATTATTATTAGTTAAGGTATTAATTAGAAACCTAGGTAATAACCTAGTATAGCTAAGTTTAGCCAGTTCTAACTAGTTAGTGACCAGTATGAGCCTAAAACTTTAGTGTGGACCTTGTATGGCCTAGTTTAGCTAGAATGGCCTAGTATTGGCCTAGAAATGCATTCTAGTACATCCTTTTAACTCAATTCTCTTTAATTACACCAAATTAACTTGATATTCCTCTATAGGACTGTGTGACACTAGTTTGGGCATCGAGAGACACCCTTTGTTCAGGACCAGAGGCGAGTACATCTCTATGTTAGTTTTTATTTCATGATGGTGTATATATCGCATGTTCTAGAACTATATACTTGATTTTGACACAGTGGTTACACGAACTGGTACTATATGGATCATGTCAGGAGATGTTATCCCTTACCGTATTCAGTGGGTATTCCTTCACATGTATTTTATCGTGTATAACTGGTATTGATTATCAGGTACTTCATGTTCACACGCTGTTCATGTTCAGTGTGCTTATATTCATGTTTGTAACGTGTCGTGATTGGATCCATAAGTATTGGTTGGGGATGGGGGAGTAGGAGTTGGTTATTGTAAAATCCCAAATTTTTTAATAAATCGTATTAGTTATTTTAATTATTTTATTTATAGTAATTATGAGATAAATAGAGAAAATAGATTTTTATTTAATTTTTATTTGAGGTATTTGTGCATTTAGGGGATTTATGGAGCAATTTTAAATTTTTTCTAATTAATTCCATGTAGGAGACCCTTTGGACAGTTGCTAGCTTAATGGTATGCACAAATATAATTTCTAGAATTTTCTATGTATATATATATATATATATATATATATATATATATATATATATATAAAAGAAAAAGAAAGAAAAGAAAACAGCAGTAGCAGCCGTAGTATTAAGAAACCACGCGCGGTTTCTTTCCCCCCCCCCCCCCCCGAACGCGGTTTCCCCCACCGCCTCTCTCTTTCTCTATATATATACGTTTTCCCAAACCCTAACCCTAGATCACCTCTTCCCCCATCCACCCAGAGCCGCGCCGCCCCTCCCCTCGACGCACCATCGCACAGCCGTCTGGGCCGCCGCGACCGCCGCGCGATTCGCGAGCGTCGCCGCGCAAAAAATTATAGCAGAGTACCCCTGTTCACGACGCGTTTTTTGTCTCCTCGCTCGACCAAACTCGACCCCGTCTTCGTCGGTACGTTCACCACATATCCCTCTCAAAATTCTGTATATTAGTTTACCTCATTTAGCGCATAAACCTAGGCAAAAATAGCGTCCAAGTTGACGGAAAATGACAACTTTTGAGAACGCAGAAAACCGCGATAGACTATCTATGTTCACGGACTCGTATCTCCCACCACAGAGATTCAAATTCAGTTTTTCTTTCTGGTATGCGAAGACCACCTAACCTAGTTTAATTTTTGTTATTTACAATATTTTATTAGCTGCTGTATGTTAAAATAAATTAGGTAGAAAAACCCAAAAATATACTTTTTTCAATATTCCAAAATTTGTGATACGGAGTGCGCCCCGCCAAACGGGACTGCCCCGTCATGTACCAAGTGCACCAAAAGGTGCGCGCAGTGTACCCGGACGTGTGAGATTTCACAAAAACTGATTTAGATGCGTGTGCGCGTCAGAATTAGCCCGTATCCGCAGCAAATCTCCGTATCGCGACTTTTGCAAAAGCCCTGCGTATTTTGTGCACGCTCGTCAGAATGCGACGAAACTTGTGCCACTGGACTCGTGGTATCGCGTCGGTCCTGTGACCCAATTTTCCCATAATTCTGAGACAGTTGACCAAGTCGCCAATTGGCGGGCCCCACGGTTGACTTTTTGGGTGAAATTGTGTTCGGCTCATCGGAATCCACATTTGGACATATCGTTGAGTTCGTACTGACATTTAGAGTCTGTTTGACTTATAATTTGTCTTTTTTAGAGACCTTTACCCTTGGCACACTTTTCGGTACAAAGTGGGCCACAAGTGGACCCCACTTTGACCCGAAATTACCGTTTTGCCCCTGTGTTCAAATTGGACGAAATGGTAGTGTTTTTTAGCTATATTGCTTATTCTGGAAACGTTGGTGATATTTATTTCAGCATCCGAAGACGTTCATTCTGAGGCCATAGTTTCTGACTCTTGGTGTTTGACATCTGGACGTTACATTTTGCAGCTCTCTTGCCAGGCAAGTATACCTTGCCTTGTTGTACTGTTTAAATTCTGAATTATTAGTAGCATGTTTATATTATATAACTGTGCGCATCCGAGAGAGACTCGGGTGCAGTCAACGAATGCGTTGACGTTAGGACTTGTGTCTGACCTAGAGTCTAGTAGACCCACCTAAAGTTATGGAGTTATTGGTATGACTCCCCAGGCCTTGACACATATCATTACACGTCACAGAGTGAGTTTATTCTAGGACGCGTGCCTCATACTCGACTGGCCATCGGTGTGAGCAACACGTGTAACGGTATTTAGCATTAGTTGTTTATTTCTATAGAGACTTGCAATACAGTACGAGATGTCCACGTCGTATTCACGACTTGTATATCTGTATTGGGCGGGGAGGACGACTAGTAGGCGTATGGGACACCCACTTTCTTTATACAGATACCGCGTTCTTCAGAGCGATATGGACGTATATATATTGTAGATACCTCATTCTTCGGAATGATGGACATTACAGATACCACGTTCCCTAGAGTGTTGGACGTTACTTGGTGATTTTGTAGATACCACACTCTAGAGAACGTTGGACGTTATGCCTACGCCTACCCATACATACCAAGATTGTCCTCAAATTGCATGTCACTAGATGGTTAGCACACCCCTTTATTTATTCAGTATTTACTTTATGGCATGCTTCTATGTATCTTGTTACGTCCCTCTGAGGACCTGGTCCCTTTCCAGGTGTAGATGTTCATGAGTATTCGCAGGAGCGCAGATCCGGACAGGCTACTTATATTTCGAGGAGGTCTTCTCTTCGAGCCTCGTGATTGTCATATGTTGTATTTATATGGTATTTATCTTGTTCATTTTATATTCTAGTTCGGCAGTGAATTTGTTTCCATCCGACGATCATCTCTAGATACTTCATATTGAGATCTAGTTACATGGTTATTGGTTATTCATTTATATTTGATTTATGTGGATGAGATTTAGATTATACCCTGTGACTGTGATAGTTTTACCACTTGTGAATTATTGTTCATTATACAGCGTACGCCTGTATTATGGTTTCCATATATTGGAGTTGCCATATACACGCGGCTGGCATGCTTACGTGTCCTAGTCCTACGTATTTTAGGACTGGGGCGTGATAGTTATGTAATCAAGCCCAAGTGCATTCGTGTACAAGTCGATTATATATCACACGTGTAATCGAGTTACCATATTGTATTCGTATTCAACCCAAACCGATTACATAATAAACTTGTACTCCAAGACATATTATATAGTGTTATATTTTTTTTACTTGCAGCTATCATCTATTGCATGTTCTTTACTTTCCAGTACATTACATGTTTACTCTAGTTAATTCTATTTCTTATGGCTAGTTATCCTGTATCATTTTCTATTATCTTCTATATATGCTTAATTATGTATTTGGATATGCTTTCAGAGGTATGTACTTCGCTCCAATCCTAACTGGATATATTTTTCAGATAATTGGCTTGTGGACCAGTGTCCCACCTACTACTGTCCGCAGGACGATGTACCAATAGAGGATACTCCTTTAGAGCAGGAGGACTTGAGGAGGCTTAGACTTATTGTTTAGACTTTTATTGAGAATTTTGGCATGTATATATTATTGTGGACATGTGATTGTATTGTGATTCCTATTTTATCTTCCTTATTCCATATCGTGCTTTATCTTCCTTAGTTTGACATTGTGATTGAGTATTATTTACCATTATTATATACCATATTATTCGTATGTTTAGAGTTGAGATGACATTGACAGGTACCATATATATATTGTGTGAAAAATTTAGATAATATGGATGACCCAGACAGCGTTCTACCTTCGATGTTGCGGCGTAGGCTGGGCTTTGATCATTACTCATGCCCTTATTTCAGGTATGGTTCGTGACAAATTCTTCTTATTCGAAGACTTCAGGCATATGCCGTGATGGCACAACAACTCTTCGTATGCCGCCAAGATCTTCGGATCCTCTGCTTCTAATTCTCCGAGCTTCTCGTTACTCGGGGCACACTCTTCGTAGGGTTCATCGTCCCAAGAGAGTTTTGAGACGGCATGCATCTCATGTAAAGCCAGTCCCATATTGTCGTCGGGCGTGAAGAGAGTACCCGTACGAAGGTTGTACAACTCCATCAGGACCACAAACAGAGGGAGGTTCACCTCCAACCCATAACAAGTACCCCTCACTACAAAGAACAATTTGGCGGCTCTGAGTTCCCGCTCGAATTTCTTCAAGATCCAATGGGTCAGGTGACAAATGAGGTGTACTACTGCACCCAGCTGAGAGCCTGCAACTGTCCAATGGGGTAGGTCCCCTTCTTAGCAACTTGGTGGAGGAAGGTGCCCGTCGCATATACGCTGAGGTTCAGCCCCAGATTACTGCCGACGAGACCATGCTTCAGTCCTAGCAAAGAGTACGAAGGTGACTCCTACGCGCTATAAAACTCCCCCTTGTTCTTCCCGGACCCACATCTGAGATTCCCAGGAAGGCCCCCCTGAGGTTCAGGGTTTAAGTTTTATTCCATCTGCCGTGGACCCATCATCACCTTCAGGTCTGACAGAGGCAGGTAGCATTCGAAAGAAGGAAAAGTCATATCCGTCCCTCAAAAGGTAAAAGACCAGTTCTCCCTGGTCGTCCCCATCTCAGACTGGGAAGGCTCTAAGCGCCTCACCAAATAAGAAGTATGGCTTCTTGAAGAAACTCTTCCCTTCTTTAGCAGGGATCTCCCCGAGTTGACTTGACTCAACAAAAAAGAGGGAGTCTGCTCTACGATCTTTTGTTGTCACTTGGGCAGGAGATTTTTGTCAACTTATTTTTGGATATCTGCAGCAAGGTCCCCGAGATTCATGTTCAAGGGTAGTGGGCGGTGCCCAAGGACCAGTTTGCCAGAAGGAGTGGTGGGCAAAGTCACTACAGAAACCACAAAGGCGTTAGATCAGAGTATTGTTCTAAAAACTGATGTGCTCATGCGGCTACGCAAAACATGCGGCTGAGTCAGCCTTGCGGCCAAGCCAAACATGTGGCCGAGTCAGTCATGCAGCCACGCCAAACATGTGGCCCAGTCAGCCATGCCACCACGCCACGTATGCAGCTAAGTCAACCATGCGACCCAGGCATGCATGCGGCCGAGTCGGCCATGCAGAAGTGAGTAATTGGCGCATAGACGCATCCATACGTCCAACCGTGTATATGTGTCTCTATGTTCCAAAAATTTGAGTGGTTTCTCCAGAAGACCTAGCCTAGATCGGTCGCTGAACGTCGATAGGGAAGGGGGAAGGTCCACCGCGGTGGCACGACTCTTCCCCGTGCTCGTGATCTTTCCCTAGCCCTTAGGAGCCTTCTTAGCGGGGGCGGCGGAGGAGAAAGCAACCTTGGGAGCCATGGCAAGGAAGAGGAAAGAGAGAAGAGAGTTTGGAGAAAAAGACTTCTCACTCTCCCTCTCTCCCCTTAAATATAGGGGGACTTTGCGACAACGGATGACGATGACGGCTGTTCGAATCCCGATCCACGATCTACCTCAACCCACGCAGCGGCAACGGTTGGCGTTTAACTCCTCTCGTTAGTTAAGGCACTTTATCTAATGACGGCACAGAATCCCAAGAGATTCGCGCAAAGATCAAAGCAAATCTCCTCATTTAATGACCAGATAGTCTGTCAGAGACAGCTATGCAGCAACGAGGCTATGCGACATGATCGGCATATGCGGCCAATAGCTCTAGTCCATGATTCTTTCAAAGTATTCCAAACTTATCATTTTGGAAACTTTGAAGGGGGTCTTGTAGAAGCGTAAAAAAAATTTTGCAGGCCGCATAAAAATTATGCCCCCTCAATATGCCACAAAGAAGCCACATGCGGCATGAACAAATAAGCCGCAGAGAATCCACATGCGCCCTGAACAATCAAGTCGCAGAGAAGCCATATGGGCATGATCAACCAAGTCGCAGAGAAGCTGCATAGTATACTATATGCGGCCTGAACGACCACAGAGAAGGGAGGCCGCGTAAGGACTCCCTTACACAGATTTTGATGTCTGTCAGAAACTCTGACACATCACTCATCACTCTTAGATATTTTAAGACTTGTGAAAATGATGGCTCAGTAAAAGACAACAAGTCACCTCAGTGCATTAATTGCTTCGTCAAATGTGTCATCCCATGTGTTCCCTCGTATGCGGCTACGCCCTATGCGGCTTCGCCAATATGCGGCCACAGTGTCCATCCGACCAAGGCCAAATGAGCGCACGTATGCGGTAACAAGACTCATACGACCTTGCCGACATGCTACCAGAGTGTCCATTTGACCAAGGCCCAAACGAGAGCACCTATGCGGCTACAAGTTCCATGCGGCCTTGGCATCATGCGGCTAAGATGCTATGCGCCTCCAGCTTACAAGATCTTCCCGTAACAACTGCAGATATCTTTGCACAGTTGGTGCTGACTACGTGTCCAGCTGACAAAGTCACGCACACAATGAATTAAAAACAACCCCGAGATCTCTTTAACAACATATCTCAACCAAGACCATGTAAAAAATGGCCCATGGCATGCGGCGACAGTTGCAACGTATTCTGTTAAAGAAGTCTTATGCTGCCACCAAACAGAGGCATATGCAGCACCCATAGCCTATCAGCACGATAGCTATAAATATGAGCAACTTGAACGTTCTAAGGGCGGGCTTTTTTCTTCGGCTTCAGAGAAAAAGCATACCACCCCTGGCAAATACAGAGAGAGAGCATACCGAGACGAGCAAAGAGAGAACGTAAGCTTTCTCACCCCGCACCGGATCGTCCACGGAGTAAAGGAGATGCCTTAGCACTCCTTGTCCATCGCCACACCCCATAATAAAAAATATTGTACTTAGATTATACGTCAAGGACCTTTTTGTACTTTCTTTCGTTTGTTGATTAAATCAAGCTCTTTTTAGAACTTTCGAATTTAATGGTGAACAATCATATTTTGCTTAGCACGTAGGAACACATAGCACGTAGTAAGTGTATCATCAAGGATACTAATAGTCGAGTCAAGTTACCAATCATTGGTAAATCATATGGGTTCTAGCACATAGTCAGGTCTAACATATGGTCACTTAGCTCAAATACATTAGCAATTATTAAAATCACACATGGACACACAAAAATTTAATAAAGCATCCAAACCAAGCAAAACAAAAAAATATGCATATTGGCCGCATGAGGACCAGGGACGCATAGAGTCAATGCCGCATAGGACAGGTGTTGCATAGGAAGTCGGTCGCATATGAGTCGGTGCCGCATGGGAAGTCTCGATCGCATATGGGTCAGTGCCGCATGGGATCAGTGCCGCATATGACAGGGCAAAGTCCACTCCTTGGGACAAGTATTGAGTGACGTGCATTAAATGCGTGTCAGAGAAGTGACTGAAGAGATGGATGTGACAAGCCATAAAGTGCCAGAGAGAAAAAAAAATCACAGAAAAATATACAAGGGCAAAATAGGGTTATGCGTCCAGGAGAGATGAGGCACATAGTCAGTGTCGTATAAGACTGCTTGTCGTATGCTATGTTGGCCGCATGAATGTCTCTTGGACTTAGCAAATTTTTCATTCGTTCAGCGAGTAAAATACAAGGAGTTATGTCACTTAGAACACTTTGTGAAATAATCAATCGTGCATCCAATAAGATGGACGCATGCTGGAAGGTATATGCGGCAAAGAGTCCAGCTGTATAAGGATCATGCCGCATGGAAGTCTCAGTCGCATATTTTGCTGGCCGCATGAGAACTTCATCTTCTCCCGATAACAAATTCAACCATGGCAAAAACTCCAAAAATCAAAAATATTTTCTTCATAAAAATCTTATTTTATTCCTGAATCAAGTGAAACAAAAGACAAAATGCTCGAAATGAAGTGTTCCATTAACCCCAAGAACTGATTATCTAAAATATCATGTTTTAATAGATCAAAACTACCAAAAACTTAAGGAACTCATAAAATCCTAAATTTTAAATGTAGATCTACTCAAATTCACCCATTATAACCGAAAACTCTAAGTACTAAAATATTAAGAATCACAATGTACACATATTAGACTAATAAAATACAAGAAAAGAGCAAGAATAAAAAATCAAAATATTTCTTCATGTAGTGCAAGGTGTATTTGCCTAAGTGAAGGAAGGAAAAAATAAGAGAATAATGGAAGAGAGAGAAAGAAGTTAATTTATATATGCTAGGGTTAAGATTTAGACCATGGCTTCACTTATGATCAAACCAACCCAACAATTAAACCATGAGTCTAATTGAACCAAAGAATGGGTCTAGTCTCCATGACATACAACCTAATTACCATACAAGCAACAAATAATATAATCAGAAGAACTAATATGTTCCAAATACGTATATCGAAAATAGGGAGTGACAACCAGGGCCTACTCATTAGGTCTAATCAACGGTATTTTATTTCCAAACTCAGGAGCTAGGACAAATTTATGTTTTTTTACCCTTTCTGCAAATTCTGGCAGAACCTACATGTGATTGATGGGGAGCATCTGTGTTGGCATATCTGTACAATTATATGTCAACTTTTGTGTAATTTATCTCAGTAGATAAAGAAAGAAAATTTTAAGTGGAAGTATGACATTAATACAGATATAAATTTTTGATATAATTTTATTTACTAAAGATATATATACACTTATATGATATAATTTTTTTAGATTTGGTTCTACGAACACTTCTATATTGGTAGGCCAGTCTCCCGTATTGATATCAATGCTGGTGTCTTCCCATCTTTTTTACGCTGGATGACGGTTGCAGGAGATCCAGCTCGATGTGCTCACAAGGATTTTACTGTATATCGGGGCCAATTCGATTCACTAAGGTTTTATGAGATATTTTATTTATTTATTTTATACAGTCAATATGTTTATAATTTTTTTACATGAAATCTTATAATTTTTTTCCGCATAAAATAGGCTATTTTTTTTACCATACCGTCTTGGGATGAATTCTCCTAAGATAGTCACAACACCCTTATCAATCCTTTTGGTTTATCTGATATAAAAGAAATTGTATTCCATGAATCAAAATATTTTTTAAAAGATGTTCTCAAACCATTTAAAAATCAACTCCAAGAATCAGTATTTTTACTCTCGGCAACAACATAAGCAATTGGATATAATTAATAATTTGGATCATGAGCACAAGTAATAAATAAAATACCTTGATATTTAGATGAAAGAAAAGTAGCATCAGTACTAATTACAGGTAAACATTCACTTAAATATCTATCAATGCATGCCCTAAAACAAATAATTTTTTTTTTGAAATCTATTGTCTTTTGTAGTTTGTCTAAAATATTGGCTACCTGGATTTGTCTCAATAATTCTAAAACCATACTCTTCAAGACTACTATATGCATCAATATAACTATCATTTATCTCAGATAGAGCAAGTACCCTAGCTTTCCAAGCTTTACAATATTTAATATATATTTTGTGTTCTCTATATATATTATTTATAACATGCGATGGACTATACGACTGATTATCTCAAATTTTATCAATAATCGTATTTTTAACCCATACAGTAGTAGCCAATGGATGAAAACCTGTTGTAAGTCCACCTTAACAAGAATGTATATTTTCTAGAGTAGCAATAGCAAAACCTTCACCTTCACCAACGACTTTAGCGTATACTCTCCAATTACAACTTGAATCTTTATATTTATATACAATCCCACTAGCAATGTTTAAAATAGCACGACACGTAAAATTATGTGTAATTGCTATATCACTAATAAAACATCTAGATTCAGAACGATTATCAAATTTTCTTTCGACGCATAATCCAGAAATCCTAACATGATCAACATTGCCATCAAATTCATCATCTAAATTTTTAATTAAATTATCATTGTTTTTATCGTCGTTATTATCATCATCTACTATATATTTTTGTTCAGTAAATAAAATAACTTGATGAGAAGAACTAGGAGCAGTATTAACTTGATTAGAAGCCCGTATACCACTTACAATATTAATTATAGGTGGGGGTGAAGTTATATAAATATTAATGTACGTTGCCTGTACATTAACTTCGAGAATAAATTTTTATGCTTGTTCACTAACAATTTGATTACGTAATATGTACCAATATAAATTCATAACCAATATAAATTCATAATCAATAAACTTATATTAACTTTATACAATTAGTTTAAAAAAATGTACCAATATAAATTCATAATCAATAAATTATTGCTCAACAATTTGATTACGTAAACTATCAAACTAAATATTTTGATTAATTAAAAAAATTTATGTTCAACCTCCTTCATAAACTAACCCATTTAACACACCTCCAATCGAATATAGTATTGTTAGACTTTGATCCATGACAAGAGAGTGCGCTTCTAAATACAGTGAGTAAGCTGAACTAACTTCTATTAAGTAAGAAATCAACTTCTATTGAGTGAGAAAATAATAGAAGAATTATTTTTTAAAGTATGTGTGGGTGGAGTAAGAAATGAATAAAATTTAAAAAATTATATACATGAAAAAGAAAGAGCCGTTGTAAAAATATAAATGTTATAATATGAACGTTACAAAAAAGAAAAAACTTTGATAAATGACCCAGAAAAAATAACCAAAAATAAACAAAACCCAACTATAAAAAAAAAAACGAAAACAAAAAATAAACCAAAACAAACCATAAACATAAAACAAAAACAAAAACCGTAAACATAAAACCAAAAACAACCCAAAACTAAACCATAAACATAAAACCCAAAAACAAATCAAAACCTAAAAAACGATCAGCCAAATTTTCGCCATTACAGATGGCAAAAAATTTAAAATAATATAAAATAATTCATTTTCTATATTAAAAATGTAAAAAATATATGAAATAGTACTTTTCCAAATTGTTGCCATCACAGATGGCAAAACCTTTCACAACTTTCAAATTACCAAAAGTTCTTTCGTTTCAGATCTGACCACTCGACGTTCTCCTATGACGGATCTCGCCACTACAACGAACGAGCTTAGTCGGCTAGTGCTTGAAGGCTCGACGCTGCTCCGACGTTGTCAGTCGGAGATGGATCTCGGCTCTCTAATGTTGATCTGGTCTGTTCCGGTTAGGCGGTGGCCGAATCTCGCCACAGATGGAAGCGACGGTGCCGGAAAGGACCTCGATGGGATCCACACACAATTTACGGCCAGATCTTGAGAGTGGCTGTGCCGACTAAGACGTCCGGGATCTAGGGGAAATGTTAGGGTTATGTATTTTTGGGATTTTTTATTGTGTGGACACAGGAAGGATGGGTGTGTCCCTGTGTTGGACACGGGATATTTTGTGTTGTATTAAATTTGTATTGGACGCAAGATATTGAATTTGGGCACGACAGTGGGTTGGATGTGGATATCCGAGGTCGGACCCGAGGCCGACACATGCTAACACGAAATTGTATTGCTGGACAGGCTCTTCCTTTGCATTTATCTCTCTCTCTCTCTCTCTCTCTCTCTCTCGACTTGCTAGCCAACCTACGGCTAGTTTTTGATGCAACTAATCTCGGATAAAAAGGAGCGGACAACAAGTGGGGTACCAGAGATTTTCCACTTTCACAGCAGCTGCAGACGAAAACCAAACGGAGAAACTCGGTGGAGCTGTTGGCAGTTGAAACGAAAAGTGACAGTTGTAACGTAGTTGTTGCTATGGGCGAGCATTCGATTTATTCGGTTCTAACCGATCGAAATAGTCAAAATCGAATAACCAAAATTACAAAAAATTAAAACTTAAAACCGAATCGAATAAGCCATTCGGTTATCCAATTTGTTTGGTTGGACTATTGTTATTGTTTAATGGATCGAATCCAAAGTTAGAATTGTGGTTAAATTATATTAAAAGTTATACTTTTAAACACAAATTTGTTGTATTTTAAAATTTTGTCTATATATATATATATATATATATATATATATATATATATATATATATATATATATATTTGTTTTCAAATGATATATATTTTTAATTACAAAATATGCATAGAATAAAGGTATTTACATAATTGTATAAATCTTATTCGGTTTTCGATTTTGGACCGAAATCGAAACTGAAATCTAAAATCGAAACCGAATAAGAAATTTTAGTATTTTCAAACCTGAATCGAATTTTTTTTTTTAAACCAAACCGAATCTCTTATTTTGTTCGATGTTTGATTCAATTTTTGGTCCAAAATCGAATAATGCTCACCCCTAGTTGTTTTCATCCGAACACCCCCAATGCCATCTATTTTTCAGTACTAACCAAAATTTAAATATTTTTACTTCAATTAATATTTGTTTGGGGCTATTTATAGTTTAACTATTTCATTAACTACTAACTTATATATTTTTCCTTCTTATATTAGAGTATATATAAACATTACATTAGCGTATATATAAACATTCCGCATGTTTAAATCATTGAAGAAGAAGAAATTCAGTCCATTTTTGTTCACCCACTAAACTAGTTTCACCTTCCACTCAAGTGCCGCTACATACATTTTTATGCAACCTAAAACCAAGTGATTTTATGAACATCCAAATTTTTTTTATCTCTATTCTGATACGTGGTAACACTTGAATAAAAGGTTGAACTTACATCCGAGTTTTGATGGGTGAACAAAAATAGACTTTGTTTTTTTCTTCTTCTACATTATCTTTAATTTTTATGATATTTATAAGGGTAAGTCCAAAGATAATCTGACAAGACTTTGGACTTAAACAACCCATATGCATAGGACAATTTTAAGGCCATTTAATTTTCTTAGAACTGGTAACTTAAACAACCCATATGCATAGGACTTTGTACTTTAGCTTTATCTTCCCATTTCATAGGCAAGTACACCTTGCATGAGAAATGGAGAAACCCTTCATATTATTTTTTGGCTTTTGGTTCACCCAATTTGGACTTAAAAAGAGAATTTTATGAACAAAATAAGATTTCAATTTTTGGAGCTTTTTCGCCAGGATGAAACTGATGTTGGAGAAGATTAATGTAACACCCCGTTCCGTTCTAACGGACTGCCGACTCAATCGGCAGTAGTGCAACTGTCCCGACCCGCTTTGCCTCAAACAAGAAGCAAAGGATATCCAGAATTGTCCCTACAGGAATCCGGGTTGGATTTTTAGAGGCTCGTTTGACGTATCGCTCTACCGAGGCGAATCATCGCTAAGGTGGGTGGCTACGGTGAACTTGTCTTTGCTTAGCCAGCAAACATAAAATCTGGATTGATACATGCTAGTCGCTAGGTGATTCACCCTCTGCATGCTAATAAGAATCTAACGCACCTAGCTAAGGGAATAATCCCAACTTGTATTGCTATGCTAGAACATGGAAATTGAAATACTGCTTATATTCAGACCCTCGCATGCCAAGTCCGCTAACGATCTGACTCTCGGTTTACCTTCTGGCCCGAGCAAACGTGTTTACTTATGTTCCTTAGAAACGCATGCTTGTCTGCTTGTACATTGCCATATTTTCATCCAAACCCCAGGAGACTACTATGTAGTCGTTCCGTGCCTGAATGAACCTGCAAGTATTCGGGACCGTTAGGTCACCAAGGCAAATTCTGAACCAGAGAATCTGCATCAAGAATGAATAAATTCCTGAATCACAGCTCGAGGAGCAAACTACTGTATCCTGTCGCAACAAGTTATATATATATATTCTGTTTCGAACTCGTTCCATACTGGACTTGTTCTTATATATATATTCTGCCTCGAACTTGTTTCTGTACCTGACCTGAGACTCTGACCTGCATGTCGCGGACAACTTGTAAAAGGTGATCTTCGGATCTCGTTCCGCGGGCGGTCACCGGGGCACTGGGGCCGACCCGGTCTAGACGGAACTTCTGGTAGTCGTCTGTTTCGACGGGATAAGTGCAAGGCTCTCCGTTTCTGTATGCTTGCACTTCATCCTCGACCCTGAGACTACGGTAGTCGTCTGTTTTGGCTGGATAAGTGCAAGGCACATCGTTTCTGTTGCTTGCACTTCATCCTCGACCCTGAGACTACAAACGGTCCTTTAAGGCTATGCCAGCGACAAACGTTCATATAGATAAGTCATCCTCGCTTAGCGGCTATCCGCGTGCGAGTCATTGCATCGCATCAAGAAACAACTGAACACCTGAACGATCATGTTAAAATGACCCTCATGTTTGCATATGCTATGCCTCCTGAATGTTATACTTTCTCGTGCTTGAATTAACGATGTTTGCCTCAATGTTTGCCTTGGTCAGGGAAGGAAATGGTAAGTTGGTAAGTCTCGCCGTGTTTCCTCTCATGTTGCACGACGCATCGCCACACGTTAGGATATTCAAATCTTGCATGAAACTGATCCTAAGGCAACTAGAAAGACAACTTAATAGTTGGTGCATGGAACCTATATTACGTGTTTGGATTTGTCAAGCGGGCGAGTAGCTTCCCCACCAGTGCATTCAATGTACTGATAATCCACCAGTTTGTATGCAGGGTGCGGGAGAACCTCGTTCGGTGCGGATGCCTCCTTTGTGCATGCTAAGGTGTGAAGATCACTCCGAAGCAACGGTGCATCCTGAACTGAAGCACATATACAAGACATAATATTGCGAATGTCGCCTGAACATTGCCTGAACATCGCCTGTACAATCATTCCGTAATTGTAGCCACTTGGCACACTTTATGTTTCAGAGAGAGAGGCTCGAGCAACTTGTAATCTCGGCTATACGCCGCCTGTAACACTTGTTCATATCAATAAAAGAGCTTGCTTTACTTCAACTTATGTTTCAATACTTCCGCTATATTGTCGACTCAGTGAACCTGTTACCGATCGCCTATGCATTCATGACTCTGCTACACTCGGATAATCTGTGTGACTATGTGGCTTAGAACTCTAACCGCCAGCCAATGAACCACGGCCTTGCACGGGCGTAGATCACGCTCGTGCGGCATCACGCCCGGATGGGTCAAGCGATTATTCCGCGGGAGCGCTGGCGAGGGTGATTCCCGTCTAGGGGAATGGCCGATTGCCTGCGGGAGATCGGGGCGTGACATAGTGGTATCAAAGCCTGGTTTCTACGCCTTTGGACTTCAATTCGAAAATCTCTGTTTCGAAAGCTCGTTCGTGGGTTATGTGCACGCTCTCTCTCAATGCCTCGATGGGATATTCCAACAATAAGTCTAAATACTTTCAAAATGCATTTTGAATGATATGTTTGCTTGTATAATGCTGTGCTGCGAGTGGCCTTTGTGCCAACCTGTGCGAACCCTTGAGAGTATCGCTAGTAGCTTGTTCGATTTTTACTAACTCTAAGTTTGGTTGAATGCATCTATTCGAGGGACGCCTTGAACTAGTGCACCATCCAAGACTTAAGAAAAGGTGAAACTCGAGTGCTAAGACTTCACTATCTCTAAGCTGGTTGACGTGTTCATGCTAGAAGTGCACTTCGAAAGTGCGTACGATCCAGTCTAAGCGATATGCTGATTTTGACGCTTGTGCAAGTGAATATCCAAATGAACAAGTGCAACGACTTGTCTAGGATTGCCTCAACCCTAGAGTACTGCTTGTCCTCAGTAAGTCTCGAGGACGAGACTTTTTCTGAGTTGGGTAGGATGTAACACCCCGTTCCGTTCTAACGGACTGCCGACTCAATCGGCAGTAGTACAACTATCCCAACCCGCTTTGCCTCAAACAAGAAGCAAAGGATATCCAGACTTGTCCCTACAGGAATCCGGGTTGGACTTTCAGAGGCTCGTTTGACGTATCGCTCTACCGAGGTAAATCATCGCTAAGGTGGGTGGCTACGGTAAACTTGTCTTTGCTTAGCCAGCACACATAAAATCTGGATTGATACATGCTAGTCGCTAGGTGATTCACCCTCTGCATGCTAATAAGAATCCAACGCACCTAGCTAAGGGAATAATCCCAACTTGTATTGCTATGCTAGAACATGGAAATTGAAATACTGCTTATATTCAGACCCTCGCATGCCAAGTCCGCTAACGATCTGACTCTCGGTTTACCTTCGGGCCCGAGCAAACGTGTTTACTTATGTTCCTTAGAAACGTATGCTTGTCTGCTTGTACGTTGCCATATTTTTATCCAAACCCCGGGAGACTACTACGTAGTCGTTCCGTGCCTGAATGAACCTGCAAGTATTCGGGACCGTTAGGTCACCAAGGCAAATTCTGAAGCAGGAAATCTGCACCAAGAATGAATAAATCCCTGAATCACAGCTCGAGGAGCAAACTACTGTATCCTGTCTCAACAAGTTCTATATATATATTCTGTTTCGAACTCGTTCCATACCGGACTTGTTCTTATATATATATTCTGCCTCGAACTTGTTTATGTACCTGACCTGAGACTCTGACCTGTATGTCGCGGACAACTTGTAATAGGTAATCTTCGGATCTCGTTCCGCGGGCGGTCACCGGGGCACTGGGGCCGACCCGGTCTAGAAGGAACTTCTGGTAGTCGTCTGTTTCGACGGGATAAGTGCAAGGCTCTCCGTTTCTGTATGCTTGCACTTCATCCTCGACCCTGAGACTACGGTAGTCGTCTATTTTGGCAGGATAAGTGCAAGGCCCATCGTTTCTGTTGCTTGCACTTCATCCTCGACCCTGAGACTACAAACGGTCCTTTATGGCTATGCCAGCGACAAACGTTCATATAGATAAGTCATCCTCGCTTAGCTGCTATCCGCGTGTGAGTCATTGCATCGCATCAAGAAACAACTGAACACCTGAACGATCATGTTAAAACGACCCTCATGTTTGCATATGCTATGCCTCCTGAATGTTATACTTGCTCGTGCTTGAATTAACGATGTTTGCCTCAATGTTTGCCTTGGACAGGGAAGGAGATGGTAAGTTGGTAAGTCTCGTCATGTTTCCTCTCATGTTGCACGACGCACCGCCACACGTTAGGCTATTCAAATCTTGCATGAAACTAATCCTAAGGCAACTAGAATGACAACTTAATAGTTGATGCACGGAACCTATATTACGTGTTTGGATTTGTCAAGCGGGCGAGTAGCTTCCCCACCAGTGCATTCAATGTACTGATAATCCACCAGTTTGTATGCAGGGTGCGGGAGAACCTCGTTCGGTACGGATGTCTCCTTCGTGCGTGCTAAGGTGTGAAGATCACTCCGAAGCAACGGTGCATCCGGAACTGAAGCACATATACAAGACATAATGTTGCGAACGTCGCCTGAACATCGCCTGATCATCGCCTGTATAATCATTCCATAATTGTAGCCACTTGGCACGCTTTATGTTTCAGAGAGAGAGGCTCGAGCGACTTATAATCTCGGCTATACGTCGTCTGTAACACTTGTTCATATCAATAAAAGAGCTTGCTTTACTTCAACTTGTGTTTCAATGCTTCCGCTATATTGTCGACTCAGTGAACCTGTTACCGATCGCCTATGCGTTCATGACTCTGCTGCACTCGGACAATCTGTGCGACTCTGTGGCTTAGAAATCTAACCGCCAGCCAATGAACCACGGCCTTGCACGGGCGTGGATCACGCTCGTGCGGCATCACGCCCGGATGGGTCAAAAGATCGTTCCGCGGGAGCGCTGGCGAGGGTGATTCCCATCTAGCGGGAACGGCCGATTGCCTGCGGAAGATCGGGGCGTGACAATTAAGTCTTCATGCGGCCAAAGAGTTATGCGGCTGAGAGTGCCATGCGGCTTGAGAGGGTTATGCGGTCTAAACTCTTGCCGCATACTGACAATACGCGTCCATCTTGTTGGTATGACTGTTGATTTGCACAGTGTCCTTGAACACCATGTGCTTTCACTCACTGAACGAATAATTTTTTTGCTAAGTCCTAGAGGATTCCATGCGGCAGAGAACTTCATGCGGCATTAAAACCCATGCGATACCGCCACTCATGCGGCCAGGAGAACATGCGCCCCCTATTTCTAGGATGCATGGCTCTGAACCATTGGCACTTATTTCTATAGTTTTATCTTTTCTTTCTGACACACTTTATGGTCTTATCTTTTCTTCTTGACACACTTTATGGCTTGTCACCTATCACAACCGTTCCCAGATTTGGTATTTCTTGAATTTGTGATATTTAAATTTTTTTCTATAGATATATTCATGCTGTATTTACATGTTGGTTCCTGTTAAATATGTTATATCTATTTAATTGTATTCATATTTATTGTGGGAGACTACCCGAGATCATTAGTGAACACATTGGCAAATTGCCATGGACCCGTATATAGGATGGATACCAGACCCGGTTCACTCTTGGAACCACTAAGCCTATTTTGGATGGTTGATGTTGGTTGGAGAGTGTCAAGACTTAATCCTAGGGCAAACCTTATTTCTCCACTTGGTATATATATGTAGTTTTCTCTCTCCTCTCTCATTCTTTCTCATTTCTACTTCCTTTCTTCTTCCTTCTTCCCTCAAGAGCTCCCCTTGGCCGAAGCCTCAACCCTAGCCTTAGACTTGGTACTAGGAAGAGGTTTGTTAGTCCACCAAGGCAATTACATCTTGCTCAAAGGGGGTGAAGCCATAGATTTTTGGATTTTTATATATATGTTATTTTTAAAATATGGTTGATGGAAAATATTCTCCTTGAGTTGCTGATTATATTTAGTTCTTGGAGTTTTGGATTTTGATGTATAAATTTTTGTAGATATGAGTTTCAAAATTTGGGTTTTTATGTGTTCTATGAGTTTTCTTGGTTTTGATCTACTAAAACTTAATATTTTCGAAAACTAGTTATTCCTTATGTTAGATCATTTTATTTCGAGCATTTTGGCTTCTTCTTTTTTTACTTGATTTGGACTTAAAATAAAATTTTTATGAAGAAAATAATTTTTGGGTTTTTGGAGCTTTTTTCGCCATGGCTAAACTTGTTGTCTGGAGAAGACGAAGTTCTCATGCGGCCAGTATAATATGCGATCGAGACTTCCATGCGACATAATCCTTATGTGGCTGGACTCTTTGTCGCATAGCCAACCAGCATGCATCCATCTTATTGGACGCATGACTGCTGATTTACATAAGTGCTCTTGAACACCTTGTATTTTCACTCGCTGAACGAATAAGAAATTCACCAAATCCAAGAGACCTCTATGCGACATCGACATCCATGCGACACCTGCCTCATGCGGCAAGTAGAGCATGCGGCCACTTTTCTTCAGATGCATGACACTGATTTTTTGACACATATTTTCATGGTTTTTGATTTTTTCTATCTGACACTTTATGGCCTGTCACATCCATCACTTTAGTTACTTCACTGACACACATTTAATACAAGTTACTTCTACACTTGTTCCAAGGTATGGACATTGCCTTGACGCTATGCGGCACCTGCCTCATCCGGAAGGAAGTCCATGCGGCCTAGAGACATGCAACCAGCCCGTCCATGCGGCCAATGCTCATGCGCCAGATCGGTGCATACCGCCTGACCCATGCGTCAATTCATGCGTTCACTTCTCATATGCTCATGTGATCTTATGCGACCCTAGTAATCTATGTACATATTACATAATTTCTTGACTTTAATTATTTTATTTGAAATGTTTCTTTGTTCTATGTGATTGGTCTTAACAATGGCTTGTTATTGATCCTAAGGAAGAAATGGACTTAGTAACCAGACTGCGCTAGACCTGGCTATGTGCTAGAACTGACTATGTGCATAGTATTATTATATGTTGTAGTAGGCCATGTGGTAACCCAAAGTGAATTCGGATTAGTAGATTAACTTATCCTTTGTTCGTCGGATAGAGTGAGGGGCATAGTTCTGCTTGGGAGATGATCTGCAATCTCGGTTCTTATTTGGTTTTAGGATTATGGATCTTTTCCATAGTGGTTCACACTCTCTCCATTACTCACGTTCGACGGCATAATTATTGATTGGATTTCATAAATTTAGACTTCCAATTGATTGGTAGTTTGTGTACCTGATTTGAGAAGATTATATTTTGACCAAGTGTCCCCATGTGATAAGACTCATATGACCAACTGTAAGTTTGGTGATTGAAATCGAATACTGTATCGGTGCTGATACTACTATTGCCTGATAATTATTCATGATTTAATGTGCGCCGAGGTACGACACATCCTTTCACGTGTTAAGTGATTATATTTGGGTTATGCATCGATAATGCATCCAAATTCCTGAACGCGTGATATTATAAATATATATTGTTTCTCCAGCACGAGCATAATAAGCGAGTCAACTACCAAAGCATGGATAGGATATTGATTGTCTGAATATTGCATACACGCTCGGGTGAATCCAGATTTGACTTTCTTGGATTCGTATCTAGCATGCCCGTACTTTGTACGATATCTTAAGAAAAATTCTCATATGACCATACCTTGAGATTTCAACTACAACATAGGGTTAATTAGGTAACTAAAAGTGGTAGTAACATTAGGAGAGAACGATATCCCGAGATCGTGCCAATGAACCTTCCCTCGAAGATTCATTCTAAGTGCGCTGTGGGATGGCCATCACAGATACTGTATATCATCTGCCTTAGTTGAGTGCATTAACTGACTATTATTATGTCGAGCCACTGTTTTACAATAGAAACACTGGTACCGCTAATACCGTATTTTTAGCGCAGTGGCCCTACGGGGGACTAGTGCATCCTGCAAGTGCCTGTTTTATTTAATTGGTTCGGTTAGCTTATGTTCGCCACTACCGTGATCTGAGGATACTTATTATACATTATTTCTGAGATAACTCAGACTCCACATAACAATCCGCAGGATTGATTGGCCGATTTAGAGTGTGTATGTGCTGGTAGTCTAGGGACACGAACTATTATGGTGCGACGGTTCAACCCGTCCTTGTTTGGTTGTAGGATTGCGCCAATGTGTCACAATAGGTAATATACCAAAGCTGTATTTATCTTAGCTTGTATTATGGCATGTGTGCTCTAGATTATATTGATGAGCTATATCTTCATCGTGTCCATAATTGGTTAGTCGTACCCTGTCTCGGAGTAGTGCGGCACCTCTTGTCCTTGTTTGGTTGTCGAGGTATCCTACTGCTCCGATGAAAGATCATACGCTTGCCGTTGTGGCACAGACTTTTCTATTTTGTGTACTTTATTGGTTTTTGCTTCATTCACTTGTGCTCCTTTGTGGTACTTGCTATTGGGGCCTGACCCCGCTGATTTTGTTTGGCCAGGTTTAGTAGCAGAGTCCGATGATCCTGTCGTGTATCTGACCGATGGCGGACACCAGGAGGATATCCGCCGAGGAACTTGAGTAGGTTTTTTATTTCCCACTATGAGTATCATTTGCATTACATTTTTGGGGTTAGCAGACGACACCCGTTAGCCGGTTTATCTGGACATTAGTTCCTCTATATGATTGTATATTATTTAGACCACGGCTGACTTACAATTATGTACTCTTAACAATGTACTTGTGTACCATCATGTATAACTAGTTTCATGATCATTCTGATAGAGCATCAGAGACGCCTAACTGCTTTATCTTACATATTCATTCTTATTATTTCTTGGTTTATGATTGAGACATAGATGTTCTTGACCCTAGGCGACTTGATTATAGTATGCACTCCTTGTCTCTAGATAACCTTAGCACATTGCGGGTTACTTCGGTATTCCGTAAGGTGTGGTTGGCTGAGTCACTCCCCCGCTCTCCAGTATTCTAGTTCTGGGATATGACATCACCTCAGTCACATCAGTTACTTTATGTCTTATCTCTGACACTTTATTTATTGCCCGTCACTTCTACACTTATCCCAAGGAGTAGACTTAACCCTGGGCATGCATCTAAGTGGTCCATGAGGCCTGACTCTTCATGCGGCCTGACAATTTATACGGCATGACTTCATGCGGCCTGACTTCTCATGCGACCTGACTCCATGCGGCCTAGAGACCCAAGAGGCCCTACTTGTTCATTGAATGTCTTCTTGATTCTTGGGACACAATGTATAATTGGTAATTGGATTCAAATATTGTATCTGTGCTGATACCACTATTGCCTGATTATTATTCATGATTTAATATGCGCCGAAGAGCGACACATCATGTCACGTGTTAAGTGCTTATATTTGGGTTGGGCATCGAGAATGCCTCCAAATCCCTGAACGAGTGATATTATAAATATACATTTTTTCTCCAGCATGGGCATGCTAAGCGAGTCAACTACCAAAGGGTGGCTAGGACATTGATTGTATGAATGTTGCATACATGCTCGGGTGAATCCAGATTTGACTTCCATGGATTCGTATCTAGTATACCCGTACGTTGTACGACAACTTAAGAAAAATTCTCATATGACCACTCTTTGAGGTTTCAAACGAAACATAGGGCTAATTAAGTAACTAAAAATGGTAAAAATATTTGGAGAAAACGGTATCCCGAGATTCATTCTAAGTGCGTTCAATATAGGAACACTAGAACTGTTAATACCATTTTTTAAGCCAACGAACCTTCCCACAAGAGATTCATTCTAAGTGCGTTGTAGGCTGGCCACCACAGATAATGTATATCATCTGCCTTAGTGGAGTGCAGTATCTGACTTATTATTATTCTGAGCCACTGTTTCAATATAGGAACACTAGAACTGTTAATACCATTTTTTAGCACAGTGGTCCTACGGGGGACTGGTGCATCCGGCAAGTGCTAATTTTATTGTATTGGTTCGGTTAGCTCATATTCGGCACTGGCATGATCTGAGGATACTTTTTATGCATTATTTTTGAGATAACCTTAGACTCCACAAAAATAGCAAGCAGTACAAATGATTACCCGATCTAAGAAAATGACTTGGTTGTGATTGTATTTATTCAGCTAGTTGCCTAGGGAAGTGGACTATCATAGTGTGATGGTTCAAACCTTATCCTTGTTTGGTTGTAGGGTTGGGCCTTCGCGCTAGGATATACCATGGACTTAAGTTACGATACTGAACCTATGTTATATTATATTAAATTTCTTGGGTTTTTGTTTCTCCATTTTGTGCTTCCTTTGTGGCACTTGCTATTTGGGGTCTAACCCCACTGGTTTTGCATGACCATGTTTTGAGCCAGCACCTGAGGATCCAGCGTACTTTCCCCTAACTCATGGCGCACAAAAAAAATATGGTCGCAGGGGATAACGAGTGATTTTTCTTATTTCCTGTTCGTCTTGCACATTTACTTCTTCTTTTTTGGCGTTAAGCCACCGGCACCTGTTAGCCGGCTCGCCTGGACATTAGTTTTTTTTACATGATTGTATTAAATCAGACTGCAGCTGATCACTGTCATGTACTTTTGTTACTCTTCCAGCTTCTTATTTTGCACAGCTGGACTCCAAAATATTTTGAGAAAGTATTTGGGACGCCTTATTGCTTATCATATATGCTCTATGCTTACTGTTTATTGTTTGAATGATTGAGACATAAAAGTTCTTGAACATAGGAGACATGATTGTATCATGGACCCCCTTGTCTTATACAGTCGTGATTGCCGTACGACGTATAGTACCTTGTACGGGGTAGCTGGCAATGTCCGTCTTCGTATTCTGGTACTAGGGCGTGAGAAAATTTTAGTAATGGCCCATGCAGGTCTATTCTTCAGACTTGTGGGGTGTCATGGTCATAGGAGTCTCAATCAAACATGATGCTTCTTAAAATTCAGAATTTGTCCTCTTCGATACTCAGCTTGAATTCTTCCTGATTGATTACTTCCTTGTTCCTTCTCGTCCGGTGCTTATTATTTCTTCTGCTCTTCTTTAGGGATTCTCTTTTCCCCAATGCTGCAGCAACAAGAGAGGCAGAGTTTTCAGTGGAACGAAATCCTATGGAACCCTAGCCAAGGATCTGAGTTGAGCCGACAATGAATGGGACAGAGCAGCAGGCTACATGTGTTCCTGTACCTCCCACAGTGCCGACAGTAGTGGATACCCCGGCCTTGCTAGAGATTATCGGTGGGTTGTTGTCTACCCAAAAAAACCAGATAGTGGTGCAACAACAATAACAACAGTAACATCAACAACAACAGATCCAGTAGCAAGAACATATGTTGAACCAAGGGTTGCAGACGGCCCTAAAATGAGGCAGGAGAACAGATTCTGGGACATCTGTTAGATTTTACAAACTGAAATACAGATATTTCGTTGACACGAAGGACGCAATCACGACTGACGATGATATTAAGACTATTCTGACAACGGCTAAATTTTGGCCGAGGAACAAATTGACCTGGTTCGCGTACAACTCCAGGATCTGGCAAGAGATTGGTGGGCTACGATGGAGGTAGGAATGAGACATCATATTTCATGGAAGAATTTCAGGACTCAGTTCAGGGTAAAGTACTTTGGGATTGTGGCTCAGTGTGAGTTGCTACAAAGGTTCATTAACCTCAAGCAAGCTGGAAGGACGGTAGACAGCTATTCGACAGAATTTTGTCGACTTAGTAGATTTGCTCCAACCATGGTGGAACCAGAGTTGGAGAGAGAAATGAGGTTCCAACAGGGACTTTACTTGGAAATCTTTCACATTATAGAGGTGCACGACTACCAGACCTTCAAGACGGTATTGATAGCAGCCAAGAGGGTCGAGCTTACTTCTCAAAGGATGTCCTCAAGAAGAGTGGATCGGAAGAGGCCTCATGGACAAAACAATGAGGGAGGACCAGTACCCCAAAAGTCAACACTATCACCTGACATTCGTATACATAATTCAGTGCCACGGAGAGTGGCAGTTCCAACATTAACAATACCAACTCGACAAAAGCAGCCGAGGCAGCAGCAGCCGAGGCAGCAGCAGCAGCAGCAACAACGACAGGGAGCGCCGACAGGTTGTACCCACTGTGGCAAAGGAGGTCATACCCGGGATGTTTGTCGGGTAGCTTGAGATGTGGGATCCTTGATCACAAAATTTCTACCTGCCCATTAATGCAGAGGCCATGAGGGCCGGTACAACAGTTTCTTGCATTGCCAGCTCCAAGGGCAGTGCAGCAAGGAGGACCAGCAGTAGCAGCATGGCCTTTGGTTCAGCGTCCGTTGTCGATGCAGGCCCAACTTTATAGGCAGCAACAGCAGAATTAGCAGGTGCCACAACCACGACAGCAAGGAAGACATCAGCATGGAGCTGAACAAGGCTAAGGACAGGCACTCACCTTGTCCTTGGAGGAAGCTATGGCGTCAGATGACATAGTGACAGGTAACATTTTCGTTATAACCATTCCTGCCATAGCTTTATTTGATTCTGAAGCTTCGCACTCATTTATATCTGCACAATATGTGACACGTATTGGATTAAAGTTTAAGGCATTGCTAGCAAGGCTGAGTATACGCACTGACAATGGTATCGTAGAAGTTAGTAGGGTGTGCCTAGCATGTCCAATCGTAGTATGTGGGCATTATTTACCTGCAAAGTTGACCAAGTTTCCTATGGGTAACTTTAACGTTTTCTTAGGCATTGACTGGTTGAGAGACAGTCATGCAACAATTGACTGTTGTGAGGGTAGAGTATTGTTTAGAATTTCTGGTCTCGAAGAGTTTGTCCTTAGCAGAATAGCCAGAGACCAACATAAGGGAGGAGTCGCAACAGTAGCAAGGGAAGCAAGTCCACTACCCAAGATACTTGAAGAGCTCATGGATATTTTTTTAACGATCTTCTCGGATTACCCCCAGTAAGAGCAGTAGAGTTCTGTATAGAGTTGATGCTAGGAGCAGAACCAGTATCCCAGAAGGTGTACCCTATATCACCTTCATAACTTGATCAATTATATCGACACGTGAAAGAACTGAAGGCAAAGAAGTTAATTCGGACCAGTGCATCACTGTGGGGAGCACCAGCGGTATTGGTGAAGAAGAAGGATGGATCGACGCGGTTGTGTATGGATTACAGACGGTTGAATAAAGTAACAGTGAAGAATAAGTACCCATTACCAAGGATTGATGATTTGTTTGACCAGTTAGGTGGAGCAAGAGTCTTCTCCAAGATAGATTTACGGGCATGATATATTTACGTGCGAGTCCGGGAGCAGGATATACCAAAGACAATATTTCGGTCACGATATGGGCATTACGAATTCTTAGTTATGCCATTCGGACTGACTAATGCTCCAGCAGTATTCATGGACTTGATAAACCATATTTTTATGTCTTACTTAGACCAATTTGTGGTAGTATTCATCGATGACATCCTGGTATATTCTCGAAATAGGGAGGAGCATGAAGAACATCTCAGGATAGTTCTGCAAACTTTGAAGGAGCACCAGTTATATGGGAAGCTTAGTAAGTGTGAGTTCTGGTTGGATCGATTAAACTTTCTTGGACACATTATTTCTGGAGCAGGAGTATCAGTTGATCCGAAGAAGGTAGAGGCAGTAAAGAACTGGCCAATTCTGAAGACAGCAGCAGAAGTGCATAATTTCTTGGTATTGGCAGGATACTGCAGAAGATTTGTTCAGATTTTGCTAAATCTCGGCACCCTTGTCTCGGTTGGCTCGCAAGAAAGTTAAATTTGTGTGGTCAGCGGAATGTCAGATAGTCTTTGAAGAGTTGAAGAAGAAGTTAATATCTGCACCAATCCTTACTCTTCCAGCAGGCTCCGGAGGATTCATAGTGTACTGTGATGCATCAGGCAAAGGACTTGGATGTGGTTTGTTGCAACAAGGAAGAGTGATAGCGTATGCTTCTCGGCAGCTCAGAGATCATGAGAAGAACTATCCAACTCATAATTTGGAGCTAGCGGCAATAGTGTTTGCACTTAAGTTATGGAGGTACTACTTATATGACGATCGAGTAAAAATATTCACAGATCATAAGAGTTTGAAGTATGTGTTCACGCAGAAGGACCTGAACATGAGGCAGAGAAGGTGGCTAGAGTTGTTGAAAGACTATGACGTAGAACTTCAGTACCATCCTGGAAAGGCTAATGTGGTAGCTGATGCACTTAGCAGAAGAGGTAGAAAATTTATGTTGACAACCCAGAGGCACATTCTAGAAGACTTACGAGAGATGTGTATCGAGATAGTACTTCCATAGAGTACAGAAGTTCAGGCTAGCCTACAGATTCAGTCAGCTTTGGTAGATAGAATCAAACTAGCTCAGACAGAGGACCCGAAGATTCAAAAGCTACGAGAAGAATGTGAGTCGAGTCTTCGGAAGGAGCTAACAATACATGCGGATGGAATGCTAATGTTTGGGAATCATCTATGCGTATCAAGCGGGGATATTCGGCAAGAAGTTAAGACTGAAGCACAGATTTCCCAGTATTTTATTCATCCGTGAGGCACGAAGATGTACCAAGATATCAAGCAATACTTTTGGTGGAACGGGATAAAGAGAAAAATAGCACGCTTCGTATCGCGATGTCTGATATGTCAGCAAGTGAAAGCAGAACAACATGGACCTGCAGGATTATTGCAGCCACTTCCTATTCCAGAGTGGAAGTAGGAACACATCGTGATAGACTTTGTGACTGGTTTACTTAGATCACCGACTGGTCAGATGCAGTTTGGGTGATAGTAGATCGTCTCACAAAAGTAGCACACTTTCTTCTTTTCGATTAGGACATCCTACAAAACAATTGGCTGAAATATATATGCGACAGATAGTGAGACAACATGGTGTCCCAGTAAGTATCATGTCAGATTGAGACACAATGTTCACTTCTCATTTTTGGAGAAATTTGCACCAGAGCTTGGATACCAAGTTAAGATTCAGCACCGCTTACCACCCCCAGACAGACGGACAATCAAAGAGAAACATCCAGACCCTGAAAGATATGCTACGAGCATGTACCATAGATCTTGGTGGATCTTGGGAGAATCACCTTCACTTGGTAAAATTCTCGTACAATAATATTTATCAGGCCAGTATTCAGATGGCACCTTTTGAAGCACTATACGGCAGAAAATGTATATCACCGTTGGCTTGGGACGACATTAGTGACCGAAAGATGTCAGGTCCTGGAATAATCACACAGACAGTAGAAGTTGTCAGACAGATGAGAGAACGACTTCGGATTGCAAAAGACAGGCATCAGCATTGGGCAGATCAGCATCATAGACCTTTAGAGTTTCGTGTTGGTGACCACATATTTTTGCGGATTTTGCCTACCCGTGGACTCATTTGTTTCGAGGTTCGCGAGAAGCTTAGTCCGCGATATGTAGGTCCGTTCGATATTTTCTCGAACGGTTAGGCGATGTTGCTTATCGTCTTACCCTTCCTCCTTCGTTATGTGAGGTACACGATGTATTTCATGTGTCTCAGTTGCGTAGGTATGTTCCGGATCTGAGTCATATTCTCGATCACTCTGAATTAGTCGTTGGTACCGACTTATCTTTCGAGGAGCAACCCGTATCCATATTGGACCGAAGTGAGAAGGTGCTCAAGAATCGGACTATTTTTCTTGTTCGGGTTGCTTGGGGACATCAAACTCTTGAAGAAATCGACGTGGGATTGCGAGGATGATATTCGGTCTCGGGACTCGCACATGTTCGATTTAGAAGGTATATTTTACCTTATGCCTTCGTATCTAGTTTCTGTGATCTGGTGATCTCCTTTATGTTGTGATAATTTTCTTGCATGTGTAGTTGCTAGTAGATTTGTATCGTGCTTGTCCTGACTTACCTAACTATTGCTTGGATTTGAATTTCGAGGACAAAACTTTTCTAAGGTAGATAGAGATGTCACTCCCCGTTCCCGATATACGTATTTGGAACATATTTTTATTTTTAGCATGGTTGCATGTGCATGAAGACTAGAACCATTATTTGGTTTAACTTGGTTCATGGTTTATTTAGTGGGTTGGTTCAAGTCTTGAGAACCTTTGTTTCAACCCTCAACCCTACCATATATAATCCAATATTTTTCTCTCTCTCTTCTCACTTCTTTATTACTTCCTCCTTTTTTAGCTTTCTCTCCCTATTTCATAGGCAAGTACACCTTGCATGGAAAAATGATAAATACTCCATATTATTGTTCTATTATGTGTTTCTAAGCACTTTTAGCTCTTGGATTTTTCGGTTTCCATGGATGGATTAGTGTAGATCTACATTTCTAAACTTAGGATTTTATGAATTTCATGAATTTTTTTTAGTTTTGATCTATTAAACTTGTGTCTTTGAAAACATATTTTTGCTACATGATAGAGCTTTCAATTTATAGCATTTTGGCTTTTGGTTCACCCGATTTGGACTTAAAATGAGAATTTTATGAACAAAATAAGATTTTAGTTTTTGAAACTTTTTTGCCATGGCTGAACCTGCTGTTGGAGAAGACGAAGTCTTCATGCGGCCAGCGAGATATGCGGCTGAGAGTGTCATGCGGTCCGAGAGAGTTATGCGGCCTAAACTCTTGCCGCATACTGACAGCATGCGTCCATCTTGTTAGACGCATGACTGCTGATTTGCACAGTGTCCTTGAACACCTTGTGCTTTTCACTCACTGAACGAATAAAATTTTTGCTAAGTCCTAGAGGACTTCATGCGGTATTGAACCCCATGCGGCACCGACACTCATGCGGTCAGGAGAACATGCGGCCCCCATTTCTGGGACGCATGGCTCTGAACCGTTGGCACTTATTTCTATAGTTTTGTCTTTTCTTCCTGACACACTTTATAGTCTTATCTTTTCTTCTTGACACACTTTATGGCTTGCCACCTCAGTCACATCAGTCACTTTATGTCTCATCTCTGATACTTTATTTATTGTCTGTCACTTCAACACTTATTCCAAGGAGTAGACTTAACCCTGGGCATGCGGTCAAGTGGTCCATATGGCCCGACTCTTCATACGGCCTGACACTTCATGCGGCCTGACTTCATACGACCTGACTTCTCATGCGGCCTGACTTCTCATGTGGTTTGACTCCATACGGCCTAGAGACCCATGCGGCCCTGCTTGTTGATTGAATATCTTCTTGATTCATGGGACCCAATGTATAATTGGTAATTGGACTCAAATATTGTATCTGTGCTGATACCACTATTGCCTGATTATTATTCATGATTTAATGTCCGTCGATGAACGAAAAATTATGTCATGTGTTAAGTAATTATATTTGGGTTGTACATCGAGAATGTCTCCAAATCCCTGAACGCGTGATATTATAAATATACATTATTTTTCCAGTAGGACATGATAAGCGAGTCAACTACCGAAGCGCGACTAGGACATTGATTGTATGAATATTGCATACACGCTCGGGTGAATCCAGATTTGACTTCCATGGATCCGTATCTAGCGTGCCCATACGTTGCATGACATCTTAAGGGAAATTCTCATGTGACCATGCCTTGAGGTTTCAAACACGACATATGGCTAATTAAGTAACTAAAAGTGGTAGTAACATTTGGAGGGAACGATATCCCGAGATCATGCCAACGAACCTTCCCATAAGAGATTCATTCTAAGTGCGTTGTGGGCTGGCCACCACAGATACTGTATATCATCTGCCTTAGTGGAGTGCAGTATCTGATTTATTATTATGTCGAGCCACTGTTTCAATATAGGAACACTGGAACCGATAATAGCGTATTTTTATGGCAGTGGCCCTACGGGGGACTGGTGCATCCTGCAATTGCTTGTTTTATTATATTTGTTCGGTTAGCTCATGTTCGGCACTGGTGTGATCTGAGGAACTTATTATGCATTATTTCTGAGATAACGTCAGACTCCATAAAAATAACAAGCCGTACAAATGATTGGCCGATCTAAGAAAATGACTTTGTTGTGATTGTATTTATTCAGCTAGTAACATAGGGAAGTGGACTATCATAGTGTGATGGTTCAACCCTTGTATTTATTGAGCTAGTAGCTCATGTTCGGCACTTCTTTTTTTGGTGTTAAACCACCGGCACCTGTTAGCCGGTTCGTCTGGACATTAGTTTTTCTTACATGATTGTATTAAATCAGACTGCAGCTGATCACTGTCATGTACTTTTGTTACTCTTCCAGCTTCTTATTTTGCACAGCTGGACTCCAGAATATTTTGAGAAAGCGTTTGGGACGCCTTATTATTTATCATATATGTTCTATACTTACTGTTTCTTGTTTGAATGATTGAGACATAGAAGTTCTTGACCATAGGAGACTTGATTGTAGCATGTACTTGCTTGTTTTATACAGCCCTGATTGCCGTACGACGTATAGTACCTTGTATGGAATAGCTGGCCATGTCCGTTTCCGTATTACGGTACTGAAACGTGACACGAACCAAACCTATGGACCGATCTTAATAATTATAAATCTTAATATTTCCCCTACACCAATCTTATGATATTTTTCTTAATTACCCACGGTCTATTTCATAAAGTGTGACCGATGCATAACTTGTTTGAATGCATGTTACGGGTTAACAATTGCAACGCTAATCTGTATTGTATCATACCCAGCCTAATTTACATGTATAATTTTGTGAAAACAAATAAGCAATTAGAAAGTCTCTTAGGACTACTATGGAAAAAGAACAGTCATCTTAATATTCCTAATCCAACGTGATCAGATATTTTGAGAAAGACTCTATCGGATCCCTTCTCGTGGGACCCACTGTAGCGGGTGGTCCCGTTGCAGGCCCTTTGTAGTGGGGCCCACGATGTGTGTATCCATCCAATCAGGAAGCCCATGAGATTTTGTTTATTCTCATTATTTTTATTGTCTCTTTCTTCCGTGGAGTGTAGTTTCAAAACTCCTCCTATATTTGGTTTAAAAAGTTTTGGCATTTTTTCTTTATAAATCTTTTTTTTTTGCTTTTTTGGGAAATGGGCGAATAAAGCAAAAGATTACGATGTTTGCATGCTGAGTTAATTTGTGTAGATTCGACTATGACCGAATATGCGAACATTGCAGGGAATAAATACATCATACACATGGAAACGGGTCGGAACTTGTCAAGATCCAGTGATCCACTTTATGATATTCCCTTCGGAAATTTTCAGTTAAAGCAAAATATTTTGATACATTTCTAATTAAAGCATCAAAGTTTAAAAAATTTCGGTAAAAGCATCAAAACGTTCTTTGTAAGGACGTTTTGTGTTTTTCCGTTAATTTTTTTAACTCCGTTAACGGAGAAAAAAAAAATTATATATACATAAAACGCCATTCACAAGGACGTTTTATAAATTTTTTAATTTTTTTAATCTCCCGCCCCTCTCTCATCTCTCCTCTCTCTCCTCTCTCTTCTCTTCTCTCCTCTCTCTTCTCTCTTCTCTCCTCTCTCCTCCCTCAGCATCCCGCAGACGTAAACCTCTCCCGTGGAGCGGGGATACACTCCGGGAATGAGAGCATCCGCCCCCAGGAACAACGCGTGGGGGGTTAGCGAGCCCGGGTCGGCGGGACGGAGGACGATGCTGTGGGCCTTAACGCCGGAGACGGCGAAGAGGGATGACATAATTGGTAATCGGGAAGTCCAGGGGCCGAGAGCGAGCACTACGACGTCGGCCGGAACGAATCTCTCTTCTCGATCCAACTAATACTCCGACGGCTTTGCCGCCGTCGTCGACTTCGACTTTCTTGATCTCTCCGGTGAGCACGTCGACCCCGGGCGAGTTTCGGATCAGGGTTTGGGTGAAGAGCTTGGGGTGTAGCAGGACGGTGGTGTCGGGGGTGCCGATGGTCTTGGGGGCCCCGACAATGGGTCCGTCGATCCATGATGGGAGGGGGTGATCGTTCTCATTAGAGTTAGAGTTTGAGAGGGAGAGGGAGAGGGAGAGGGAGTGGAGGGGAGAGTAGGCGTAGGCGGTGGGTCCATGGAGGCGGTGGGAGAGGGTCCGATGGAGGCTGAAGCTGGCGCGGGAGAGGGAGGAGAGGGAGGTCCCGTCGGCCCAGTCGATGGCGAGGAAGCCTGCTGCTTTCCCGGAGGCAACGCAGGCGGCGGAGGACTTCTCGACGAGAGTGATGGTGGCGGCGGAAGCGGTGTAGGAGTTGTGGTGGTGGGAGAGGAAGTAGGCAGTGCACGACCCGAGCGGAGAAGGGCGTGGAGAGAGGAGAGAGGAGCGGGAGAGAAGAGGGGAGAGAGAGAGCAGGCTGAAAAGGGAAAAAAAATAATATTTAATGAAGGGCATTTTTCCTAGGAAAAACGTCCTTCTTAATGGCGTTTTTCATTAAATATTATTTCTTTTTAAGAGGAGAGAAGAGCGGGAAAGGACTAAAAAATAACAAAAATTGTAAAACGTCCTTACAAAGGGCGTTTTAGCTTAATTTAATAATTTTTTTTTCCCGTGAGTGTTAGGAGCGAGGAGAGAGGAGAGGGGAGAGAGGTTTAAAATATTGATAAAAATTATAAAACGTCCTTACAATGGGCGTTTTATGTATATATAATTTTTTTTTTCCTTTCTCCCTTAACGGAGTTAATAGTATTTGACGGAAAAACTCAAAACGCCCTTTGTAAAGACGTTTTGATGCTTTCACCGAAATTTTTGAAACTTATATGCTTTTATTGCAAATTTAATAAAATATTATGCTCTCGGTGAAAATTTTCGAAACATCTATAAATCAGGAAGAGCATTCTGCTTCAACGGAACTAGAATAGTTAAAATCGAATAAATCAAAATTTTAAAAACTTAAAAACTGAAATCAAATTGAGTAATCAATTTATTCGGATTATTCGGTTGTAATATTTATATTATTTAATAGATCAGATCCAAAGTTATAATCATGGTTAAGTTATATTAAAAATTATAATTTTAATACACGTATTTGTTGTACTTCAAAATTGTACCCAAAGTTTGAATAATTATTAAATTACCAAAATTTGACTTCAAAACAAATACATAAAATTGTTGTTCTCAAAATATACACATTTTAATCACAAAATATGCATATTACCAAGGATATTTATATAATTGTACAAGTCTTCTTATTCTATTTTCGATTTTTGGAAGAAAATCGAAATTCAAAATCGAAACAGAATCGAATTTTTTTAAACCGAACGGAATATCTTATTAGGTTTGCTTCTGTTAGATTTCGATCCAAAAATAAATAATCATCACCCCTACTAGAAATAGCATGTATCAAATGATGTTACATGAATTAAAATTTCAATGGAACCACGAGTGTTTGCTTGCAAATGTTGTTATTATGAGAAAAAAAATGTAGCAAAAATAATAATTGTTGACAATAATTTATCATGTGCTTTTGAAAAGTGTCTACATTTGAACCATTTTTCAGAAGATATGTTATGGGGTCAGTAAAAAAATAAGAAATCCAAATTCGAAACATAATCGAAATTTTTGAAATCGAACGGAATATCTTATTAGGCTTGCTTCGATTCGATTTTCGGTCCAAAATAGAATAATGTTCATTGGTCAAATTTTTTTTGAATATGTTCTTGAATTTATTCGAGACTTGAGCAAGATTTAGATTGGAGAAGAATATGGCCCCTGGGTTCCCTTTATTGGAACTATATTTCTATTTGAGACTTGAGCAAGACTCATTAGGATGTGATTTAGAATCAAAATTACAGTAATTTTATATGAAAGAGGATTAATATATTTATAAAATCAAATTTATGTTGTGTTTGTGAAATCTAAACAAACTTGCATTACTAAAACATATAGGATTAAAGATTTTTTTTTTTTTTGGCAACGTTAAGATTTAGAATACTAACCGTCAACAAATAAAAAAAAAATACACACACACACACACACACACACACATATATATATATATATATATATATATATATATATATATATATATATATATATATATATCGGAATTAACATAATATAATCCTAATTATATTAACTGAAAATTTGATTAAAATCTATTGTTTTATTTGAAATAGGTCTATATATTTCTTGACTCGATTTTTTTAGTCTAAATGTATTTATATAATAAAAACCCAACCAAAATTAATTAATGTCCGGTTCAACTAAAGGATATGAAGCAACAATTTTTTGGATGTTGTTCGGATTTTCAAAAACATTTTATTTATAGATAATCCAATACCATTTCTTAATCAATAAATTTTTTTTTTTTCCGGCTATGAAACTAAGAAGCATGGAAGTTGAAAATTTTCCGGATCATACTCCAGTTTTCTAACTTGATGTAAAAATAAATTATATGTACCATTATTCCCATGTGGTTGAAAGAAGAAGTTTACATCTCGACTATTACAAGGATACTTTAAAACTATTCAAAATGAGTAGTCTAAATCGTATATGTATAACAAATTTTTAATTAAAATAAAGATATTTCTACTATTATAATGAAGCTCAGAAATAACTTAAAAATGAGTAGTCTGAATAGTATGTATATCATCAATCAATTTTTAGTATAAAAAATTAAAAAAATTTATGCATTAAGTAGTTGAAGTAAACATTAAAAACCACATAAACATATAACAAATCATAAAATATATTCAAATTTTAAATTATATTTAAACTAACTACATTCCAAAACTTAAAAAATATATTTATAACAAATCATAATTAAAATATATTCAAATCATATTTTAAATATTTTAATATAATATAATTTTTATTTAATTTTTTAATAATATCAAAAAAAATTATATGTAAACGTGCAAGTATTTATAACAAATATGACTAGTATTTATAACAAATCATATTTAAAATATATTCAAATCATATCTATAACAATTATAATTGAAACTGTTTTTCAGCAATATAAGAGAAAAAAAATTACGTGTGAAGAATATGAATTTCCTGTTTAATGTATTCGTTTTATAATATGAAGAAAAAGCTTTAGAAGAGGCGACAATGGTGGTGGTGTCGTGATGGTGATTGTTGGTGGAACGGTGAGCCGAGCGTGAAAATGACTATAATAAGTCGAGTTGAACTCGAGTGACCCTTGTGGTTACTGGATAGAGATATGAGATCCCGACTAGGTGGCGGAAGATCAGTGGATCGAACCACGAGGCCGTATTATTCTTTCCATTTATTTGGTGAAAATTGAAAACAATGGACCCAAAAAGCATACAATGCAGCGTGTATAAAGTCCCGAACGTTATGTCGGATATCTAAAAAAAATCGAATCATATAAAATATTATACTAAAAATTCTAGATAGGTTCAAATATTTATGATTTATTAATTTAATATTTCTTTATAAATTACCTATTGATAATATTTGGATATTAAATATGTACTATAATACTACATCATGAAAATATTTGAATACTAATTATACTAGTGTGGTCTTTGCACATGGTGCAATTTTTAGTAAAAGAATACCATAGGGACAAAATGGGTGCGGGTTATAGCATTTTAGTTTAAGACTAAATATTTTTTTATTATCCTTAAATAATGACAGCTTTATGCAAAAGCGTGTTAAAAAATATTAGGTATACCCTTTAGATTATATAAGTATTGATTTTCTAACATTTAAAATCTTTGTTTAAATTTTATTATTTATGTTTAAATTTTATTATGACTTAACATTTAAATAAATGGGAAAATATTATCATATTTGAATAATAATTATCAACATATCTATTTGGAAGAAAAGAAATTTGATAGGAAAAAAAAATCATATTATAACAAAATATCATATCTATTTGAATTAGCATAACCGTTTTTTAAGAGGGATCCTTATCCATACTCAAAAGAAGAAGAAAATTTCTTCAACCGGTAATTAATTTTTTTTAGTAGATTAATGTTGTAAAAAAGAAAATTTTGATATCCATACTGTTTGGATTATACATGAGCATAGATGTTAATGTGACTGGTATTGCATTTAGTTTGATTCTAACATTAGCTAGTTGCCTGGAATAAATTGCAGAACTGGAAATATCGCCTATCAGCTAACAAGTATTCTAAATTCCCGCCAGACCATCAGTCCCTATATTTGATTATGTACCTTCTAGTTAACAGAAAATTTACTGTACTGATAATAATTTTATATTAATTAAATATAATGATAGAAGTTTAAAAAAATTTAAAATTATGATACATATCGTCAACAGAGTTGAAAAAAATTTGGAAAGCTCGATTTTCGTCAACCCAGTTGTCGAAAATTCAAAATTTGGACGAAAACACATGGATTTTCGCCAACTAAGTTGGCAAAAATATGCTCCATCCGGTCGGGGGTGGGTGAGTGGGTTTAAGTGGGTGGTTGTGTATTAGTTTTTGTTCGGTTTAAATGTGGTTTAGTCAATGATCGTTTTAAATGTGGATTTAAATGTGGGTAGTTAGTTTAATAGGGTGGTTGGTTTAATAAGATTGGTGTGTTCGTAGTATAAGGAGAGGGAGGGAGGAAGAAATGATGCAGGAAGTCAAGAAGAAGAATAAGCAGAGAAGAGGAGGAAGTAAGCAGAAAAAAGTATAGAAGAGAAGGAGAACGAGAAAAAAAGGTTTGTAATATTTATAATTATAATTGTAATCATGTCATTCTAGTAACGATTACTATTGTAATCCTCATGATAGTAGTCATGCTAACACTAAATATTTAATTACATATTTTAACACTAAGTATTAAATATTGCAGATGGGTACCCAAAATTATGGACGTATTCCGGGAGGGCCTACCACAAATATGATTATCCAGCTACGTGAGTCGCACATTTCTAGTTTAGTATTTTCAGGACATTTATATTAAAATTGAATTATTTTAGTCAATATAATTTATATTTTTTACATGTCTAATAATAACATCATTTATATATCTCATATATTGCAATACGATTATTCTGATACGTTTCGAGCACGAGAGCATGTCGCATTGCGTTATGAGGACGACGTTAGGTACTGGATGTTGACAGAAGAACAACATGGTATGGTAAACGTATTTTGTTTTCATCATATTGATTAGATACATTTTCTACGTCACGACAAAGACTTGATCTTCAGTTTAGTTGAGCGGTTGTGGCCCGAAAAAAATACATTTCAGTTACTGTTCGGAGAAATGACCATTTTGTTAGTAGATGTAGCAAATATCTTAGGATTACCTATTACGGGTGAACCTATAATATTTAAAAATGATGAATCATTTTGCGCCAAAACTGTGATTATGAAGTACTTAGGCGTGGAGCCGCCTACCATATATGGTAAAAGTTTCGTGACGCTTTCGTGGCTCCGTCACAACTTTATACACCTAGATCGTATTGATGAGAGTTAAGTTTAGAGATAGAGAGGAGAAAAGGAAGTAGGGGAAGAGAGAATATGAGAAAGGAGATTGCAAGGGCCTTAAACCCTAGGTTGCATCTCATGTCTATTTATATTGATATGCAATACACCTACAATTACTATTATACCCTCATATGATAAATAACAAAATAAAATAACTCTAACACCCTCCCTCAAGCAGGAGCATATAGATCAGACATGTCCAGCTTGCTACATAAATCAGAAAATGGACCGCGAGCAAGTGGTTTGGTGAGGATATCACCTAATTGATCCTCTGACCGAACATAAGGAGTGACAATCTGTTTCTTCAGCAACAAATCACGAACAAAATGATAATCCACCTCGATATGCTTCGTGCGCTCATGAAACACCGGATTACTTGCGATAAACATAGCCGACTGATTATCACAATACATCTCCATCGGAATAGGAATCATAATTCCCATTTCATGAAGAAGAGACTGCACCCACATCATCTCAGAAGCTGTATGAGCCATCGCACGGTACTCGGCCTCTGCACTAGAACGAGCCACAACATTCTGCTTCTTACTACGCCACGTGACAAGATTGCCACCCACAAACGTACAATAGCCAGAAGTAGACCTCCTATCACTGCGACTGCCCACCCAATCAGCATCACTGAACCCAGTCACCGTAAGAAACTGGAAAAGTTTGTACAACAAACCCTTTCCAGGTGCACCCTTCAAGTATCGAAGAATGCGAGAGATAGCCTCCCAATGTGGTTGTCGAGGGGCATGCATAAACTGACTAACTACTCCAACTGCATATGTGATGTCTGGTCGAGTAACAGTAAGATATATAAGTTTGCCAACCAAACGTCTATAATATCCAACATCCTCAAATAACTCTCCCCTGTCAGCATCAAGCTTGTCATGATAATCCATAGGAGTCTCAACTGGCCGACACTCCAACATCCCAGTCTCGGAAAGCAAGTCTAGAACATACTTGCGTTGTGACAGATACACCCCCTTCTTAGATCGAGCAACCTCGATTCCAAGAAAATATCGAAGAAGACCCAAATCCTTAGTATGAAACTGACGACTAAGGTAGGCCTTCAAGTCCACAATTTCAGCATGATCACTCCCAGATATAATGATATCATCAACATAAACAATCAACACGATAATACCTGCTGAGAAAGAATGGTAAAACACTGAATGATCTGATGTGGTACGCCGAAAGCCATACTGAATGAGAACTGAACTGAACTTGTCAAACCAAGCACGAGGTGACTGTTTCAGTCCATATAATGATTTCTTCAATCGACATACGAGTCTTTTATTTTCTGCTACAACATATCCCGGTGGTTGATCCATATATACCTCCTCCTGTAAGTCACCATGCAAGAAAGCATTCTTTATGTCCAGCTGATATATAGGCCATTGGTGATTAACCGTCACAGAAATAAGAATCCGAACTGAATTCAGCCGAGCCACTGGAGAGAAAGTCTCCATATAATCCACGCCATATGTCTGAGTATACCCTTTTGCAACCAACCGTGCCTTGAGGCGCTCAACAGAACCATCAGGATGATACTTAACAGTGTACACCCATCTACAACCCACTGTTTATTTTCCAACAGGAAGTGATGTAAGCTCCCAAGTCTAATTTTGATGTAAATCATACATCTCCTCATCCATTGCACTTTTCCAACCAGAAGATGACATAGCCTGCTTATAAGTTTTGGGAATAAAAGTAGAAGACAATGAAACAGCAAATGCATGAAAAGATGATGAAGCACGGTGTAATGAAACATAGTTAGAAATGGGATGCTTATTCTTTGTGGTACAAATGCGTTGTCTTTTTCTGAGAGCAATAGGAAGATCATCTGGATCTGTGGTGATGGGAGCAGAAACCTCAGGCACGGAAGATGATTGGTTGAAGGCTGAATTTTGCAGAACCACTGGCATGTCCTTGGATCTCTGATAAACCTGTAAATGGGGAATAGAGACAGAAATTGATTCAGGAATGACCGAAAGTGGTATAGAAGATATCAAATCTGTTGTAAAAGGAATACAACGGTCTCCTGAAGGAAAGAAAGGGGTAGACTCAAAGAATGTAACATCCGCACTGACATAATATTTGCGTGACTGTGGACTGTAACAACGATAACCTTTTTGAGTACGGGGATAACCAAGAAAGACACACTTAAGAGATCTATGAGCCAACTTATCTCGATTAGGTTCTGTAACACCCTGTTCCGCTCAAGCGGACTGCCGTCTCAATCGGCAATCGTGCAGCTGTCCCGACCCGCTTTGCCTCGATCAAGAAGCAAAGGATATCCAGACTTGCCCCTACAGGGATCCGGCTTGGACTTTCAGAGGCTCGCTCAGACGTATCGCTCTACCGAGGCGAATCATCGCTAAGGTGGGTGGCTACGGTGAACTTGTCTTTGCTTAGTCAGCACATATAAAATCTGGAATATTTATGCTAGTCGCTAGGTGATTCACCCCTGCATGCTAATAAATCCAACGCACCTAGCTAAGGGAATAATCCCAACCTGTATTGCTATGCTAGAACATGGGAAAAGGAAATACTGCTTATATTCAGACCCTCGCATGCTAAGTCCCTTAACGGTTTCATCTCTCGGACTACCTTCGGGCCCGAGCAACGTTCCTGCTTATGTTCCTAGAAACGCATGCTTGTCTGCTTGTATGTTGCCTTGTATTCATCCAAACCCCGGAAGACTACTAAGTAGTCGTTCCGTGCCTGATCGAACCTGCAAGTATCCGGGACCGTTAGGTCACCAAGGCAAATTCTGAACCAGGGAATCTGCAGCAAGAATGAATAAATCCCTGAATTACAGCTCGAGGAGCAAACTACTGAATCCTGTCTCAACAAGTTTATATATATATTCTGTTTCGAACTCGTTCCATACCGGACTTGTTCATATATATATATATTCTGCCACGAACTTGTTTCTGTATCTGACCTGAGACCCTGACTTGCATGTCGCGGACAACTTGTGAAAGGTGATCTTCGGATCTCGTTCCGCGGGCGGTCACCGGGGCACTGGGGCCGACCCGGTCTAGACGGAACTTCTGGTAGTCGTCTGTATAGGGCGGGATAGGTGCAAGACTCTCCGTTTTCTGCATGCTTGCACTTCATCCTCGACCGTGAGACTACAATAGCGTAGTCGTCTGTATAGGGCGGGATAAGTGCAAGGCCCATCGTTTCGGTTGCTTGCACTTCATCCTCGACTTTGAGACTACATCTGGTCCTTTATGGCTATGCCAGCGACTTCTGTTCATATAGATAAGTCATCCTCGCTTAGCGGCTATCCGCGTGCGAGTCATTGCATAGCATCAATGTTCTGAACACCTGAACGATCTGAAAATAACGACCCTCATGTTTGTATATGCTATGCTCCCGAATGTTTATGCTTGCCCCTGCTTGAATTAACATGTTTGCCTCAATGTTGCCTTGGACAGGGAAGGAGAAATGGTAAGTTGGTAAGTCTCGCCGTGTTTCCTCAAACATCGCACGGCGCACTGCCCGACACGATAAGCTATTCAATGTTTGCATGAAACTGATCCTAAGGCAACTAGAAAGACAACTTAATAGTTGTGCACGGAACCTGTATTACGTGTTTGGGTTTGTCGAGCGGGCGAGTAGCTTCCCCACCAGTGCATTCAATGTACTGATAATCCACCAGTTTGATATGCAGGGTGCGGGAGAACCTCGTGCGGTGCGGACGCCTCATTCGTGCGTGCTAAGGCCAGGAGTTCCCTCTGAAGCCTTGCAACGGTGCGTCCGGGACTGAAGCACATATACAAGACATAAGTTGTGAACATCGCCTGACCATCGCCTGTACAATCATTCCAAATTGTAGCCACTTGGCACGCTTTTACTGTTTCAGAGAGAGAGGCTTGAGCGACTTGTAATCTCGGCTATACGCCGCCTGTAATACAAGTTTCATATCAATAAAGAGATTACTTTACTTGTTTCGATGCTTCCGCTATATTGTCGACTCAGTGAACCTGTTACCGATCGCTATGCGTTCCTAAACTCCGCTGCACTCGGACAACCTGTGCGACTCTGTGGCTTAGAACTCAATCCGCCAGCCAATGAACCATGGCCTTGCACGGGCGTGGCTCACACTCGTGCGGCATCACGCCCGGATGGGTTAAGCGATCGTTCCACGGGAGCGCTGGCGAGGGTGATTCCCGCCTAGCGGGAACGACCGATTGCCTGCGGGAGATCGGGGCGTGACATGTTGGTATCAGAGCCTGGCTTCTACGCCTTTGGACTTCGATTCGATATCTCTGTTTCGAAAGCTCGTTCGTGGGTTATGTGCACGCTCTCTCTCAATGCCTCGATGGGATGTTCCAACAATAAGTCTAAATACTTTCAAAATGCGTTTTGAATGATATGCTTGCTTGTCTGGTTGTATGCTGCGAGTGGCCTTTGTGCCAACCTGTGCGGACCCTTCGAGAGTATCGCTAGTAGCTTGTCCGATTTTCACTAACCCTAAGTTTGGTTGAATGCATCTATTCGAGGGACGCCTTGAACTAGTGCACCATCCAAGACTTAAGAAAAGGTGAAACTCGAGTGCTGAGACTTCGCTATCACTGAGCTGGTTGACGTGTTCACGCTAGAAGTGCACTTCGAAAGTGCGCACGATCCAGTCTAAGCGATATGCTAAGATCGAAGCTTGTGCAAGTGAATATCCAAATGGAACAAGTACAAACGACTTGTCTAGGATTGCCTCAACCCTAGATTTCTGCTTGTCCTTAGTAAGTCTCGAGGACGAGACTTTTTCTAAGTTGGGTAGGATGTAACACCCTGTTCCGCTCAAGCGGACTGCCGTCTCAATCGGCAATCGTGCAGCTGTCCCGACCCGCTTTGCCTCGATCAAGAAGCAAAGGATATCCAGACTTGCCCCTACAGGGATCCGGCTTGGACTTTCAGAGGCTCGCTCAGACGTATCGCTCTACCGAGGCGAATCATCGCTAAGGTGGGTGGCTACGGTGAACTTGTCTTTGCTTAGTCAGCACATATAAAATCTGGAATATTTATGCTAGTCGCTAGGTGATTCACCCCTGCATGCTAATAAATCCAACGCACCTAGCTAAGGGAATAATCCCAACCTGTATTGCTATGCTAGAACATGGGAAAAGGAAATACTGCTTATATTCAGACCCTCGCATGCTAAGTCCCTTAACGGTTTCATCTCTCGGACTACCTTCGGGCCCGAGCAACGTTCCTGCTTATGTTCCTAGAAACGCATGCTTGTCTGCTTGTATGTTGCCTTGTATTCATCCAAACCCCGGAAGACTACTAAGTAGTCGTTCCGTGCCTGATCGAACCTGCAAGTATCCGGGACCGTTAGGTCACCAAGGCAAATTCTGAACCAGGGAATCTGCAGCAAGAATGAATAAATCCCTGAATTACAGCTCGAGGAGCAAACTACTGAATCCTGTCTCAACAAGTTTATATATATATTCTGTTTCGAACTCGTTCCATACCGGACTTGTTCATATATATATATATTCTGCCACGAACTTGTTTCTGTATCTGACCTGAGACCCTGACTTGCATATCGCGAACAACTTGTGAAAGGTGATCTTCGGATCTCGTTCCGCGGGCGGTCACCGGGGCACTGGGGCCGACCCGGTCTAGACGGAACTTCTGGTAGTCGTCTGTATAGGGCGGGATAGGTGCAAGACTCTCCGTTTTCTGCATGCTTGCACTTCATCCTCGACCGTGAGACTACAATAGCGTAGTCGTCTGTATAGGGCGGGATAAGTGCAAGGCCCATCGTTTCGGTTGCTTGCACTTCATCCTCGACTCTGAGACTACATCTGGTCCTTTATGGCTATGCCAGCGACTTCTGTTCATATAGATAAGTCATCCTCGCTTAGCGGCTATCCGCGTGCGAGTCATTGCATAGCATCAATGTTCTGAACACCTGAACGATCTGAAAATAACGACCCTCATGTTTGTATATGCTATGCTCCCGAATGTTTATGCTTGCCCCTGCTTGAATTAACATGTTTGCCTCAATGTTGCCTTGGACAGGGAAGGAGAAATGGTAAGTTGGTAAGTCTCGCCGTGTTTCCTCAAACATCGCACGGCGCACTGCCCGACACGATAAGCTATTCAATGTTTGCATGAAACTGATCCTAAGGCAACTAGAAAGACAACTTAATAGTTGTGCACGGAACCTGTATTACGTGTTTGGGTTTGTCGAGCGGGCGAGTAGCTTCCCCACCAGTGCATTCAATGTACTGATAATCCACCAGTTTGATATGCAGGGTGCGGGAGAACCTCGTGCGGTGCGGACGCCTCCTTCGTGCGTGCTAAGGCCAGGAGTTCCCTCTGAAGCCTTGCAACGGTGCGTCCGGGACTGAAGCACATATACAAGACATAAGTTGTGAACATCGCCTGACCATCGCCTGTACAATCATTCCAAATTGTAGCCACTTGGCACGCTTTTACTGTTTCAGAGAGAGAGGCTTGAGCGACTTGTAATCTCGGCTATACGCCGCCTGTAATACAAGTTTCATATCAATAAAGAGATTACTTTACTTGTTTCGATGCTTCCGCTATATTGTCGACTCAGTGAACCTGTTACCGATCGCTATGCGTTCCTAAACTCCGCTGCACTCGGACAACCTGTGCGACTCTGTGGCTTAGAACTCAATCCGCCAGCCAATGAACCATGGCCTTGCACGGGCGTGGCTCACGCTCGTGCGGCATCACGCCCGGATGGGTTAAGCGATCGTTCCGCGGGAGCGCTGGCGAGGGTGATTCCCGCCTAGCGGGAACGACCGATTGCCTGCGGGAGATCGGGGCGTGACAGGTTCCAAGTTATGAATAAAAGCGACACAGCCAAACACTCGAGGAGATAAGAAAAAGGGTACGACATCTGTATGTAATATAGTAAATAGAACTTTGTTATTTAATACAGATGATGGCATGCGATTAATAAGATAACATGCAGTAAGAACGGCATCTGTCCAATACTGTTTGGGGACATGCATATTGAACATGAGAGTTTGAGCCACATCTAAAATGTGTCGATGTTTACGTTCGGCTATACCATTTTGTTGAGAGGTGTGGACACAACTGGTTTGATGAATCATACCATGATCAACACAGAAACTGTTCACAGAAGATTGAGTATACTCCAAAGCATTATCAGAACGCAGAATTTTGATACGTTTATTAAACTGAACATAGACTTCATTATAAAAGACAGATAACACATTTGGAAACTCAGATCTTTCTTTCATTAAATAACACCAAGTCATTCTGGAATAATCATCAATAAAAATAACAAAATACTGAAATCCTTTCGGACTTTTGACTCTAGACGGACCCCAAATATCAGAATGAACAAGATTAAAAGACTCTAATTGACGACTCTCACTACGACGAGGAAAGGAACTACGGTGATGCTTGCCTAACTGACAAGCCTCACATTCAAGACTAGAAATATGACTCAAACTAGGAATAACTTGACGCAACTTAGCCAAAGACGGATGTCCCAAACGATAATGCCACTGCAACGGAGAAGTAGAAACAGAAGTGAAGGCCTTTCCAGGTAGATCCAAGTAGTACAGTCCATCTTTTTTATGCCCCGAACCAATCGTCTTCTTCGTCCTGAGGTCCTGAAAAATACACGAATTGGGAGAAAATATCACAGAACATTGAAGAGATTTGGTTAACTGGCTCACAGATAACAAATTAAATAGAAAATTAGGCACATATAATGAATCAAATAATGATAGTGATTGAGTAGGGTGAATGACACCTTTCCCAAGCACAGGACGAGTAGACCCATCAGCCAAGATAATATTATGTTTCATGGAACTACGATTATGAAAGATAGATGTTATACCAGACATGTGAGAGCTTGCTCCTGAGTCGATGACCCAAGAGGTGGATGGTGACTGGGTTGCCACAAAAGCAGGATTACCTATATGTGCCATGGTTGCAGTAGGTTGGGAGGTGGTACTAGCAAGCGCGTTCAACTTCTGGAGGATCTGTTGAAATGGAGATGAGGTATCGGACGTTGAAGTCTGATTGAAACCCGAAGTATCATCTCTGGGAGCAGAAGTGGTATCCTGGGACTGCATATTTTTATCATGCACTTGATGTGCATATTCTGGTTTGCCCTATTTGTCCCAACAATAGTCTTCTACATGACCGAGCATTCCACAATAGTTACACTTTCGTAGTTGACCACGGCCACCACCACCACCACCGCGGCCACCACCACCACTGCGACCACCACCACGACCATTGTCTCTACCACCACGGCCCCCTCCTCGACCAAAACTACGACCACCATCTCTACCGCCACGTCCAATACCACGCCCACCACCACGACCAACAGCACTAGAAACTAGGGCAGAAGAGTCTGTACTCGGCACCACAGAACTCTGTCCTAGAAAGGAACGATTGAGACGGGAGAAAGTATCTGCCACCGTAGGTAACTGCTCTCCAGCAAGGATTTGAGCTTTATAAGGTTCGAGCGCAGGATCCAAGCCGGCTAGGATAAGTGAAACATGAAACTCTTCCTTCTGTCTCCGAGCTTCCTTCAAATCAGTAGTAACAGGATGATATTGAAGCAGTTCCTCCCACAAAGCTTTCTTTGAAGCCAGATATTCATTCACAGGTTTCCCATTTTGCTTTGTATTGAACAATAACTCGTACAACTCATAGATACGGGCAACGTTTCGCTTCTGCGAATAAGATTCTTCCAGAGATGCCCAAATCTGTTTGCTTGATTCACACCACTGAACATTAACAGCGATATGTGGTTCCATACTATGCCACAACCACGACATAACGTATGCATCTGCACTCATCCAATCTTCATACTCAGCGGACGTTTCAGGCAGGGGTTCTTCGGTCAAAAACTTCAACTTCTTCTTCGCCCTTAACACCACTTTGATAGACTTGGACCAGGCAAGATAGTTCGCACCATTGAGTTTCACCGCTGTAATCGACTTTTCCAATTCATCATTATGAATAACAGTAAAAGGAGAACCACCTCCGCTACCACCACCACTATTAACCTCGCTAGAAGATTCGGTTCCCACCATACTTGCAGATGCAACAGAAAGACGAGATCTTTGAAACCCTAGATCTCACAACGAACCTCAACCGACGACGAATAACCAACGGAGATCTGTAGAAACCCTAGATCTCATAAACGAACCACGAACGACCACGAACAACGAACGACGAACGGCAAATCATGAAAAGTAGATGAAAAACAGCCGCTGCAATCAGGGGCTACCGCGAATCATGAAAAGTAAACGAACGACGAACGGCGAACCACAAACACCATTGAGTTTCATCGCTGCAATCAGGGGCTACCACCCCCGACCCCCTGTCGAACTCACGGCCGAGTTCGATCGGCCCTGTCGGGGATGGAATGTACAGTACTTACAAATATATGCTCTGATACCAAGTTAAGTTTAGAGATAGAGAGGAGAAAATGAAGTAGGGGAAGAGAGAATATGAGAAAGGAGATTGCAAGGGCCTTAAACCCTAGGTTGCATCTCATGTCTATTTATATTGATATGCAATACACCCACAATTACTATTATACCCTCATATGATAAATAACAAAATAAAATAACTCTAACAATGAGAAAGAAATCTTAGTGGATGCGGAACGAGTAAGTATAATATTTAATGTTATTATTTATATAATATATATTTTTATTTAGTTTAAGTGATATACTTTTTTTATTATATGTTCAGGTTACTGACATGAAATAGGTAATTTTTTTTACCTAACCGGCTTGGACAGAATCCTCTTGAGTTACAAACAATAGCCTTTGGATTTAGTCTACATAAATTTTCCATAATATTCCACGATAACATCATGTATCATCCAACTGATCGTGTTATGCGACAGTTCTGGATGATATAACACATTCCTGATGAGCCACCATGTTTCAATCGTGGTAAAGGCAATGTAACTACCAGAGCATGCAGATTGATTCCTGGTTGGAATTCTAGATTTGAGACACATAAGGTGGGACATTTGTCTCAAATGATGTCCTCTATTGATGATGGTAACTTATTCCAAAAGTTTAGCAAAATTAACTTTAAAAATTATAAGAAATTATATGCTCATAATTTGTAATGGTGCAGCCTATGGTGATGATGCATATAGATCTAGGTGGAGAGCTCCTCTTATCAGCAACAAAGCCTACCACTATGAGGAGTTTCGATTCCAACATCGAGCCATAGATGATTATAATCTCCGTGGCTATTATGATTATGTAGAAGGGCTGGTACGTTATTTTTATATGAAAATGTTTATCTCTGTAGTACTTATTTATGTCCTCTATTGAATTCTATTTAATATTTTAGCATCCAATTTTAAATATCGCATACCCAAATTATCCAGTGGGCGACCCGTTGCGTTCAACGGTTGGCAATTTTTTGGCTGATATGCAACGAGGACCGACTCCTCCGAACCCTTCCTTACTTATTCCAGGAGATTATCCTCAGGTCTTGTTGCACAACGACAAGCTGCCCCCTAGGTGTCACGCCCCAATCTCCCGCAAGCTCAATAGTCCCTGCTGAACGTGAATCACCTCGTTGCAGCTCTCCCGCAGGACAATCGTTCTCATCGGGACGTGATGCCGTACGAGCCTGGAGTTGCGCTCGTACAAGGCGATGTTGTCAAACACCAAAGTTATCATTAAAATGACCAAGTTGCAGCGAAAGTCAAGTATTGTGTACCAAGCACACATCAGAGTATACGCAACGAAGCTCTCGATAGGGTCCAAATAAAATACCACGAAGGCGATTGCCTCAAAGGCGATGCAATACTCTTGCTCTTTCTCTAGCCCACAAAGGTACTTACAATTCATACATCATGTCCCATATATCCAAGCAGTGCCACTACACCTACGTACCTGAAATAATGTCCACAAACGTGGGTCAGTACACAGCCGTACTGGTGAGCGGAGTAACCCACTCGTCTAAGCCGACACTAAGTAAAATAGTGAATGCAAACAGTTATATGGTGATCTTTCTAGTTGAATGCTAGATTCGTTTAGTGGCATAGGCATGACATGTTAAGGAAAGCTGTAAATCAAGTTAAGCAATGCAAGCATTCAACTCAAGCCAATAGACAAGCAATATATAACCAACTCGAAGGAAACTAGCATGCAACCCGTCCTACTCAAACCCAAGCAACACGATAACCTATTGAACCATTTCCAAGCCTCAATTTCCATCCTCAATCCAAACCATAATCCAATCTCGATATGCACACTCTTGTCGAGGCAAGGTGGCCGCTGTAAGAACCCTAATTCTAAAAACCGTATTAATTATTTATTTATAATAGTTATGAGCTAAATAGAGGGAATAGATTTTATTTAATTTTTTTTATTTGAGGTGTTTGTGCATCTAAGGGAATTATGGAGCCATTATAAATTTTTCCTAATTTATTCCATGTAGGAGACCTTTTGGACAGTTGCTAGCTCGACCGTATGCACCAATATAATTCTTAGAATTTTCTGTGAATAGATATGTGTATATATATATATATATATATATATATATATATATATATATATATATATATATAATTCTTATTGGATATCAAACACAAACCCAAACCCACTACCCGCTTGAAACCGGATCCGTTAGGAGAAGGAAAATATCAATAACAACAGTAGCAAAAGCCAACTTTGCTTTTCCTTCTCCGTGCGTGTGAGCCGTCTCATTCCACCGCTTCTTAACACTAGTATTACTAAACACCCCTCAACCGAAACCAAGACCAAAGAAAGAAAGAAAGAAAGAAAGAAATAGCAGCAACAGGGACTTTTGAGACCACAAAATTTCCCTCACCGCCTCTTATTCTCTATATATATATTACAACTCTCTCAAATCCTAACCCCACTTCTTTCACTAACTAAACACAGTACTGGACGTGCACTATACAGAACATTTGCTCGGCAAGTATACCTTGCCATTGTACTATTATTTACATTCCAGCTGATACATGTATGTTTAATTCTGCTTATACAGATGGTTATTTATGTAGATTTTTGGACCTACTTTATGAGACCACCCCAGTATTATGGAGCATCATTAGATTCATTGGCCGGACACAGTTGTTACACGAGTTGTGAGTCTCATATAGATCACGAACTGCGTGACAGGTCTGGCCTCTTGTACGTATGAGCCGTGCGTTAGGGATGACTGCTGATAAAAACTTTGTATGCTAGTAGACCTGACAGTTATTTAGAGGTTTTATCGTATCATGGATGTGGCATGTTTAGAGCATGGGTAGGGAGAACAACAAGTAAGACATTTGGGCTCCTTTGCACTTTCCTGTCACCCATAGGCTCCTCCGGAGATACGCGGTTTGATGACCACTATATATATTGCAGGCGGCCTCTGCCGTTCAAAAGACGGTATACTGATGTGCCCCTGATTCTCCGAGAGAATCATGCCAATTCCATTATGGCCAGATAGCCCACGTGTTGGAAAAGTTGTTCTCAAATTGCATTCACTTAGACGGTTAGGCGACCCACTGGATGTTTATTTTTCAGTACTTATTGGCATGTTATTATGTATCTTGTTACGTCCGTCTGAGGACCTGGTCCCTTTCCAGATATGGACGAGCAGGAGTACGGACCTGGATCTGACTCTACTTACCAGACTAAGAAGGTCTTACCCTCGGAGTATCTATGATTTTATTATAGCTGTTTAGAGATCCATGTTACTACTTCAGTATAGTCGTTTTGTAGTGGATTTGTTTCCACCCAACTATCAGACTTGATACTCATCTTGATATTCAGATATTATTCAGCTCTTTATTTCTACTTATTATTTGTGCTGTGGATGAGATATAGATTGTGTGTGAGTTGTTGTGACAGTATATTACCACTGGTGGATTTGATATTCATGTACAGCGTACGTGTGCATATAATTTCCATATATTGGAGTTCGTATACATACGGCTGGGCATGTTACATATTCCTAGTCCTACGTATTTTGGGACTGGGGTGTGACAGCCGCCGCCTAAGCGAAAGCACAAACCAAATCAAAGTAAAGCAAACCAACTCTTATCTATATGAAGTCACTGGCCAAGCCATAAAGGACGTTGATCGGACTGATCAAGTGCAGTTCTACTCGAAACAATGCTAAGTAGCGAGTCCGCCTGAATCGCATTAAACTGCTGGCACCGCGCTCGAGGCACGTTACCAATTTGTCTCCCCCATGGCAAATTCCCAGAGCCTTCCCGTTCGAAGAGATCAAACCCCGTGCAACACAGGTTGTCCGTGACATGCAGACACCAAGTAGGTACGACGAGAGGATCGAACATTCTCGTCCCACCAAGCGATCCTAGACTCATTCCAACCAAAATCCAACCAAATATCCATAACCATTCTCCAACATATAGCTCAAGGCACAAATCTTAAGTTATTCTCATAGGCACAATGCCGCTTCTCGACACAGTGTTTCCAATTGGTGCAACACCCCACGCTCAGAACAATCCCATGGTACAATGACCCAACAGTGGCACAATGTCCTCGCCGATGCAGTTGTTCGATTTTGAACCACAACTGCACGCTTTGCATGACAAAGTGTCCAAGTGATACTCGTGCACGGATGCACGCTCGCTCGTCCGAATTTTCGATATTCCAACCAATATATATATATATATATTTTTTCAACTGTCCAAGCATAATTCCATTTATCTCTCCAACTGCCCCAAATGTATATAATCCAACTCTAGCTCCAACTATCCAACGTGAAAAACCAATTCAAGCCACAAACATATCCAAGCAAATGACGTACACTCTATGCACGCCACAGTGTAGTAATTTCCAAGTCCCAGTCTAAGTGTTCAAGCATTTACGTGTTGTCACGCCCCAGTCCCAAAATATCGAGGGACTGAGCACGTGAGCAATGGCCAGCAGTACGCACCGATGGACAACCCAATTTAATGGATCCATCAGGGCATGCTTAAGCTGTAGTCTAGCAGGAAATAGATCCAATGTTACAGGTCACAGACTAATCTAATCTCATCCACAACAGATAATCACAGATTAAAAGACAGAGTAATGTAATTAGAAATAACTGTCAAATCTCAATAAATTCCTCGGGAAACAAATCCGAGAATATGTCTGGTACAACCATGCAAATAGACAGGAAATAAACAACTGGAAATAGAAACAGAGATAACTGACTCTATACAGCCAATGCTCAGGAGAAGTCCTCTGGTGCGATCTCGTCCTCAGGTCCTGGTACAGCTCCTGGAAGTGGTCCTGTACGGTGTAGCTCTGGGTGGATCTCTTCGGCTATACCTGGGGACATAGTCCATTCCAGGTCCTCAGGGGACATAACAAGGTACAGAAAATACAAGCCAAAATAAATGCAGTGCAGGAATTAAATAAGCAATAGGGTAAACTATGTAACCAGCTAAGTGATATGCAACATGAGAGCAGTACAAGAACTCAGGCTGAAACTACTACAAGCTCTGTGTCGGAGAGCCGGGTAGCAGTGATATCATGTAGTTGTCTAGCTCTTAGTGAGACTAAGACGCCGGCATAATATAAAATCAACCTGTAGCCTGTGTGACTCTCCCCACCCAATGTAATCACGCATATCATGACCATAACGTCTCATGTCCATGTCAGCGGGATTATAACTAATACAGCAAGTCATAATGTCTATAAAATATCACTGTCAAGTCCTGTATCCTATACAGAATCACCATGAATGTCTCAGGAAGACTCTGTCTCATGAATAGTGTCAAGTGTCCTGGGTTCTGGAGTACTTGAGAAGACAAGTACGAGAATTATCGGGTCTCGAAATCCATCTCTATGTGACATTACACAACTCCGCGTACGGAGTTGGCACCCGACTGGTAATCGGACGCTAAGTACGCCACTCGGTCCTTGGTTTTAACAGTTAAAACATGTTTATAATTAATACCACAAGAAATCCATTAAAATACTATGTCAAGAATTACTGAGGTTTGACAAGCTTTACATGTCCATTATTGCATAATTAAATCCAAAAAATAATTAGCAAGCTGCAGGGTTTGGCAAGGTACACTTGCCTGTGGTCCCGGCTATGTTTGCAGTTCTGACTTCGGTGGAAATTGCAGGCGGTACTCCGGTTGCTGAAACAAACATCACCATCAGATCCAGAAAATATCAATCAGCTAGAAACGCCTGTCCTTGGGTCCAATTTGAAGACAAGGGCAGAAACGGCAGTTTCGGGCCAAAACGGGGTCCACCGGTGGGCCCGCTTTGCACCGAAAAATGCGTCGGGGTCAATGGTCTCCAAATTCACCAAACTTAGTGTCAACAGGTCAGAAACGCTGATACGAACCCAACGGAACTTTCAGAATTGAATTTCGATGAGCCGTTCACAAAATCGCCCGTCGAGCGGGGCCTGTGGGGCCCACGACACGCGATTTCGTCAACGTTCTCAGAATCGAACCAAACTTGACCCACAGGACCAGCGTATCGCTACGAGTCCGATGGCATAAGTTTCGTTTCAATCCGACGTGTGTACACAAAGTTAGGTCGAATTGCAGAAAAGACGGATACGGGACGATGTCCGCGGATACGCGTTGAATCCGGTGTGCACGCACACCCGAATCAGCTTCTGTGAAATCACACACGTCCGTATCGATGAGGCACACGTATCTGTGAAGACCGCGCGCGACCAAGTCGTCCCGTTTGGCGGGGCGTACCCAGTTCCGGGGTAAAACAGGGTCTGGGTTTTTCCTATTTTTGGATCGCGGTGTGCGATCACCACAGGACGCGATGCCCCGAACAGTTTGTCCGGACACCGAGAGGGTCATACAGGCTTCGCAACGCAATTTGCGGAATCAAAAACGGAGCTACGAACAAAAAGTTACACGCACCTGAAGGGGACCCGAAAAACCCGAACTCGATCGTGTCCGACACGTGTCCGACTCGTGTCGGACACAGGAACCAAATTAGGGTTAGGGTTTGGGGATCCTCGCCGTGCTCCGGCGGAGGGCGGCGGCTCTGTGGCGGATCTGCGACGGGGAGGCCGGCCGGGGCTAGGGGCGGCCGAGGGCGGTGCGCTGGGAGGCGGGCGGAGGCACGGCGGCGCGGCGGCGCTGCCCTAGCTGCTGCTGTGCCGCTGCGGCTGCTGCTTCTGACGTCGAGAGGAGGGAGGAAGGAGGAGAAGGGGGCGGAGCCCTGCGGCGGTGGCAGCGGAGGAGGAGGGCCGGCGGCGACTTACGGCGGAGGGGTTCGGTGGAGCGTGGTGGTCGGGGGAGTCGACGGCAAGGGATGGGGAGGGTTTTATAGGCGGTGGGGAGGTGGTCGTGGCCGAGGGGGCCGAGATGGGCGGAGGCGGTTGCGGACGTGGCCGCGCGGGACGCGGGCGGCGCTGCCGGAGGCGGGGGAAGCGGCGGCACGCGCGGGCGGAGCGGGTCGTGCAGAGCGGGGGAGGGAGACGGGTTCACGGGTCGGCGGGTGCGGGTGTGGTTGGACCCGACCCGACCCGGTAGGCCGAATGGGCCGGGCTGGGTTAGGTTGGGCCGAGGGAATGGGCCGGCCCGCTAGGGTTTAAATAAAATAAAAAATTAATAATAATTATATTAAAACCAGTAATTATTTAATAATTAAATAATTAATTAAATAATTAAATTTAGGTGCTTTAAAAATAGGTCCGGGGTCCGATAAATTCCAGAAAAATTGCCCTAAGTCCAGTTTTTCATTTTACATCCAAAAATATTATTTTCATAATATTTTAATATTGTTTATTATTATTTAAAAATTATTGAATAATTAAAACTCTACTTTTAAATTACAGAAAAATCCCAGAAAATTTGAGAAAAATCCAGATTTAAAATTTTGAAAAAATCAGGGGGTTTACAATCTATCCCCCTTAAGAGGATTGCGTCCTCGTAATCAAAGAATAACCGGTCAACAGAGATGACGCGGTCGCAAGCATCGTTTGAAAACACATCACAAGATATTTAGAGAAATATCGTTTTCCTAACAAATTGAAAGTTATACACTTTCCAGGAAAATCTAGTTAAAACTATAACTATTATGAAAACCAGGTTATGATTACAAGTTGCAAATTACTAGGTTGGGGCTGAGGTCACGAACCAGTAGGCACGAGCTACAACAAGACTAGAAACGGATAACTACGAATCACTTACGCGCATCGGCTTCCTGCACAGTCATCGCGTAAGCTTGTCCTCGTCCTTGTGGTGGAATCCTCTGCTGCTGAGCCTGCTGGAAGAGTAGTTCCTGGGGTATCAAGGGTGGCCTCGGCTGATACCCTGCTGGAGTTGGTGGTAGGACTCCTTGAACTTCCGTTTGTGGTGCTCCCAAGGTTGGACAGGTTGGCCTCGATATTGGTAACGCTTGCTGGTTACACTTTGGTGCTCTGTCCCGATGCTCAGGGCATTCCTTCAATAAATGTTGATTGGATCCGCAGACTATACATAATCTCTTCTTTCGTCTGCACTCGTCTTCAATATGGCCTCGCTTGCGACAATATGGACAAACAGGTATTGTCTGCGGAGATGCTTCTGGTGGCGGGTGTACGTGAGGTCTTTTTGCAACTTCTTCTTGTGGTGCTCCGGTTGGTGCTGACGTGGATGGCCGCTTCAAACTTGTTTCTCTCCTGATGACGCGCTCAATGCGTCGTGCTGCAGCAAGGACGTCCGAGTACGAAGTAGGTGCAACAGATCCAATTAGTTTCTGTAGCTCAATATTTAGTCCGTCGAAGAATTTCTCAGCCTTCTCTTCTTCTGTCGGGATCAATGTTGGAGCGAAGCGACTTAGACGAATGAACTCAGCGTTGTACTCTTCTACCGTCTTAGAATCCTGGGTGAGGCGATTGAACTTATCCCGAAGTTCTGATCGGGCGATAGCTGGAATGTACATCTCCTGAAAGAGTCTAGAGAACTCTTCCCAAGTGACTCGGTCTGGTCCGAGCCGTGCTTCCTCAGATAGCCACCAGTGATGTGCATTGTCCGTCAACTGCATTCTGACGGCAGTCATCCAACGTTCCTTTGGAAGCTCAGCTGCTTCTAGTTGATGTTAGGTGTTGGTGAGCCACTCATGAACTTCAGTGGGCTCTTCTTTGCCTGAGAATGTACGGGGCTTCAGCTGTCGAAAGTCGGTGATAGAGCCTGTTGTTGGCCGTCGAGCTGGTAGGTTGGCCTGCTCCAGTGCAGTTATTAGGCTGCGACTCAACGCCTCTTGTTGAGCTTGCATTATTGCATAGACCATTGAAAACATCTGCTGTCCGTCCATGGCCTGCCCTGATGGAATTATGGGCATTGATGGAGTAACTGGAGTCGTTGGTGGAATATCATCTTGCTGGATTCTTGGGGCATGTTGTTGAGCTGATTGTCCTCCATCCACTGGTGTTACTTCGTCTTTGTTGGTTACCTCAGCATCTCGTGGTGACGTTATGGGAGTCTCGTCGTTTGCTCGTGAATCCATGACCCTGCAACCAAAATAAACAATAAGAGGCGCACAGGAATCAAGGCAGGATGCAAGTCGAGGAATTAATTCGAAGTCGATATGGATATCAAGAACGTTTCAAGCAAGTGGATGAGATCCTAAACCTATCCTATTTTATTGCAGGCCTGTTCGGTCCCTGAGTTGAAACCGAATAATTTAGTCGTAGACCTGCATGGGCCACCACAAAAACCATGTCACGCCCCAGTCCCAAAATATCGAGGGACTGAGCACGTGAGCAATGGCCAGCAGCACGCACCGATGGACAACCCAATTTAATGGATCCATCAGGGCATGCTTAAGCTGTAGTCTAGCAGGAAATAGATCCAATGTTACAGGTCACAGACTAATCTAATCTCATCCACAACAGATAATCACAGATTAAAAGACAGAGTAATATAATTAGAAATAACTGTCAAATCTCAATAAATTCCTCGGGAAACAAATCCGAGAATATGTCTGGTACAACCATGCAAATAGACAGGAAATAAACAACTGGAAATAGAAACAGAGATAACTGACTCTATACAGCCAATGCTCAGGAGAAGTCCTCTGGTGCGATCTCGTCCTCAGGTCCTGGTACAGCTCCTGGAAGTGGTCCTGTACGGTGTAGCTCTGGGTGGATCTCTTCGGCTATACCTGGGGACATAGTCCATTCCAGGTCCTCAGGGGACATAACAAAGTACAGAAAATACAAGCCAAAATAAATGCAGTGCAGGAATTAAATAAGCAATAGGGTAAACTATGTAACCAGCTAAGTGATATGCAACATGAGAGCAGTACAAGAACTCAGGCTGAAACTACTACAAGCTCTGTGTCGGGGAGCCGGTAGCAGTGATATCATGTAGTTGTCTAGCTCTTAGTGAGACTAAGACGCCGGCATAATATAAAATTAACCTGTAGCCTGTGTGACTCTCCCCACCCAATGTAATCACGCATATCATGACCATAACGTCTCATATCCATGTCAGCGGGATTATAACTAATGCAGCAAGTCATAATGTCTATAAAATATCACTGTCAAGTCCTGTATCCTATACAGAATTACCATGAATGTCTCAGGAAGACTCTGTCTCATGAATAGTGTCAAGTGTCCTGGGTTCTGGAGTACTTGAGAAGACAAGTACGAGAATTATCGGGTCTCAAAATCCATCTCTATGTGACGTTACACAACTCCGCGTACGGAGTTGGCACCCGACTGGTAATCGGACGCTAAGTACGCCACTCGGTCCTGGGTTTTAACAGTTAAAACATGTTTATAATTAATACCACAAGAAATCCATTAAAATACTATGTCAAGAATTACTGAGGTTTGGCAAGCTTTACATGTCCATTATTGCATAATTAAATCCAAAAAATAATTAGCAAGCTGCAGGGTTTGGCAAGGTACACTTGCCTGTGGTCCCGGCTATGTTTGCAGTTCTGACTTCGGCGGAAATTGCAGGCGGTACTCCGGTTGCTGAAATAAATATCACCATCAGATCCAGAAAATATCAATCAGCTAAAAATGCCTGCCCTTGGGTCCAATTTGGAGACAAGGGCAGAAACGACAGTTTCGGGCCAAAACGGGGTCCACCGGTGGGCCCGCTTTGCACCGAAAAATGCGTCAGGGTCAATGGTCTCCAAATTCACCAAACTTAGTGTCAACAGGTCAGAAACGCTGATACGAATCCAACGGAACTTTCAGAATTGAATTCCGATGAGCCGTTCACAAAATCGCCCGTCGAGCGGGGCCTGTGGGGCCCACGACACGCGATTTCGTCAACGTTCTCAGAATCGAACCAAACTTGACCCACAGGACCAGCGTATCGCTATGAGTCCGATGGCACAAGTTTTGTTTCAATCCGACGTGTGTACACAAAGTTAGGTCGAATTGCAGAAAAGACGGATACGGGGCGATGTCCGCGGATACGCGTTGATTCCGGTGTGCACGCACACCCGAATCAGCTTCTGCGAAATCCCACAAGTCCGTATCGACGAGGCGCACGTATCTGTGAAGACCGCGCGCGACCAAGTCGTCCCGTTTGGCGGGGCGTACCCAGTTCCGGGGTGAAACAGGGTCTGGATTTTTCCTGTTTTTGGATCGCGGTGTGCGATCACCACAGGACGCGATACCCCGAACAGTTTATCCGGACACCGAGAGGGTCATACAGGCTTCTCAACGCAATTTGCGGAATCAAAAACGGAGCTACGAACAAAAAGTTACACGCACCTGAAGGGGACCCGAAAAACCCGAACTCGATCGTGTCCGACACGTGTCCGACTCGTGTCGGACACAGGAACCAAATTAGGGTTAGGGTTTGGGGATCCTCGCCGTGCTCCGGCGGAGGGCGGCGGCTCTGTGGCGGATCTGCGACGGGGAGGCCGGCCGGGGCTAAGGGCGGCCGAGAGCGGTGCGCTGGGAGGCGGGCGGAGGCACGGCGGCGCGGCGGCGCTGCCCTAGCTGCTGCTGTGCCGCTGCGGCTGCTGCTTCTGACGTCGAGAGGAGGAAGGAAGGAGGAGAAGGGGGCGGAGCCCTGCGGCGGTGGCAGCGGAGGAGGAGGGCCGGCGGCGACTTACGGCGGAGGGGTTCGGTGGAGCGTGGTGGTCGGGGGAGTCGACGGCAAGGGATGGGGAGGGTTTTATAGGCGGTGGGGAGGTGGTCGTGGCCGAGGGGGCCGAGATGGGCGGAGGCGGTTGCGGACGTGGCTGGGCGGGACGCGGGCGGCGCTGCCAGAGGCGGGGGAAGCGGCGGCACGCGCGGGCGGAGCGGGTCGTGCAGAGCGGGGGAGGGAGACGGGTTCACTGGTCGGCGGGTGCGGGTGTGGTTGGACCCGACCCGACCCGGTAGGCCGAATGGGCCGGGCTGGGTTAGGTTGGGCCGAGGGAATGGGCCGGCCCGCTAGGGTTTAAATAAAATAAAAAATTAATAATAATTATATTAAAACCAGTAATTATTTAATAATTAATTAAATAATTAAATTTAGGTGCTTTAAAAATAGGTCCGGGGTCCGATAAATTCCAGAAAAATTGCCCTAAGTCCAGTTTTTTATTTTACATCCAAAAATATTATTTTCATAATATTTTAATATTATTTATTATCATTTAAAAATTATTGAATAATTAATACTCTGCTTTTAAATTACAGAAAAATTCCAGAAAATTTGAGAAAAATCTAGATTTAAAATTTTAAAAAAATCAGGGGGTTTACACGTGTGTTCCATATTATTAGGCATGAAGGAGTAGAGGAGAAGGGACAGAGCCCACTCACAATGTTTGATTCCGTTAAGCATCCTGTCCTGCCGATACGGCCGATCCCTTGAACCCGTGGTCCGATGCAAAGTACGATCTACTCAACTGGTATGACCGTGCGAGCAGGCCGTGCTCTCCAAATCATCCGACCGATCGGACTAAGGAAGACGACATTATCGCTCCAATCCAGCTATCTCAGTACTGTTATGAACGAACACCTGATTTCCATCGAACTCCAATAGCAATCTGCACATAAAACCAACTCAAATCAATACTTGTTCCCAAATCCAACAAATTAAAATATAACCAGCTATTGCCTCATTCAATCCGACTCAGCGTAACGCATCGTGCAGTTGCGGGGAATTACACTAGGAAGTATACCTCAGTTTGCTATAAGGATGATAGTCTGCCACTGTAAGATGATGATATCCCTCAGTGGGTTGGTGAGGGCACTTCTCAGGCGACGGCTGGTACGTGCACTACTCATTGGCCTGACTGGGGCACTTCTCAAGCGACGGCCGGTGCAAGAACTATCCATTGGCCTGACTGGGGCACTTCACAGGCGACGGTCGGTGCGAGCACTACTCAGTGGGCTGGTGCGGGCACTTCTCATTGGCCTGACTGGGGCATTTCTCAGGCGACGATCGGTGCGGCCACTACTCAGTGGGCCCCCGAGGAAGATTCTCAGTGGACCCCCGAGGGAGATTCTCAGTGGGATAGCCTATTCGCCCCCGGAGTTACCAGCTATATGCATATCTTGACAACTCCATCAGCACCGATGCCATCTCAAGTAGAGGACGGTCAATGAGGTGGTGATGATGCGGCCCCGGAGAATACACGAGAAAAGAGGGACCGACTCAATCTAAGAGAGAATGATCGTCCGAACTATCAAAAATTAGCCAAGAGAGGTCGATGAAATTGTTATATCAGTATCAACTTTATTTGAATGTGACTTTCTTCTATTTCAATGAAATTACACATTGTTCTCATAAAATAAAACTATTTAAAAATCTACGGCAATGTCTTCATTCTCTTGGTTAATTTTTACATCTTCTTCTATTGTGTCCTAAACTATTGCAGTTACTACATCGAAGATCTCTTGAAGCTTGATCATTCGCTTTGATCCGGTTCTTCTTTGGTCTTCCCGCCTTGCGTCGTACATCTGGTACTCTAATGTGACCTCTAACCAATGTATTTTGGAGGTTGTAAGGGACTGGAATTGGCTCCATGTGCGGCTCATATACGCTTCTTAATGCTTCCTTAGAGAAAATACCTGGATAAAAACTCACGATGCTAATATTTTTAGACTTACATGCATGTATACATGGACGCAAAGTATGATACCACTTTAAACATGAACAAGATTTTTCATCTAAGTCTACAACATATGTTCTATTTGTTTTACAATCTAATATTTCAAACAAATATCTAACTATATTCAGCGTTTGCAGTCGGTATTTTTCTTTTATGATAAGTGTCATAGTTTGTAACATCTTCGGACAATAATCAGTTTGAAGATTTTCAGCTTTTTGATTGTTCTTGTCATGAAGTGTTATAATTTTGGCTCGAATTCCATCAAGTTGTGTCGTTATTGGTTTATCACGTAAATTTTTTACCCAGTTATTGAAGCATTCAGCTAGATTCGACGTGTGAATACCTAATCTGGGACAAGGAGAATAAGTTGTTATCTAATGTGAAAAAATACGAGTTTCATCATTTACTCCAACGAGCCAGTTGTAAACATCTATGTTTTCAGCTTTATTTTTTTTCAAACAATAGTTCGCATCTGTTTCATTATAGCATCTAGCAAGATAATCTAAGCTATGTTAAAAATGTGAAAATCTGAAGACTTTTTCAATTTTTGTTTAAAATGTTGAATACAAAAAAAATGAGACAATTCTGAAAAGATATCATGCATAGCCCTTATCAATCCTTTTTGTTTATCTGATATAAAAGAAATTGTATTACATGCATCAAAATATTTTTCAAAAGATGTTCTCAAACCGTTTAAAAACCAAGTCGAAGAATCAATATTTTCACTCTTAGCAACAACATAAGCAATTGGATATAATTGATAATTTGGATCATGAGTACAAGCAATAAATAAAATACCTTGATATTTAGAGGAAAGAAAAGTAGCATCAGTACTAATCACAGGTAATCATGCCCTTAAAAAACCCATCAATGCATGCCTTAAAACAAACAATTTTTTTTAAATCTATTACCTTCTGTAGTCTGTATAAAATATTGCCTACTTGGATTTGTCTTAATAATTCTCAAATCATACTCTTCAAGACAACTATATGCATCAATATAACTGTCATTTATTTCGGATAGAGCAATTCCCTAGTTTTTCAAGCTTTACAATATTTAATATATATTTCGTGTTCTCTATATATATCATTTACAACATGCGATGGACTATACGACTGATTATCTCGAATTTTATCAATAATCTTATTTTTAACCAATACAGTAGCAGCTAATGGATGAGAACATGTTGTAAGTCCCTCTAAACAAGAATGCATATTTTCTAGCGTAGTAATAACAAAATATTCACCTTTACCACTTGCTTTAGCATATACTCTCCAATTACAACTTGAATAGTTACATTTATATACAATCCCAATATCATTGTTTAAAGTAGCATGACAACTTAAATTATGTGCAATTGCTATATCACTAATAAAACATCTAAATTCAGAACGATTATCAAATTTTCTTTCGATGATTAATCCTGAAATATTAATACCATCAACATTGGCATCAAATTCATTATCTAAACTTTTAATTAAACCATCACTGTACATCATCGTCGTTATTACCATGATCTACTATATGTTCTTGTTCAGTAAATGAAATAACTTGATGAGAAAAAATAGGAACAGTATTAACTTGATTAGAAGCACGTATACTACTTACAATATTATTTCTAGGTGGTGGTGAAGTTACCTAAATATTAATGTACGTTGCTTGTACATTAACATCTAGAATAAATTTTTATGCTTGTTCACTAACTAGCTTTATACAATTAGTTAAATAAACATGAACCAATATAAATTCATAATCAATAGAACATTGTTCAACAATTTGATTACGTAAACTATCAAACGAAATATTTCGATCAATTAAAAAAAATCAGTTAAACCTCCTTCATAAACTAACACATTTAGCATACCTCAAATCGAACATAATATTGTTAGACTTTGATCCATGACAAGAGAATGAGCTTCTAAATACAGAGTGATTGATCTGAAGTAGCTATAAGTGGGTTTAGTGAGAAATGAATAGTAGAAGAAATGAAAGAAATTTATAGATATGAGAAAAAAGAGCCGTTGTAAAAATGAGAAAAAAAGAGCCGTTGTAAAAAATATGAACGTTACAATATGAACATACCCAGAAAATAAAAATAACAAAAAAATTAACAAAAAAAATCAACACAAATCAAACCAACAAAAAAAATCAAACCAAATCAAACCCTAAACATAAAACCAAAAAAATCAACCCATTACATTTTTGCCAACTGAGTTGGCGAAAATTTGGGCACGGTTGGCGAAAATCTACCCATTCCCGTCCAAAAATTGACACGTCGGATTTTCACGTTGATTTTTGTCGAATTTTTGCCAACTGCAGCACTCCTAATTTTTGCCAACTGGTTTGACGATATATATCAAAATTTTAATTTTTTTCAAACTTCTATCTTTGTACTTAATTAATATAAAATTATTATCGGTACAGTAAATTTTTTGTCTAGTTAACTTGGAATTTCATGGCCACTGGAAGAAATAATGGGTTTTAAAATCACGAAATTGTCTTGTAGTTTTATGTAATTTGTTAGCATATTATCATTTAATAAGTTTCCGTCTATCATATAATTTTTTTTTTAATAATATTAACAACACTGTCGAAATGATATGATTTCACAACGATCAGTTGTGTGCGTGACGATGGTTAGCTTGCAGCTCCTCGCATTATAACTTGTGGTGAAATGGGGATAATGCTGCTGAGCAACTGCTTCCCCTTTTGCTATCGATGCTGTTTGGATAGAAGTAATTTTTTGAAAGCGTAAAGGTGATAATTATTGTACGTTGAATTATAGTGTATCTGTAGTAAGTAGTATTTTTTAAAATGAGTTTGGATAGAGTTTTTTTTTTATTTTTTGTATTCCGCAAAGTGAGAAAAATGAGTTTGATTGTCTAAATAGTTGTTAAAAATGAATGTTGATTAAAAGTTATAATAATTTTTTTTATAAAACTAAATAAAGTAAACAAATAAACTGAATTAGTTAAACCCGCAGCTGAGGTCAAATTAAACAAATAATTCTGAATTAATTAAACCGCAGTCGAGATCATTAGCCGAGGCTCTCGAGTTCGAGATCATTAGCCAAGGCTCCCGTATCTTTGTGGACTCTTCTGAACTAATTAAACAAATTAATTAAACTGAAACAATTAATTGATAGTCCTTTTCTCTCCTCCCTCCCTCCCTCTCTCTCTCTCTCTCTCTCTCTCTCTCCAAATCCTAGCTTACGTCGTAGACCACAACCTGTTAGCTATGCTTGAATAAAAGCACAACTTCCCTCTTTCTTTAGTTCCACATGGGTTGGACCATCCCCTTCTTGCATGTATTTGCTTTCTTAAAGATGTTGTGTGGGGGGACCCTTGGGCCACACGCGCGTGCCGCCGCCGCCGCCGTCCGGCTCAACTCTGCTCGGCTCGACGTGGGTAACAGGTGCGGGTACGTGCCCACACCTGTGGACGCTGAATGTCAATCCAATTTACTCTTCGGGTTCGGACTGGGATCCAAAATTTTTTTTGCTCCCCTTTATTTTTTGATTCATTCAAATTTTGAACGTTGAGGCTCATGTCCAGGTTCTTTGAACCTTGCAACAGCTCTTTTGACAGTCATTCCTCCACATTTTTATTGCTCCTTAATGACATGTTTATGAGCCATTAAGTATCATGTCCGTGGCTGTGTATTAGGTTCTGCCTATTTAAAATGGTCTCCTCCTCCTTCATTTTTTGATTCATTCAAATATTGAACATTGATGCTCATGTCCAGGTTCTTTGAACCTTGCAACAGCTCTTTTGACAGTCATTCCTCCACGTTTTTATTGTTCCTTAATGGTCTGTTTATGAACCATTAAGTATCTTGTCCGTGGCTGCGTATTAGGTTCTGCCTATTTAAAATGGTCTCCTCCTCCTTCATTTCGGAACAGAAAATTCTCCTACGTGGAACCTCTCTCCCTCAAACCACATTATGGTCTCTAAATCGTTGCTCTGGGCAGAGCTAAGTTCGGTCTCTCTCTCCGAATTGTGTGCAACGAAGAGAATCCGGTAGTCAGGAGGTTTTACCACTAGGAGCTTCCGAGAACCGAGGTCGAAGCAAAGGCTCTCGTCGAGGATCCGTCGGATCCTTGTCATCGACCCCGACGACGTGGGTCTCCAGCGAGTCCGGGCGCGCCACGTCCGACATCGACGTCGACGTCCTGTCCGTCTTGGATATCTCTGGTCCGATCCGATCAGTCGATTTTCGACGACTGTCGCCCCTTTCGCGGCCGGTAGCGACTACGCACAGGCATTGGAGATCGTCGTCGACCGGCTCGAGAAGGGGCTCGCGGCTGGCGTTCTCGGTCGACGACGCAGTGGTCGGCTGACGTTCTTGGACGACCATGGCAGCAGAGATACCCCCTCCACCACTTTTACCACAGTTCCCTCTCTTTTGTGAAGCAGGTAAAAACACTAAAAATGAGAGGGGACGGCAAGTGGCAAGTGTCAGAGAAATGCCAATTGCAGGTCTATCCAAACATCCGAATTGGATGCACTTGCATGTAAAAGTGGAAGTTGCATGGCACTTTCATCCTACGTTCTTCTATCCAAACCGGCCCTTAGTCTCATAGATCAAAAAAAATTTGAGGAATTTATACGTGTGTTATCTTATAATATTCAATTTCGGAAAACAAGATTTTAAAAATCCACCTATTGAAGTAGCCGCAGTTTGGAGGTAGTAGAAAAGAAACAAAAATTGAGAAAACAAAAATAAGTTAGGGTACTTATAATAATTAGTAGTTATAGTTTTTTTTATGAGAATATAAATGGAATAAATTAATAAAAAAACTTCAAAATCCACCGACCTTGGTGTTTATAAAGATACAAAAAATTACACTATACCGATTATGGAAGGATTTTGATGCGACTAAAATCAGTTCCTAATTTATTTTTTACCAAACATGTTTTTCTTAAACATTTTATAAACGGTCTCAAAACCGGTGAAAACATCGTTAACAAACAAATTCTTAATGTATTTTACCAAAAAAATTATGTTCACGAGGACGTGTCTACTCGTTACGTAATCTCATGTGTCAAAATATAGATTTCGTCTGAAAAAGCTAAGTAGGAATGGAACGAAGTAGATCTCGAAAGAATATAACCATCAATCTTCACGAAAAATGAACATAAAAATCTAGGGATGTGCAATAACCGAAAAAGATTCGAACAAAAATCAAACTGAAAAATCGTGGGTTGTGTGTCAGGTCGAATTGGTTTTTTATGCATGCTCACTATTCTATCGGTCAAGTTTTTTTCTTAATTTTATTATGTTTTGTTCTTGAAATCGAACCGAATCGAATGTACTAAACTAAAATTTGTCAATTAAAATTATAAAATTATAATTGACCATTGATGATTATCATGATTATTAAAATAAATTTATAGTGGATTATGATACTATTTCGTTCGTCAAAGTATTAGAATGTGTCTTAAGAAATTTAGAACGTGTTATCTATTAGAATTATTTATTTAATGTGTATAACCTATTATTGTAAAGCGAAATGGGGGCCACCCTAGCCCATTGAGTGCTCTACCTCGAGCTATCGACATCATACGCTCTACTGAAATAGATTTCACGAAAAACCAGCTATATCCGATCTTGGTTGGCCTTTCAGAATCAAATGGAACCGAGATCGGCTTGTCCAATTCTATAGGTTCAAACAGTCCGAACCAATTCTTACTTTTGGATAACGGACATAAGAAAGTTCGGTTTAGAATTGGTCGAGAAACCGAACCCTTATAAAATCTCATTTATAGTGTGTCAAAAGTTGCATCGTTAGGTGGTTCAAATTCTCAACTACCGATAAAATGAGTATTTACCTATAAAGCTATAGATTAGGACGTTGAAATCTCATAATCAAAAGCTAAAATTCTATATGAATTTTTATTTGATTTTAATGATCTCATCTTAATTTATTTTGGTGTCTCATGGAACAACTCACTTCTTTTAACCGACAATTGCAATGCTCCCTAGCCATTTCGGTCCATGTATATTGGCTAATTGGAATTGTTAGTCGTTACTTTGAATGTTTAATTGTCTTGATTACAGTTTTTTATGAGATTTATTGGTTTGGTTTAAGGATTATGTTGGTATACGTCAATGCATGTTATTCAGTGTTGCCAAAACGGGATCGGACCAGTGGTTAAATCGGGTCGAGCTGAATTTGATCAAAAAATCGATTTGGTCTGATTTGAACTAAATTTTTTTAAAGAACCAACGATTTTTTTTCTGAAATGAATTTTAGCATGTGAACCGGCTGAACCGATTCACGATTAATCCGGCCAAATCTAATTTTTTTTTTAAAAAAACTAAAAAAAAATTATCACATGAGATTCTGATCATTTGGTACTTGGTTTGGTTGTGAGAGAACTAATAGTTAGTTTGTAAAACCAAACCAAACTATACATATTCAGAACCAAATCAAACTAAACCAAGAAGTAAATGTGGATATCTTACATGATTTAGTTATCGAAAAGAGTTTATTTGAACTCCGATTGAATCTTGATCCGACCTTTACCAAAGATGTTCGGTTCGATCATCGGTCCGGTTTTTAAAACATTGATGTTATTCTACCACTAACATGTTGTATAAGACTAAGCGTCGATGGCACTGCTCATGTTTCGTACTCACACTTGTTACAGTGTAACATTATTTGTTAAAATAGTTGTCCGTGTCGTATAACCTAGATTATTTGACGATCCTATGTGACTATTTATATAATGAAATTTTCTTATTACAATAGTTAGAGAGAAATTTATGCTACTATAATACTATGTCATGTCAAGTTTGGCCGACGCCGACAACTAATATGCTTCTAACAAAGTTTGCATTTCATTGCGTTAGTGGCAATATTAAATTATTAAGGAAAAAAAAAAATCAATACTAAGTTGTACGTGTGTAGATTTGTCACTGCCAACCGGAAAATAATTCTATTGGAACAAACTTTTGGTCATCTTTTAGTTGATGTATTGATTTCCCTATCGTTAAATTGATGTTTTGATTCCTTTATCGTTGTGGGAATTTTCACTTTAGACTTTTTTTGTAAAATCTCAGTTAATGAATTTTCCGTAGAACTACAGAGAAGCCTTCTTCTTTAGATCAACTATGCACTATTATTGTACCTAAATTTGTCATTTTACAACCCTGATATATTCTTTTTGAGGCAAATTTTATCCTTCTTATTTGTAAATTAACACTTAATTCCATCTATTACTGTAGCGTGCATATTGGTATTGCCATTATGTTTTCACTAGTAAATACACGTAAAATATTTTTTCTAATATTATTAAAAAAATAGTTTAAATATTTGTAAATTAAGATTTATTATATATTTATTTATTTTAAAATCAAATATAATTTTTTTGATATTATTAGAAATTAAATAAAAATCTAAATTATATTAAAATATGATTTGAATATATTTAAATTAAAATTTGTTATATATATGTTTGTAAAATTTTGGATATATGTTTAGATATAAAATATTAGTTTAAATATAATTTGAATATTGAATATATTTTTATTTGGGTTTGTTACATATATCTTATATAAATTTGAATATATGTTCATGTAATTATAATGTTTAAGATGTTAATACGTAAGGAAAACACATAAGGGTAGTTAATTTTTTTTGAATTTTTTAATTAGTAATTACGTGAGGATTTATAAACGGCTTAGACGAATCAATTTTGAATTGTTTTCAAGCTTCCTTATAAAGAGTAGAGATAGAGATATATTTTCTTATTAGACTCAAGTCCAATCATAAACAAAACTGAATCGAGATAGTCAAATCAAATAAACCAAAAAATTTAAAAATAAAAAACGAAACCGAACAGAAATTAGCAATACTCGAAATATAACTGGACCTATAATCGACTTAGTTTATTCGTTTTGTTTGTCTAGAATATTTTTGTTTGGCTACACACCTATAAAGGCTTGAAACACTTGGACTGGAACTTGGGAATCACTACACTGAGGCGTGCATAGAGTGTACGTCGTTTGCTTGGATAGGAATTATGGCTTGAATTGGTTTTCGCGTTGGATAGTTGGAGCTAGAGTTGGATTATATACATTTAGGGCAGTTGGAGAGATATATGGAATTATGCTTGGACAGTTGGAAATATACATCTTGGTTGGAACATCGAGAATTCGGGCCAGCGAGCGTGCATCCGTGCACGAGTATCATTTGGGCGCTTTGTCAAGCAAAGCGTGCAGTTGTGGTTCAAAATCGTGCAACTGCACAAGCGAGAGCATTGTGCCACTGTTGGGGCATCGTGCCATGGGATTGTTCTGAGCGAGGAGTATTGCACCAATTGGAAACACTATGTCGAGAATCGGCATAGTGCCTATGGAATAACTTGAGATTTGTGCCTTGGACTATATATTGGAGAATGGTTATGGATATTTGATTATGGATATTTGGTTGGATTTTGGTTTAACGAGTCTAGGATCGCTTGGTGGGGCAAGAATGCTCGATCCTCTCGTCATACCTACTTGGTATCTGCATGTCACGGACAACCTGTGTTGCACGGGGTTTGGTCTCCTCGAACGGAAAGGCTCCGGGGCACCAGGACCGTTCGGCCATGGGAGAGACAATTTGGTAACGTGCCTCGAGCGCGATGCCGGCGGTTTAATGTGATTCAGGCGGGCTCGCTACTTAGTGCTGTTTCGAGTAGAACTGCACTTGATCAGTCCGATCAACGTCCTTTATGGCTTGGCCAGAGACTTCACATAGATTATAGTTGATTTGCTTTACTTTGGTTGGTTTGTGCTTTCGTGTAGGCGCGGCCACCTTGCTTCGGCAAGAGTAAGCATATCGAGATTGGATTGTAAGGTTTGGATTGAGGATGGATATTGAGGCTTGGGAATGTTTCGATAGTTTCTCGTGTTGCTTGGGTTTGAGTAGGATGGTTTGCATGCTAGTTTCCTTCGAGATGGTTATATATTGCTTGTCTATTGGCTTGAGTTGAATGCTTGCATGCTTAATCTGCTTTACAGCTTTCCTTAACATGTCATACCCTATGCCATAAAATGAATCTAAGATTCAACTAGTAAGATCATCATATAACTGTTTGCATTCACTATTTTACTTAGTATCGGCTTAGACAAGTGGGTTACCCCGCTCACCAGTACGGCTGTGTAATGACCCACGTTTGTGGGTGTCACGACCCGCACCCGGTGTAAGGGTACTAGTCGGAAACAACGTCCAGCCTACGCCGCAGAATCGGCGGTGGAACACTGTCTAGATAATCTATCTAACAATATACTGAACCACCAAGATGATAATATACTCAATCACATAACTAAGATAGAAAGCATGAATCAGATAAAGAATAGAATAGTCATAATACAACTCATGAGTCTAGAATAATACATCAATGAGTCTAAAGAATAACAGGAAAAGCTGGAGACAAATCCAGTACAAAAGAATACTATGAAGCTACAACTCCAGGGTCAACTGTCTCAGTTGGGATAAGTCCCTCATGAGCCAGGGTCTCAGAATCTAAACCCACAACATCCTGGGGTCCATAATAGGTAGGGTACCACTCCTCAGTGTCATTTGAAAAAATATATCCAGTCAGGAAAGGAGCAGAGTACATCTCTAACAGCAGTTCTAATCAATGATAAAAACTATGTAACAGTAAATAGCTGTTGTAAACCCCCTCACCCAAATTTAGGCCTAATTTGCTTAGATAGTAAAATTAGGGCTAGTTTGAACCAATTAGAATTAGAACACGACTTTTATTCAATTATGCAATAATTAAATATCGTGTAGCGCACCTCACCGTTGCTTCGATAATTGGAGTACCTCACTAGCCATTGCCTGCCTAGAAACTCCACGATCTCATCCTAGATATGCCGCCTACTATTCTGACCCTTGTGCAACTTATAATATTGCTCTCTGATGCTATATTTTAGCCGCACAATAAACGTCGCGGACGTTATTTCTTAATTCGATATAAATTCCAATTTTGTACCCTTGTGCGTCCCAATCGAAATTGGGGACACAATCTTGACCATTTTGTGCAAATCAAATTTTATTAATACTCTACACTGTCCCCTCTACGCCCTGACACTTGTGGCCCACGTAAAATTAATTCCATGTACTCCTAATTAATTCTAGAACATCGTGCGAGTTTCGATTTAATTAATTAAATTTAATTTTTGTCTTTGAGCAATTTTCCAATTGATGAGGGGCTTTTATGCAAAAATGCATTGAGGTGTCTCCACCATTGGACAATTCATAAAAAAACCTATTTTTTCCTTCACATGGATTTTTCCCATAATTTTCTGGATGTGCAACGCGCACATCGCCCGTTATTTTAAACCTCATCCTTGCATTTTAAACCATGTAATTTAAAGCCCCAACACCCTCATGTAAGCCCAAGGCCCAACCCCAAGGATAGTTGACCAAGCCCACAAATTCCTAGGTCAACATAAAACCCTAGTTTTCCATCTATAAAAGTACAAGTTTATTCCTCTCTTTTCCTTTTTATTTTTTTTTAATCAAAGAACCCAAACACTGCTCATCCCCTCCCCCAACCTGGTTCACAACGACCCCGGCCATCCTTATTCGCCGAAGCTCCGCCGGCCCCAACCCGAGTCTCCACCTCCCCGTTCGTCTACGCCGGAGCTCCGCCGCGGCCATGACCATTCCCTCCTTCTCCACCGGTACGTTGGCCGGAGAACATCGCTGCACCACCATCCATAGCCGACTCCGCCGGAGTTGCACGACACCAGCACCACCATTGTTGTCAGCCTTCTCCTCCCCTCACCATCATCAACACCACCACCGTACATCCCGGAGCTTCCCCAACATCCCGACATCTTCTTCCCACGTCCACGAGCAGTTCCTCATCATCCACGACTCACCATCACCAGCAATCGCCACCAGCACTATCATCGTCCCCGAGTCTACCCATCCTCTTCTCCGGCCAACTGACCGGAGACCCCGTCGATCACCCCCGTTCCCTCGACTCTCCTCGACCAGCCCCTCGCCCGAACGATGCCTGGAGCTCCCCGCCGGCTCCTCTACGACCACCACCGCCTCATTGCTTCCAGCCACCGAGCCGCTGCATCTCCTTCCAGCCGACCCCCGGAGCAACCACTCACCACCGCCATCACCACCCAATCACAGCCACTCCCTTCTCCACCCTCTTCCTCCTGTGAACCACCTGCACAGCCATTCCCCCCGACGTCCTTCAGCCACGGCCGCTGGCAACCCCGCCATTGATGACCTACACCACCATCTCCCTATCACCTCGATCCCCTGACCGAAGTATCAACACCACCACCTCTTCTCCAGTTCCTCCTTGTCATCGACCCTTGCGCCCTGGCCCTTCCCCACTGGCCGGACCACCCCCCTTGCTGGCCGAAGGACAGCAGCCACCACATGCATCAGCCCATCATCAACACTCTTCAACACATCAACATCCTCTTCATCTTCACCCTCTTCCAACAACATCATCATCTTCACTATCACCATGTATCGTCGGAGAAGTCCCCTGGCCGGACTCCGGCAGTCCACCTCGTCACCACCATATTATCATCAACATCATCATCTCCCATTATCCTCATCATCCACTATTTCCATCATCATCATCACTTCATCTTCATCTCATCATCGTCATCACCATTATCGTCGTTTTAGTTGCCACCCTCATCTTCATCGTCGTCAACTTCTCTTCGTTATCGTCCAGCCAATCCCGTGCGCGTACACCGAGGTTCAAACCTGTCCCACCTTCTTATTTCGTATGTGTGTTGAGTATATGTTATTAGGACATGCGTATTTCTTATGATTGCTAGCTGATATCGGACCCTGAGTCGGTGATCCCAGTACTGCGTACACGAACTTGTACTCGTACGCGTATATTAATTAGTTTGATATAATTATATATGTTTAGTATGTACATACTATTCAACTTGGAATACGTATAATTAATGGATATATATGGTATATGTGTATATTATAATTAATTATATATTAATAAATAATTAGGAGTAGGTGTATTCAGATTGTATGACCTAGGATACCGTGGACTGCCCCGTATTTGTCCTTGACCCTGTTGACCCTAAGAACAATGTTGGTGTCTGCCTTGAGTACACCGACGTACTGGCGAGACCGTGTTAGTTGACTGACTTATTGTGTACAGTACTTAAAGATCCGACACCCGCGTAATTCAACGCGTAATTGACCGTGTTAGATGACTAGTGCTACCCCTAGGGTACCCCCTGAGTCCAGTGTAAATATTGTTGTTTGTGTGCACTAGTGTAATGACTAATGTTTTTATTGTATTATATCATATGTACATAGGATATTGGATTTATTCTGCACGACTTCTGGAGCAGGTTATTGGTACATCGCAGCCTTCTTGCCAGGCAAGTATACCTTGCCATTGTACTGTTATTCTTATTCCATATGTTGCACGCATCTTTATTTTCTGTCTTTAGTTCATATATTTTAATTGTTATATAAAATGCGCGCGACGGTGATGTCGCGATATGTTTTTATTTATGTATTGCATTGACCTTGTTCATGAGACTACCCCATTATCATGTAGCACCATTAGGTTCATTGGCCGTGACACAGTTGTTACACGAGTGTGAGTCTCATATAGATCACGGACTGCGTGACAGGTCTGGCCTCCTGTACGTATGGACCGTGCATTAGGAATAACTGTTGTTAAAAACTTTGTATGCTAGTAGACTTGGCAGTTATTAGAGGTGTTATCGTGTCATGGATGTGACATGCTTAGAGCATGGGGTGGGGAGAACAACAAGTACCGTATTTGAGCTCCTTTGCACTTTTTCCTGTACACCCGGATTCTCCACTGGAGATACGGGCGATGATGACCCATATATATATATTATGTACATTGGCGGGCCTCCACCGTTCAAAAGACGACGTGCCTTTGGGCCCCTGGATCTTCAAAAGAGAACCATGCCAAATCCCAGTTTTCAGCCAGATAGCTCACTTGTGGGGAAAGTTGTTCTTATAGATGGTTAGGTGACCCCTTTTGGATATTTATTTCAGTACTTTATTAGCATGTGTTTAAGTATCTTGTTATGTCCCTCTGAGGACCTGGTCCGCTGCCAGGTGTACCTGTTCTTGAGTATTTACAGGAGCGCAGATTTGGATGGTTGTGTATGCTTCGTGGATGTCTTCTCTTCGGGCCGTGATCGATAGCTGGTATACTTATATTTTGGTTGATTGTGTTATACTTATTTTGTATTTGCTCTTATATTCGAGTTGGTAGTGGATTTGTTTCCATCCAACCATCATCCTTAGATACTTCTTATTGAGATCTAGTTCCCTAGATATTGGTTATTTAATTATATTTGATTTTGGTGGATGAGATTTAGATTTTACTTGTGACTTGTATTATATTTTATACCACTCGTGGATTTGATATTCATATTACAGCGTACGTATGGATTTGGTTTCCATATATTGGAGTTGCCATATCCATGCGGCTGGCATGCTTACGTATCCTAGTCCTACGTATTTTTGGGACTGAGGCGTGACATGTTTTTGTGGTGGCCCATGCAGGTCAAGAACATATTGTCTCGGTTACGTTACAGTACCGAGCAAGCCTGCACCTAGGATTGGAGTATAGGATCTCATCCACAATTGACCATGATTCATCTTCCTCCTATCTGATCTAATTGAACAATTGTATCCTGCTTGATTCCTGTACTTCCCTAATAGTCCTTAGAGTATAGCCTTCTGCTAGAATATAGGAACCCATGTTATTAGAATGATAATTAGGGTAGCACACCTATTAAGAATACAACGAGAATATAGACACACCACTAAGATTAGGATGTCTAGTTAACCCTAGAATTCCTTATCTCTAGAATTGGTTTACCATTACCCCCTGATGTATTATGAGGACTTGAGAGTAGTATAGACACTACTAGAGTTAGTTAGAAGGTTACCATAACGTTTGCCCCTAGCATTAAGGAACCAACAGAAAACCAAAACTTAATATTTGGACTGAACCTAACCTTCATAATTAGATAATATTAGAACTATAAACTTAGATCATTGTCTTATTATTAGTAGACAGCACCTTAGGAAGCCAAGAGCATTGAATATAGTATTTTCTTGATCATACCGCAAACACAGAGAGTAGCGTAGCATCTCCCCTTAGGAAACCTTGACATTATCTATAGCCTGACTATTCTATTTTCATATATTGTTCCCCTGTGACCATAGCGCTCGCTAGTGTACGACGACTGATTACGTTTCTTCTCTTCATCTTTCAACTTGTGCCATCTGATACTTCTGATTTTAGGCCAGAGGATTTTATTCTGTGTTAAGGACATATAGTTGCTAGGATTGTAGTTGTTAATGTTAAATTTTAAAGTTGTGTGCCTAGTAGTTAGAACTTGATGGTTTAAGTTATTCTTGTAGATTGTGACCTAGTGATTATCCTTTAGTTTAAATTGCGTAGCATGTACCCCCACCTCGATACAAGCTAGATCCCTTTTCCCTTGACGGCCAGTAACTCTTCTATCCTTACTATTGACATTTGTTCTATAAACACTATGACTAAGACTTAAGATGACCATGACCTATATAATAGGATACTCTAATAAGCACGAAGACCCCTTCTTGTAAACCTTAATAGGAATTCCTATATTTTCTTTAAGGCATTAGCGTATTAATTTATTATTCTAAGTTGAGTAATATGCCTCGTCACCTAGTATCACACAGTCCTCTTCACCCATTGGTGAAGTATACCCAAATGACACCGACTTTAGACTTGCATAAGAAGATAACATTTAGACTATAGAAATTTAAGGCCCTATCCCTATTTGGTCGACTAGCGACTTAGACAAGGAGGTTGTATGATAAATGTGGAGATTGTAGAGTCTTTTATTATTATTGCTTATGTTGTTTTTGCTTTTACGAACTTGAATTATTTTGTAACTTCTCTCATCATAATCCAGTGTTATATTTTCTGTGCTACCTTGAATTATGCTGCTATTATAGCCTAGTTTTTGCAAGCTTAATCTTATATCGAGCTTGTTCATGACATATGTGTTATTGGGGCCTGATCAACCATACTAATACAAATTGTCTAATCAGGATCAGTGTATTATGGTCTAGCTAGACATAGTGTGCTTGATTCGCCTTTCGCAATACTATTTTACGTGGATTGAGATGTATAATTGACCAGTAGATAAATATACTTACCCTCTAGATACGACAAAGCATATCATATCAAGTACATAACTGCACCGATGTGAGCATGCGAATAAGAAATTACCAAATAGTATTTCAATCCACAACTGCCTTGACAATTCCCATCTGAATCCTTTAAACACTTTGATTCCCATACTTCTATTCTATTACCCCTCCTTGAACTCTTTACCATTGTTTTCCGTCTTCCCTTGTTTCGGAAAGACGAACCCTCGTGCTTGGAAATAAGTGATACACTGATAGTGCTAGGTGTACCCCATAGACTAATCATATGACTTGGTGACCCTCTATTATAAATGATTAAGAGCATATCATAGATGTTATGTTTGGTGTTAAAAACTTCAAGGATTCAATAAAATGATTAAATAATTTGGGGCATAGACTTCTTAGATGTATAGCCTTAGATGATAGATGGATAAATTCTAAGTTGGGTAGAAACTGCAAATATTAATTTAAGAAGTATTCTTTAGACTGTAATCAAGTGAGGTTAGATAGGGAAACCCTACCCTAGTTTAATTTCGAGGACGAATTTATTTTAAGTTGGGTAGATTGTAAACCCCTCACCCAAATTTAGGCCTAATTTGCTTAGATAGTGAAATTAGGGCTAGTTTGAACCAATTAGAATTAGAACACGGCTTTTATTTAATTATGCAATAATTAAATATTGTGTAGCGTACCTCACTGTTGCTTCGATAATTGGAGTACCTCACTAGCCATTGCTTGCCTAGAAACTCCACGATCTCATCCTAGACATGCCGCCTACTATTCTGACCCTTGTGCAACTTATAATATTGCTCTCTGATGCTATATTTTAGCCGCACAATAAACGTCGCGGACGTTATTTCTTAATTCGATATAAATTCTAATTTTGTACCCTTGTGCGTCCCAATCGAAATTGGGGACACAATCTTGACCATTTTGTGCAAATCGAATTTTATTAATACTCTACACTGTCCCCTCTACGCCCTGACACTTGTGGCCCACCTAAAATTAATCTCATGTACTCCTAATTAATTCTAGAACATCGTGCACGTTTTGATTTAATTAATTAAATTTAATTTTTGTCTTTGAGCAATTTTTCAATTGATGGGGGGCTTTTATGCAAAAATGTATTGAGGTGTCTCCACCATTGGACAATTCATAAAGAAACCTATTTTTCCCTTTACATGGATTTTTCTCATAATTTTCTGGATGTGCAACGTGCACATCGCCCGTTATTTTAAACCTCATCCTTGAATTTTAGACCATGTAATTTAAAGCCCCAACACCCTCATGTAAGCCCAAGGCCCAACCCCAAGGATAGTTGACCAAGCCCACAAATTCCTAAGTCAATATAAAACCCTAGTTTTCCATGTATAAAAGTACAAGTTTATTCCTCTCTTTTCTTTTATATTTTTTTTTAATCAAAGAACCCAAACACTGCTCATCCCCTCCCCCAACCTGGTTCACAACGACCCCGGCCATCCTTATTCGCCGGAGCTCCGCCGGCCCCAACCCGAGTCTCCACCTCCCCGTTCGTCTACGCTGGAGCTCCGCCGCGGCCATGACCATTCCCTCCTTCTCCACCGGCACGTGGGTCGGAGAATATCGCTGCACCACCATCCATAGCCGACTCCGCCGGAGTTGCACGACACCAGCACCACCGTTGTTGTCAGCCTTCTCCTCCCCTTACCATCATCAACACCACCACCGTACATCCCGGAGCTTCCCCAACATCCCGACGTCTTCTTCCCACGTCCACGAGCAGTTCCTCATCATCCACGACTCACCATCACCAGCAATCGCCACCACCACCAGCACCATCATCGTCCCCGAGTCTACCCATCCTCTTCTCCGGCCAACTGACCGGAGACCCCGTCGATCACCCCCGTTCCCTCGACTCTCCTCGACCAGCCCCTCGCCCGAACGATGCCTGGAGCTCCCCGCCGGCTCCTCTACGACCACCACCGCCTCATTGCTTCCAGCCACCGAGCCGCTGCATCTCCTTCCAGCCGACCCCCGGAGCAACCACTCACCACCGCCATCACCACCCAATCAAAGCCACTCCCTTCTCCACCCTCTTCCTCCTGTGAACCACCTGCACAGCCATTCCCCCTTACGTCCTTCAGCCACGGCCGCTGGCAACCCCGCCATTGACGACCTACACCACCATCTTCCTATCACCTCGATCCCCTGACCGAAGTATCAACACCACCACCTCTTCTCCAGTTCCTCCTTGTCATCGACCCTTGCGCCCTGGCCCTTCCCCACTGGCCGGACCACCCCCCTTGCTGGCCGGAGGACAGCAGCCACCACATGCATCAGCCCATCATCAACACTCTTCAACACATCAACATCATCTTCATCTTCACCCTCTTCCAACAACATCATCATCTTCACTATCACCATGTATCGCCGGAGAAGTCCCCTGGCCGGACTCCGGCAGTCCACCTCGTCACCACCATATTATCATCAACATTACCATCTCCCATTATCCTCATCATCCACTATTTCCATCATCATCATAATCATCACTTCATCTTTATCTCATCATCGTCATCACCATTATCGTCGTTTTAGTTGCCACCCTCGTCTTCATCGTCGTCAACCTCTCTTCGTCGTCGTCCAGCCAATCCCGTGCGCGTACACCGAGGTTCGAACCTGTCCCACCTTCTTATTTCGTATGTGTGTTGAGTATATGTTATTAGGACATGCGTATTTCTTATGATTGCTAGCTGATATCGGACCCTGAGTCGGTGAACCCAGTACTGCGTACACGAACTTGTACTCGTACGCGTATATTAATTAGTTTGATATAATTATATATATTTAGTATGTACATACTATTCAACTTGGAATACGTATAATTAATGGATATATATGGTATATGTGTATATTGTAATTAATTATATATTAATAAATAATTAGGAGTAGGTGTATTCAGATTGTATGACCTAGGACAGCGTGGACTGCCCCGTATTTGTCCTTGACCCTGTTGACCCTAAGACCAATGTTGGTGTCTGCCTTGAGTACACCGACGTACTGGCGAGACCGTGTTAGTTGACTGACTTATTGTGTACAGTACTTAAAGACCCGACACCCGCGTAATTCAACGCGGAATTGACCGTGTTAGATGACTAGTGCTACCCCTAGGGTACCCCCTGAGTCCAGTGTAAATATTGTTGTGTGTGTGCACTAGTGTAATGACTAATGTTTTTATTGTATTATATCATATGTACATAGGATATTGGATTTATTCTGCGCGACTTCTGGAGCAGTTTATTGGTACATCGCAGCCTTCTTGCCAGGCAAGTATACCTTGTCATTGTACTGTTATTCTTATTCCATATGTTGCACGCATCTTTATTTTCTGTCTTTAGTTCATATATTTTAATTGTTATATAAAATGCGCGCGACGGTGACGTGGCGATATATTTTTATTTATGTATTGCATTGACCTTGTTTATGAGACTACCCCATTATCATGTAGCACCATTAGGTTCATTGGCCGTAACACAGTTGTTACACGAGTGTGAGTCTCATATAGATCACGGACTGCGTGACAGGTCTGGCCTCCTGTACGTATGGACCGTACGTTAGGAATAACTGCTGTTAGAAACTTTGCATGCTAGTAGACTTGGCAGTTATTAGAGGTGTTATCGTGTCATGGATGTGACATACTTAGAGCATGGGGTGGGGAGAACAACAAGTACCGCATTTGAGCTCCTTTGCACTTTTTCCTGTGCACCCGGATTCTCCACTGGAGATACGGGCGGTGATGACCCATATATATATATTATGTACATTGGCGGGCCTCCGCCGTTCAAAAGACGACGTGCCTTTGGGCCCCTGGATCTTCAAAAGAGAACCATGCCAAATCCCAGTTTTCAGCCAGATATCTCACTTGTGGGGAAAGTTGTTCTTAACTGCATTCACTTAGATGGTTAGACGACCCCTTTTGGATATTTATTTCAGTACTTTATTGGCATGTGTTTAAGTATCTTGTTATGTCCCTCTGAGGATCTGGTCCGCTGCCAGGTGTACCTGTTCTTGAGTATTTGCAGGAGCGCAGATTTGGATGGTTGTGTATGCTTCGTGGATGTCTTCTCTTCGGGCCGTGATCGATAGCTGGTATACTTATATTTTGGTTGATTGTGTTGTACTTATTTTGTATTTGCTCTTATATTCGAGTTGGTAGTGGATTTGTTTCCATCCAACCATCATCCTTAGATACTTCTTATTGAGATCTAGTTCCCTAGATATTGGTTATTTAATTATATTTGATTTTGGTGGATGAGATTTAGATTTTACTTGTGACTTGTATTATATTTTATACCACTCGTGGATTTGATATTCATATTACAACGTACGTATGGATTTGGTTTCCATATATTAGAGTTGTCATATCCATGCGGCTGGCATGCTTATGTGTCCTAGTCCTACGTATTTTTGGGACTGGGGCGTGACAGCTGTGGATAAACAAGATGCACAATAGATACAAGAGATATATATACAATAAGGAAATACTGAAAATAAATACAATAATGAACAATATGCCAATGAAACAATAATACTAATGACTAAGTGTGTGAGTACTAGCTTAACATGTGATCGGCTTGGGCAAGATGCAATACGGCCTGGCTAATCATACGTGCGGTGTATGATCAACACTATTCAGTAATCAGTACTTGATACAATAGGGATATTGATAACATATTTATACTAATACTCCCCACCCCCGACTGGTATAATAGATCCAACCACGGTATGCTATGGCACGAGATTTCCCAAGAAGATAGTGACTCTTCTCGAGAATCGGTGTCTGTACATGTACAAGATAACCAATGAAACAATACTTGCACCATATACACCATATACCAAGGAATAACATCTCATGACGAGATCCGGATATACCAATCCGTGTAACCATAGTGTCAAGAGAACATGGATATCTACACTAGATACAATGAACATAGAGGATATCATAAATGAGAAACTATCAGAGAATGTACTCGCCTGAAGTCTAAAGAATAGTCTCACAGATGTCTGACTCGGTGCCTCGAAGACCTAGATATGGAATACAACATCAATATAAGGTCCCAAAAAGAGAACAAGTTAAACTAGTAAACTTCTAGGTCAATAAGTCAATTCTAAGTCAAAAGTCAACTATGGTCAACTCTAAGTCAACTATGGTCAACTATGGTCAAACTGTCACGCCCCAGTCCCAAAATACCGAGGGACTGGACACGTGGCAATGGCCAGCAGCACACACCGATGGACAAATCCAATTTAATGGATCCATCGGGGCATGCTTAAGCTGTAATATAACAATAAGTAGGTCCAATGATAAATGTCAAGTATCTAGATCTCATCCAACAGAACAGTATAAGAACTAAATAACAAACTGGAATAACTGCTGAAAGTCAAGTTACTGTCGAATATCCAGCAAGAAATAATACTGAGTCGGGTGGAGACAAATCCACTACCGATAAATGAAAAAATAGAGACAAGAAAATATAACTAAGACATGCTAGAAAATAACTACGTATAAGCAGGGCCATCAACTGCAATCGTACCCTCGTCTGGTGTCGGTCCGTAAAGTTGCGGGTGCTCCTCGTCTGCTAAATCTGGAGAACAAAACCAAGTCCTCAGAGGGACGTAACAAGATACAAAAGAATACGAGCCAAAAGTACAGTAAATGAACATGCAAGATAGACAGGAAAGTAAACACAAGAAAGCAAACAAGACACGAGAAATTACTGCATCTAAGATGGTGGCGTACCGATGATGCTATCAAACATGACTACTAACAATCGGGATAACCGTAACTCAATGGGAGATCACGATCCTATAGAAGGTAGGTCAATGGGGACTCCCAATCTATAGTATAGCTCTTTCGCAACCCTATGGGAGCTCACGAATGAGGTAGTCAAATGAACAAGTCTCTATCGCAGCACAATGGGTACTCACAATCGAGAATGCTCAAGTGTAGTCAGTGCCTGATAACGATCATCTAGGAACTAAAGTAACCATCCGAGTCAACTCAAGGAATGTAGAGTAAACATGTACCATCACAATATGTCTATGGAACAAATAGTGATCCAAGGAAAAGAGCAAATAATGTACATGCACGCAAAACGAGAAAATATGACTAGAGCAGCAGAAATAAATCAATATGAACAATGTATCAAGAAACTATATATGACAAGAAATAATAGCAAAAGAGGGAAGCATGCAAATATTGTACAAGTATCTTGCACGACAATGTATAAATAAGTCCAGGAGATAAGTAGCAAAACTGCAGGGTTTGGCAAGGTATACTTGCCTGGGGTTCTGGCTCCAATTGTAGCTCTGACTTCTGCGGAGATTGCAGGCAGTACTCCGGTTGCTGAAATAGACATCACCATCAGATCCAGAAAATATCAATCAGCGAGAAACGCTTGTCCTTGAGTCCAATTTGGAGACAAGGGCAAAAACGATATTTTCGGGTCAAAGCGGGGTCCACATGTGGCCCGCTTCGCACCGGAAAGCGTGCCAGGGTCAAAGACCTCCAAATTCGTCAAACTTAGTGTCAACAGGTCAGGAACGATGATACGAACCCAACGGAACTTACAGAATTGGATTCCGGTGAGCCGATCACAAAATTGCCCGTCAAGTGGAGCATGTGGGGCCCACGACACGCGATTTCGTCAAAGTTCTCAGAATTGAACCAAACTTGGGTCACAGAACCAGCGTATTGCTACGAGTCCGATGGCGTAAGTTTCGTTTCGATCTGACGTTTGTATACAAAGTTAGGACACGTTCCAGAACTGACGAATACGGGACGGTGTCCGCGGATACGCGTTGATTTCGGTGTGCACGCACACCCGAATCGACTTCTGCGAAATCTCACCCGTCCGTATCAATGATGCGCACGTATCTGTGAAGACCGCACACGACCAAGTCGTCCCGTTTGGCAGGGCGTACCCAGTTCCGGGGTGAATCAGCGCGTTATTTTTCCTGTTTTTGGATCGCGGTTCACGATCGCCACAGGACGCGATGCCCCGAGCGGGTTGCACGGGCACCGAGAGGGTCACGCAGGGTTCGTGACGCAACAGACGGAATCGAAAACAGAGCTACGAGAAGAAAGATACAGGTACCTGAACAGGGCTCGAGAAACCGAAGTTTCTCGTGTCCGACACGACGCGAAGCGTCCGTGTCCGAGCGACCTAGGGTTAGGGTTCGGGGAGGCTGTGTCACGACCCGCACCCGGGTATTCGGGCACGAGTGCGTGGGCACGTCCAGCCTACGCCGCAGTGTCGGCGGTAGTACGCTGTCTAGGGCATAATCACAGGTAATATAAAGTCTATCTCATCCACAAAAGTAAATAGACAAGGAAAATAACAGGAAAAAGAATGCTGAGATTTCATAATGTTTAATCTGTGACAACCAATCCACAGTTAATACAAGCCAGAAGATAAATCGGGGACAAACCCGAGTATATGCTGAAAAGGAAAGAATAAGCAGCTACAGCTAACTGATCCACAGAAGTAGCCTCCTGGGGGAAACTGGCTCCTCATGTGTGTTACCTGCTAACTCATAGGGATCATAATAGGTGGGGGCAAGGTTCTCATCATCGCCTAAATCAACGGATCCAGTCAGGAAAGGAGCAGAGTACACAATGCACATCAAGATTAAACTAAATATTTATGACAATTAGATTGAGCATCATATTGAGAAAATTGCATAAAAGAAGCATCAATATCTCAGAGTTAATGCTACACACAGGAATATGAGAAAGCAGGAATAAATGTGACAGGAAATGAAAACTATAACAGTCAACAAGAGCCATAACTAGACAAGAAGCTATGTGTGTGAACTTGTGTATTTAGAATACCTAGTTGGCATGCAGGGGTCTATAAAGTTAAACCGGCCGCCATGGACGGCTATTATTCACGAAAAATCGAGATCCGGCTGATGGACAGTCGTGTACCAACAGCTATTATTCACGACACGGGTCAGGGTAAACTACATGCCTTTCAGTATTCTCCCTCCCGACACGAAAAATAAGACATGAACTACCAATATTCAAGACATGAGATACATTATTCTGACATTACGTGTAATCAGCAAGGGTACTAGTAGAGCAGGGAATTAATTATCATAATATAAAGATTAACTTGAGGTGCAGGTACTTGCCTTTGTTTGGATCCGATTAATAGGTCTTCGGGGAAATATCCAGAGATGAGTCCAAAAGCTGAAATAAACATCACCATCACGCTCAGAAGATGTCAAATAGCTAGAAACGCCTGTCCTTGGGTCCAATTTGGAGACAAGGGCAAAAACGGCAGTTTCGGGTCAAAACGGGGTCCGCCGTTGGGCCCGCTTTGCACCGAAAAACGCGTCCGGGTCAAAGGTCTCCAAATTCAGCAAACTTAGTGTCAACAGGTCAGGAACGCTGATACGAACCCAACGGAACTTCCAGATTTGGATTCCGATGAGCCGAACACAAAATCGCCCGTCGAGCGGGGCCTGTGGGGCCCACGACACGCGATTTCGTCAACGTTCTCAGAATCGAACCAAACTTGACCCACAGGACCAGCGTATCGCTACGAGTCCGATGGCGCAAGTTTCGTCTCGATCCGACGAGTGTACACGAAATTAGGGTGAATTGCCGAAAAGGCGGATACGGAGCGATGTCCGCGGATACGCGTTGATTCCGGTGTGCACGCACACCCGAATCAGCTTCCGTGAAATCTCACACGTCCGTATCAACGAGGCGCACGTATCTGTGAAGACCGCACGCGACCAAGTCGTCCCGTTTGGCGGGGCGTACTCAGTTCCGGGGTGAAACAGGGTCTGGTTTTTTCCTGTTTTTGGATCGCGGTGTGCGATCACCACAGGACGCGGTGTCCCGAACAGTTTGTCCGAACACCGAGAGGGTCATACAGGCTTCACAACGCAATTTGCAGAATCGAAAAAGGAGCTACGAGGCGAAAGTTACGCGTACCTGAAGGGGACCCGAAAAACCGGGGAAAACCGTGTCCGACACGACACAGGACACGTGTCCTGTGTCGGACACGGGGGGGGGGGAGAATTAGGAATTAGGGTTAGGGTTCAGGGACTCTGGACGGCGGAGGGGCGGCGGTCCGGCCGGAGGAGGGCGGCGCCGCTGCGGGGGGAGGCCGGCCGGGGGCTGGGCGGCGCCGGCGAGGGCAGCACGGCGCGGAGCGGCGTCGGCGTTGAGCTGCGGGGTCGTCGGCTCGAGCACGAGTCTCCGGCGGCTGAGCTGCGGTCGGGGGCTGGAGGCGGGGGATTGGCCGGCGGAGGAGGGCCGTACGGTGGCGGCGGTGGTCGTGGCGGCGTCTGCGAGGCGGGAGGCGGTGGAGGGACGTCGGAGAAGAGGGTGGCGGAGGAGCTCGGGTTAGGGTTTAAATAGAGTGGGACGGCCGGTGGAGCGGCGTGGAAGGCGGAGGAGGTGGGTGGTCGTGGCGTCGTGGGCGAGGTCGCCGGAGGACGTGGCGGGCGGAGCGGAGCCGGACGCGGCGGCTCCGCCGGAGAACCCGGTCGCAGGGGGAGAGGGTCGCAGCGGGTCGGGCGGGTGGCTCGCGGGTCGGGTCTGACCCGACCCGACCCGGCAAGAACGGGCGGAAGGGCTGGGCTGGGCTTCGGCCCACTGGGCCGGGCCGGCCCAGAAGAAATAAAATTAAAAATAAAAATAATATAAATAATAAATATAATATTAATAATAAAACAGTTAATTTAATTAATTAATTAGAAAATTATTTTTAGGTATTTAAAAATAGTTCTGAGGTCCAGAAAAATCCAAAAAAAATTACCCTAAGCCCAATTTTCCATTTTACACCCAAAAATATTATTTCCATAATATTTTAATATTATTTATTAACAATTAAAAATCATTTAGTAATTAAAACCCTGATTTTAATTACAGAAAAATTCACAGAAAATTCCAGAAAATTGCGAAAAATCCCAATTTGAAATTCTTGCAAAATCTGGGGGTTTACAGGCTGGCCGGAGCTTGAGGCGGAGGGGCGGCTCTGCGGCAAGGGCGGGCCGGAGGGGCGGCGCTGGCGGCGCGCCGGAGCGGGCGAGGGACTGGCGGAGCCGGCCGGAGGCGCTGCGGCAGCGCTCGGGGTCTGGTGCTGAGAGGAAGAAAGAGGAGAGGGAGGAGATGGCGGCCGGTGGCGCTGGCGGGGCGAGGTCACGGCGGCGCTGGCGGGGCGAGGCAGAGGCGGCGGCGCTGGTGCGGTGAGGAGCGGCGGTCTTAGTCGGGTAGTAGCCGGAGAGGGAAAAGTCTGGGGGAGTTATATAGGGGGAGGAGCGAGGCGGGGTAGGCCGGGCTAGGCGGCGGCGGAGCCGGAGATGAGCCGAGGGGTGCGGGGGCGCGTGGTCGCGGGCGGGGCGGCGGAGGAAGCGGGCAGCGCCGGGAGACGCCCGCGGCGCGGGGGATGCGGGAGGGGGAGAAGGTGGAAGCGGGTCGGTCGGGTTCGGGTCTGGCAGACCCGACCCGCCCCGATAGCCCATGGGCTGGGCTAGGATTTGGGCTTGGGCTGGCTGGGCTGGGCTGGATTATTTCTAAATAAATAAAAATAATAATAAAAATAGGTAAATAATAATAAAATAGTTTTGAGGTGATTAAAAATAGGTCCGGGGCCCAATAAATTCCAGAAAAATTATCCTAAGTCTAGTTTTTCATTTTACACCCAAAAATATTATTTTTATAATATGTTAATAGTAATTAACAGCAAATAAAAATTATTTAATTATCAAGAGCATAGATTTTAATTACAGAAAAATTCCGAAAAATTTCAGAAAATTGTGAAAAGTCCAAATTAATAATTCCTGAAAATCAGGGGGCTTACAATCTACCCAACTTATAAAAATTTTGTCCTCGAAATTAAAATAAGGCATACTTAGTTAAATCCTTCACATTCGTACATAAGGTACATCAATCACAATCTCTTACAAAAATTTAAATAACAAAATCTATTCAAATCTATCGCGATCATTTCAAAATTACGATAATCATTGTTCAAATCAAAATTTAACCTATTGTAATCTCTTCTCACTTTTCAAAATCATCAATATCCAAATTTAAATTGAATCCATATAATATCTTCAAGATTTAAATAACCCATATCAAATTTTACCTCACGATCTCCAACTATCATAATCTCCTCTAGAAGTAATTCGAGTCCAATATTATTCCTATTTTCACTTAGAAATTTTTGTATTCTTCAACTTTTTAAATTCCATTCACATCCTCAATATTTCAATTAGGTAGTCCAACCATCAAATTTTAATTCTTAATTTAAATTATCAAATTAAAAAATAATTTAAATGCAGTCCACCAATGTTCAAGTCTGAAATTCTATATTTTTATCCTCTAAACTCCAATTGATGATTTTACTTTCATTATTCAAAATTTAAATCATGTACCTAAGGTATGGGGTCCTCAGTATCAAGATTTTAAAATTTATTGATCCTCAATTATGTGATCGGCCTATGGGGTATATCCATTATTATCTGCGTATCAAACTTTACCAAGCACAAGGTTTCGTCTTTCCGAAATAAGGGAAGACGGTGGCCAATAATAAAGAGTTCAAGGGCAGCGTAATAGAATAGAAGTATCGGGATCAAGGCATTTAAAGAATTCAAATGAGAATTGTCAAAGCTGTTATGGATTTAAATCCTATTTTGATAATCCTTTGTTCGACTGCTCGTATTAGCACAGTTATGTAACCGATACGATATGTCAGACATGTCTAGAGCAAGTATATTCGTCTACTAATCACTACATATCTCAATCCACGTAAAGTAGCGTTACGAAGGGCGAATCAAGCATACTAAGCTTAGCTAGACCTTAATACACTGATTCTGAAATGTATTATTGTGGGCCTCCCCAATAATACGTTTGTCATGAACAAGCTCGATAAAGAATAAGCTTGCAAAACTAGGCTATAAAATAGCAGCATAAGTCAAGGTAGTTATGAAATATAAATGCGCTAGATCATGATGAAAGAAGTCACAGCATATTTCGAGTCCACAAGAAGTTAAGACTATACAATCTCTACAGTTATCATACAACTTTCTTGTCTAAGTCGCTAGTCGACCAAACAGGGCAAGGACCTCTAAATTCTATTGTCTGAATAAACACTGTCGTCTTATGCTAGCATACAATTAATGTCATTCAATTACACTATCTCGATGGGTCAAGTGGACTATGTGGTACTAGGTTGTGAAACATACTACCCAACTTATAAGGATTAAACTACTACTGTGACAGCCTTGCACATGTAAAATTGAATAGAAACTCTTATTAGGGTATATGAGGAAAGATCTTGGTACTTATTAGGGTCTCCTATTGTATTATATAGGTAAGGGTCACCTTAAGTCTTAATCATAGTGCTCATAAAACATGTGTCAATAGCGAGAATGGAAAGGTTATCAGTCTCAAGGGAAAGGGAATATAACTTGTATCGAGGTGGGGCACAATTTACGTGATTTAACACTAAGGGGTAATCATCGGGTCACAATCTACAAGATTAACTCAAACTTATCGAACTCTAACTACCAAGCACAAAATTTTCAAATTCAAGACTACAGCTTTAATCCTAGCAAGCTATATATATATATATATCCTAGTATAGAATAAAATTACTTGGTCTATAATCAGAAGGGTTAGTTGGCACAAGTTGAAAGATGAAGAGAAGAAATGTAATCAGTCGTCGCACTCTAACGAGTGCTATGGTCGCAGAGGAGCAATATATGAAATTAGGATAGGGGCTCTAGATAGCATCATGATTTTCTAAGGGAAAGTGGTATGCTAGTTGCTAGGTTTGAGGTATGATTAGGAAAATATTCTATACATTGCTCTTGGCTTTCTAGGGTACTGTCTGCTAATATCACGACACGAACCTATATCCTAACACTATCTCACTATGCACATTAGGTTCAGTCCTTAACATTCAATCTCGGATTTCTATTGGTTCCTCAAGACCGGGGTCAACATTAGGGTCCAATCTCTAACTAGCTCTTAGCAGTGCCTATACTACTTCTTAGGTCATTCATGACTATAACAAGAAATAATGGTAAATTATTCTATAGGTGAGAGACGCTAGGGTTGATTAAGCGTTCTATTTAGGGGTGTGTCAATATCCTAGTTGTACTCTTAATAGGAAGGTTACCCTACTTATCATCTAACAACAGGACTTATATATATTCTAAGAGAGGCTATACTCAAGAACTAATAGGGAAGCACATGAATCAAGCAGGATGCAATTTATCCGAATGGAATAGATTGGAAGGAGGATGAGTCATAGTCAGTGTGGATGAGATCCTATACTCTAATCCTAGTTGCAGGCTTGCTCGGTCCCTAAGTTGAAACCGAACAATTTAGTCGTAGACCTGCATGGGCCACCACAAAAACTATGTCACGCCCCAGTCCCAAAATACCTAGGGACTGGACACGTGGCAATGGCCAGCAGCACATACCGATGGACAAATCCAATTTAATGGATCCATCGGGGCATGCTTAAGCTGTAATATAACAATAAGTAGGTCCAATGATAAATGTCAAGTATCTAGATCTCATCCAACAGAACAGTATAAGAACTAAATAGCAAACTGGAATAACTGCTGGAAGTCAAGTTACTGTCGAATATCCAGCAAGAAATAATACTGAGTCGGGTGGAGACAAATCCACTACCGATAAATGGAAAAATAGAGACAAGAAAATATAACTAAGACATGCTAGAAAATAACTACGTATAAGCAGGGCCATCAACTGCAATCGTACCCTCGTCTGGTGTCGGTCCGTAAAGTTGCGGGTGCTCCTCGTCTGCTAAATCTGGAGAACAAAACCAAGTCCTCAGAGGGACGTAACAAGAACAAAAGAATACGAGCCAAAAGTACAGTAAATGAACATGCAAGATAGACAGGAAAGTAAACACAAGAAAGCAAACAAGACACGAGAAATCACTGCATCTAAGATGGTGGCGTACCGATGATGCTATCAAACATGACTACTAACAATCGGGATAACCGTAACTCAATGGGAGATCAAGGTCCTATAGAAGGTAGGCCAATGGGGACTCCCAATCTATAGTATAGCTCTTTCGCAGCCCTATGGGAGCTCACGAATGAGATAGTCAAATGAACAAGTCTCTATCGCAGCACAATGGGTACTCACAATCGAGAATGCTCAAGTGTAGTCAGTGCCTGATAACGATCATCTAGGAACTAAAGTAACCATCCGAGTCAACTCAAGGAATGTAGAGTAAACATGTACCATCACAATATGTCTATGGAACAAATAGTGATCCAAGGAAAAGAGCAAATAATGTACATGCACGCAAAACGAGAAAATATGACTAGAGCAGCAGGAATAAATCAATATGAACAATGTATCAAGAAACTATATATGACAAGAAATAACAGCTAAAGAGAGAAGCATGCAAATATTGTACAAGTATCTTGCACGACAATGTATAAATAAGTCCAGGAGATAAGTAGCAAAACTGCAGGGTTTGGCAAGGTATACTTGCCTGGGGTTCTGGCTCCAATTGTAGCTCTGACTTCTGCGGGGATTGCAGGTAGTACTCCGGTTGCTGAAATAGACATCACCATCAGATCCAAAAAATATCAATCAGCTAGAAATGCTTGTCCTTTAGTCCAATTTGGAGACAAGGGCAAAAACGATATTTTTGGGTCAAAGCGGGGTCCACATGTGGCCCGCTTCGCACCAGAAAGCGTGCCAGGGTCAAAGGCCTCCAAATTTGTTAAACTTAGTGTCAACAGGTCAGAAACGATGATACGAACCCAACGGAACTTGCAGAATTGGATTCCGGTGAGCCGATCACAAAATCGCCCGTCAAGTGGAGCATGTGGGGCCCACGACACGCGATTTTGTCAAAGTTCTCAGAATCGAACCAAACTTGGGTCATAGGACCAGCGTATTGCTACGAGTCCGATAGCGCAATTTTTGTTTTGATCCGACGTGTGTACACAAAGTTAGGACACGTTCCAGAACTGACGGATACGTGACGGTGTCCGCGGATACGCGTTGATTCCGGTGTGCACGCACACCCGAATCGACTTCTGCGAAATCCCACCCGTCCGTATCAACGACGCGCATGTATCTGTGAAGACCACACGCGACCAAGTCGTCCCGTTTGGCGGGACGTACCCAGTTCCGGGGTGAATCAGGGCATTGTTTTTCCTGTATTTGGTTCGCGGTTCACGATCGCCACAGGACGCGATGCCCCGAGCGGGTTGCACGGACACCGAGAGGGTCACGCAGGGTTCGCGACGCAACAGACGGAATCGAAAACAGAGCTACGAGGAGAAAGATACAGGTACCTGAACAGGGCTCGAGAAACCGAAGTTTCTCGTGTCCGACACGACGCGAAGCGTCCGTGTCCGAGCGACCTAGGGTTAGGGTTCGGGGAGGCTGGCCGGAGCTTGAGGCGGAGGGGCGGCTCTGCGGCAAGGGCGGGCCGGAGGGGCGGCGCTGGCGGCGCGCCGGAGCCGGCGGGGGACGGGCGGAGCCGGCCGGAGGCGCTGCGGCTGCGCTCGGGGTCTGGTGCTGAGGGGAAGGAAGAGGAGAGGGAGGAGATGGCGGCCGGTGGCGCTGGCGGGGCGAGGTCACGGCGGCGCTGGCGGGGCGAGGCAGAGGCGGCGGCGCTGGTGCGGTGAGGAGCGGCGGTCGGAGTCGGGTAGTGACCGGAGAGGGAAAAGTCTGGGGGAGTTATATAGGGGGAGGAGCGAGGCGGGGTAGGCCGGGCTAGGCGGCGGCGGAGGCGGAGATGGGCCGAGGGGTGCAGGGGCGGGTGGCCGCGGGCTGGGCGGCGGAGGAAGCGGGCGGCGCCGGGAGACGCGGGGGACGCGGGGGGGGAGAAGGTGGAAGCGGGTCGGTCGGGTTCGGGTCTAGCAGACCCGACCCGACCCGATAGCCCATGGGCTGGGCTAGGGTTTGGGCTTGGGCTGGCTGGGCTGGGCTGGATTATTTCTAAATAAATAAAAATAATAATAATAATAGGTAAATAATAATAAAAATAGTTTTGAGGTGATTAAAAATAGGTCCGGGGCCCAATAAATTTCAGAAAAATTACCCTAAGTCTAGTTTTTCATTTTACACCCAAAAATATTATTTTCATAATATTTTAATAGTAATTAACAGCAAATAAAAATTATTTAATTACCAAGAGCCTAGATTTTAATTACAGAAAAATTCCGAAAAATTTCAGAAAATTGTGAAAAGTCCAAATTAATAATTCTTGAAAATCAGGGGGCTTACACAAACCAAGGTCAACTAACTATTTCTAGGTTGTACAAGTATAACACAAAAATCTTGGGTCAAGATATTAAAATCTAAGCCATAAAAACCACATCCTAATATATTAGGATGCCGTATCTCCGGATACGTAATTTCTAAGGTAAACATCACAATACATATATATCAAACAAATATGTATAATAATATAGAATATTAATTACACATAAAAATAGGAACCATGGTTTTGAACCAACTTGGTATCTCCACAAAGTCACAAACTTGATACCCAGACCCCGTATCTTGAGTATCCCACTTACCTTGGTTTCCACAAGGTAATACTCAATACCTTGATATAGTAATTACCCTCATATATAATATATAATATATACTAATATTATACAATAAAAAATATAGCAATAATAGTATATTATCTCAATTTTAATACATACATACATATATATATATATATATATATATATATATATATATATATATATATATATATATATATATATATATATATATATATATATATATATAAACACATATATAAAAATCTGTCTAACTGTCGCTGAAAGCAGTGTTGAAAAACACTGATATTCAGATATCAGACTTTCAGTGACAGTTCTGCCTGTCACTGAACTGCCGTCGATGCTGCTGCTGCATATTCCCGCCGTTGCTTGTTGCTATTAATGACGGTGGCGGCTGTCATTAATTGCCGCCGCCACTGTTACAGCGGCTGCTGCTGCTGCTCGGCCATTAATGACAGCTGCTCCGTCATTAATTCATGTTGTCGCTAAAAACAGTAATATATATATATATATATATATATATATATATATATATATATATATATATATATATATATATATATATAAACCAAATATATATATATATATATATATATATATATATATATATATATATATATATATATATATATATATATATATATATATATATATATAACCCAAATACATATATACTATATATATCTATATATATAAATACCAAATAGCTATAATACACCTCCTATATAATAATGTACATATTACAACATAGTCAAATGCACACATACATAAATATGTAATAAATATACATCCATACATATATATATATATATATATATATATATATATATATATATATATATATATATATATACATAATCATATTCTAATTACTATAAATAATCTAATTACTTAATTTAACATACATATATATTACATAAAATATATTCATATATTTTATATTATAACATATATTTTAATGCATGTAGAAGAAAGCTACATATATATTTATTCTATTGGTACATATATAATACATAGATCTATGCTACAACAAACACCATAATAAATACACTATAATACATATATAATATCTACATATATATACATATTATAATTCAAGAATTTAAGCACAATTAATTAGATCTACACATAAACACACAACAAATGGAGAGTATCACACCGTATCCCACTAGATCTAGGATACGCATGCGACACGAGTCCACCACACATCAAATTGCACCCCGAAGGACACAAGCAAGTTACATATAATATTTATGAACAAAATAAAGTGTCAAAAGTAGATCTATGTGTCCGTGTCAAAATACGACATGTACAAAGTTCCGTGTCCAAGGAAAAACCCCCAAAACAACAAGTATCACCAAATTGTTGGGATACGACCTACACGTACCCAATTGTGGACACGACACTATCCCCAAACACATAAACATATGCCAAAGTGATCTATAGGATCAATTGACACACACAACAAAAGTTATTTTCGGAATTCTCCCAAAATTGACACAAAAAGCACCATAACTTTCTCCATAGACCTCCTATGAACACAAAACCAAATCATATGGGTAGTACATGCATATGGATTCCCAATAAAACCTTCAATTGAGATGAAATTGCCTCCAAATTGTAGATCCTTGCTCATCTTTGTAGATCCTTGCTTCCTCCTTCTAGATCCTTGCTTATCAAGTCTCTAATGGTGATTTGGAAAGGAATTGAAATAAATTTGGTAGGAAAAATGAAATGGGAATGAAGGAAATTTGGTAGTGGGAAATTCTAGATCTATATTTGGAATAAAAAAGAGGAGAGAGAATTTTCCCCCTCTTTTTATATAGGCCGGCCCTTTCCTCTCCCTCAAGTAATTATGAAATGTCCAATATACCCCTTGGGGCCTCTCATGAAGAAATAATTAAGGAAGGAAGCTTCTAGTCTAATGATTTAATTAATTTAATCCATCTCCTTAACAATGGGCTTTCTAAATGGGCTAAGTCTAACTAATTAATTCATGTTGGTCCATGGGTCCAAACTAAACTAGTTAGGTCCACTAACATAAGTCCAAATTAAATAAATAATATATAACAATAATTAAATAATTCAACAAATAATTATTTATCATGCACAATATTTAATTAAATAGTAAATGACTAAAATACCCTTTCCTAAAAAATGTGGTAGTGACAGTGGGCATTATTTCAGGTACGTAGGTGTAGTAGCGCTGCTTGGATATACGCTAGAGAAAGAGCAAGAGTATTGCATTCGCCTTTGTGGCATTTCATCTGGACCCTATCGAGAGCTTCGCTGCGTATACTCTGATGTGTGCTTGGTACACAATACTTGACTTTCGCTGCAACTTGGTCGTTTCGATAATAATTTTGGTGTTTGACAATATCGCCTTGTACGAGCGCAAACTCCAGGCTCATACGGCATCACGTCCCGTTGAGAACGATTGTCCTGCGGGAGAGTTGTAACGTGGTGATTCACGTTCAGCGGGGACTATTGAGCTTGCGGGAGATTGGGGCGTGACAGAGCTAACCCAACTATACCAATCAACACATTGTTTATATGAAGCATGCATATTATTTGTGGTCTTTCTATCTTGCCTTATTTTATTTTACAAGCAAGCAGTAGATATAGAAATTTCTGAAATGAACTAGCCACCGTTCGGTAACTTTTACCTGCCCGTCTGAACCACCTGCACAATACTTACCATGTCCTTCCCTGCCACGAAGACACAAGTTAGCTTGCACAGGTTTAAGTATACGAAGGGATCACAGGCACATTGTCATAGTGGACGGTTCTAGTTTGGGATGGAATGACATGCAACGCAAGGAACATGACGTCACAGGCCATTTCGTTCGAAGCAGGAGACTATCAGGAGTTCCGTCTGGATCGGATCGGTGCAAGTGCCCCAGCGACCATCCGCAGGAACTAAGACCTTATGCACAAGTTGTCCGTGATCAAGCGTAGTATACTAAGTTATCAATTGAGGCAGTTTAGGACAATTTTAGGCACATGACAAGTAACAGGGCAAGATCTATTTTTTTATAGTCTTCCTGTTAAGTTTATTGTATGGCAGGATGAGTTCTATACATAGCACAATTTATAGAAGAAGTATACATTCTATCTTAAAATTTATGCATATGATGAACATTCTAAACGTACTAACATGCATTAAGGTAACTGTTCACAAGTTGATTGACAAGCATAAAGTAGTCCAAGTCTATTCCTTTTTATCTTGACATATTTTTAATTATTTTGGTATCGTTTGATCGAGATAAGCAGGAATGCAAGATTTTAGATGTGAAGACTTGGAAGAAGGGTCAACTGAATCGAATATATGCCACTCATAAGTTGGTTGGAGGGAGGAAAGGAAAGAGACGCTTCAAGACTCCGTTCGCACGATGTCTACTGCTTGATCACCTGCATTGCACGAACAGGTGATCAATACCTCTTCTACCCTTTCCAAGCTCGGAATTGAAGTGCAGTTCAACGAACGAAAACAATAAAATCTATCGAAACCGTTCAAGAAAATGCAAGCAAATTCGAAAACCAACTCAAAGCACGAAAGCAATAAGGCGACAACGAAAACTAAGCAAGAAAACTTGCAGCGGAGATGTCCCTCTTGACTCTGCAGCTAAGTCCATCCTCGAGGCACGGTCCACTGAATGTGGGAATCGATTCCGAAAAAGCAAATCCATAACGAGGATGAGTTCTTGATTCAATCTATCCCGATCGAACGATACCGACTTGTACTTCTTAGCCGCGCTCCCCGAATAAGGGAAACGGGGCACCACATACTGACGCCCAAATTTTTAGAAAAAAATAACAAAATAAAAGATTGACGCCAGTTACACTAGCGTCCAATTTGTGGATCAGTCCGGCACCAGTTAAACTAGCACAAACCATCCCACTTCCTACAATTATCTAAAACTTGTCATGTTGTAGACAATTTATCTAAATTTCTTCACCAAAAATATAATTTGTTCCTTAGAATTCTCTCTAAATAATTCACTCTCTCCCTCTATGGTTAAATATATGAGGTATATCAAATGTATAGAAATATGACATATGTATATATTAATAAAATAAATCTTAAATTTTAAAAATATTTGAAAAAATTTGAGTTGTATCCTACTTTATTTATACATATTCATAGTGCACCCCACACGATTACCATAATGTATGACATTCCGTACTTTTAACCAAAACTAACAATCAACTGCTTTGACTGTTAATTTTTAATCGAAATATCTTCCCTCTTTCCAGCCCGTTCCTATCTGCCGTGTACGAAAGAAAGTATTTTTGTCCAAAAATTTTGGTCAAAGAAGTTGACCGTTAGTTGCAAACGGTTTCCATCAAAAGTGGAAGGGAAGGAAGAGGGTGTCATACATTATGATAATCGTGTGAGATATATCTTGAATATGGATAAATAAAATAAAGTGTAACTCAAATTTGCTGAAAATATTATTAGAAATATAAATGAGAAGCTCTTTCACATACCTAATTAGGAAGAAGTGCGGGAATCTCAAGTTCTGTTTTCTTGAATGGGATCTTAATTTATTTAGTTGTTTCATAGAAATTAAGGTTGGAAACAGCTCATTGCTTTTAGGGCTCGTTTGCTTCGCAGAAGAAAAGAAAAGGAAATCAATTCCTTAAATTTTTTTTTTAGTAATTATAAATTTTTTTTTTGTGTTTGGAGAGACAAAAAGAACTTTAAAAAAATGAATTCCCAAATGATAGAAAAGTAATTCGTGGTTGGGTGGAGGAAATTATTTTTTTTCTATTATTTTTTCCTATAGAAATTATTTTTATTTTTTTATATTTATTTTTGACATCCAAACATAGAAAATAAATTATTTTATTTTTCTAATATTAAGATTTTGGGAACTAAATGAGACGTTAATTGACATCAATTTGGAATGGGTTGTCATTACTTTCAGAGTTTAATTATCTTCATTATATTATGATAATTATTATAACAGAAATAATACAAACATATAAGCTTAAGAAAAAGCAATCGTGTTCAAACAAATTTCTTTGTAAAATAGGTATATTGTGTGCAAACGACCCTCACCCTTTCATTTAGGTCTTACTAGCAAACAAAATTGATAAAAATAACAACAACAACAAATTAAATTTAACCGGATACCTATTCAAAAAAATTAACTTAATATTCTATTTTTTAATAATAGATAACTTAATAATTCAATTATAATTGTAGAACTTAATATTCCTGCAGTTTTAACGAAAAATCTTAAATGACGAAAATATTTTTTTCATTCGTGATCACTTCAAATAACTCCATAGAAGATGGGGATAATTTGGCTAAATTTTTTTTTTATTAATACGAAAAAATTAACTAAACTGACAAAGGATATCGACTTGAGAATATTCAATATATATATATATATATATATATATATATATATATATATATATATATATATATATATATTTTGTAATTTTTGAGAATATTCAATAGTTGAGAGGACTTATTGGTATGCTATTAAAGTTTAGAGTATCAAATAAAAAAACTTGAATAGTTGAGGATATCAAAATGAAATTAAGACAAAAAAAAAAACCGCGAGCTAAATTTAGACAACATTTTAATTTTAATATCTTTTGGAAAATAATTTTCTTCCGATATAAAAAAATGGACTAATTAGAATTTAGATCCTGAATTTTATACCAACTTAGAGTTTAAGTTCTGATATGTCCAATTAGATAGTTTAGGTCCTAATTTTTTTATTTTTTATTTTTTTTATCATCTTATCCTTCCTATTATATATAAGAAGGTTTTATTGTTTCATGGGAGGGGGAGTATAAAGTAAAAAAATAAATCAAATAATTGGACAAATCAGAACTCAAACTCTTATAAAAACTAGAGTCAAAACTCTAATCAGCCAAAAAAAAAAGAAAAAAAAAAGAAAAAAAAAAGAAAAAAAAGAAAAAGAGTAAAGGAAACTTCGCCGATAACTTCTGGCTGTCAATAGAGAAGAAAAAAAAAACCACCCCGTGGTTATTGCCTTTATTAGTTCAGACTTTGGAGGAGCATGGACAAATTCTTCTCTATGATGTCCCATTCACCTACTTTGAGGGCTTTGAGTCCTGATGGTCACAAGCACTGGCTAGGCCACCACCACTTGTATTTTTTTTCATTGACTATGCTACGATTATAACCAAATATCTACCACTCTATTACAACTACCACGTGATGGCTACGTGACGGCCGTCCATTGAAGAAGGAAGGAAAAGTAGAATTTAATAGCTGTCTGAATGGTCGTTACATGATCGGAACGTCACGTGACGGTCGTTCATTGAAAAAAATGTGAAACCGAGAGGTGGCCCACATAGCAGGAGGATGAGAGGGTTGTAAAAAAATTGTAAGCATTTGGTAGTAAACTTAGCATTATGGTTTGTTCATAGATCCTTCTTATTTGTTTCATAGATTTATATTTTATCGATTTGATACGTAGTCCTTAACGTGTCGACGACGCTCCAAGCTAGATATTTTGGCCAGTCAACGATGATGTATGTTTGAATTCGCGACGCGCGCGCGGAGCCAAGAAGGACTAGTCATGGCTGGCCACGAACCTCGACATCCATGCTTGGTTAATTTCTCTGAGTAAGCCCAATTTAAGTGCAATTATATATTATTTTTTCCAAACATTTGGCATATGAATTTACTATATCATATGAATTTACTATATTTTAATTAACTTTTTGTTTTTTATATTTGAAAAGATTTAAAAGGTACCAAAAAAAAACAATTTATATATATTTTTATTTTTTTCTAAAAACAATTATCTAATTGTCCTCATTAAATAATGAATAGTTTTAGTTACTAAAATTAGATAAGAATATATTTGAAAAAATAAATTCAGGATGACGAGTTTAAGTAGCTTGCATGTGTTTAATTTATGACTAATTTGTTATAAAAACATGTGACAAGGAGTCAAAAATTACACCAATAACTAGAGATACGTGTTGGTTACACTAGGTAGAGATCAAGGTCAGTTCCGAGCTTATGGAAGTTCGAGACGAATTTTTGAAATAGAATTCTCGTACGTAATGTTAAAAAAAACTAAAAAAAAAAATAATACAAAAAATTAACTAAAGATCTCTGATATATAAGTCTAACGTGATAACTATTACATCATAATTCTTTTAAATTAAAGGTGATCCGATTCCAAAGTACATATTTGTTTTATTCTAAATATGTTTGGTGTTTCTTTAATTTCTGAATTCATAGGACCTCTGGTAGAGGCGTTTATTGATTTAGGTTTAAGAAATAAAACAGCAGTGCACTTAAACATTAGGTTCTTGGTATATGATAGAGATTGAGCTCGGTCAAAGTGTCCTTTGAACCATTTGCACAAAATTCAGTGTGTCCGTAGAGCCGTATGCACTAAATACTATCGTTTCCATTTTTTTTACTTTTCTGCTTACATTTTTTTTCCACAGCAGAGTAGAAGTGGAAAGAATCAACCAGCTCATGTACTTGTTTGTCCTTAATAGAATGAGGAAGATATTTTTTCCTTTTCCTTTTCCTTTTCTTCTTATTTTTGTGCTTTTTTTCCATATTGGTCAATTGAGAAAGTTGAAAAAAAAAAATTCGTGAAAACAATTCAATAAGCGGAATAAAATCCACTAAACTAAAAGAATCAGTAACACCAAAGAGGAAGAAGGAGAAGAAGAAGAAGAAGAAGAAGAAGAGAGGGTTGCTTGCAAATTACAATGCCGCAATCTTGAATAAAATAAAAAATGGAGATATAGTCTCAACGACTAAGTTGTAGTATTCTATCATTAGTGTGTAGAGTCTTAACGACTAAGTTACAGTATTATTCAATCATTATTGTACCCCCACCCCCACCCCCCTCCCCTTCTTTACACGAGTTTGATTTTGTGCCGTGGTCTTCTGAAGGAGTCAACACAGCTAGCAGCTGCCATTTGGTTCCTTCGAGATGGATTATTTGGTTCTTCGTTATACAAAATAAATTCTAGATAAAAATAAATAAATTCTATTAAAATAATTTTATTATAATTTTATTATAATAGATTATATATATATATATATATATATATATATATATATTTTTTTTTTTCGAAGAAGGTAAATTTTATTCAGGTCTCTTCGAGAGATTACAAATTCAACCCTAAGGTCCAACCAATGCAGCCTGAAAGTCTATATAAAGAATTTCTAACCGAAGGTCCCATCAAGTTCGAAGGCTTACATTCCGGCCCGAAGGTTCCATCCGATCCGAAGGCCTCAGGCAGCCGTAGTCGAACCGCACATCGCCGCACCAGATCCACCAGCAATGCATCCGCGCACCGTCCGGACCTCACCGTACCGTTCCTTCCGCCTGCACTGCATCCAACCGGCACTGCACCCAAAGAAAAATTAATGGCGCCGGAGGATCTCGATCTCATGAACATCCCGTCCAAGTACATCAGTCTTAACCGTTAGGGTAGACATCACACACACACACACACACACATATATATATATATATATATATATATATATATATATATATATATAATATAATGTAATATTGAAAGTTATGATTAATATGTTTAAAAGATTTTAGTATATGTTCATATAATTAGAAAGATTTTAGATTTTAAAATTCTTTTCTTACTTATGTGAGGATATAATAAAAAGTAGTTGGAAGGATTTTATGTTTCTTTATATATATATATACATATAATAATAATAATAATAATAATAATATAATTTGAATATAGAATATATTTTGATTATGATTAATATGTTTAAAAGGTTTTAGTATATGTTCATATAATTAGAAAGATTTTAGATTTTAGAATTCTTTTCTTACTTATGTGAGGATATAATAAAAAGTAGTTGGAAGGATTTTATGTTTCTTTATAATAATAATAATAATAATAATAATAATAATAATAATAATATAATTTGAATATAGAATATATTTTAATTATGATTAATATGTTTAAAAGGTTTTAGTATATGTTCATATAGGATTTTAGAATTTTTTTCTTACTTATGTGAGGATATAATACAAGGTAGTTGAAGGATTTTATGTTTCTTTCTATTGAGAATATACATACAATTTAAGCTGTCCATTTTGAACTGTTTTCAAGCTTCTTTATAATAATAGAGATGATAGATTTACACGTATATTTTAATATATAATCAAAATATTATTAATATTATTAATTTTTTTATATAATAAAATTTTTTTATCTAAAAATATTACTATTTACTCTTATTCTTTATCTTATGTGCTATTATTATTCTTGCACAAACAAAGCGTGTACCACAACCACTACTAATCTTTATACTCAAATTAGAAATTTTCATATACTATTATGAACCCATTCTATTCGTGATCAAATTTCATCATGTTCAGAACTAATACTAAACTTTACTGTATGACAGTTTTAATAATCAAATTAATTCCTATATTCCGTTGGAGTTTCTGCTTGCACGAAGGATATAATTATTTGTATTGTTGATGTATTTTAATAGGGATCGCATTGGACACGAAATGGGCTTTCTTAATTGGGCTAATTGGGCTAAGCTTGAGCATGGAATTTGGTGACAAAAGAAATATTATATTGGTGAATGGTGAGGATGAGTGTCCACATACATCCGCTGGTCATAAGTAAATCAATGCAGTGTAATAAAAAACAATTAATGGCTTCAAATATGAGTCAAAAAAGATTTAACGGTTTTTTTCGTATAAAGTAATAAAATTATATAAAATTATAAAAAAAAGAAAAAGTTGGGAGTAATTGCAGTGAGTAGGACTACACGCCAACTGAGTTGGCAGGACGTGACCGCTCGCCAACTCAGTTGGCGGGGCGCAGGCCACGAGACACTGCTCGCAAACTGAGTTGGCGGGACCCAGTCTACGAGAGACCGCTCGCCAACTCTGTTGGCGGGCTACTGTCTCTCCTCCCTGTCGCCTCCCCTTCCTCGGAGACCACCCACCCACGACCGCTCCCCTTCTCTCGGAGACCCCCCCCCCCCCCCCCCCATCCCCTCAACTTCCCCCCATCCCCTCCCCTTCCCTCCCTATAAACACCCCCCACTACCGAATCCTCCTCACACATTCTTCTCCTCCTCCTCCTCCTCCTCCTCCTCCTTACTCACAACAATCATCTTTCTCTTCCTCCTCCTTACTCACAGCAATCCTCTTCCTCCTCCTCCTCCTCCTCACATCTTATAATCAACATTTTTGAATATGGCTACCCACAATGACGGTCGTATTCCTGGCGGACCGACTACCCAGCTTATTATTAAGCAACGTGAAGACCACATTTCTAGTCAGATATTTACTGGCGAGATAATTTTTGAAATTACAAGTTTTCAACTTTAGTAATTTACACACAAAATATAATGTATATGTTTTTTTATAGTTATACGACCATGATCTTGGTTTACGAACCCGGATTCATGTACATTGGCGGACCGAAAGAAATTATCGTACGTGGAAGCTAAATTCGGTCCAAAAGACTTTGGTGGAATCCTTTGGATTCCACTATATAGATCGTGTTAGATATTTAATCCACGATCTTCATTTAGTTGTAAGTCTTGCGGAGCGTTGGTGGCCCGAACGCAACACTTTCCAACTCCCATTCGGCGAGATGACGATCACCCTTTTTGATGTGGCAAATATACTAGGGTTACCTATTAAAGGTAACGCTATATATTTTGATCTGCACTTAAAGGGATCTGATCTGATCAGGAGGTATCTCGGTGTTAGCCCTCCATCAGGTATAAAAGACGGCAATTTTGTGAAGTTTACATGGCTCCGTGGCAACTTTATGGACCTACATCACACTTTTGACGGGGTGGTTGATGTAGATGAAATGCGGGTATACATTTTTATTAGTAAATTTGTTTATGACTTAATTTAGTGGAACAATTCTATATAACACTTAATATATCCAGGTCATTCGTTGCACTAGAGCGTATCTGCTCTGTTTATGTGGTGCAATTCTATTTTTCGATGGATCAAAAAATATGGTAAATGTGCAGCTTCTACCATTCTTGGATGGTTTGACAAAACCTACTGAGCATGCGTGGGGAGCTGCTACTCTTGCCTTTTTATACGCCAATCTGACAGAATTTGTGAGATCAAATCGCAAGAGTATTTGTGGATGTATTTCACTGATTCAGGTACGAATGAAAGACCTTAAAAAGTTAGAGTAATTTTATACGCAAATTTTGTTTGTACTAATGTCATATTTTTGTTTTATAGTTCTGGTCCTACGAGCACTTCTATATTGGTAGGCCTGTTACCAGCATTCTCAGTGATGTTGGAGTATTTCCAATTGCTATGCGCTGGCCTACAGATGTAGTGGATTATCAACACTACCAATACTGGAGTGTATCACTTTATCGTAGCCAATTTGATACACTGCAGTATCATGAGGTAATTTTTAAATATGCAATAAATATCTTTAAATTATTTAAGTTTTGATCGTAGATAAACATCACATCTAATTGATACAATATCTTTAAACAGGTTATCTGGTTACCTTACTCACTTGAACCTGATGCTCCATAAATCAAGAGGACATCATATGCATTTACTTTACACATATCTCATATTATATATGATCGGTTCACCATGTACCATCCGGCAGGTCGTGTTCTTCGGCAATTCGGAATGAGTCCAATAATTTTCGATGATCCACCGACAGTCGGTTATGAGGTATCAAATGCATTACAACGAATCCTTGGTCTCGTTGCTGACTGGAATAATCGGTTCGAGAATTATAGTGTGAGGGACATGTCTCCCAGACTAAATTCTGCTGAGGAATGTAAGTTATAAGTTACTCATTATTCGTATTGATTTAGTGTAAATAGTTTGCTAAAATTTTGTTTATATTTTGCAGACATGGGTAGCCTGGACTATAGGCAATGGTGGGGATGCTCTCTTATGAGCAACCGAGTATACCATTATGAGGAGCAAAGGTTCAAGAGTAGATCCGTAGACGATTCTACTCTGCGTGCTTTTGTCGATGGAATGCATGATTTGGTATGACTTCATTATACTTTCAAAAATACATATACATAGATATGATAAATATATTAATTTACAAGTTTCAAATTTCAGAGTGGTGTATACCGACAATATTTACAACGACCTCATATGGAGGAACTTGTGACTCGTCATCTTATGGAGGAACTTGTGACTCGGGTTGAGCATCTGGGTATTGGACGGGAACCGAAAATGCCTCCAGTACAATCTCGTCTTCCACCGGACTATCCGACCGGCTTAGTACGACAGAGACATTCTCGTCGTCATCGGAGGGATACTGCAGAGGACCATTATGCTGGAGCGGGCCCGAGTGACCAGTATGCTGGAGCGGGCCTGTAAAATCCCTCGACCAGATTTCAGTAATTTAGGATTAGTTTTAGACTAATCAGAATTATAGCAATTTTTTTTAAAATTTTATTTATTATATATTCTATTGATTGTGCACCTGTTCATTACACAATTGATTAGGGCATTTCACTAGCTGTAAAACCTAAACAAATTTCACATACCTGCCCTAGACTTGTTAGATTACACTTTCTGTATTTTTAGCAACTTCCAGAAACCTTGTTTGATGCTTCCTTTTATTTATTTTCTATTTTAATTTCTGCTCTTTACCCACCTCTGTATCCTAGTGATTTGAGGACCAGTAGACACCTGTTTTGCCCAACCAAAAATACGACAATATTCTACTCTAATTATACTTCATTTATCGTTTTGACACCGTAGAAAAATTATGACCCTAACAGCCTCAGAATAATTAGTGAACACCGTGCGCAGTATTTATTAAATAATAAATACGATGACCGTATCACCTGCAGAATCAGACCCTGTATCTGTCCAGACTCACCCCCACCCTGTCCAAAACATTTTCCCCAGCTATTTCTCTCATTTTTGTACAATTCAGAATTACGGGAAATCAGTATCTGAAATTTGGTAAATTACGAAATTACGCAAAATATAAATTTTATGCTTTTATGCAATTATTGAAAAGTTAGGGGTTTTTATGCAAAATTGCATGCTAGGTGGCCTAATCCTATTGGCTAGACCATAGGTGGGTGGGACCCACCATAAAAATCCAGAGAAATCCAGGAAAATATCCCAAAATATCAAAATTACCAATTTACCCTTAAACTTTCCAATATTTATAATTATGCCATTACCTATAAACCCTATATAAACCCCTCATCCCCTCCCATTCAAACCTCACAACCCTTCCCTCCGCCACCTCCGACCACCGCCTCCGGCCAAACCCTGCCCAACCCTTCGCCACCCTCCCCTCTTCCCTCCGGCCAAGCCCCGCCACCTGAGCCACCCTCCTCCGCCGGCCATAGCCTCCACAGCATCATCCCGACCACCACCTCCACAGCACCACCACCACTCCCATTCACCCCCAGCACCGCCTCCGGCCACCGTGCTCCGCCACCACCACCCCCACTCGCTTCGCCCCGACCTCCCCTACCTACCACCACCACCTCACCTCCCCACGACACCGCCTCCGGCCGCCCTAGCCCCCGCAGCAGCCACCACCCCCTAACCCGAGCTGCTGCCACCTTCATCCCCGACGCCCCTAGCCGCCACCACCACCGTCGTGGACCCCCGCCACCACCGCCAACCTCACCGCCACTCCTCCCTCCACAGTTCCCCCACCCTGCACCGCCGTCCCCTCCGCCGCAGCCGCCGCCACCACCTGCACAAGCTGCTGCTGCTGCAGTTGTTCCTAACAGCTACTACTGCTGTTGCTGCTCCTCCGGCCGCCTCCGGCCAGCTCCGCCGCCGTCCTCCCGCCGGCGACACCGTGTGGGACCCCCCTTGCCAGTAGGTATAAACCCTAACCCTATAAACCTATGTATATACGTATATTTGTATATGTATATGTATATGTATATATATGTATATATATATGTATATATATATGTATAATTAAATGTATATATGTGTATTTATATGTATATATTATTCTATAATATATAAATATAATATATAAAGCTATTATACAGTATAATAATACTGTATATACTAGTATTATACATATAATAAATATATGTATATATACCTATCATTATATATGTATATGTATATTTACTATATACTATTATGTAATTACATATATATATAGTATATATATATATGTACATATATTTATAATATGTATACTATATATGTTATATATTATATATAACATATTTGTATACTCTGCATTTTCCTTTTATTTATTTTTCTGCATTTAATTTTCTGCACCTATTTTATATATATCTATATATATATATTATCTATATATGTATATAGTAATATCCAGCTGGATAATACAGCTTATTATAGATATGTAAATTTACATTTCTGCAATGTCATTATATTATTTATACTATATATAATATATTGTACTGGATAATACAGTACCTATATATATGTATTCCTGCATTGTCTTTTTTTATTCCTTATATATTTATATATAAATATCTATATACGTATTTAAATTCTGCCCTGTCATTTCAATTTACATCAGTGGATATACCCTGAATATTACTATTTATTATTATAATATATATCTCAGTGGATATACCCTGACTACTATATTATTATATTATATAAATCATAGGATACACCCTGAGAAATACTATATTATCTATAGCAGTGGATATACCCTGCTACTATATTTATGCCTGCTTTTATCTGTTCTTTATATACTATATATACTGTTATATCTATATATATACCTACTATATATATATCTATATTATATATGTGTATATATATATGCTTTATATTACAGCTATGATATTCACGAACCTATCTGTTTTAACAGAAACCAACTTCATCACAGCCAGTGACCCCCTGTCACCAACACCTTCACAACTGACTGTAAAATCAGGGTTTCAACACTATCAGAGAGTAGGCAAGTATACCTTGCCAAGTTATTCTTTAAATTAAAATTGTTGTTATCTACTTTGCTCTGAAATTCATATACCATGATCATCTGAGACTGCCTTGGGTACAGTCAACTGTTATGTTGACATGATATTACAGACTCACCAACAGCTGAGAGAATATCCTAATATTCTCCTAGACCCCATCACGAGAACACGCAACATGGTTGCATTACATATATGGATGTGAGCTGCGTATTTGATTAGCTACCAGTACGTGTGACCCGCATCACGGATTAGAATAACTCAGGAGATGAACGACTTGACATTTAGTTTCATTGGGATGGAAAAGATAACTAGTAGACGTATGGGACACCCCCTCCAATAATGTTTTATACCTTCGTACCAGTAATGGTCGATTGCAGAGTGCCCTTGAGTCAGGGGGCATACGACACATATACTAGCCAGTCGCCACGATTGGTGAATTACGTCAGCGTATGTCTAGCCACACATTCCCATGCGTACTACAAGGTCTTTATTTGCATTTTCACATAGAATGGTTAGCAACCTGTATTTATTATCTTTATTCAGTATTTACATACATGGCATGTCATTTTTTGTATCTTGTTATGTCCCACTGAGGACCTGGTTCCCTGCCAGATCTAGACGAGGCTTTCTACCCCACTGTGTACGGCCCTGATCAGGAGGCCAGATGTGCCACTGAGGAGGAGCTCGAGGAGACGCCCTCAGAGTATGCTTGACCCTAGAGGCCTGCCACCAGGAGATGGAGATGTTTTGCTCAGATAGACACTGCTTAGTCTATCTAATTTTTTTGCGCTATTATCAGTTTTTGTAGTAGACTTGTATTCTCACCAGTTGTATACTGTATCAGACTCAGTTTTATATATATTTCAGCACTTATTTTTCTGACATATTGTTGTGGATGAAATAGTTTTACCTGTTCTATACTTGTAGTATTTTAGGACAGCGTAGTACGTCCTTTTGGGTCCGTTAAAGTGGATTAAGCCCATAGTGATGTGTCAGCTGGCCAGTGACACGTGGCCTAGTTCCTGACATTTTGGAACTGGGGCGTGACAGGGCCCGAGTGACCAGTATGCTGGAGGGAGCCCGAGTTACCAGTATGCTGGAGCGGGCCCGAGTGTCACTGCCCGATTCTAGAAAATAGGTTTTTTTTTTTGGTAAATGATGTATTGTATTTAATTAATTATATTTATATTTAATTAGTGATTGTATTATTTTTATTTGATTATTTTAGGGTTTTGGCTAGCTTGGACCCATATCAGACCCTAGTGGACCCATGTCCGACCTAACCTACACCCTTGTGAGACCTATTTTTGGGTTTTAGAATATTTATTTTATTTTTAATAGGTTAGTTGGAGAGATTGAGAGTTAGTTTGAGTGCTTTTGGAACCCCAAACCCAAAACCCAATTTGCATGACTTTAGGAGAGGGCATTTTGAACTTTTGCATTATGTAAAACCCCTTTATTATGCACTTGGCCGGCCCCCCTTCCCCAGACCAGCAGCTGAACTGTAATCCTCCTGATTTTCAAGAAAATTTTAATTTTTAGATTTTTACATTTTTCTGGAATTTCTGGAATTTTCTGAGAATTTTCTCTAATTAAATTCAGGTTCTTTAATTATTAAAGGATTTTTAAATATTAATAAATAATATTAAAATATTATGAAAATAATATTTTATGGTGTAAAATAGAAAACCAGACATAGGGTAATTTTCCGGGAATTTATTGGACCCCGGATGGATTTTTAAAGCCCTAAATACTAAATAATTATTAAACCCAAATAAACCGGGTTTATTTAACTGAACCAAACCAAATAGAACCAAACCGGCCGGTCCAGTTAAACCAAACCGCCCCTAGGCCTAACGGGTCGGATCCGGGTTCAATCTGACCCGGCCCGCATAACCCGACCCGCCTATTGATTTCGGATCGGGTCGGATCCGCCTGATCCGACCCGACCCGGCCACCCGCAACCCGAAACCTCATCTCCCCCAACGCACCCGACGCCTGATCTCCTTCGCCGGCCGTTACGCACCCGCCGCCGGCCGACCGCTCCTCTTCCTCTCCCCGCAACCGCCGTCCCCTCCGCTCCGGCTTCCCTCACCGGACGTCGCCTCTCCCTCTCCCTCGACCTCTATATAAAGCCCTAAACCCAGCCTTTCTCCGGCCAAATCTCTCCGCCACCGGCTGCCCGACCGCCGTAACTTTAGCCACCCCAGTCGCCTCTCCTCCGCTCGACCTGCCCCCACCGGCGCCGCCTCCTTCGCCAGTCGCCTCCGCCCAGATAGCAACCGAGCAGCAGCAGCATAGAGCCGCAGTGCCGCCGACTCCGGTCGTCAGCCACCGAACAACCCTCGCCTCCTCCTCCGACGCGTCCAGCAGCCCTCGCCAGCCTCGCTCAACCCTGACACGAGTCGGACACAACCCTAGATGCAGTACGGACACAGTAAACCCTAGCTTCTGTGTGTTTTGTGTCGGACATCGTGTCCAGGACATAGGACACAACTCGGATTTTTAGACCACTTCAGGTATTCATAACTTTTTGCTCGTAGCTCGGATTTTAATTCCGTAAATTGCATCGTGTAGCCTGCATGACCCCCTCGGTGCCCGGACAAACCGCTCGGGACATCGCGTCCTGTGGTGATCGCACACTGCGATTCAAAAACAGGAAAACCAACGCCCTGTTTCACCCCGGAATCGAGTACGCCCCGCCAAACGGGACGACTTGGTTGCGTGCGGTCTTCATAGATACGTGCGCGTCGTTGATACGGACGTGCGGAATTTCGCAGAAGCTGATTTGTATGTGCGTGCACACCAGAATCAGTGCGTATCCGCGGACATCGCCCCGTATCCGACCATTCTGATTCTCGCTGTAACTTAGTGTATACATGTCGGATCGAGACAAAACTTGCGCCATCAGACTCGTAGCAATACGCTGGTCCTGTGAGCCAAGTTTGGTTCGATTCTGAGAACGTTGACAAAATCGTGTGTCGTGGGCCCCACAGGCTCCACCCGACGGGCGATTTTGAGAACGGCTCATCGAAATCCAATTCTGGAAGTTCCGTTGGGTTCGTATCATCGTTCCTGACCTGTTGACAATAAGTTGGACTGATTTAGAGACCTTTGACCCTGACGCATTTTTCGGTACAAAGCGGCCCACATTTGGACCCCGCCTTGACCCGAAATTGACGTTTTTGCCCTTGTCTCCAATTTGGACTCAAGGACAGACATTTCAAGCTAATTGATATGTTCTGGATCTGATGGTGATGTCTATTTCAGCAACCGGAGTACTGCCTGGAAATCCAGCCGAAGCTCGAGCTACAATTGGAACAGAAAACTCAGGCAAGTGTACCTTGCCATAAATTGCAGTTTATTGATTCATTTTCTCTTGATTTATTTTCTTGTGATTGTTGTAAATGCTCAACCCTAGGGCCGTGTGACTTGCTTAGCGTCCGATCATAGTCGGGTGCCAACACCATACGCGGGGTTGGGCAATGTCATCTAGAGATGGATATCGTGACATTTATAATTCTAGTACTTGCCATATCAAGTACGTTATACCCAGGACACTTGACACAGATCATGAGACAGAATCCTCCTGACTATTCAAGGTAATTCTATATAGGATACAGGTTTATGACTTATACAGTTTACATGCTTAGATTTTATTCTGACTTGCTGCATTAGTTTTGATCCTGTATGGCATGGACATGAGACGTCGTGGACATAAGATGCATGATTACATTGGGTGGGGAGAGTATTACCATATCAAGGCTGAATATATTATATATATTGTAATCTGGATGTGTCCTAGTCTCTGACACAGAGCTTTGGCACCTGTACTGGCCCTTCGAGAAAACACTGCTATGGTTTATTGTCACTGATCCTGTAGTAGTCTCAGCCTGAGTATGAATAATAACTCCCACTTGCATGATCACTTAGCTGGTTAGTTACTTACCCTGTTGTTCCTTTATTTCTGCACTACAATATATTCTGGTATGTGTTTTCTGTACCTTGCTATGTCCCCTGAGGATCTGGAATGGATTATGTCCCCAGATTTAGCAGACGAGATCTACCCTGAGGTGTACGGAACAGGAGCACTAATCGGAGCAGTACATGAACCTGAAGACGAGGTGATCGCTGAGGACTTCTCATGAATAATTGCTTCGCCATGCTCAGTCTTATGGCAAATAGACTTTAATTCCTGTTAATTGAACTCTTTATTTCCTGTCTTTGAGAACTTGTGTAAACAGACTTAATATCGGATTGTTCTCCGATTTTATTTACTTTGACTGTTGTTGTTTAATATTTCTTTGCTGATGTTGCTATCTTATATCTGTGGATGAGAATAGTAAAACCCTGACTGATGTAATACAGCTTAAGTATGCCCCGATGGATCTATTAAACTGGGTTTGTCCATCGGTGCATGCTGCTGGCCATTATCACGCGTCCAGTCCCTCGGTATTTTGGGACTGGGGTGTAAACCCCCTAATTTTTCAAAATTTTCAAAACTGGATTTTTCACAATTTTCTGGGAATTTTCTGTAATTTAAAAACATGGTTTTAATTATTCAATAATTTTTAATTGATATTAAACAGTATTAAAATATTATAAAAATAATATTTTTGGATGTAAAATGAAAAACTGGACTTAGGGCAATTTTTCTGGAATTTATCGGACCCCGGACCTATTTTTAAAAGCCTAAAAACTATTTTTCTAATTATTTTAATTAATTAAATGATTTTTATTAAATTTACTATTTTATTTTTAATATTTTTGTTTCTTGGGCCCGGCCCGGCCCAGTGGGCCGAGCCCAGTAGCAGCCCAGCCCAGCCCTTGGCCTAGCGGGTCGGGCGGGTCGGTCAGACCCGAACCAGCGCCCGATCCGACCCGTTCTTCCTTTCCCTCCCCCACGTCGCTGGACGAGCCCGCATCTCTCGCTCCGTCCGCCGGAAATCGCGCCGCCACGACCGCCTCCCCTCCGGAACCGACGGCCACGTCCTCCCCCAGCAGCGCCTTCCCCGGCCTCACGACCGCCCGACCAGCCTCCTATAAGAACCCCCTAACCCCGACCTCCTCCGCCCTCACTCGCCGCAACCCTAACCATAACCACCCCCGTCCGGCGACCCAGCTCCGGCAACCCCCTGTCAGCTGCCCTCCGCCGGACAACCCGCCGTCCCTGCGCCGACCTCCTCCGCCGTGAGCCCGCACCGACGCCGGCCAGAACCCCCTCCTCCTCCTCTCTCTCTCCCCGCGGCTGCTGATCTCCGCCTCCCTCAGCCGCTCGACGCCGCTCGACGCCGTCGAGACCTCGCCGAGGGCCGCAGCCACCGCCCCGAGTCGCCTCCGCCGTGTCCTCCAACAGGAGACACGCGGACACAGCCCCAAACCCTAACCCTAGATTTCAATTTGGTGTCCGACACGGTTTGACCCTGATTTTTGGGTTCCCTTCAGGTGCGTGTAACTTTTTACTCGTAGCTCCATTTTTGATTCTGTAAATTGCGTTGCGAAGCCTGTATGACCCTCTCGGTGTCTGGACAAACTGTTCTGGACATCGCGTCCTGTGGTGATCGCACACCGCGATCCAAAAATAGGAAAAAACCAGACCCTGTTTTACCCCGGAACTGAGTACGCCCCGCCAAACGGGACGACTTGGTCGCGCGCGGTCTTCACAGATACGTGCGCATCGTCGATACGGACGTGTGAGATTTCACAGAAGTCGATTCGGGTGTGCGTGCACACCGGAATCAACGCGTATCCGCGGACATCGCCCCGTATCCGTACTTTTTGGAACGTGCCCTAACTTTGTGTACACACGTCAGATTGAAACAAAACTTGCGCCATCGGACTCGTAGCGATACGCTGGTCCTGTGGGTCAAGTTTGGTTCGATTCTGAGAACGTTGACGAAATTACGTGTCGTGGGCCCCACAGGCCCCGCTCGACGGGCGATTTTGTGATCGGCTCATCGGAATCCAATTCTGCAAGTTCTGTTGGGTTCGTATCATCGTTCCTGACCTGTTGACACTAAGTTTGGTGAATTTGGAGACCTTTGACCCGGACACATTTTTCGGTGCAAAGCGGGCCCACATGTGGACCCCGTTTTGACCCGAAACTGCCGTTTCTGCCCTTGTCTCCAATTTGGACCCAAGGACAGGCGTTTCTAGGTGATTGATATTTTCTGGATCTGATGGTAATGTTTGTTTCAGCAACCGGAGTACCGCCTGCAATTTCCGCCGAAGTCAGAACTGCAAACATAGCCGGAACCACAGGCAAGTGTACCTTGCCAAACCCTGCAGCTTGCTATTTATTTTCGTTGACTTGTTTATACATCAGTGGGCAAGTAAAGTTTGCCATTAGCAGTAATTCCTATTCTAGAACTTGCCTGAATTCTTGTTTAAATGCATATAAACCTGTTTAACTGTTAAAACCTAGGACCGAGTGGCGTACTTAGCGTCCGATTACCAGTCGGGTGCCAACTCCGTACGCGGAGTTGTGTAACGTCACATAGAGATGGATATCGAGACCCGATAATTCTCGTACTTGTCTTATCAAGTACTCCAGAACCCAGGACACTTGACACTATTCATGAGACAGAGTCTTCCTGAGACATTCATGGTGATTCTGTATAGGATACAGGACTTGACAGAGATATTTTATAGACATTATGACTTGCTGCATTAGCTATAATCCCGCTGACATGGACATGAGACGTTATGGTCATGATATGCGTGATTACATTGGGTGGGGAGAGACACACAGGCTACAGGTTGATGTTATATTATGCCGGCGTCTTAAGTCTCACTACGAGCTAGACAACTACATGATATCACTGCTACCCGGCTCCCCGACACAGAGCTTGTAGTAGTTTCAGCCTGAGTTTTTGTACTGCTCTCATGTTGCATATCACTTAGCTGGTTATCTAGTTTACCCTATTGCTTATTTATTGCTGCACTGCATCTATTTTGGCTTGTATTTTCTGTACCTTGCTGTCCCCTGAGGACCTGGATCCGGATTATGTCCCCAGGTATAGCCGAAGAGATCCATCCAGAGATATACCGTACAGAAGCACTTCCAGGAGCTGTACCAGGACCGGAAGACGAGCTCGCACCAGAGGACTTCTCCTGAGCATTGGCCGTATATAGTCAGTTATTTCTATTTCCAGTTGTTTATTTCCTGTCTATTTGTATCTGTTATACCAGACATATTCTCGGATTGTTTCCCGAGATATTTATTGAGATCAGCTTATTTTATTTGTATTACCCTGTCTCTATCTGTGTTTATCTGTTGTGGATGAGATTAGAATAACCTGAGTCTTGTAACATTTTACTGTTAGACTACAGCTTAAGCATGCCCTGATGGATCCATTAAATTGGGTTGTCCATCGGTGCGTGCTGCTGGCCATTGCCGCGCATCTCCAGTCCCTCGGCATTTTGGGACTGGGGCGTGACATGGTTTTTGTGGTGGCCCATGCAGGTCTCAACGACTAATTTGTTCGATTTCAACTCAGGGATCGAACAGGCCTGCAATAAAGCTAGGATAAGTTTTAGGTTCTCATCCACTTGCTTGAATCGTTCTTGATATCTATTCGAATTAATTTATTGGCTTGCATCCTGCCTTGATTCCTGCGCGCCTCTTATCGTTTGTATTTGATACAGGGAAATGAACCCACAAGCCAGCAACGAGGCTCATGAAGAAACACCACAACCCGTTGTGGTTACCCAAGAAGACGATGTGATACCAGTCGGTGAAGGCCAATCATCACAAGGCAGTCAAGCAAGTCAGCCTGCCTCAATAATCCATCAAGATAGCGTTCCATCCTCAACGCAGCCTACTCCACCGATGCCTTCCTTCCCACTGGGACCGCCTATGGACGAACAGCAGATGTTCCGCATGTTCTACATAATGATGCAAGCCTATCAAAGGGTGCAACAAGAAGCTCAACAAAACCAAACGGAGAGCTCCATCGATAGAACTAGCTCGGAGTCACGGAGGCCAAACAGTTCAAATACAACCGCCTTCGACGAGGACGTCCTTACTGTAGCAAGACCCGTGGAGTGCACCACAAGAATCGAGTCCAGCCAAAAGCGGCCATATACGTCAGCACCGGACCAATCACAACAAGAAAGAGCTGCAAAGCGGCCACAGATACATCCACTACCAAGAACAGCATCAGGAGTCTCATTCCTTCCTACTTGTCACTACTGTGGCAAGGTAGGCCACATCGCTAAAGAATGCCGACGCAGACTGGGACAATGTCTATCTTGTGGATCCCAGAAGCATTCGATAAGGGATTGCCCAGAACGTCGAGAGAAACCAGTGGTGATTCACCAACCAGCCACATCAACACCAGCAGGAACACCACAGGAAGGAACTCCAAAGAAGTCTCAGCTGCACCAGCCACCAGAAGCATCTCCGCAAGTACTGCCTACCTGTCAACATTGTCACAAACAAGGCCACATTGAGAGCGGGTGCAGACGTAAGTTGGGATTATGCCTGATTTGCGGAACCAATGAACACTTGGCCAAGGATTGTCCTCAGCATCGGGAGAAAGCAGTGACGAATCTTCAACCCGCCTCATCAGCCCCAGCTGTAGTACCACAGACAGAAATCGCAAGGAAGTCTCACATACACCAGCCACCAGAAGCATCTCCACAGGCAATACATGTCTGTCCATATTGTCGCAAGCGAGGCCACACCGAGGACGAATGCAGACGAAAGAAGAGATTATGCATAGCTTGCGGATCCAGTCAGCATTTATTCAAAGAATGCCCTGAGCGTCGAGACAGAATACCAACAGGTAACCAGCAAGTGTTACCAGCACCACGGTCAGCCTCTCCAGCATTGCAAGCTTCACCAATACCGAGGCCACCTTTGGTAACCCAGGCAACACTCTTCCGGCAGACTCAACAACAGCAGAAGAATCGACTGCAAGGACGCGAGCAAGCCCTGACGATGACCGTGGAGAACGCGCAGACTCGTGGAATAGCCAATGCGCGTAAGTGATTCGTAGTTATCCGTTTCTAGTCTTGTTGTAGTCCGTTGGTTCGTGACCTCAGCCCCAACCTAGTAATTTACAAACTTGTTAATAACAACTGGTTTTCATAAAAGTTGTAGATTTCTGCTTTAACTAGATTTTCCTGGAAAGTGTAAACTTTCAATTTTTAGGGAAACGGTATTTCCCTGAAGTCTCTTGTGATGTGGTTCAAACGATGCTTGCGACTGCGTCATCTCCGTTGACCGGTTATTCTTTGATTGTGAGGACACAATCCTCTTAAGGGGGGTAGATTGTAAACCCCCTAATTTTTCAAAATTTTCAAAACTGAATTTTTCATAATTTTCTGGAATTTTCTGGGAATTTTCTGTAATTTAAAAACATGGTTTTAATTATTCAATGATTTTTAATTGATATTAAACAGTATTAAAATATTATGAAAATAATATTTTTGGATGTAAAATAAAAAACTGGACTTAGGACAATTTTTCTGGAATTTATCGGACCCCGGACCTATTTTTAAAAGCCTAAAAACTATTTTTCTAATTATTTTAATTAATTAAATGATTTTTATTAAATTTACTGTTTTATTTTTAATATTTTTGTTTCTTGGGCCCGGCCCGGCCCAGTGGGCCGAGCCCAGTAGCAGCCCAGCCCAGCCCTTGGCCTAGCGGGTCGGGCGGGTCGGTCAGACCCGAACCAGCGCCCGACCCGACCCGTTCTTCCTTCCCCTCCCCCACGTCGCTGGACGAGCCCGCGTCTCTCGCTCCGCCCGCCGAAAATCGCGCCGCCACAACCGCCTCCCCTCCGGAACCGACGGCCACGTCCTCCCCCAGCAGCGCCTTCCCCGGCCTCACGACCGCCCGACCAGCCTCCTATAAGAACCCCCTAACCCCGACCTCCTCCGCCCTCACTCGCCGCAACCCTAACCCTAACCACCCCCGTCCGGCGACCTAGCTTTGGCAACCCCCTGTCAGCTGCCCTCCGCCGGACCACCCGCCGTCCCTGCGCCGACCTCCTCCGCCGTGAGCCCGCACCGACGCCGGCCAGAACCCCCTCCTCCTCCTCTCTCTCTCCCCGCGGCTGCTGATCTCCGCCTCCCTCAGCCGCTCGACGCCGTCGAGACCTCGCCGAGGGCCGCAACCACCGCCCCGAGTCGCCTCCGCCGTGTCCGCCAACAGGAGACACGCGGACACAGCCCCAAACCCTAACCCTAGATTTCAATTTGGTGTCCGACACGTGTCGGACACGGTTTGACCCTGATTTTTGGGTCCCCTTCAGGTGCGTGTAACTTTTTACTCGTAGCTCCGTTTTTGATTCTGTAAATTGCGTTGCGAAGCCTGTATGACCCTCTCAGTGTCTGGACAAACTGTTCGGGGCATCGCGTCCTGTGGTGATCGCACACCGCGATCCAAAAATAGGAAAAAAACAGACCCTGTTTCACCCCGGAACTGAGTACGCCCCGCCAAACGGGACGACTTGGTCGCGCACGATCTTCACAGATACGTGCGTATCGTCGATACGGACGTGTGAGATTTTGCAGAAGTCGATTCGGGTGTGCGTGCACACCGGAATCAATGCGTATCCGCGGACATCGCCCCGTATCCGTACTTTCTGGAACGTGTCCTAACTTTGTGTACACACGTCGGATTGAAACAAAACTTGTGCCATCGGACTCGTAGCGATACGCTGGTCCTGTGGGTCAAGTTTGGTTCGATTCTGAGAACGTTGACGAAATCGCGTGTCGTGGCCCCACAGGCCCCGCTCGACGGGCGATTTTGTGATCGGCTCATCGGAATCCAATTCTGGAAGTTCCGTTGGGTTCGTATCATCGTTCCTGACCTGTTGACACTAAGTTTGGTGAATTTGGAGACCTTTGACCCGGACACATTTTTCGGTGCAAAGCGGGCCCACATGTGGACCCCGTTTTGACCCAAAACTGCCGTTTCTGCCCTTGTCTCCAATTTGGACCCAAGGACAAGCGTTTCTAGCTGATTGATATTTTCTGGATCTGATGGTGATGTTTGTTTCAGCAACCGGAGTACCGTCTGCAATTCCCGCCGAAGTCAGAACTGCAAACATAGCCGGAACCACAGGCAAGTGTACCTTGCCAAACCCTACAGCTTGCTATTTATTTTCGTTGACTTGTTTATACATCAGTGGGCAAGTAAAGTTTGCCATTAGCAGTAATTCCTATTCTAGAACTTGCCTGAATTCTTGTTTAAATGCATATAAACCTGTTTAACTGTTAAAACCTAGGACCGAGTGGCGTACTTAGCGTCCGATTACCAGTCGGGTGCCAACTCCGTACGCGGAGTTGTGTAACGTCACATAGAGATGGATATCGAGACCCGATAATTCTCGTACTTGTCTTATCAAGTACTCCAGAACCCAGGACACTTGACACTATTCATGAGACAGAGTCTTCCTGAGACATTCATGGTGATTCTGTATAGGATACATGACTTGACAGAGATATTTTATAGACATTATGACTTGCTGCATTAGCTATAATCCCGCTGACATGGACATGAGACGTTATGGTCATGATATGCGTGATTACATTGGGTGGGGAGAGACACACAGGCTACAGGTTGATGTTATATTATGCCGGCGTCTTAAGTCTCACTACGAGCTAGACAACTACATGATATCACTGCTACCGGCTCCCCGACACAGAGCTTGTAGTAGTTTCAGCCTGAGTTCTTGTACTTCTCTCATGTTGCATATCACTTAGCTGGTTATCTAGTTTATCCTATTGCTTATTTATTGCTGCACTGCATCTATTTTGGCTTGTATTTTCTGTACCTTGCTGTCCCCTGAGGACCTGGATCCGGATTATGTCCCCAGGTATAGCCGAAGAGATCCATCCAGAGATATACCGTACAGGAGCACTTCCAGGAGCTGTACCAGGACCGGAAGATGAGCTCGCACCAGAGGACTTCTCCTGAGCATTGGCCGTATATAGTCAGTTATTTCTATTTCCAGTTGTTTATTTCCTGTCTATTTGTATCTGTTGTACCAGACATATTCTCGGATTGTTTTCCGAGATATTTATTAAGATCAGCTTATTTTATTTGCATTACCCTGTCTTTATCTGTGTTTATCTGTTGTGGATGAGATTAGAATAACCTGAGTCTTGTAACATTTTACTGTTAGACTACAGCTTAAGCATGTCCTGATGGATCCATTAAATTGGGTTGTCCATCGGTGCGTGCTGCTGGCCATTGTCGCGCATCTCCAGTCCCTCGGCATTTTGGGACTGGGGCGTGACATGGGGCATGACATGAACCCCCCCTCTTCTTCATCACTTCTTCTTCTTCTTCTTCTTCTTCTCCACTCCTTCTTCTTCCTTTCTTCTTCCAATTTTCCATTCCAAGTAAGTAATCCCCTTTTTTCTTCTCTTCCTTCTTCTATTTCTTTTATTTGTGTTAACTCTAACCCTACACTTTTCCATAACCTAGGTGTTTAGAGCCTAGACTTAGTGTGGAGGCTAGATTTGGAGGCTTGGAGCTTGAGGGTGGTGATTTCAAGTGAATTGGAGACTTTGGCCTTGGGATTCCAACTCCCAAGAGGTAAACCCTAGCTTTCCTCTTACTAATTACTCTTATGTAGTGTAATTAGTGGATTAGAACCTTCCTAGACCCTAAGGCTACCCGTGGGAGAAAGTTGGAACTAGTTTGGTTGTGTTTGGAGACTTTGACACTAGGTTTTATGTCAATTTTGGGTGAAATCCGAGATTGGCCCAATTTTGGGTGATGCTTTAGGTTAGATGGACCTAGGTAAACGTTGTTGGGTGTCTTGAGGGTTAGTGCGATGTCTCCGTTTGGACACGTGAAGTCGTGTCGCGGAGAAACGGGCGTTTCGGGCGTTTTCGGGGTTTTCATCGTCGCCGGTTCTATGTGCGTGCACGTTTTTGCCACGGACCTAGAATCGACGAGTTAGCATTTTTTCTAGGATCTAGACATCGTTTAGAATCCGTAGGTAAATTTTAGGCCGATTCCGAGTTGGTTTGGTGTACGTTTCAGGAGATTTTGCGAACCGCACACCACGTGTTCGTCGAAATGACCGAACGGCCATTTCGACTTGGTTTCTTAGTTTCGGGCTTGTGCGCGCGTTGGGTTAGCTTCGAGGAGTGTGTGCTAGAGTTCTCGGATTATATATATATATATATATATGTTTGTGCGGGTAGGGGTCGTTGGACGCGTGTTGGTGGGGTGTTGTGGGTGTTGTGTTGTGTGTTGTATTGTATATGTATGTGTATATATATATATATATCTGTGTGTGTGCATATATATATATAAATAGGTGTGTTTATATATGTATATAGATTAGTGTGTGTCTATGTATATATAGATGTGTGTATTTATATACCTATATGTAAGTGTGTGTGTGTTAATATATATGTTAGTGTGTGTGTGTGTGTGTGTGTGTGTGTGTGTGTGTGTGTGTGTGTGTGTGTGTGTGTGTGTAGAGAGAGTTATATATGTATATACGTGTGTGTGTGTCGTTGTGTTTGTGTACGAGGCGAGCGAGGGGGGTTGTGTGTGTGCAGCAGGGCCAGCCAAGCAGCAGCAGCAGCAGCTGCTGCACTGCAGCAACAGCACAACAGCAATAACAGCAAGCAGCAGCAGCAGTAAGGGCAGCAGCAGCAGCAGTTAAGGCAGCAGCAGTAGCTAGCTTGTCGCAGCGCCGCGTTGCTCTAGCAGTTGGGTGAGGGTTTATGTAGTTTGGTAGGTTAATAGATAGATTAATAGTTAGATAGTTATCTAGATAGATAGATAGTTAGAATTAATAGATTGATAGTGAGATTATTAGATAGATAAATAATAAGATAGATAGATAGTTGGATAAATAGGTAGTTAGATAGATACGTAGGTTGATAGATAGATAGATAGATAGATAGTTATATCTATCTAAGATATAGATATATATATACCTATAGCAATATACATCTATAGATATCTAGATAGTTATATACATATTTTATGAGTTGGGTATATATATGGGTATATGTGTGTATGTGTGAATAGGTATGTACATAAATACGTAGGTATGTGTATATATTTGTTAGATATATATTTTTTAGCCTAGATTATAAACTAGGAATATATCTAGGTGCTTAGATAGCTAACTAAATAGCTAGTTAGAGGGGTATGAGAGCGGTATCTCAATACCTTGAGATACCGAGGTATCTCAATACCTTGAGATATCCAAGGTATTGAGTTTCGAGCGGGGTTATTGAGCAATAGCCTAGGAATAGTATTAGAGTAATTTTTATATGCTTATGTGTATATATTTACGCGTGCTAGCATAGGTTTTAGCGGGTTTAGGCGGGGTGCGTGGCCTAGGGCGAGGTATCGGATACCGAGGGTATCCCGGTATCTCGAGGAGGCGAGTTTGAGAGTTTTCTAGCTTAATGAGCTAGTTTTGACCTAGAATTTTAGGGTCACCCTAGTTAGACCTAGCGTTGACCATAATTGCCCCCGTTGACCGTAAAAGTCAACGTTTGACCTAGTTTTGACCCTGAGTTGACTTTTTGGACCCCGGGTTGATATTTTGACCCAAATTTCACCGGTTTGACCCGTTCGACCTAGAATACCCCTAGAACCTTATTTCTAGTTATTTTATATCAGTTTAAATCCATAGAATCCTGTTTAATCTTGTTATTCGCAATAGGTTCTTGCGACGCCAGTCCGGATCTCGATCCTCATCAGTTGCTCAGGACGTCAGGCGAGTACCTACCTCTGATAGTTTCCATTTCATGATAGCGTTTATATCACCTATTCTAGAACTGTAATACTTGATTCTGACATATTGTTACACGAGCTGGTACTAGTGGATCCCGTCATAAGATGCTATCCCCCTTACCGTGTTCAGCGGGTACTCTATCACGTGTATTTCATCATGTGCTTCGGGTATTGATTCTCATGTGCTATCATGTGCTTCTTGTGCTCTCGCCTTCATGTGCGTGAGCTATTTATCATGTACGTAGCATGTCATGGTTGGATCCAAGAGTATTAGTGGAGGAGGGGAGTAGGAGTTGGTTATGTGATCAAAGCCAAACAGTATTCATGTGTATGTCAGTTATGCAACTCACCCATAACGGAGTTATCGTAGTTTATTCATGTACAATCTAAGCCGATCACATAACGAACTTGTGCTCAAGGCATTTAGCTAGTATTCATGTTTTCTCATATGCCGTTACTTCTCTACTTGTATTGTTTTCCAGTTTACATTGCAGCTACTTTATCTGCTCCACCATGTATTTATTTTCTTGTGCATCTTGTATACTTTTCTATTGCTCGTCATATACACCTTACCATGTATTTGGAGTTGCTTTCAGAGTTATGTACTTCGCTCCAGTCCTGACTGGGCATATTTTTTCCAGAGGATCCTGAGGATTTCTGCCCGACTTTCTACGGGCCGGGTGTTGACGAGGGTTGTGACCCCGAGATCGAGGAGGAGTGCGCCGAGGAGACGCCTATAGCGCCCTAGTTAGCTAGGTGGGTTTCCTGGGTTGTTCCCAACTGTTTATTTGGATGATTATACTTATTCTTTTATTGCTGTGAGATGTTGTAGATATTATAGACTTGGACTATATTTTGGATATTGACTTGCTCTCTTGGGTTCTGTTTCTTTGTTCATATCATATCGTGCTTTTATTCTTCCCCTAGTTATTGTGATTCAGAGATTATATATATTGCGTGGTTGCCCTCCTTTTGGAGAGGATTATTCATATATATATTGCGTGGTTGTCCTCCTTTTGGAGAGGATATTGTAAGATTTTTTGTGAGATATATAGATATGGTTGACCTAGAACGGACCTTTACAGCGTTCTACCGCCGATTCTGCGGCGTAGGCTGGACGTACCCACGGCTCATGCCCGATTTTTCTGGTGCGGGTCGTGACACATTTTTGGTGGCGGCCCATGCAGGTCTAGTTTTTAGGTTTACCTGCAATAGGATATAGGATATAGGCTGAGAGAGAGTGTGCTCAATCACAACTAGGACTCTTCCTGATTTCTTTTGCTATCTTTAATTTTTCCTGAAATTGTTTTCTTTTGCAATATTACTGTCCTTCTTTGATGATATCATATCTTGCACCGTTGGTGACGTGATCTAAGGTTTTGTTCTTCTTGATTCCATTCCAGCACTTGCTTTATTTGATTCCGGGGCTTCCCATAGCTTTGAATCTGTATCTTTTGCTGTTAGACACCATCTTATTGCTGAACCTTTAGCTACACTCTGCAAGATCACGACCGGGGGTGGTATCATCATAGTCAGTGATGTCTGCAGAGACCGGAGAGTTACCTTGGGAGGCCGGGATGTAAACCACCTGAATTTTCAAGTTTATTCTTTATATTGTGATAATTAATTTCCTTGCTCTACCAGTACCATTGATGATTACACGTAGTATTAGAACACTGGATTTCATGTCTTGAATACTGGAGTTCATGTCTTGTTTTCATGTCGGGTGGGAGAATACTAGAAGGCATGTAGTTTACCCTTCCCCGTGCCGTGTTTAATAGCTGTTGGTACACGACTGTCCATCAGCCGGATCTCGATTATTCGTGTTTAATAGCCGTCTATGATGGCCGGATTAGCCTTATAAACCCCTACATGCCAACTATGTATTCTAAATATACCAGTTCACGCACATAGTTCTTGTCGTGTTGCAGTTTTTGTTGTCTTGTTACAGTTACATTTCCTGTCACATTTATTCCTGTTTTACTCATATTCCTGGTTTATAGCAATTAATCATATTTTACTTATAGTCCTGATTTATAGCATTAATTCTCAGTTAATTTCACTACTTAATTATGCATATTCTGATCATGATGCTTAGTCAGTTCTTTTCTACTTGTCACAAATATTTAGTTTAATCTTGTTGTGCATTGTGTACTTTGCTCCTTTCCTGACTGGATCCGTTGTTTAGGCGATGATGAGAACTTTGCCCCCACCCATATGGCGTAGCAGGTGATACATCTGAGGAGTCGGTTCCCACTCAGGAGACTACTTTTGAGGAGTAGTAGCCAGTTAGCTAGTATTTCCTTTCAGCACAGCAATCGGGTTTGTCCCCGATTTATCTTCTGGATTCTGTATTAAACCATGGATTTGTATATCACATTTTGTCTTATAAAATTTTATCATTTCTATTTCCCTGTCATTTTCCTTGTCATTTTCCTTGTCTATTTACTTTACTGTGGATGAGATAGATTATAAATTACCTGTAAATATGACCTAGACAACGTACTACCGCCGACACTGCGGCGTAGGCTGGACGTGCCCACGCACTCGTGCCCGAATGTCCGGGTGCGGGTCGTGACACGTTTTTGTGGTGGCCCATGAAGGTCAAACGACTAAATTGTTCGGTTTCAACTTAGGGACCGAACAGGCTGGACGTGCCCACGCCGCCGTCTCCGCCGGAGCTCCGCCGTCCAGCATCCCAAACCCTAACCCTAGATTCCTGTATCCGACACGTGTCGGACACGTGTCGGACACGATTCGACCCCGATTTTTCGGGTCCCCTTCAGGTACTTGTAACTTTTTGTTTGTAGCTCTGTTTTCGATTCCGTAAATTGCGTTGCGAAGCCTGTATGACCCTCTCGGTGCCCGGATAAACCGCTCGGGGCATCGCGTCCTGTGGTGATCGCACACCGCGATCCAAAAACAGAAAAAATATTGACCCGATTTACCCCGGAACTGAGTACGCTCCGCCAAACGGGACGACTTGGTCGCGCACGGTCTTCACAGATACGTGCGCAGTGTTGATACGGACATGTAGGATTTCGCGGAAGCTGATTCGGGTGTGCGTGCACACCGGAATCAACGCGTATCCGCGGACATCGCCCCGTATCTGACTTTTCTATAATTCACCCTAACTTCGTGCACATACGTCGGATCGAGACGAAACTTGCGCCATCGGACTCGTAGCGATACGCTGGTCCTGTGGTTCAAGTTTGGTTCGATTCTGAGAACGTTGACGAAATTGCGTGTCGTGGGCCCCACGGGCAATTTTGTGATCGGCTCATCGGAATTCAAATCTGAAAGTTCCGTTGGGTTCGTATCAGCGTTCCTGACCTGTTGACACTAAGTTTGGTGAATTTGGAGACCTTTGACCCTGACACGTTTTTTGATGCAAAGCGGGCCTACCGGCGGATCCCGTTTTGGCCCGAAATTGCCGTTTTTTGCCCTTGTCTCCAAATTGGACTCAAGGACAGACGTTTCTAGCTATTTGATATCTTCTGAGCATGATGGTAATGTTTATTTTAGCATCTGAACTCATCTCTGGAAATTCCCCCGAGACATAACTGTAATTGGATCCAAACATCAGGCAAGTACCTGCACTTCAAGTTTATTCTTTATATTATGATAATTAATTTTCTTGCTCTACCAGTACCATTGATGATTACACGTAGTATTAGAACACTGGATTTTATGTCTTGAATACTGGAGTTCATGTCTTGTTTTCATGTCGGGTGGGAGAATACTAGAAGGCATGTAGTTTACCCTTCCCCGTGCCGTGTTTAATAGCTGTTGGTACACGACTGTCCATCAGCCGGATCTCGATTATTCATGTTTAATAGCCGTCTATGATGGCCGGATTAGCCTTATAAACCCCTACATGCCAACTATGTATTCTAAATATACCAGTTCACGCACATAGTTCTTGTCGTATTGCAGTTCTTGTTGTCTTGTTACAGTTATATTTCCTGTCACATTTATTCCTATTTTACTCATATTCCTGGTTTATAGCAATTAATCATATTTTACTTATAGTCCTGATTTATAGCATTAATTCTCAGTTAATTTCACTACTTAATTATGCATATTCTGATCATGATGCTTAGTCAGTTCTTTTCTACTTGTCACAAATATTTAGTTTAATCTTGTTGTGCATTGTGTACTTTGCTCCTTTTCTGACTGGATTTGTTGTTTAGGCGATGATGAGAACTTTGCCCCCACCCATATGGCATAGCAGGTGATACATCTGAGGAGTCGGTTCCCACTTAGGAGACTACTTTTGAGGAGTAGTAGCCAGTTAGCTAGTATTTTCTTTCAGGCAATCGGGTTTGTCCCTGATTTATCTTCTGGATTCTGTATTAAACCATGGATTTGTATATCATATTTTGTCTTATAAAATTTTATCATTTCTATTTCCCTGTCATTTTCCTTGTCTATTTACTTTACTGTGGATGAGATAGATTATAAATTACCTGTAAATATGACCTAGACAGCGTACTACCGCCGACACTGCGGCATAGACTGGACGTGCCCACGCACTCGTGCCCGAATGTCCGGGTGCGGGTCGTGACACGGGAGTTGAGTGTGTGCCTACTCGTAATGCCACTTCCGAGCTACGATATTGTACTCGGGATGGATTGGTTGAGTATGCATTGTGCTAGTATAGATTGTCGTGGAGGTAGAGTGTTGTTTAGTCCGTCGGGTGAGCCAGAGTTTCAGTTTGCCAGAGGAGCAGCAGAGCAGACCGAGGGAGTCTTCTGAGGAGCCCTGGTGGTAGAGCCGAGGTTGCTACATCCACTGATAGAGGAGTACATGGATGTCTTTCCGGAGGAGTTACCAGGGTTACCTTCGGACAGAGATGTGGAGTTCTCTATAGACTTGGTGCCAGGCGCGGAGCCGATATCCCAGCACGTCTATAGAGTCAGCAATAGTGAGCTGATAGAGTTGAAGAAGCAGGTGGATGAGCTTCAGGACAAGGGATTTATCAGATCTAGTTCTTCTCCGTGGGGTGCTCCGGTACTTTTTGTGCCGAAGAAGGATGGGTCGATATGGATGTGTATCGACTACAGGGCTCTAAACAACCTCACAATCAAGAACAAGTATCCGCTGCCGCGTATTGATGATCTTTTTGACCAGTTGAGCGGAGCGAGGGTGTTTTCCAGGATTGATCTGAGGACAGGCTACCACCAGGTAAAGGTAAGGAAGGAGGATATTCCAAAGACAGCTTTTCGGACCAGGTATGGACAGTATGAGTTCATGATGATGCCGTTTGGGTTGACTAATGCCCCGACAGTGTTCATGAATCCGATGAACAAGGTGTTCCATCAGCATCTGGACAGGTTTGTGGTGGTGTTTATAGATGACATCTTGGTGTATTCGAAGACCCCAAAGGAGCACGAGGAGCATCTGAGGATAGTGCTGGAGACTCTCAGGAAGGAGAAGCTTTATGGAAAGCTTTCGAAGTGCAAGTTCTGCCTTGACAAGGTTGAATTCCTTGGTCATATGGTGACTGGAGAGGGGATCTCAGTGGATCCGAGAAAGATCATGGCAGTTGAGGCATGGAGTACTCCGAGTTCAGTAGCCGAGGTCAGAAGTTTCCTGGGACTGGCAGGTTACTACAGGAGATTTGTTCAGGATTTTACCCGGATTGCAGAGCCGTTATCCAGGCTGACTCGGAAGGACGTGGAGTTTGTTTGGTCAGAGGAGTGTCAGATCACCTTTGATGAGCTGAAGAGGAGGTTGACGACAACTCCAGTGTTGACGTTGCCATCAGGTTCTGGAGGATTCACTGTCTATAGTGATGCATCGGGGAAGGGACTGGGTTGTATGTTGCAGCAGAATGGGAGGGTAATTGCCTATGCTTCTAGGCAATTACGTCCTCATGAGAAGAACTACCCTACCCACGATTTAGAGTTGGCAGCGGTCATCTTTGCTCTGAAGTTGTGGAAACATTATTTATACGGAGAGCGTGTAGAGATCTTCACATACCACAAGAGCTTGAAGTATGTGTTTACCCAAAAAGAGCTGAACATGAGGCAGAGGAGATGGTTGGAGTTGATGAAAGACTTCGACATATTATTGCAGTACCATCCAGGGAAGGCGAACGTAGTTGCGGATGCGTTGAGCAGGTATCCGGTAGCAATGTGCCTGACTACAGATCGTTATCTTCTGGCAGATCTAGAGAGCTTGGGCATTGAGGTGATAGTGCCTGGAGTTGAGATGCAGATGTGGGGACTACAGATTCAATCAGAGTTGATAGACCGGATCAGGGCTACATAGTTTGAGGATGAGTCCCTGAGGAGCATCAGGGCGCAGGTTCAGATTGGTTTATCAGATGACTTCACTATTGCTGATGATGGTTCTTTGCGGCACGGTACCAGGTTGTGTGTGCCGAGTGGGTCAATGCGCGAGGAGGTTCTTCAGGAGGCGCATAGATCCCAGTACTCTATGCATCCGGGTGCCAACAAGATGTATAGAGATCTGAGAGAGCATGTATGGTGGTACGGGATGAAGCGGGAGGTAGCACGCTTCGTATCCCGATGCTTAGTGTGCCAGCAGGTAAAGGCGGAGAGGCAGAGGCCAGGAGATTTGCTCCAGCTGTTACCCATTCCGGAGTGGAAATGGGAGCATGTGACCATGGATTTTATTTTTGGACTTCCCCGTTCTCCAGGCGGGAAGGATGCGATTTGGGTCATCGTGGACAGGTTGACCAAATCGGCCCACTTTCTACCATTCAAAGTGGGTACGTCTACAGAGAGACTAGAAGAGATGTATGTGCACCAGATAGTCAGACTGTATGGAGTTCCTGTGAGCATAGTATCAGAACGGGACAGTCGCTTTATTTCGTATTTCTGGAGGAGTCTGCAGGCTAGCTTGGGCACCCAGCTCAAGTTTAGTAGTGCATATCACCCACAGACAGATGGTCAGTCAAAGAGGACCATTCAGACACTTGAGGACATGCTTCGCACTTGTGTGCTGGATTTCAGAGGCTCTTGGGAGGATCACTTGCACTTGGTAGAGTTTGCTTACAACAACAACTACCAAGCCAGTATCAAGATGTCACCTTTCGAGGCATTGTATGGACGGAGGTGTCGCACTCCGTTATCATGGGATGATGTAGGCGAGAGAGCTTTGCTTGGCCCGGAGATGGTGGTTGATGCAGCGGAGAAGGTCAAGCTCATTAGAGATAGACTTCGGGTGGCGCAGGATAGGCAGCGGCATTGGGCTGATAGCCACCGGAGATCTTTGGAGTTTGAGGTATAGCTTAGAATTTAGATTTTGTTCTTGTATTTACTTGTGATTGCTTGTATTAGACTAAGTGCAGAGACCTTGTTTGTGCTAGGTTGGAGATCTAGTGTTCCTGAGGATTTCTCCGACGCGAGGCACTATTCGCTTCGGTGGAGGCGGGAAGCTTAGCCCACGTTTTGTCGGACCCTTCCGTATCCTTGAGAGGGTCGGCGCTGTGGCGTATAGGCTAGAGTTGCCGTCTACGCTGGAGGGAGTTCAAGATGTGTTCCATGTGTCGCAGTTGAGATGGTACGTGGTGGATCCCAGTCACGTATTGGATCACTCAGAGATCATGGTGGGCCATACTCTTAGCTATCCAGAGCAGCCAGTGGAGATTCTGGATCGGCGGAAGAAGGTATTGAGGAACCAGACTATTTCCTTGGTTCGCATCGCGTGGAGGCATCACTCTCCAGGTGAGTCGACCTGGGAGAGGGAGGATAAAATGCGCGAGCGATACCCCTATCTCTTCGAGCCATGAGGTATGGTTCTTTTCTTGCATTCATGTCCTAGTTTCGTCTTTTAATTTCGAGTACGAAATTATTTTAAGGAGGGTAGGCTTGTCACTGCCCGATTCTAGAAAATAGGGTTTTTTTTGGATAAATTGTGTATTGTATTTAATTAATTATATTTATATTTAATTAGTGATTGTATTATTTTTATTTGATTGTTTTAGGGTTTTCGCTAGCCTGGACCCATGTCAGACCCTAGTGGACCCATGTCCGACCCAACCCACACCCTTGTGAGACCTATTTTTGGGTTTTAGAATATTTATTTTATTTTTAATAGGTTAGTTGGAGAGATTGAGAGTTAGTTTGAGTGCTTTTGGAACCCCAAACCCAAAACCCAATTTGCATGACTTTAGGAGAGGGCATTTTAAACTTTTGTATTATGAAAAACCCCTTTATTATGCACTTGGCCGGCCCCCCTTTCCCAGACCAGCAGCTGAACCCCCCCTCTTCTTCATCACTTCTTCTTCTTCTTCTTCTTCTTCCTTTCTTCTTCCAATTTTCTATTCCAAGTAAGTAATCCCCTTTTTTTCTCTTCCTTCTTCTATTTCTTTCATTTGTGTTAACCCTAATGCTATACTTTTCCCTAACCTAGGTGTTTAGAGCCTAGACTTAGTGTGGAGGCTAGATTTGGAGGCTTGGAGCTTGAGGGTGGTGATTTCAAGTGAATTGGAGACTTTGGCCTTGGGATTCCAACTCCCAAGAGGTAAACCCTAGCTTTCCTCTTACTAATTACTCTTATATAGTGTAATTAGTGGATTAGAACCTTCCTAGACCCTAAGGCTACCCGTGGGAGAAAGTTGGAACTAGTTTGGTTGTGTTTGGAGACTTTGACACTAGATTTTGTGTCAATTTCGGGTGAAATCCGAGATTGGCTCAATTTTGGGTGATATCCTAGGTTAGACGGACCTAGGTAGATATTGTTGGGTATCTTGAGGGTTAGTGCGTGTCTCCGTTCGGACACGTGAAGTCGTGTCGCGGAGAAACGGGCGTTTCGGGCATTTTTGGGGTTTTCGTCGTCGCCGGTTCTATGTGCATGCACGTTTTTGCCACGGACCTATAATCAACGAGTTAGTATTTTTTTCTTGGATCTAGACATCGTTTAGAACCCGTGGATAAATTTTAGGCCGATTTCGAGTTGGTTTGGTGTGCGTTTCAGGAGGTTTTGCGAACCGCACACCACGTGTTCGTCGAAATGACCGAACGGCCATTTCGACTTGGTTTTTTAGTTTCGGGATTGTGCGCGCGTTGGATTAGCTTCGGGGAGTGTGTGCTAGAGTTCTCGAGTTATATTTTATATATATATATGTGTTTGTGTGGGTAGGGGTCGTTGGGCGCGTGTTGGTGGGGTGTTGTGGGTGTTGTGTTGTGTGTTGTGTTGTATGTGTATGTGTATGTGTATGTGTATGTGTATATATATATATATATATATATATATATATATATATATATATATATATATATATATATGTATATATATCTTTGAGTGTGTGTGTATATGTATATATATATATATATATATATATATCTGTGTGTGTGTGCATATATATATAAATATGTGTGTTTATATATATATATAGATTAGTGTGTGTCTATGTATATATAGATGTGTGTATTTATATACCTATATGTAAGTGTGTGTGTGTGTAAATATATATGTTAGTGTGTGTGTGTGTGTGTGTATAGAGAGAGAGAGAGTTATATATATATGTATATACGTGTGTGTGTGTCGTTGTGTTTGTGTGCGAGGCGAGCGAGGCGAGCGAGGGGGACTGTGTGTGTGCAGCAGGGCCAGCCAAGCAGCAGCAGCAGCAGCAGCTGCTGCACTTCAGCAGCAGCACAGCAGCAATAACAGCAAGCAGCAGCAGTAAGGGCAGCAGCAGTTAAGGCAGCAGCAGCAGCTAGCTTGTCGCAGCGCCGCGTTGCTCTAGCAGTTGGGTGAGGGTTTATGTAGTTTGGTAGGTTAATAGATAGATTAATAGTTAGATAGTTATCTAGCTAGATAGATAGTTAGAATTAATAGATAGATAGTGAGATTATTAGATAGATAGATAATAAGATAGATAGATAGTTGGATAAATAGGTAGTTAGATAGATACGTAGGTTGATAGATAGATAGGTAATAGATAGATAGATAGATAGATAGATAGATAGATAGATAGATAGATAGAAAGTTATATCTATCTAAGATATAGATATATATATACCTATAGCAATATACATCTATAGATATCTAGATAGTTATATACATATTTTATGAGTTGGGTATATATATGAGTATATGTGTGTATGTGTGAATAGGTATATATATAAATACGTAGGTATGTGTATATATATGTTAGATACATATTTTTTAGCCTAGATTATTAACTAGGAATATATCTAGGTGCTTAGATAGCTAACTAAATAGCTAGTTAGAGGGGTATGAGAGCGGTATCTCAATACCTTGAGATATCCAAGGTATTGAGTTTCGAGCGGGGTTATTGAGCAATAGCCTAGGAATAGTATTGGAGTAATTTTTATATGCTTATGTGTATATATTTACGCATGTTAGCATAGGTTTTAGCGGGTTTAGGCGGGGTGCGTGCCCTAGGACGAGGTATCGGATACCGAGGGTATCCCGGTATCTCGAGGAGGCGAGTTTGAGAGTTTTCTAGCTTAATGAGCTAGTTTTGACGTAGAATTTTAGGGGCACCCTAGTTAGACCTAGCGTTGACCATAATTGCCCCTGTTGACCATAAAAGTCAACGTTTGACCTAGTTTTGACCCTGAGTTGACTTTTTGGACCATGGGTTGACTTTTTGACCCAAATTTCACCGGTTTGACCCGTTCGACCTAGAATACCCCTAGAACCTTATTTCTAGTTATTTTATATCTGTTTAAATCCATAGAACCATGTTTAATCTTGCTGTTCGCAATAGGTTCTTGCGACGCCAGTCCGGATCTCGATCATCATCAGTTGCTCAGGACGTCAGGCGAGTACCTACCTCTGATAGTTTCCATTTCATTATAGCGTTTATATCACCTGTTCTAGAACTGTAATACTTGATTCTGACACATTGTTACACGAGTTGGTACTAGTGGATCCCGTCATGAGATGCTATCCCCCTTACCGTGTTCAGCGGGTACTCTATCACGTGTATTTCATCATGTGCTTCGGGTATTGATTCTCATGTGCTATCATGCGCTTCTTGTGCTCTCGCCTTCATGTGCATGAGCTATTTATCATGTACGTAGCGTGTAGTGGTTGGATCCAAGAGTATTAGTGGAGGAGGGGAGTAGGAGTTGGTTATGTGATCAAAGCCAAACAGTATTCATGTGTATGTCGGTTATGCAACTCACGCATAACAGAGTTATCGTAGTTTATTCATGTGCAATCTAAGCCGATCACATAACGAACTTGTGCTCAAGGCATTTAGCTAGTATTCATGTTTTCTCATATGCCGTTACTTCTCTACTTGTATTATTTTCCAGTTTACATTGCAGCTACTTTATCTGCTCCACCATGTATTTATTTTCCTGTGCATCTTGTATACTTTTCTATTGCTCGTCATATATACCTTACCATGTATTTGGAGTTGCTTTCAGAGTTATGTACTTCGCTCCAGTCCTGACTGGGCATATTTTTTTCAGAGGATCCTGAGAATTTATGCCCGACTTTCTACGGGCCGGGTGTTGACGAGGGTTGTGACCCCGAGATCGAGGAGGAGTGCGCCGAGGAGACGCCTATAGCACCCTAGTTAGCTAGGTGGGTTTCCTGGGTTATTTCCAGCTGTTTATTTGGATGATTGTACTTATTCTTTTGTTGCTGTGAGATGTTGTAGATATTATAGACTTGGACTGTATTTTGGATATTGACTTGCTCTCTTGGGTTCTGTTTCTTTGTTCATATCATATCGTGCTTTTATTCTTCCCCTAGTTATTGTGATTGAGAGATTATATATATTGCGTGGTTGCCCTCCTTTTGGAGAGGATTATTCATATATATATTGCGTGGTTGCCCTCCTTTTGGAGAGGATATTATCAGATTTTTTTGTGAGATATATAGATATGGTTGACCTAGAACGGACATTTACAGCGTTCTACCGCCGATTCTGCGGCGTAGGCTGGACGTACCCACGGCTCATGACTGATTTTTCGGGTGCGGGTCGTGGCACCGAGTGACCAGTATGCTGGAGCGGGTCCGAGTTACCATACTGCTGGAGATGAAAGCTACCAGATATTCACACAATTTTTTTCGACTCCATCAGCACCGCTGCCTACCCAAACTCAACAAGACGAGGACGAGGATGAGTAGATAATTTGTAACATTGTATGATTGCAATATTTGTATGATTTGTAATAGTTTTTTATTACAATATTTGGGTATTGAACAATTCTATTTTACTCTCTCGGTTGACTAGTACATCTTCTTCGGTTGTGTCCCATAGCACCACAATTACTGCAACGTAGATCTCTTGTCGATGAATCCCGAGGTTTGATGCGGTTCTTCTTTGGTCTTCCGGCTTTGCGTCTTACATCTGGCACCCCAATTTGTCCTCTTACCAAAGGAGCTTGGATCTTGTAGGGAACTGGAATTGGCTCAATTTTTGGTGCGTATACACTTTTCAAGGTTTTCGTCGAAAATACTGCAGGATAAAAATTATCAATACTAATATTATAATATCTACAAACAAAACATGCATGTATACATGGTATATAAGTATGGTACCATCTAAAACATGTACAAGATCTGTCAGTTATATTAACAACATAGGTTCTACTTGTTGTCCGGTCTATTATTTCAAACTTATAACTATCAATAGCTAATATTTCTAGGTGATTCTTCTCTTTGATAATAGAAGCCATGTTCTTTAACATCTTCGGATAATAATCTGTGTCTATATTTTCAGCATTCTTTCTACGATTGTCATGAAGTGTAATAATCTTGGCTCTAATACCATCGAGAAGTATTGTTATTGGCTTATCTCGTAATTTCTTAATCCAGCTATTGAAACATTCAGCAAGATTAGAAGTGTTAATATCTAATCTAGGACAAGTAGCATACGCTGTTATCCAATGTTCAAATCGACGACTTTCATCGTTTACACCAATAAGCCAATCGTACTATATTTTAATTATAATGGATTATATACAATATATATATATATATATATATATATATATATATATATATATATATATATATATATATATATTCTACTATATAATGCAAAAACTAGACTTCACCGTGAAAAAATTTTGTTCCAAAAATACCCTTTAACATATTTAGTAATTAAAAAGAATACCTACAATAAATTCCACTGACAACCATTTAAGAGATACAATAATGACAACCATTTACGGAAATCAAAGGGTTCATGTTACTTGCTAAGTCTTTTAAATTGTTACCAAAGAATTCGAAGGGTTAAACCATTAACCTATATAATTAAAAGCAGTATAAATAAACTAACTCATCAACATCATTCACTCCAATATACGTGCAAAGCACGTGCATATATACTAGTATATATATATATATATATATATATATATATATATATATATATATATATATATATCGAAGAAGTTAAATTTTATTTATGTTTCTTCGAGAGAGTACAAATTCAGCCCTAAGGTCCAACCAATGCAGCCTGAAGGTCTATATATAGAATTTCTAACCGAAGGTCCCATCAAGTCCGAAAGCTTACATTCCGGTCCGAAGGTTACATGTCCGAAGGCTCCATCCGGTCCGAAGGCCTCAGACAGCCGTAGCCGAACCGCACAACGCCGCACCAGATCCATCAGCATTGCATCCGAGCACCGTCCGTACCGTACCGTACCGCTCCTTGCGCCTGCACTACACCCAACAATCACTCCACCAGCACTGCACCCAAAGAAAAATTAATAGCGCCGGAGGATCTCGATCCCATGAACACCCCGTCCAAGTGCATCAGTCTTAACCGTTAGGCTAGACGTCACACACACACACACACACACACACACACACACACACACACACACACATATATATATATATATATATATATATATATATATATATATATATATATATATATATATATATATATATAATATAATATAATATATTTTGAATATTGAATATATTTTAATTATGATTAATATGTTTAAATGTTTTAGTATACGTTCATATAGTCTCTAAATGTTTTAGAATTTTGTTCTTACTTATGTGAGGATATAATAGAAAGTAGTTGGAAGGATTATATATATATATATAAAAGGTTTTAGTATATGTTCATATTGTTAGAAAGATTTTAATTTTTTTTTTTATAACTTATGTGAGGATATAATACAAGATAGTTGGAAGGATTTAATGTTTCTTTCTATTGAGGATATACATACATTTTAGGCTGTCCATTTTGAACCGTTTTCAAACTTCTTTATAATGATAGAGATGATAGATTTACACGTATATTTTAATATATAATCAAAATATTATTAATATTATTAATTTTTTTATATTATAATTTTTTGTTATCAAAAAATATTATTATTTACTCTTTTTCTTTATCTCTATGTGCCATATTGTTCTTGCACAAACAAAGCGTGTACCACAACCACTACTAATCTTTATACTCAAATTAGAAATTTTCATATACTATTATGAGCCCATTCTATTCGTGTTCAAATTTCATGTTCAGAACTAATACTAAACTTTACTGTATGACAGTTTTAATAATCAAATTAATTCCTATATTCCGTTGGAGTTTCTGCTTGCACGAAGGATATAATTATTTGTATTGTTTACGTATTTTTATAGGGATCGCATTGGACACGAAATGGGCTTTCTTAATTGGGCTAAGCTTGAGCATGGAATATTGGTGACAAAAGAAATATTATATTGGTGAATGGCGAGGATGAGTGTTCACATACATCCGCTGGTCATAAGTAAATCAATGCAGTGTAATAAAAAACAATTAATGGCTTCAAATGTGAGCCAAAAAAGATTTAAATTCACTTTGCTTTTATATCATCTTACAGTTCCTGCGACTCCAAATTTTTTTTAGAATATCATTAAAATTTTAAGAATTAATATTTATATTATTTTAATAATAAAGTTAGCGGACAAAGACTAACTAAAAAACAATTAATGACTAAATGAACTTTTTTTTTTGATATGTCCGACGTAGACGACATTCATGGATGAATGTAGACCCATCGGACCAGAATAATTATTCTGGTCCTGGGGGAGGTGACGACGCCAGTGTACGTTCAGAACTTTGTGCACGATGTATTGCATCATTTTTGGGTCCATTATTCTAAACTGTTATTATTTTTTATAAATGAAAGGAATAAAATACGTCATCGTGGCTAGATCCACTGATCTTACGCCACCCAGCCAAGACTCGTATTGCTCTCTCCGGTAACCACAAGAGTCACTCGAATTTGCCATTAAATGAACTTTTTAGTGAGTACAATTGGCGGCGGAGCTAGCAATTAGGAGAGGCTAAATATTAGGTATAGCTTTGAGCGAGCATCGGACCACCAACGCATCGCATAAAGTATCAATTTTTAAAAAAAATTTATTTATTATTTAATTATTTCATATTTTAAATCCGTAAGAAATAAGAAAATATTTAAAAAAAATATCAAAGTTTTTCTACCAAATTTTGTTCCGGACTACAGTGTGCTGTAGCTCAGCCTCTTGGTATAATTGGCCCAACCTCTCTACTGGAAGCCAAGTTTGTTCTCCTACTTACATCTCTCTCTCTCTCTCTCTTCGCCACATAATGAAATTGTTATCAGGTTTGGTGTACGTACCCAATCTTAGATTAATTCAATAGCAGAATTAAGTTAAAAATAATATTGGCACAGTCCGTTAAATATCGGCCTGACTAAATAATACTGGCCCAGTCAGTTAAATATCGGCCTGACCCAATCTACTAAATTAAATCAAACCGTAATCTCTAATTTTTGGCTAATCTAAGTTTGATTTTGTAATTGTTCAGTTCTGTCTCGTTGAAATATTTTCACTCAATTACAATCCGGTTGCAGTAACCCCCCAGAGGATTGACTCATTTCTTAAATTTCTTTTTGCTTATTTTGCATTTTTTTTTAAAATAAAATAAAATCGGTAGCTATTAGTTTTACGCTAGTTCTTTTTGAGGACAATGTTAAGGTTCTTAGTCGAAGAAAATAAAAACAATGCTGAAGGATACGAGAAAGGTTGCTCTCAAGAAGTTTGCCATTTTTCAAAAGTAACAATCATGTAAAACTGATTATGTAGGAAAAAAAACCTTATGATTATTTGATATTTTAAAATGCTTCACATATTTTGCATACAACTCACACTAGTATAAAAAAAAGGACTTATGTTTCATATACACTGGTGCAAAGTATCCACAATTTGATGATATACACGCAAAATTGATTGGAAAGGAGACACGTGGCATTTGTCTGAAAGGATTGTGACATGAAAAATATGTTTGAAATGTGGCATGAAAAATAGTTTTTTCCAAAGCACGAATTATGAAGACTGGTATTTTTTTTTCAAAATAATAATAACAAAAAAAATTATATGGAGGCAAAAAACTTCTTCTAATTTGCACAGAACAAAAAATATTTGAAAAATTTACAGTAAAGGAACAATGCAATTGACACAAGACTTTAAAAATAAAAAAATAAAAACTTGGCACTAGTGCATCTGACACCAGACTTAAAAAAAAAAAAAACCACTTAGCGCTAATGTGACAGAAGTAAAAAAAAAATTAAATTTAGCGCCAGTGCCACGTTTTCTTTTAACAATGGGCATGTATTGCCATAAACTTTGGCTAATTGTGTATACATAGTGTGGATATGTCACTATAAAAGAAGGCTGATGATAAATGTACTACAAAATACACTCAAGCTGGTCCAATTTTTTTTCTATAAATTTTTTTACTTAAAATTTTACTCGGGACCAGTCAAAAAATTTATTTAGGACTGTTAAGACTGTCAAAATTTTGACATCCAAACTATTGGAAGGACTGTCAAAATTTTGACAGTCTAAATATATTTTTTGACTAGCCCTGAGTAAAATTTTAAGTGAAAAGTTTAAAAAAAAAATTTGGACAGCCTGAGTCATCTTTGCAGTGCCTTTATCGAGAACCTAAAAGAAGGACCGCACCTATGCCTTCCTAGTAATAATCAATCCCTAGCTAGCTTAATAAGAAATGGAGGAGGAGGAGAGACTGACGGAAGTTATGCAGCTCTTCTTTTATGGTACATGACACACCCAAAGTGCGCCTCCTCCGCTCCCCAATGCAGACCATCCATACCCACGTCCTCGACAACATCGTCAGTTTTATTTTAATTTTTTTAAGTTTGACGTCAGTTGCACAGGCGTAAAGTTTTTGTTTTGTTTTTAAGTCTGGTACTAGTTGCACTGGCGTCAAGTTTTTTATTAAATTTTTTAAGACGTGGAGCCAATGTGACTGGAGTCAAATTATTATTATGATTTTTTAAGCCTTGCGGTAGTTGCACTGGCGCAAGATTCCGTTCACTGCAAATTTATCAAAAAAAAATTTGTTATCTACAAATTAGAAGAAAATTTTCATCTCATATGAAATTTTCTCTAAAAATAAGACCAAAATTACTGTTTTGTAAGATGAGTTGGAAATTTTTTTATTATTATTATTTTTTTTGAATTGAAGTAAATTTCAATTCAAAAGGTGTGTATGATGGCGTCATGTCAGAGAGCTAATTCAGTAGGAAAAAAAAATGATGGAATTGGTAAGAACGTCATTTTCTCACAATTTTATATTTTAGTCACTGATGTGGGAATCACTCAAATGTATACACGTTCATGCAGGGGTTTTTTAGCAGCACTTGGACCTAGAAATGTGTAGTTTGAGAACATTACTTCTCATAGTCATTGATGCCCAATAAAGTTGAAAACCTTTTCTTTTTCTTTCTGGTTTCATAATTTCCCCAATCCACTTCACAAGTCCCTATCCATGGGACTCATTATTGTTTCAGATCATGGAGAGTTGGAAGGCAAACGATTTGAAACTCATCTACTTAAAAATGTCTAGTGTCAGTGCATATCGTTGCTTTTATTTATTATTCGGCCCATTCGTCTTTGTTTAGGTTTCTTGATCCCAACAATTTTGGTATTGGGTACTGTGAAGAATTATATTTTTAGTTTGATTACATGCAGTAATTATGCATGTATATCCTGTAGTTTGGAATGCGTTATATGCGTCTCTTCATTTTGACTCTTATGATATTTTGTCTTGGATCAAAACTTCCTACCATGTGCGTTCTCATTCTCTCTTTTTCATACAAGTACCCAACTTTTGATTGTAACTTTGAAATCAATTCCCATTCTACATCATCAGTCGCGCATAAAGTTGTTGGTTACTATTTCTATATACTGTATCTGGAATCTTCGAACAAATCTACGTAGAGGAATAGAGTATAGATATTATTTTGAACTCAAGCTAGTTAATTATCTACAAGTAGTCGCTTGATGCTCATTCGTCTGCTGGCATGCACCATGGTTAGTTACCGCTATTGTTTTTTAATACCTTTCCTAGGGTTTTCCTCCTAAATCTTTGATAGCTTTGAGCCCAAAATTATAGCGCACTACACAGTTGAAAATTTTGTGATTTAGAGAAAATATGAAAGTTATTTGATTAGTGTACAAGAACATCTCTACTATTATAAATAAGTTTTGTGCCATGAGGATATTATATATTTACTAGTATATTTGCACATACAAATTATAGATTATTATCAAAAAGACTAAAAAATTATTGTAATTATTCTAATATTTATTAAAATAAATTAGGATGACTAAAAGACAATCACCTTAGTTATTCTAAATTTATTATTATATTATTTTATGTATACATATAAGATTATTTAGAAAGACTAAGTGACAGCTCTCGTACATATAAGATTATTTAGGAAGGCCAAATGACGTCTCTTGTAATTACATAACCGTTCTATTAACTTTAATAAATAATTTTAATTAGTAAACATGAAAATATATTTGGAAAGAAAAGTTTCATGGTTAAGCTGAACTTTTCCTCTTTATATAGTTCCATAGATATTATCCTATTTAGTAGGTTAAGGGTTGAATTTATACAATACGAAGAAATTTTTTTTTTACCAGAGATTAGCAGGAAAATGAAAGAAAAAAAAGTTGGAAGGAAGGAAAGAAAAAAAAAAAGGCAAATTCTACAGGCACTTCATAGTTTACTTAGGACAGACAATTACTTTAGGATAGCCTAGATTTTTGTAACTTTTACTTAGGACATTCCAAAATATACTTAGGACAGCCCACCCTCCCTCCCAATTTTTTCCAAAATCCTTCATTCTAAATTTTTACTCTTTTTCTTGAAAATTTTAAACCCCCAAATCATAACCCTAACCCCAACCTCAACCGCCGGAGGCGGAGGAGGAGGCGGAGGTTGGAGGAGGAGGAGGGGGCGACGGCCTGAAACTCTTTCGATTCCGTCGGAGCGTCAATTTTTGGATCATAGCCAACTCCTCCTCCTCCCGTCCTTCTTCTTCCTCCTTTTCCACCGTCGACCTTCGCCACGCTCCGACGAGCATCAGGCCTAAGCCTTCTCCGCACGCGCGTCGGCCGATCGATCACAGTTGGCAGCAAGTTACTGTCGTGGCTGACCGCAGCACCGTCGTGCTCGTGTGTTCGTCGACCCCTTCCCAATCGTCTCCGTCTATCTCGCCGTCGTGGCTGACCGCAACGCCATCGTGCTCGTGTGTCCGCTGCTATTGTCATATCCCAGTCCAAAAATATCGAGGGACTAGCCACGTGGCAATGGCCAGCAGCACACACCGATGGGCAAATCCAATTTAATTGATCCATCGGGCCGTACTTAAGCTGTAATACAACAATAAGGGTCTACTAATCTCATCCACAGAAATGAATACACAATATCAGAATATAAGCAATATCAAGTCACAATAAAACATAAGTCGGGGAACAACCCGATAATGAGTTTAATACAATAGTCAAATGACAAGAAATAAGAGTGAACAACTGCAAATACTGAGTATGGATAAAGCATATACTCAGAAGATATCCTCGGTGATCACTCGTCTACTGGATCTGGTACTGCTCCAGTGCCTGCTACTGTTCCTGCTTCTGCTCCTGCTAATGCTCCTGTCCCGTATACCTCAGGATCGATCTCGTTTGCTAATCCTGGGGACATAATCCAGATCCTCAGGGGACATAGCAAGGTACAAAATAACTCAAGCCATAAATAAATGTAGTGCAGCAAGAAATGAATCAATAGGGTAAACTATTATAACCAGCTACGTGATATGCAAGTAAGAGTTTTTAATCATACTCAGGCTGAGACTACTATAGACTCTGTGTCGGGGAAACCCATAGCAGCATTAGTATTACGACTCCAGTATAGCCAAAGCAAGTGGTATTACGATTCCAGTACATGTGCCAAAGCACCTCCAGATAACAATATATATATATATATATATATATATATATATATATATATATATATATATATATATATAATCAGCCTTTGATATGGTAATACTCTCCCCATCCCATGTAATCATACGTCTCATGTCCATGTCACGCATGATCATTTCTAATGCAGCAAGTCAATGATAACTAAGCAAAAGAATATGTCATGAAACCTGTAACCTATACAGAATCACCATGAATTTCTCAGGAAGATTCTGTCTCATGAATAGTGTCAGGTGTCCTGGGTTATGACGTACTTGATAATGCAAGCACGAGAATGTATAGGGTCTCGATATCCATGTCTAGGTGACGTTACGCAACTCCGCGTACGGTGTTGGCATCCGAATATTATTCGGACGCTAAGTAATGTCACTTGATCCTAGGTTAAGCATGTATAACATATGAATAAATTAAAACTACAATATGAAGCAGGTACTGCAAGTTTTGGCAATGTACACTTGCTTGGGTTTTGGTTACCAACTGCGGCTCTGGTATCAGCGGGTTCTGCAGGTACTCCTCTGGTTGCTGAAATAGACATCACCATCAGATTCAGGAGACATCAAATAGCTAGAAACGCCTGTCCTTGAGTCCAATTTGGACATAGGGGCAAAAATGACAGTTTCTGGTCAAAGCGGGGTCCACATGTGGCCCGTTTCACACCGAAAAATGTGCCAGAGACAATATTCTCCAAATTCGTCAAACTTAGTGTCAACAAGTCCAGAACGACGATACAAACCCAACAGAACTTTCAGAACTGGATTCCGATGAGCCGATCACAAAATCGCCCGTCAAGTGGAGCCGTGGGACCCACGATACGCGATTTTGTCAATGTTCTCAGAATTGAACCAAACTTAGGTCACAAGACCAGCGTATTGCTACGAGTCCGATGGCGCAAGTTTTGTTTTAATCCGACGTGTGTACACGAAGTTACAATGAGTTTCAGAACAGGCCGATACGGGGCGTTGTCGACGGATACGCGTTGATTTCGGTGTGCATGCCCATCCAAATCAACTTTCGCAAAATCTCACACGTTCGTATTAACGGTGCGCACCATTCGATGAAGTTTGCATGCGACCAAGTCATCCCGTTTGTCGGGGCGCACTCAGTTTCGGGGAAAAATATGGTGTATATTTTTCTGATTTTGGATTGCAGTTCGTGATTGCCACATGACGTGACACACCGAGCGGGTTACACGGGCATCGAGAGTGTCACGCAGGGTTCGCGTCACAACAGACGGAATGAGAAACGGGGCAGTGAGGAGAGAGAAAAGGCTACCTGAACAGGGCTCCACAGAAATTGGGATTTCTCGTGTCCGCGAGGCGACACGACACACCACGACACAGTGTTAGGGTTAGGGTTTCGTACTACGGCGGTTGGGGGCGCCGGGACTTCGTCGGAGGAGGGGCGGCTCGACGGAGGTGGCTCAGGCGGAGGCGGAGCTGTCCGGGGACGGCGCTGGTTGCGGGCACGGCGGCTGTACGGTTCTGCTGCTTCCGGCGAGATCGAGACAGAGGTCTGCGGCGAGGGATGAGGCAGAGGAGGAGACGCCAGGGCTCGTGGTTGGCTGAGGCGCTGCGGGGAGTGGTTCGTCGAGGTCGTCGACGGCTGGGTCTCCGGAGGCTATAGGAGAGAGGCGCTGCTGGAGGTCGGGGACGACGGTGGCTGGGGGTTGCTCGCGGGGGAAAGGCGATGATGGCGGAGGCTCGAGCGGTGGCTGGGCTCGGGGAGATGGAGGGAAGGCTGAGGTCGTCGGGGACGACGGTGGAGGGTAGACAAGCGGTGGTGGCTTCTCGTCAAAGGCGGGGGATTTTATAGGGCGAGAGTGTAAACCCCCTGATTTTTCAAAATTTTCAAAACTGGATTTTTCACAATTTTCTGGAATTTTCTGGGATTTTTCTGTAATTTAAAAACAAGGTTTTAATTATTCAATGATTTTTAAATAATAATAAACAGTATTAATATATTATGAAAATAATATTTTTGGATGTAAAATGAAAAACTGGACTTAGGGCAATTTTTCTGGAATTTATTGGGCCCCGGACCTATTTTTAAAACACCTAAATTTATTTATTTATTTATTTATTTATTAAATATTTACTGATTATTATTATTATTATTATTATTATTATTATTTATTATTTTCCTCAGCCCGGCCCGTTACCCAGCCCGCGGCCGACGAACCAGGCCCAGCCCCTACCAGGTCGGGTCGGATCCGCCAGACCCGACCCGCCCGCAACCCGCAAACCCGGTTTCCCCTCACCCCCGTGCCCGAGTCTTCCGCCGCCCACCGTGCCGCCCGCCGCGTCCTCCGCTCCGCTCCGACTGGACCACCACCCACGCCTCGCCACGCCTTCGCGTTTCCCCCCTCCTCCGCCTCCCTCGGCCACGACAGCCTCCTCTCTCCCCTATTTAACCCCAGCCCCACCGTCGCACCCCCTCAGCCACTGCTCCCCTCCCCGTCGATGCCACCGGACCGCCGCCGCAGCGCCGCCAGCCCAGCCCGCCGTCGACGCCGTCCTCCTCCTTCCTCCCCTCCGGCAGCCACCGCAGTCGAGCACAGCAACAGCAGCAGCGGCCGCAGCAGCTCCCCGCGCCGCCGCGCCGCCTCCAGCGCCGCCGCGAGCCCCGGCCGTCCCATCCCCGGTCGCCTCCGGCCCCCTCCGCCGTTGCCCCGGCCGCCCTCCGCCCTGAGCCGCCGGAAATCCCCAAGCCCTAACCCTAACCCTAATTTTATTCCCGAATCCGACACGTGTCGGACACGTGTCGGACACGATCGAGTTAGGGTTTTTCGGGTCCCCTTCAGGTACTTGTAACTTTTTGTTCGTAGCTCTGTTTTCGTTTCTGCAAATTGCGTTGCGAAGCCTGTATGACCCTCTCGGTGTCCGGATAAACTGTTCGGGGCATCGCGTCCTGTGGTGATCGCACACCGCGATCCAAAAACAGGAAAAACCAGACCCTGTTTCACCCCGGAACCGAGTACGCCCCGTCAAACGGGACGACTTGGTCGTGCGCGGTCTTCACAGATACGTGCGCATCGTCGATACGGACGTGTGGGATTTCGCAGAAGTCGATTCGGGTGTGCGTGCATACCGGGATCAACGCGTATCCGTGGACATCGCCCCGTATCCGTACTTTCTGGAACGTATCCTAACTTTGTGTATACACGTCGGATCGAGACGAAACTTACGCCATCGGACTCGTAGCAATACGCTGATCCTGTGGGTCAAGTTTGGTTCTATTCTGAGAACGTTGACAAAATCGCGTGTCGTGGGCCCCACAGGCCCCGCTCGACGGGCGATTTTGTGATCAGCTCATCGGAATCCAATTCTGGAAGTTCCGTTGGGTTCGTATCATCATTCCTGACCTGTTGACACTAAGTTTGGTGAATTTGGAGACCTTTGACTCGGACACGTTTTTCGGTGCAAAGCGGGCCCACATGTGGACCCCGTTTTGACCCGAAATTATCATTTTTGCCCTTGTCTCCAATTTGGACTCAAGGACAGGCGTTTCTAGCTGATTGATATTTTCTGGATCTGATGGTGATGTTTGTTTTTGCAACCGGAGTACCGCCTGCAAATCCAACTGAAGTCAGAGCCGAAATCAGAGCCGGAACCACAGGCAAGTGTACCTTGCCAAAACTTGCAGCTTTGCTACCTAATTCCTTGACTAGTTATACATCAGTAGGCAAGTAAAGCTTGTCAATTCTCAGATATTTCTGGTTATGGTATTTTACTTGATTTCTGTAGATACATGTGTAAACTTGTTTAACTGCTCAGCCCAGGACACCTGACACTATTTATGTAACGGAATTGCCTGAGATATACCTGGTGATTCCGTATAGGATACATTTTCATGTCATTTACAGTTTACATGCTTAGATTCTATCCTGACTCATTGCATTAGTTCAAACTTGCGTGACTTGTACCTGATATTTTCTGGAACTGTGGCGTGAGATTACATGGGGTGGGGAGAGTATTATCATATCAAGGCTGAATATATTATAATATAAATACTGTTATCTGGTGGTGCCTTAGACTCTGATACAGAGCTTTGGTACCTTACTGGCTCTTCGAGAAAATACTGCTATGGTTTCTTCGACACTGATCCTGTAGTAGTCTCAGCCTGAGTAATTCCTTGACTAGTTATACATCAGTAGGCAAGTAAAGCTTGTCAATTCTCAGATATTTCTGGTTATGGTATTTTACTTGATTTCTGTAGATACATGTGTAAACTTGTTTAACTGCTCAGCCCAGGACACCTGACACTATTTATGTAACGGAATTGCCTGAGATATACCTGGTGATTCCGTATAGGATACATTTTCATGTCATTTACAGTTTACATGCTTAGATTCTATCCTGACTCATTGCATTAGTTCAAACTTGCGTGACTTGTACCTGATATTTTCTGGAACTGTGGCGTGAGATTACATGGGGTGGGGAGAGTATTATCATATCAAGGCTGAATATATTATAATATAAATACTGTTATCTGGTGGTGCCTTAGACTCTGATACAGAGCTTTGGTACCTTACTGGCTCTTCGAGAAAATACTGCTATGGTTTCTTCGACACTGATCCTGTAGTAGTCTCAGCCTGAGTATGACTAAAACTCTCACTTGCATATCACTTAGCTGGTTTACATATTTACCCTGCTGTTTTATTATTGCTGTACTGCATATATTTTGGCTTGTGTTTTCTGTACCTTGTTATGTCCCCTGAGGACCTGGAATGGACTATGTCCCCAGGTATAGCTGAGGAGAACTACCCCGAGGTGTACGGTACAGGAGCACTCCTTGGAGCAGAACTTGGAACAGAGAACGAGATATTGGCCGAAGACTTCTCCTGAGCACCGGCTTCATCTACACAGTATTTCCATTTTCATTATTTTATTTCCTGTCTATTTTTTCTCTGAATGTAACAGACTGAGTCTCGGATTGTTCCCGAGATAATCTTATTTGAGAGTTGTTTAGTTTTTCCATTGCATTATTTCTGGCAATTAATCTGTGCTATTCTGTGGATGAGATTAGAAATACCTGAGACTTGTAAATTTTCACTGCTAGACTACAGCTTAAGCATGCCCTGATGGATCCATTAAATTGGGTTGTCCATCGGTGCGTGCTGCTGGCCATTGCCACGTGCTCAGTCCCTCGGCATTTTGGGACTGGGGCGTGACAGAGAGGGAGGAGCTGGGCGGTTACGGGCGGAGGAGGCAGGGTGAAACGGGCGGAGGAGAGGGGTGGAACGGCCACGGGGAAGGCAGCGGCGGTTACGGGCGGCGGTCGGCGGTCGGCGGGGGAAATCGAGGGTTTACGGTTACTGTAGATAGGGTAACGGGTCGGGTTCGGGTTTGGGTTTTGGGCCCGGATCCGACCCAATAAGGATTGGGTTGGGTTCAGGATGGGTTCGGTTCAACACGGTTCGGTTCGGTTCGGTTTGGTTCACAAATAAACCGGATTTATTTAGGGTTTAATAAATAATTAGTTTTTAGGTCTTTAAAAAATATTTTCGGGGTCCATTAAAATCCAGAAAAATTACCCTATGTCTAATATTTTATTTTACACCCAAAAATATTATTTTCATAATATTTTAATATTTAATAAACATATTTAAAAATACTTAATACCATAAAATAATTGAATTAGTTAAAAATCATAGAAAATTCTAGAAAATTTATTTTTAAAATCTGAAAATTTTTTGGGGGTTTACAATCTACCCCCCTTAAGAGGATTGCGTCCTCGCAATCAAAGAATAACCGGTCAACAGAGATGACACGGTTGCAAGCATTGTTCGAAGCACATTACTGTCAAGAATCATGATTTAGGAGAATCAAAGGATGAGGTTTAAGCAAAAACACATAGGGAATGAAAACATCATTTCCCTAAGCAATGGAAGTTATGCAATTTTCAGAGTGAAAGAAATCTAGTAAGAAAACTACACTTTAGAAAAACTAGGTTATTAATTATTTGCAAGTTCAAAACACCAGGTTAAGGCTAAGGTCACGAACCAATAGGCACGAACTAAAACAATACTAGAAACAGATAGCTACGAATCACTTACGCGCATTAGCTACTCCAAGAGTCTGCACGTTCTCCAAAGCAAGAGCTTGTCCGCGTCCTTGTGGTGATGTCCTCTGCTGCTGCTGGACCTGCTAGAAGATTGCGGCCTGGGGTATCAAAGGTGGCCTCGGCTGATACCCTCCTGGAGGTGGTGGTATGACTCCTTCAACTTTCGTTTGCGGTGCTCCCAAAGCTGGACAGGCTGGCCTCGGTATTGGTAAAGCTTGTTGGTTAACCATTGGTGCTTCTCCTCGATGCATCGTGCAACTTCTGGCTAAATATTTGCTGGATCCGCAAATCAAGCACAGTCCCAACTTGCGTCTGCACTCCCTCTCAATATGGCCTATCTTGCCACAGTAGTGACAAGTAGGAAGGACTAAGGTTCTTGGTGCTGCCCTCGGTGGTGGATTCATCTGTAGTCACTTTGCATCTCTTTCTTGTTGTGCTTGGTCTGGTGCATGCGTCCGCTTCTGGCTGGACTCTATCCTGGTGATGCACTCCATGGCCCATGCTGCAGTAAGAACGTCCGTTGCAACGGAGCTGATTAACTTTCGTAGCTCTGAGCTAAGTCTGTAAATGAACTCCTCCGTTTGGCTTTGCTGAACCTTCTGATAGGCTTGCATCATCGTGTAGTACATTTGAAACATCTGTTGTCCGTCCATAGCTTGCCCTTGTGGGAATACGGGCATTGGTGGAGTAAACTGTGTCGATGGTGGAATATCATCTTGCTGGATTCTCGAGGCTTGCTGATTATGTTGTTGAGCTGATTGACCACCATCCACTAGTGTTACTTCTTCTTTGTTGGTTACCACAGTATCTCGTATTGATCTTGCAGGAGTCTTATCGTTTGCTCGTGGATCCATAACTCTGCAACCAAAATAAACAATAAGAGGCACACAGGAATCAAGGCAGGATGCAAGTCAAGAAATTAATTCGAATCCGATATAGATATCAAGAACGATTCAAGCAAGTGGATGAGATCCTTATCCTATCTTATTGCAGGCTTGCTCGGTCCCTAAGTTAAAATCGAAGCAATTTAGTCGTTGACCTGCATGGGCCACCACAAAAACCATGTCACGCCCCAGTCCAAAAATATCGAGGGACTAGCCACGTGGCAATGGCCAGCAGCACACACCGATAGACAAATCCAATTTAATGGATCCATCGGGTCGTACTTAAGCTGTAATACAACAATAAGGGTCTACTAATCTAATCCACAAAAATGAATACACAATATCAGAATATAAGCAATATCAAGTCACAATAAAACATAAGTCGGAGAACAACCCGATAATGAGTTTGATACAATAGTCAAATGACAAGAAATAAGAGTAAACAACTGCAAATACTGAGTATGGATAAAGCATATACTCAGAAGATATCCTCGGTGATCACTCGTCTACTGGATCTGGTACTGCTCTAGTGCCTGCTATTGTTCCTGCTTCTACTCCTGCTAATGCTCATGTCCCGTATACCTCGGGATCGATCTCGTCTGCTAATCCTGGGGACATAATCCAGATCCAGGTCCTCAGGGGACATAGCAAGGTACAAAATAACTCAAGCCATAAATAAATGTAGTGCAGCAAGAAATAAATCAATAGGGTAAACTATTATAACCAGCTACATGATATGCAAGTGAGAGTTTTTAATCATACTCAGGCTGAGACTACTATAGGCTCTGTGTCGGGAAAACCCATAGCAGCATTAGTATTACGACTTCAGTATAGCCAAAGCAAGTGGTATTACGATTCCAGTACATGTGCCAAAGCACCTACAGATAACAATATATATATATATATATATATATATATATATATATATATATATATATATATATATATATATATATATATATAATTAGCCTTTGATATGGTAATACTCTCCCTATCACATGTAATCATATGTCTCATGTCCACGACGTCTCATGTCCATGTCACGCAGGATCATTTCTAATGCAGCAAGTCAATGATAACTAAGCAAAAGAATATGTCATGAAACCTGTAACCTATATAGAATCACCATAAATTTTTCAGGAAGATTCTGTCTCATGAATAATGTCAGGTGTCCTGGGTTATGACGTACTTGATAATACAAGCACGAGAATGTATAGGGTCTCGATATCCATGTCTAGGTGATGTTACGCAACTCCGCGTACGACGTTGGCACCCGAATATTATTCGAACGCTAAGTAATATCACTCGGTCCTAGGTTAAGCATGTATAACATATGAATAAATCAAAACTACAATATGAAGCAGGTACTACAAGTTTTGGCAAGGTACACTTGCCTGGGTTTTGGTTACCAACTGCGGCTCTGGTATCAGCGGGTTCTGCAGGTACTCCTTCGGTTGCTAAAATAGACATCACCATCAGATTCAGAAGACATCAAATAGCTAAAAATGCCTGTCCTTGAGTCCAATTTGGACACAGGGGCAAAAATGACAGTTTCTGGTCAAAAGCGGGATCCACATGTGGCCCGTTTCGCACCGAAAAATGTGCCAGAGACAATGTTCTCCAAATTTGTTAAACTTAGTGTTAACAAGTCCAGAACGACGATACGAACCCAACGGAACTTCCAGAACTGGATTCCGATGAGCCGATCACAAAATCGCCCGTCAAGTGGAGCCGCGGGGGCCCACGATACGCGATTTTGTCAACGTTCTCAGAATTGAATCAAACTTGGGTCATAGGACCAGCGTATTGCTACGAGTCCGATGGTGCAAGTTTCGTTTCGATCCGACGTGTGTACACGAAGTTACAACGAGTTTCAGAACAGGCCGATACGGGACGTTGTCGACGGATACGCGTTGATTTCGGTGTGCACGCCCATCCAAATCAACTTTCGCGAAATCTCACACGTCCGTATTAAATCGCGCACCATTCGGTGAAGTCTTCACGCGACCAAGTCATCCCGTTTGGCGGGACACACTCAATTTTGAGGAAAAACAGGGTGTATATTTTCCTGATTTTGGATCGCAGTTCGCGATCGCCACAGGACGCGACACACCGAGCGGGTTGCACGGGCATCAAGAGGGTCACGCAGGGTTTGCGTCACAACAGACAAAATGAGAAACGGGGCAGCGAGGAGAGAGAAAAGGCTACCTGAACAGGGCTCCGCAGAAATCGAGATTTCTCGTGTCCGCGAGGCGACAAGACACACCACGACACAGTGTTAGAGTTAGGGTTTCGTACTATGGCGGCTGGGGGCGCCGGGACTTCGCCGGAGGAGGGGCGGCTCGGCGGAGGCGGCTCAGGCGGAGGCGGAGCTGTCCGGGGACGGCGCTGGTGGCGGGCACGGCGGCTGCAAGGTTCTGTTGCTTTCGGCGAGATCGAGATGGAGGTCTGCGGCGAGGGACGAGGCAGAGGGGGAGACGCCGGGGCTCGTGAGTGGCTGAGGCGCTGCGGGGAGTGGTTCGTCGAGGTCGTCGACGGCTGGGTCTCAGGAGGCTGGGCGGTTACGGGCGAGGCGCGACAAGATTGAACCGAGTTGTTTCTCGGCTTGAATTGGAAGTGGAAAAGTAGTTGTTTGGTCACGGACAACTGGTTGCTCACCAGGTAGAGATGAGTCCTCAACGCGATTGCTGATGCATCCGAATCGTGTCAGCTCGGGAGGACAATGCCAGTGTAGTCCTGGTAATACGCTAACTGAAGACTAGCGGGCGAGTACGAGACATCCAACAAGGTTTGCTACTGACCTGGATGGTCGTAGACTCGTCGGATGGTTCGGGATGCCCAGCAAGGCTAGCAACCGAGCTGTGAAGACAGTCGTTCCATCCTAGATCATGTCTAATATGGCTAACAGAGCCAGTGACCTTCATATAGATAAGTCATGCTTGCATAGCGGCTATCCGCATTCAGAAGAGGAGTAACCTGAAGGATTACATTTGTACGATATTTTGCATATTTAGAATGGATGTACGATAACAAACATAGTTCGAGTATAATGGGTCTGAGACATAGACACAAACATAACACTTAGATTTCATAGATGTTCTTTGTTATTCAGTAGATCATTATTCATATTGCTGCATATGACAGGGAAGGCCGAATGGTAAGAAATGGTAAGACGAACTCAGTTGTTCATTATTATGACACTCTTGAGCAGACACGAATATTACTTTCATTATATTGCCATGTAACTGATCCTAAGGCAAAAGACTAGAAATACAATATAATCGGTCGGTGCACATAACTAATGAACGTGCTTGTTTTGTGGCGTGGACGAGATGCCTCCCCACCAGTGCATTCAATATACTGATACCCAACCAGATTATATGCAGGGTGCAAGAAAAACTCGTACGGATTCGAAGATCGCTTAACGCAACGAGGCACCGGACCGCACTTGGTGTCTTGGAGCGTGGCGCGCGGACCTGGAGCTCACATATATGAGACATAATGTATGGGAACATCATGATCTAGATTGTTTGAATCAGTTCTAAGCCTAAGGGCATATTCATTGTAGAGAGAGAGAGAGCATGAGCGACTTGTAATCTCGGCCTAGCGCCGCTTGTAATCTTTAATTCATATCAATAAAGAGCTTATTTTGGATCCAGTACTTGTGTTTATTCTATGATTCCGCTATGACGACTCTACGAACTAGTTACAACGGCCGTTTCGGTATTTGCCTCGCGCGGGCGCAACTTCAGACTCGCGTGACATCTCGTCCCGATGGAAACGATCGTCCCGCGGGAGCGCTGGCGCGGTGATTCGCGTCCAGCGGGGATGGCCGATTCCTGCGGGAGATCGAGGCGTGACAACAGGGCTGTGGCTAGCGGGGGCGACTGGGGGCGAACGGCGGTTGCGCGGGACTGTTGTTGCTGCTTCTTCTTTTTCTTTTTCCTTGAGAGTCCTTACACTGTCACAATATTGACAGTCCTTCCAATTGGAAGAATTGTCAATATTGTTACAGTCCTTAATAATTAGGACTGTAACAATGTTAATTTTTTTTTTATAGTCCTAATTATTTTGGAATGTAAGAAGGACTGTCAACATTGTTACAGTTTTGGAAGAAAAAAAAAATTGGACTGAAAAATACAAGTCATAGGCTTTTATATGAGAAATTGGAATGTGCTCAAGTAAAAAAAAATTAATGACAAATTTGTAAATAAACTGAAAAAAAATTTAGGCTGCAATAAATAAATTTATATAGTGCCCCGTAGAATTTGCTAAAAAAAAAAAAATGATGGATCTACTATTTGGGGAGTACACTTTTAACGGACTCAGTTGTTATTTGGAAACTAAACTCGGGTGGCAGACGAGAGTTGAAAGAATTGACGTTGAGAAATGTCATCATCGGCATCGGAAAGGAGGTATTCGGAGCTGGGGCTGACGGAGGCGCTGTGCCGGCAGTACGATTATCCGAAGGCGTGCGAGGAGCTGAGCGTAATCCTGAGGAAGGCCTACTCCAAGCTCCCCAAGCCCCTCAAATCCCGTATTTTCCAAGACACCCTCTTCGCATTCCGACGCCTCCCCGAGTAATAATCCCCTCTTTCTCTTTATATTGTATCAGATGACCAGCAAATAATTGTCAAATTACTCCAAAAGCTTATGCCACGCTTTATAATTATTGGGAGTGGGTATATCCTATTTTTTACAAAAGTTAGGGTAGTTAGATATTTACATAATTGTTAGCAATCCGTAACAAAGTATGTATAAAATATGTAGAGAAAATGAGAAAATATTGGTGGTCGCCTATTTGGTACAAGCCCCCCAATATGGCTTGCGTAGGGCCTCGGTTATTTTTCCTGGTAGTCCCTATCCGTTTTAAGTAGATAGGTGCGCACCTAAGCCCTGCCTTACCCTCGCAGCTGTGAAGAATGCTCTAAATTTTGGATTAAGAAATTAATCGGCTGAGAACTTGAATTTTTGTCCAATTAGTTGGGTGAACAATTAATCAAAATGTTTAAGGTTACCACGTAATTGTGTCCAATTAGTTGGGTCTCTATTTCTGTCAATTCGGCAGAGAAAATTAAACAAAAAAACCAATTAATAAGGGTGTAAAAGCATAGTAAGGTTGCAAAAGCATGTAAAAGAAGAGAACTTATCTAGGTAAACCAATCGGCAAGGGTGACTACTATTTCATTCAATTCTAAATTACTAGAAACTACACAAGAAATAATTAAATGTCAAAATGTTTAAAATATTTTTTTCTAAAATTTTAATAATTTATTAATAATAATTTGATTTCCGATACAAAAAAAATCTGATACTTTGATCCAAAAACTACCGATACCGTCGATTCCGATACTCATAAGAAGGATCCGATTCCGATACCGATACTGCGAACCTTGCTAAGTAGTACTTGCACTTTTCAGAGCTCTATGCTTTACTCTAGGCCATTTAACTTTGTACCTCACAATTTTTTCATTTTTTCCTTAGCAAACGTGATAGATCCCCGGTTATTATCTGACAACTGAGGACCCGGTTTATATTCGTGACTTATTATTTTGAAGTTGAAGAACCTCATTTAAGGACTTATTGTGAACTTTATACGTCTGATAGCAAGTCTTTTTCAGATGGATGTTAACAACCTAAGTCTAATATTGCATTATCAATCTCACTGTGGCTTGGATTTTTCATTAGTTTGCCATGTGATTTTTTCATGTAAAACCACGCCTTGTTACATCCCTTTCGGAATGATGTGTATATTGCTCTTTATATAGACCTGCCAGACACTTAAGTTTGGGCATCGAATCTGCCCGAAATGTGACCTTGACATACTTGAATGTTTCTAAATGATAGAGTGCAAACAAGCCAAGGAATGTCATCGGCCAATGTCCTTCTACAAGCTGTGGAAGTCTCATTGCCTAAGCAGAAGAAGTCGGTGGCAGTTTCAGAGTTCAAGAATGCCATGGTTGCACATAAGAGGCGTGGTAAAGCTCATCAAGATGAAGGTAATTATCAAACATCTTGCAGGACGAGCATTGTTGTTAGATCAACTAGATTTTCTGATTTACAATTAATGGCATAGTGTTCAGGTAGGTTTCTGACTTCTGAGCCTAGTATTCAGATAGGATTTGTTCTTGCCTCCCATGCCCAGGTAGGTAGTGAGACTATTAATTGGTTAACACAAGAGTGGAAAAGCAAGTTTCTTTTATTAGAATAAACTGCATGTCAAAGCAAGTACATCAGGAATACACTTTCATCACACTAGCAGGTATTTGTGGTATATAGAAAATAAGGTAAACACTGATGCAAATTGTATAAGGATACCATACTTTTGGTTCAAGATGTTTATAGGTTCTTTGATTGCTTTCTCTTCTTTTTTATTCTCCTCGGGAAATTGATTTCGAACAAATATTTACCACCATTTTGTTTCTTAATGGGGTAACAGAGATTTCGAGTTATAATAGGAAAAGACGAGGGAAGCTATCATATTGATTAACTATGCAAATGCCAGTCATTTGAAACAATTAGGAAAGAGATGAAAAGATAAAAAGTTTGTATTCATGTGAAAAGAACTTGCAAACACCAGTCATCTGAATAGAACTTTGGCAATTCAATTTTTTTCTTCCTTTCTTTAGTGTTAAACCATGCAATTGCTTGGTTAGCAAGTTAGTATTAGATCCTTAAATAAGAACGAGTATCAAGTCAATATATGTTCATGTTTGATCATATGCAACTTGAGCCCATGATTTGACCATGTGGTAGGTGACCATCTTGGAGCTTGCCGTGATCGTGATCATGTAGTAGTCACGGTCTGGCCAACCGAGTTTGTACAAATAAAGGGTCTATCATGGTCAGTGCTCCAAACATGTTTTCATCTGACCAATTGAGATCTCAGGCATGATCATGGTCTTCATGGGGCTACTCGTGGTGGTCGCTAAGAGTATTTGCTACCCCACAGATTGCAATGATTGTGTCGGTTAGCTATTGTAAGAACGTTTAAGTCTCATCTCCTATGTTGCAATACAGACACAAATATAGGTAAAGACACGATACGGGATACATATAATTTCAAATAGGTACAAGCTACTCACCTATGTTGCACGAATATGAGCACCATTTTCCGGTGTCTGGTAGCTCCTCTCTTTGCAGACAACAACAATAAGGATGATGACGAGGATGAAGTTTGTGATGAAAACTCATGGTGCTTTCTATCTTGGTGAAGAGATCTGGTCCTTGTTGCGGAGCAACGTACCACTTGGACCATAGTATGAGGATGGAAATTTACAACCTACGGCATAATCTAATTTGACCACAGGAGGGTTAAGGATTGAAATTTGGCAGTTAACTGTAATGGTCTAGTTTGACCAAATGAAGTGTAAAAGGGAGGAAGGAGATAAGCGGGAGTAGGATTTAGCTTGCTACGCCTGTCGATGACATTGCTCAAAGACATGTCGAGAGAAAGACCATGAAGTTAGTCAAGATTCGTACGTGATCACAAGACATGATTTTTGTGATCACTTCGAGATTATCCGTTGTGGCTCCACATCAGAGATAAACCTCCCACATATCGTTAATCACGTATCAGCTAAGGTCGGAGACCATGATCACTTTGTAACTACAGCCGTCCTTGATCCTTTTCAAGTCCCTTTTCTTTCTAGCTCCATTATCTCTTTGAGTTATCTCTCCATTATGATCTAATCCCTCGTTGACTAGATTTGGTAAGAGCAAAACACTTGGGTGCAACTTGAGAAGACTAAGAAGAGACTATTGAAATATCAGGAAAAAATCCTGCACAAAACATCCACCCACACTAAAGCCTCAAAATGCTATGAAATCGGAAACAAAGTCGTGACCTTTGATTATTGAGATGCGGACATCTACCCAGTTTTCCATCAAGATATTGCCTCTGCAGTATTATTATTGTCTCCACGTCACACTATCACCACCCAACAATCGCTGATAAGTCCATTCTTGTGGCATTGTTATTGGTTACAACCACATTAACACTGCTATGACTGCAATCGAGCCGAGTCGAGCTTTGCATGTTCAAGCTCGGCACATTTATGAAAACAATATTAATGAGCCGAACTCGAGCATGAAAGTTATGTTCAAGCTCAAGCTCGAATTGGTTCATGAGTAGCTCAGCTCTACAAAACTTTCGATCTTCTTGAGCTCGACTCGAGCTTGATTTTACGGCTTGACTCAAGCTTTTGAGCTTCATTTCGAGCTTGACTTGAGCTCTGCTCGATCTTTCTAGCTCGATACAAGCTTAACTTTCTGAGTTTTTGACCTGAACAGAGCGTAGAACTGATATAAGTTAAAAAATACCTACATAATTAAAAAAATTGTAGAGTTCAAATTAGCCATTCAAAATCCATTTCAACCACCATTTCAAAATAACAATTCAACATCCTTTCAGCACAGAACAAATACATATAAAGTTACAGAAAAAAAAACATATACGGAGAGTTTTGACTTGAATAGAGCATATAAGTTGAAAAGATACATAATATTTTTTTTGCTGAGTATAAAATAAACATTCACAATCCATTTGAACCTGACAAATCCAAATTTTGCAGAGTATAAAATAACCATTCACCATCCATGATGTTGATAATAACTTACAAGTTACAACCGGAAAATATTTAAGTTCTGTCACAAGCAATTGAGTTGGACATCCAAATTTCCCATTCCACAAAACATATCCGCCTATCAACAAAGTTTATACATCTTAATAACCCAAAAAATATATCTAAAGTTGTGATAAAACAATAACTACAAGAGCTAGCCATCCAAGATTTTCTTTCAAAAAAACTAACTCTGCATAATACTTGCCTCTGCCTCACCAAATTGAAGTTGTTGTCAACAACACACAAGGTTGTAAAGTCACTAGGCGCTAGTCGGACGGTGCCTAGCGTCTAGCCCGTCCAGGCAGCCGCCTAGTTCTAGATGGTTCAGAAAAAAAAAAACCTATTGAAAGTTGCAGCAATTGTCCATAAAACTCAAAAACATGCACAGTCGGACCTCGGGGGCACTAGGTGGACATCGAGTGGGCACCGGACGCCTAGCGCCTAGGCCGATTTAAAGAACACTGGCAACACATCATTTTCCATCCTGACAACCCAAAATGTTAAATAGTACCTGCATATTGCATCCAAAAACAAAAGCTTAATAAGATAGTACTAACAACTAGCTACATGCTTCAATAACAAGTTGGGGGAGACTGGAGAGGAGGAACTTATTGGCTCAGTTAGACATCATTGCGATTTAGAGCAGGGACATCCATATTTGCCAACCTGGTACACATTATTGTCATTTGGATTAGGGAATCATTGGCTTACATATCATTGCCATTTGGAGCAGGGACATCCACAGTTTTTACCATCAACAAGGAATATCCATCTTACTACTACTTTAAAAGGAAACTGATAGGAGTTGCAGATTAAGCGAGACTGTCCCAGAACTAGAAAGTTAATTAAGTAATCAGTTTAGTAATTGTTTGATCGAACCTGAAAACACGATTAGTTAGGTAGCTCAAATACTTGCTCATCTTCTTGCATTTTGTTTCCATTTTCTACTAAAAACAAAGAAAATAAATTAGTAGTCTGAAATTGTAAAGGAGAAAACAAATAAGAATTGCACTTTACAAGACTTAAATTTTGTCCTCGCTTGAGTCCATACAATTCACGTGCCCAATCGCCTCCACATAATAAGATTTGCACCGTCTTGGGCAACAATGCGGTACTATAGGGATCAACCACTTTACCACCAATACTAAAAGTAGACTCGGAAAGTACTCTAGTGATAGTATCAACAATGTCCCTAGTGATCTTGGAGAATATATGATACTCGTGGCTCATTGATTTCCACCAGTCTAAGGTTTCAAAATTAATGTAAGGGTCATCTGTAATCCGGTAATCCTCCAAGTTTATCTCCAACTTAGATTTCACGGACTTAAGTGTCTCAAACTTTGATCTTCCAGACCTTACCTTGTTCTGACTGTACTGCAGCCAGTGGTGCTCAAGATTGTGAAAGCGCTAGGTTCTAGCCGGGCGGGCACCCGCCGCCTAGCGCCTAGTCCGCCTAGATCTAGGCGGTTCAAAAAAAAAATCCAAAAAAATACTTACAGAAAATTGCAGAAAAAATCCATAAAATTTCAAAACATGCATAGTCGGACGTTGGGGGAGGACTAGGTTGCCTAGGCGGACATCGGATGGGCACCAGGCGCCTATGTGCTGCCTAGGCTGCCTTTTAGATCAGTGGTGGTGCTACTAGAGCCACTTGCTTGAGACGAAGCATCTATAGCTTGTCCTTGATTAGGGCCAGTAATTGCCTTAACATACTCTTGGCAAAGGTTATTCAAAATCTTTTTGACATCTGATATATGTCTTCAACAACATCCTCTGGATGCACTTGACAAAAGACACATTCTGGAAGTACTACCGACTTGAACCTCGGATCTTAAACTGCAGCGATATACATCATCAGATTGCACTCCCCCCAATATTTGTCGAATTTGTCCCTCGTTGCCTTAGTCATCTCCAGAAACAGTTATTGTCATCAACTGGTTCTTACCTCCTTTATTCTCCATACCTCTGAAAGAAATAAGTTTGCAGTCGGATATTGACTTCCAGACACAATTTATATACATTCAGAAAACACCTCCAAGAAAGTATTAACGGTCTCAGCCCTTTTCCACTCCCCAAGCTAGGGACAGACACAAATCCTTGATCCCTATCTTGATATCTCGGAAATACTTCTTTAAACCTGATTGCGGTCTTCAACATCTTATGAGTTGAATTCAAACAGGTCAGGACATCTAAAATTGAAGTCCTTTGTTCCAACTTTAATTGTTTTGCAATTTCATTGAACTTTCTTCAGCGGGCCTCGAACTTGCCATATATTTGACCCCTTCCCTTGCACATTCGATAATGGACTTTAATTGGTTTAAGTCCATCTTGCACCAATAAATTCAGAACATGCACACAACATTGCACATTAAATAATTTCCCTCCCACGGGCAAAGTTTTGCTAACACCAAAGTTATCTTTCAAAAATTTCAAGGCAACATCAGTTGCATTAGCATTATTGTATGTTATAGTTCCTATTTTATCAATAATATTACATTTATGAAAGCATTCAGACAGAGTATCAACCATTACAACACCAGAGTAAGGGGGAGGGGTATTAAAGAAATTCAAAACACACATATTCACTTTCCAATTTTCATCAATTGAATGACCGGTGAGTACCATATAACCATTTTTTTATTAGTTGTCCACATATCAATGGTGATGTTAATCCTTTCAATAGAACGAAGCAATTCAGTTAACTTCTTTTCTGTTTGAAAAGTGGACATGACGTCGTTCTTTGCTGTTGTTCGACTTATCTTTTCCCAACGAGTAGTTCTTGTCCTCATCATTTCATTGAACATGAAAGACTCAACATGGTTAAATATATGCTCCTCAACCAATAAATAGTGGAATTTTTTTCCTCATTAATGCATGATCATATTTGAATGTACCAACACTGCTTCAGGATATAGAAGCATCAGAAGGTTGGAGACTTGATACATGTTGTTGTAGACCATTTACCTACTTGACCCCTTAACATTTTGTTTCCAAATGCCTTTTTAGAGTGTTTGTGGGAGCACATTTTGCTTGTTGGAAGATGGACTTGCAGTGCGTGCATTGCACTCTGATTTACTTTGTCTGGAGGTAAAGAGGCAAGGTAATTATGTGGTTGTCCCATACCCATGACTTCTTCTCCTTTTTCTTGTTTTATATTGATCAAGATCCTCGTCCTGCTCATTTGTCTCTTTTGGCCCATTTACCCTCCTTTTGTTCCCTTCAATCTCCATTCCTTCCTCGTCGTCAACTTCATCTAAAATTTGTTTAACTTCATCATCATTTGTTTCTTCCCATTTGTATTGGAAATTGTGCACCCCCTTGAGAAGATAATGGCATACAACTCTGTGTACATGCAAAAAAAAGTGAACAACAATATGAGAAAGGGGAACGATGCGTTATCAAATTAAAAACCCCAAAAGTCGAACCATAAACTTATAAATAACGTCTTACCGTATGGGCATATTTGGAAAATACACAACTTGTTGATGGTATCAACCGATCAACAGGTCTACTACTATGATGCAATCTCTTATATTAGAATAAGGTGAAATATCTACAAATGAGCAAAGCATATTTATCAAATTTCATAAGAGAATCAAATTCCGTACAAAAAGAAGAAGAAAACAGCTGTAAACCCTAATCCTATCCCTTAATAATATTTGAAACTTGTGTTGTTGTTAACCAAATATCATCCATATTAGTCACTCAGACATAATTTAAAGAGTAAAACATAGGAAGCCGTCTTAGTGCTCTATGATTCAAGATTCAATTAGTAACTCACATATATGGTATAATACTACACACCATAATTGTGATTATTTACAATATATATACAAGTGTACCTTATTTGTAGGAAGCATGGACAGTCTAAACTTGTGTTTGTGTCCAAGTTATCTACATGTCTGAAAAACATATACTAGAACACACCAAAACCTGTGTCAGTCCATGTCATCGCCAAAATTTTCACACTTACAAATACCCTCATGTTAAAGACTCATGTTAAAAGGTTTGTTGTGTTTCCACTACATGAATCTTAAGATTCTTAACCAGACAAAGAAAAACAACACTGACGATACAATTAACAATTTTATGCACACAAGGGCTTTAGTTTTAGCACCCAAAAAGACCACAAATTGCTTATGTTGACATGGAGAGTTGTACAGGTTCAATTGTTTACGCTTAAAAAAGTGGATGCTGAAGAGCTAGTCTATCGACTTGTTATTTGTATTACTAGCAATCCATATTTTACATATTGCGCAGAGTTGAAGCATCTATCTCAGCCTGTACTAATCTATCATTATCTTGATATTCATTCATATGAAGGCCTCCAATCTTTAAATATGAGGCATGGAGAAAGGGACGAAGGAAGGGAAGGAGAGAAGTTCACCACTGTCTGCGTTAGGTTTTCCCAGAAGGGAAGGGGGAGGAGGGGATGGGAATAAGAACAAAAAAATAAAGAAAAATATATATTATTTAACTTATAATTTCTGTTCCCTTTTAGAACTTTGATAAAGGAAATGGTTTCAATACTTTTGTTTTTGATGGAATCTAAACAAAAACATTCAAATTAATGTTTCCTGAATAGTACATTCACAAAATTTGTATAAAATCCATTTAATTCAAAATGTTTAACAAAAGTTACCACTTTTTTTATATTCAACAAACAAAATTGGTATGATTTTGCTAGATTCTTACCTTTCAAAGTCTCAATTCCAAAGAAAGTTTACAACATTTAGGAATTCTTCGAATAAGTCACCTCCCCAAGAGAGAAAGGATGAGAAATAACGGAGAAAATTTAGGGTTAGGGTTTTTGGTGGAGATATGAGAGGCAGTTTTTTTTAGAGAAGAGTACAATAAAACCTCTCTATAGTCATAATATTGGGACCAATATTACTTTGAGGAGGTTATAAGTTAATAGAGTAGTCACAAAAATTATTATTTTGACTTAGTTATCCTTAGTGCAGTGGTATAGAGGTAAAGTATGCACTACATTGATAATTAATTAATGAAGCATGTCAAATGCAATGTATAAACATTGATAAAAGAGAGACATACTTTCAAAAAGCTAGTACATGTATCTATTTCGTGATAATATACAGATAACTATTACTATGTGGAGGCACGTTCCTTGAGACAGGACCTAGAAAAATTATAATTACAATGTGGAGTATGTATAACTGGCCCAAAATGGGACTATAATTTTTTATGATTATATGGAGGTTATTCCTATATATAGTATTACTGTAGAGAGGTTTTACTGTAATATGTTAGATATTGATAATGGTTTGGAGAGACTCGGAACATTAGGGTTAGTTGTAGGTATACATGGAGTCGGCTTTGGACCTTTGGCCCATGAGAAATGAGGTGAACTCAAATTATAACAGAATCGAATTCTGCCGAGTAGAGGCGAGCAGAACTGAGTCGAGTCATACAGAGTTGAGCCAAGTAGTCTTGGAGCTTGTTCAAAAGCTCGAGTCGAACTTCCCATGTTCAAGCTCAGCTCGTTAAGAAAACCAAGTCAAGCTGAGAGCTGAGACGAGCTTTTGTCGAGCTGAGCTTGCCGAGCTGCTCTGCTCATTTGCAGCCTTCCATTAACATCATTGTCGTTATCAGTCCACGACATTATAGGCGAGGTGACTTCTTGGTTGTCTTGCCATCACCGATCCCACCCAACAAATCCTTTCTTTCCAATAGAAAGAACTTGATAAAAGGAAGAGAGCTCAACTAACTCTTATCTTGTTCACGAACTATATTGGTCCTTTCCTCTATGCAATAAAAAAAAAACTTCATAAGTAGTTCAGATTTGAGATCCTCCACGTTGGTTCCTCAGCAAGCTTCACCTTCAAAATCCTTCATCATCCCAGTGCAATGGAGCATACTTCCACATGGCTTCACATGGCATGTGTCATTATCCTCTGATTATGGGATATTCATATCCTTGAGGGCGAGTCATGTACAATTGAATAATTGATGTTAAAAGAATATGTATCGCCATTTGTTTTCTTTATTAGGCATTTTATAGTAATACGAGAGGTTTAATACTTTAATTTAATCTTTAGCAAATGTTAGGAGGTTATTTGCACAGTAAGAAGTTTAGACGAGTTAGAATTAGTAGATTAGCTATTAGAGATTTGGCTGAATGTTAATATAGGAATTTTAAGGAAAGAGATTAGATTTGGATCATACAGAGTAAGGATTGCTATTTCTTAGAATTAGGAAGGATATAACGAAGATTCTAAGCATTGTTCATGTCAATAGTATGGTATACTGTCCACCTTAAATTTTGGTAGTACAAGATATGACAAAAAAGTGAGCTCATTCGTTGAAAATTTGATGTAGTTATTCTCGAGGAGAAAATTGGAGAAGTAACTAATATCAAGGATAACAATAGAGAAAATCATCTATAAAGTTTGGACCTTGTGAACTGATGGTGTGTTTGTTAGTGGATGGTTCGTTTTAGATCAAGATGAATCTGGATTGAGGCAGTAAAGAATAATATGGTAGTTGCTAATGTACTATGAGGCAGCCCCTAACAGAGATGAAAATGGGTTGTGTTCCCTATCCAAGGATTTGGGATAAGGGCTTTGTTGTGTTGCTGCTCTTCGTTGCCTCTTAAACCCTCTAAATCCTTCTGGGACACAGAACTTGATTTCATAGATCAGCACACATGAATAATTTAAATGATTTGTCTTTTTGATTGCAATGATTAAGAATATTTACTTGTGTGTTTTATCACTTCCAAAGTTTGCTTACTTCCAACTAGATATCTTGATCAGATAACTGACTTAGTGGTATATTTTGGCTCTAAAATACATATATTCTAAGAAAAGCTCATACTGCTTATTTTTAGATAGACATCTCGATCAGTTGCACATTTTGTTCAATTGCTTATTTACTTTTGAGTTTTTTTTTAAAAAGGAAAGGGAAAAAAGAGTGGAGGCGTGTTATTTTTTAGTTGAAAGTTTAATTATCTGACATCTTGGATTATTTACTTTTCACTTTAGGTTCTATGCAACTACCACAAGATGTCCTTGTTCACATCTTCCGTTTTCTAGATGTGCAATCCTTAGTAGTTGTCAGTTCAGTTTGCTGGTATGCCACTTTATTTTAACTTCGGTTTAGTAGGTTTGACATTTTCTACAAATGGCTAATATCATCCAACTTCTCTGAGAAGGGAATGGAATTCAGCTTCATGTGATAACACATTGTGGCGGTCGCAGTACTCCCTTCTGTTTGCTGACTATGACATCAAAGCTGAAGGGCACACTGTTGAAGGTAAAGGTGCAATAACCAGTCTTGACTGGAAAGTGGCCTTTAAAAGAGAATATACAGGTATACTCTCTCTTTTTATATGAATTGCTAGCAACGGGAGTTTTTTTTAGCAGATTGTCATTATGTAGGTGCAACGGCCTATACTTATCACTAAAGTTTATCATGACAACAAAGCCTTTATCCCAAACTTTTTGGGTGGGCTACATGAAGCATCATCTTCCATTCAGCTGTGTGAAGGGTCCTCTCACATCATTACATTTTGTCATAAATGATAATTGCATTTGGATTCACTGATTCAAAACTGAGATTGTTTTGGCTGGTGCACATAATAGTTCTCATGAGGATTCGTATTTTACAAGGCTCTGGGCAGAGTATTGCTAACCAATGGGTTTGAACTTTGAACACTTGGGGTTCCTACAGTTTGTAAAGTTCATAAAGGCGGGCACCAGGATTGTAAAGTGTCATAGCAACCTATGTTTGACTTTGCAGATTTCACCCCCAATGGTTTGGATGACATCCAAGCTGGGCTATGATCAAGCATTCTACTGTAAACATATAAGTATTGCTTCCTGTATTTGAAATACAGGAAGGATGTTTTCTATGAATAAGGACAATAATAATATGAGGCACAAATGGCACCATCTTGCGAATGAGACATTCTATGCAAAACTAAGGACAATTCTGTGATATTCAGGCATGAAACTGCTAGATGAAAGAAACTGTGCCTCTTCATTTTTGCATTGACTTCATGAATTTCAGAGTCCATTTCATATTGATCCGTCAAAAGAACTACTATAGCTGTTGACCAAGTAATGTGACCCTCCTTTACCCGGGCTTGAAGACATTTACCACAGCAGAGACTGAATAACTTCATGGCTATATACTGGTTTCTTTCTTTCTTTCTTTCTTTTTGTCTTCTTTGTGTGTGTGAGTGCTGCTGCACATTTAAGTTGACTGCACTTTTATCTTGCATCTTACATGAGACTTTTTCCTTGTTATTCCATTGTTTTTTTTTACTTTTTTATCAATTAAGTTTGAAGAGAACGACAGTTCAGAAGAACCACATCATTCTCAAAACATTCTATTTCTTTGGTAGTTGTTACTTTTTCTGCCCATTTGGCTGTTTGAATCCTTATCTTCCATTCAGCTACGTTAAGGGCCATGTCCTCTATTACACTAAAGAAAAGCATATCCTTGTTTAAAACTCCAATCGGTGTTCATTTAGGCTCACCTCTAGTCCTAGCGGCTCCTTGAACTCCTTGTCTTAATGCTCCTCCTCAGGCATCTATTGGTCTACGCTCATGTCCAAGCCACCTAAGATTCTTATCTTGTTGTCAATTGGCGTCATTCTTGTGTTTATTGCCTAGTCAAGTTTACTTTCTTCTGTTTATTGCCTAGTCAATACTTGTATATCAAACTTGTTATCTGCTATTAACTTTGAACCGGTAATCTTTTTACAGGAACTTTGACTTGGAGACTAACATCACATAGGGCAAAATGTGAGCACTGTAAATCAGTACTTTGGACAAGCCATATGACGTGTGGGAGGGCACACAACTGTCCTGAGATGAAAGACCAGAAACTGAAACTAAAGTCTGTTTTACCTTATAAGGTAAGCTGTTTAGACTCAGAACCTCAACTAAAATAATATTTCATTGAGATGCTCCTATGATATGGGTAGCTGCGTATGTTGCTTCTTTGATCAGTTGTGTTATATTTTATTTTATCCAAGTTTATATTTTATTTTATCTAGCTGGACACGAGAGTACAACACTTAATTGACTATCATAATGCTTATTGATGTGTACATTCAGAAATCAACATTACCTGGGCTGTGGTTCGTTTTTATACGTGGTATGGATGCAATTTTATAGTAAGCAGTACAACTGTGGTAGTGAGGGGTAGGCTCCACTGGTTGGCAAATGTAACTCCGTGGCCCAGTCTCCAAATTTTTTTTTTTTGGAATAAGAATACAAGAAGGATGTTATACTCAGACTTCTATTTGTTACATACTGATACATTGATACTGTATGCACCATGCACTGAAAAAACGGAATTATTTGAATTTTAAACTCACCCACTAACTTACCGGTTTCTGGATGTGCTTAAATTGTCTATAATGCTGACAGCCAAGACGAAATACATTATACCCTGAAAAGAGCGGATAACCAAGCTTTCTACTGAGAAGAAGCGTAAGCAATCCCCTTACAGCAAATTATCTGTTTGGCTGAATGAAGAAGGAATTTATTTATCGTATGGGCTATCCTTCATCCAAACAACGCATTAGACAAAGAACGGAATTATTTGAATTTTAAACTCACCCACTAACTTACCGGTTTCTGGATGAGCTTAAATTGGCTATAACGCTGACAGCCAAGATGAAATACATTATACCCTGAAAAAAGAGCGGATAACAAAGCTTTCTACTGAGAAGAAGCATAAGCAATCCCCTTAGGGCATATTATCTGTTTGGCTGAATGAAGAAGGAATTTATTTATCGTATGGGCTATCCTGCATCCAAATAATGCATTAGACACATTTACAAAGTGAAGTAATTAGTTATTAAATCTGTTTCCTCTACCTCAAGTTTACTTAGCCTGAGGAATTTATATTTGATATTCCTATAAAGATAATTGATGGTGTTGCCTCTCAATTTGATGTGAGTGATTGTCCTTTTCACACTTTGGTTTAATGCATCATATAGATTAATACAATTCCCTATATCAAATTATGTCATCGTACCTCTTCATGTAGACTTTTTATAGCCTAGATGCTTCTAGGTTGCATGAGCTTGAGCTACATATCCAGCATATGCGTTTACTTACTTCCCAATTGGCCCTCTAGGTCTTATGGCATGAGTCCATGACCCTCTCATGCTAATAGCTGCCTAAGAATTTAGCACCAATATATCGGGTTGACGTGGAAAGCCAATATAAAAAAACTGTCAAATCCTATCAGAACTTTAGCCGACCTCATTCTGAAGGAAGAAGGTGGATGATGATGATGACCACCACTGACCTATGTCTGCCTATCATAATGTTTCTAACAATATTTCCCTTAATTGGGAGAGGGATAGTCCAACATGACAAACATGAAATAGCATATCAGGGGGAGGATGAGAACAATTGAGGCCTTAGGATAAGATAAGCATGAACAGTCAATAGTCAGATTATTGAACTGTTAGGCAAAATTTCTCGCGGACCTATATCTGCCTTTCATAATGTTCCTAATATTATTTCCCTCCGGAGAGGGATGGTCCAGCAAGCAAAACCTGAAGTAGCAGATCAGGGGGAGGATGAGAACAATGTGGCTATAAGAAGCATGATCAGTCAACAGTTAGATTATTGAACTTGCAGGCAAATTTTTTTGGCACTTTGTAGCCATAGATGATTGATACTCGAGCTTTATTAGGGATTGCAGCTGCTAATACTATACCGGCATCACTGATGGAATGGGAAATTGTTGGACCTTACATTTTAATAGACGGAAACCACCTCTCCATACATTGGGGGGTAAGACTACGTAATGACCCTCCCATACTCTGCATCAATATGCAGCTTGTGACGCCGGGGCTCTAATGCTGGCTGCTAGCAGTGCCAAGAGCCAACATTCAGGACTATTTTGGATCTTGCCCTTACTATAGGTGAGACCAGCATGGAGGCTTAATACAAACTTTTTACAGTTATTTTAACAGTAAGCATCTGAATGCACTGTACTGAAGCGAATGGCCCTGCTGTTCACTAGTCATTGCTTTTACCAATAAACTAAATCTTGTTATTAAGCTTTGCTTAAGGTTAATGCCTGGTTTGGTAAGCAGCTTTTGAGAGAACTGTACTCTGTACTTTCAAAAGTTGTCTGAACTAATTTTGTAAAAAAAAACAAAAACATTTTGCTGCTGCATTTCCAAAAACTAAGCAACCCACTCAATCTGCATCTGAATTTTTTTCTTATTGTATTGACTTGTAAATAGGGTTGGTGTGCTCATATAATCCTCTTTTGAAATGAATGTGTGTTATTTGTGATTTCAGATTGTGGAGTATTTGTTAGGCGATACTGACTTGACATCATCATCCGATAGCGACAGCGATTCAGATGGATCTTCACTTGTTGAACAGCAGCTCCGCAGGTTATGGGCCTATCCGAGACTCATAAGCACAAGGAACCTTGCCATATGATATGAGGAAGAGATTCTCCCTTCTTGTACCCTTCAGTGTGGGGTTGGATTACACTGCCATCAGATCTTTGATTGATTCTTGCATTCTCCATTTAACATTTGAGTTGATGCTGCTATACTCCTTTGTTGGGTGTTTGTATTACAAGTATGTGATGGTGGGAATATGCAGTTTCAAGTTTCATACATAGACCAAAAACTTCATCAACCACAATTATCTTGCAGTTGGTGTAAATATGCAGTTACTTAAAAGTTTGTTACTACAAATGGTATTGCTATGTTTTGTTGCAAGTTCTACGAATCCATAATGTTCTTGAGATCAATGGGATGCATGTTACAACTTTTGTTCAATATATCACAATTCCAATTTCTTGGTTGATGAGAGGTAGTAGTGCAATATATATAGTGCAATATATATATATATATATATATATATATATATATATATATATAGAAAAAAATGGATATGAGTCATAGTTTCATATTCCTACATGAGCTAATGCACATGTGGACAAATACGAATGGAGTGTACTAGTGCACATGGGTGCACATGGGATGTAGGAATCTATTTCTATTGGTCCACATGTGTATGGTTCATAGAGGAATATGAGCCTATGACTCATATCCCGTTTATCATATATATATATATATATATATATATATATTGGTTGACCGGAAGGAAATAGAAGTGCAATTTGCTGCATTAGTTGGGAAAGTATACATAATAGTCTGGGAGGTTGAAACATAATACCTGTGTTGCTACTTGCTGCAATAGTTGGGAAAGATGATATTTTACTATTTGCTGAAACACATAAATAAATAATAATAATTTTGTAAATTTTAAATTGTAGTAATTGCAATTACATGAGTGATGTATTATAATCAAATTTGTAATGGTCATTACGTTTCTTCTTCATTTTTGTGACCAAACGCATATTATGTTGTTCAATCCTGCAAACCAAACGCACCATTAGTTGGTTAATTAATAAATTCTATATTAAAGAGGGTTCAAATCTTATTATCTCCGTTGTATTTTTTAAAGATATATTTTGTATTTTTTCTGTAAATTCTAGATGATGTTCCTTCTAATTGGAAGGATTATCAACATTTTAACAGTCCTAAAAAAATATGTTAATTTTTTAGGACTGTTAAAATTTTGACAGTCCTTCCAATTGGTAGAACTGTCATAATCAGGATTGTCAAAATTTTGACAGTCCTACCAATTGGAAGGATTCTCAAAATTTTAACAGTCCTAAAAAAATATGTTGATTTTTTAGGATTGTTAAAATTTTGACAGTCCTTCCAATTGGAAGGACTATTAAAATTTTAACAGTCCGAATGGGAGGGCTACGCGAGGTGACACGAGGGTGGGGCTACGTGGAGGCCGGAAGGGGAGAAGAGGTGGAGGAGCGGGAGGAGGCGGCAAGAGGCGAGGTGTAGACGTACGCGCTCGCCTCTGCTGTTGTTGTTGCTGCTTCTGTTGCCGCCGCCGTCGGCGCGAGGCGTAGCCGTAGCCCCACGCGAGCGCATGCCTCCGCAGTCCTCCGTACGCCTTTTCTTCTTCTTCATCGTCTTCGTGACGGACGGAAAGGTGCTTGAGGTGCGGCTCAGCGGCGGAGACGTGGTCGATGGCGAAGTCAACGGTACCGAGAGGCAAAAATTTGCGAGAGGAGGGAGGAGGAGAGGCCGGAGGGAGGTGGGGGTGGGGGAGGAGCAGGAGGTGGGAGATGAAGTGGGTGGATAGTCCTAGTAATATTTGGACTAGTCTGAATAATTTTTTTTTAATTGGACTAATACTAATACTGGACTAGTTTCGAGTCATTTTTAGCATGACTTTATCAGGAGCCTTGATTTATAACTTAGAAAGCTAAGTTATAAAATGTATGCAAACAGGGCCCAAATGTTTTCTGCTTGATTTGGGAATTGCTGTAGCTTATTATAAGTTATGATCACAGACTATTGTCATAATTTTTCAAAATGATAAAATATAATATATATTGAAAATAATAATTTTTTATATATAATTTTAGGAAATTAATAGTAAACGTTTATATAGAAAGAAATTTTATAGGCTTCAATATGTTTTAGAAACAATTCATTGTGCTGTCAAAACCAGCCCAAAAGGGACAGCAGTTCCAAAACGAATAAGAAATTAAAGTGACACCCCAAAAAATTAAAATAAAATAAAATATCCAGAAAAAGAAAGAAAAGAAATTTTTTAAAATGTTAATCTTAAAAAAGAGCAAAATCATTATAAAAAAGAAAGAATACATTGTAGCCTTTCATTTAAGACGCATTGAAAACTCTAAAAAAATGTTTAAACGTTTGTACGAAATGGCCATATTTTTATGCGAAGGAAATAAAAAAAAAGTTAGTGAAATCTCATATATTGTAGAGACCCTCTGCTGGAATCTTCGTCTCATATTCATCTATGCGTTAAAAATTCACAAAACAACACCAACATAGATATTTTATGTTAAATTTTTTTTTATATATGGAATATAGATCTGGAATTAATTCTATCTAAGGAAAAAAAAAACAATAACCAAACACTCAATTTCGAAATGAGCCCTCCATAGGTCACTCTGTATATTTTTCTCTTTCAAATAAATACAAATGTAAAAGGAGATGACAAATACGATGGAAGATCAGTGAATACGAACCAAATGTACGAATTTCGCATCGAATAACCGATCTATATAATTTCGTTTACTTCTCGTCGTTGCATTAACAATTCAACTGTCAAAAAGCAAAAGTACATAAAACAAATACAAAAAAAGAAAAAGAAAAAGAAAAAAAAGATGATTAATTCCAATTAAACTCTGATGGATGTGAGAAGAATTAGGATTTGATGGAAATTAATAATGAGTTTTGGAGAGTGGGCCGGCCCAGATGAAAGAACCGTCGGTTTAGACACTTAAATTGGACCGGAACTGGTCACACCAACGATTACAAACTTTACCGTGATTTTTTTTCCAAATATATTTACAAAATTTACTAATTAAAATTATTCATTAAATTATTAAATTTAATGAGATAATATAGATTATTACGTATAGATATTTTTTAGAGATATAGTTTGCTCTTTTGGTGCATTTTGTTCTCCCCAAGTATAATTTTTTTTTTAATTCAAATACAGTTAAAATAAGTGCAACGCACGTGCATATATATTAGTGTTAGTTTAATGAATTTTTTTTTGTAAAGTTCCATCTAACTTTCCTACCCCTCTCTTGACCAGTTATAAATTAAAAAATAAATAAATATAAAAGGTCCATTATACCCTCAATTTTGTTGGGTAGTTGTTTGGTTTGCTGTAATGAGATAGATACAAGGACAATCCTTGAAAGACTTAATAGGAAAATTATATTTTAAAAATAGAAAAAATAAATACTCGTGTTTGCTGTATATAATTCTTAATTTTTTTATAAGCACTGACTCAATAATTAGATTTAACTTAAGTTTGATTATAGAAAAAAAGAATTGTATTTTTTTAATACCAAATAAATTATTTTGTGTATAAATTTTTCAAGGACTTATATACAGGAAAATAATATGTTATATTAAAAAAAAATACACATTTGGTTGCTCACAAATATTTTTCCTACAATTTTTTTTGTTATTTTTTGACATGTTCTTTTCTCCGGATTAGAAAATTTCTAAATGAGAATTCGAATTGTGCCCATCTCTACGGGAGCCTCCCATCGTAACCAACATGGCACGATCCCACAAACATTTTTCCTATAATTGGTGTACAACATTGACGTTCAATTAATAAATGATAAATTTTGTGCAATAAAAATTAAAACACCAATTACACATGTTTTTATTGAAAATATTTTTTATTTATAGGTAACAACATAGTTCTACATTTTTTATTTATTTAGAGTTTAATTCTTAATCTAGCATAAATAGAGGTAAGTCTACAATATATGGATATTGTTGAGTTATAAATTTCGTAGACATGTGTCACACAATAACTAACTAATTATTATTGTGTAAAAGTACTAGTTTACTTTCAATCTTCTTCCTCATCCTTCATTGGTCTCTCAATTACATTCTAGTTGTCACTTCCATTAGCATATATGTCTACGTAAGAAAGACGGAAGGACGATTGTAGTCCCGAGCAACAATAGAATAGAAAAATCGAACCAAGCCAAACCGATTTGTGTCAAGAAAATAATAATTCATATGATTCAACTAAATTTTCTTCTTCTTTTAATGACGAGTTTATATGCAAAAGTTGGGGGCTTGAACTATAAAATTGTTTTAAGGATTCAGAAAACTTATAAGCAAATATCAAAGACTTGAGGTATTATAGTGGAAAAGGAAAAACTTCACCATTACTCGTATCCGTTTCCTTACATAGCACCTGAGCGGAGTCACCCGGTTATTACAGAGACAGACAACCCGACGATCATTCCTCCATCACCTCTTCGTCAGATCTGACCATTAAATGAAATAAGAATCCGAACTGATTTCACGAATCCCTCCCATTCTCCCTCCTTGCTCGTCAAATCATTTCGAAACCCTAGAAAAATGATGATCAATTCGGTCGCCAGCTACAAGGAGAGCCTCTCCCGAATCGCCAGCGAGGTCCTCGACGCCGCCGACGAGCTCGAGATCCACCGGCCGAGCACCGATTCGTCGCCCGCTTCCTCTTCCGGCCGACGGATTCCCCGCCGATCGCCGAGATTTACGTCGCCGGTGGGATCTTCCGCCGCCAATGGGACCGACCACTATTACCAGGATGAGGTACGATTCCTTTTTTGGTCAGTTCATTAGAATTAATGGAGATAAATTTTGTGTTGTAGAATTCTCAAATGATTTTTCAATTAAAGCACATTATACTTTCTTCAATTAGAACACATAAATCCAGGAAGTGCTGCAATAGTTTCTTTTGTAATTCGATAGTTTTTAAGAAATTATTGAAAAAGGGGTATTTAGCTTTAAGGTCTCATATAATAACGGGAATTGGCGCTTAGGTCTCTCTATTGTTGAGAATAGGGTTTGGGTATCGTCCTAGTGGTTGACTTGACTGACCGATCAAAATGGAGACCTACACGTAAATTTTGAATATTATATAAGACCCTAAAACTAAATGGAAATATGTAAGGTTTGTGTGACTTAGATTATTTAGTTTTGCATGGTGGGGGTTATGTGACTTGAGTTATCTAGTTTTGTCTTGAGTCATGATTAATCGAGAATGAGACTTGTGACATTACTGTTTGCTTCTATGTTGATCTCAACAACCACATAACCCTTCTGGCGGCTGTTTGGATGGACACGGCTTCATGAGTATCGTGTATCGTCAGTCCATCCCGGTCGTATTGTTGAATGTTTGCAACTCAAGAGCTCCGGAGGGTTGTGTAGCTGCTGGAATTAGGATAAAAGTAAACAACAATGTCACAAGTATCATTCTCGATTTGTTATGAAAAAACTAAATAACCCAAATCACACAACCTTCACCATGCAAAACTAAATAACTCAAATCACACAACCCGCACATATTTTCGTTTAGTTTTACGGTCTCGTATAATATTCAAAATTTACATTTAGGTCTCCATTTTGGATGGCCGGCTAAGTCAACCGTTAGGACGAGACCCAAACCCTCTTCTGGACAATATGGAAACCTAAAAGAAAATTTTCAATATTATACGAGACCCTAAAACTAAATAACCAAAAAAAATGGCGGTAGTTTGTTGCTGGATGGAATGGAATGCTTTTGACAAAAGCCTTCCTAACAGCCAGTTTGGATTGCACTTTGCATTTCGTTTGGGCTCCATTTCGATTTCGAAAGCAAAGCGGCTAGCTTTCCTTTCCATCTAGGCCAAACACGGTACTCATATAGGGTCCAAATGGTCGTGTCTGGAATGAAAGCCTAGAGAGCATGACAGAGATGGACATCTGAGCAAACTCCAATCCCACCAATTACAATACGAACCGGCCATAAGGGCATAATAGCTAAACTTAATAAGGATTTTACAACAATCTTATGAATTACAAAGAGGGAACCCAACTACGGCCTTGATCTGGAAATACCATAACTTGCTGTCAGAAAGATGGATGCTTGAGTTTTTTAATGCTGCCATGGAGGAATTGGTTCTTGAAGGTTCCTTTGTAAAGTGAATCTGTGTTTTCCCTTTATGTTAGTTCGGTGGATTCATGAAATGTAAGTTTGTCTCTGGATTGCTACGACCTGCTCATTCTTGAACCTTCTGTATCTTTCACGAAATAATTTAACATATCTAGAAGTAGGTGGTGAAATCCCAGTAAACTAACAAGTGCCAAGTTTTCGATACAAATTATATTAATTGCTTTTGAAAACGTGTACAAACACTACAAACTGATATTGGTGATGGTATGGAACTTGTATGATATTAGATTGGTTCTAGACGAACATGGTTTAAAGTGTTAAAGAAGGATATGAATTTTGTTAGCGATATAGGGGCATGTCCAGGATATGGATTTTGTTAGCATTAGCAGGATGGAAGAAAATGATTCAAAATTGGGATAAAGGCTTTGTTGTTGTTGTTGCTGTTGTGTGTGTGTGTGTGTGTGTGTGTGTGTGTGTGTATTGAAAAATATTGGTTTTATTTACTTTTATGTAGACTCCTTGATGGTCTGCTTGTTTTTACTTAAAATTTCCTGGTGTTAATCTTACATGGTTATGTTATAATTAAACTGTATGTATGTTGTAGATTGCGAAATATAAAGTAGATATTCAAAAGCTTCAAGCTTCTGAGGCAGAGATTAAGGCATTGTCATTTAATTATGCAGCAATGTTGAAGCAGAAAGAGGTATTCAAATTTCAAATGACATCTTTTCATCCATGCGTTTAGCTATGCAATTTTATATATTAATATCATGAACTATATTTTGGTAGATTCTTTTCTTAGCTAATCACTCAATTTCGTGAACTATTTTATGCAGCTTCAAAATCTGCTTTTTTTATGCAACTTCAAATTTTGTGCTCTTATCTTAAACTTAAGAGCATTTTAATTTTGCCCCTCGGTATCTTGATACCTTGCTTTCAATGATTTTTTGCCTCTCCTCCCCTTCCCTACACGATCCTCACTCTATTGAAGATGTTCTTCCTCTGGTCTATTCTAAACTCCGACTGAATGCTATACATTTGTATTTTGTATTGTAATTATTTGCATCACTTCTCCTTCATTTTTTGTATCTACAATAAGAAAATAATTACATTTTAGCAAAAATATTTTCACCTTTTTCATGCTTTTAATTTCTCTTTCTTTCCTTTTCTTATATGCAGAGTTTATTTTACAAACTTTTGTTGATGTACTGAAGTTTTAGTTATTCCATGTTATTGTTAAATTTCAAGTATATAAACTGTTAAGTACATGATTATTCCTGCAATTCCTTGCAAGCACTTCAAGCTGGTAGCATATTTATTTATCTTCTTTGTGCTTGACAGGAGCAACTTTCTAAGTTACTTGAAGAGAATAGCTCATTGAAGAAAAGTTTAGATGAAGTAGTAGGTTGTGCAGCAAGAGACGAGAGTCCAAAATTATTATCAACTAACTCTAATGTGAAGGTAATATCTCTTTGTCAATCTCTTTATTGCGATTCTATTTAAAATTATTTATTAGCTTATCAAATAGGACCATAAATGCTATATATATTCCGACAATCAACAAATAAATTTATAATTATGTTGCAGTCCGTTTTAGAGTAAGGAAATTAAGCCACGTGTCACTGCGCAACCCCAAAATTGTCATGCATTTTGAAGTTGTTTGTTTATTGTAGTCATTCTCTAAGTTGGTTTCAGATTCTATTTACAGACTTATTAACATAATAATCTGTTCAATTATTATTATTAGATATAATTGCAAAATGTTTTTTTCATTCAAGATAGTCATGGCATCTCCCACATATTTATGCCAGCTGTTGTTGGCTATGTTGGTGATTTCTTCATTCATTGGCATTTGTTTTGCACGTGGGTTCAAATGGCCTGGTGAGAGGCAAATGTTGATGTGGTTTCTTCTTCCCTGGCATTTTATGAAGAAAAAAATATTAGCATGAAAAGCTTGACAGGATATAGGCAATTTGTATTACAGCAGGGCTTCTTTGTTGTGATATGCTTACTATATATGTATTGTATTTATTTTTTTTAATGACTAGAATCGAGGTTAAGATGTTGTCCATCTAGATTAATGGTATGAGTACGGCAAAATGACAGATTTTGGATCAGGGGTTTTGTTCAGTCTTATCTGTACATGTCATCTGTAATCAATGTGAAAGTCATGCAGTGTCAGTATGCACATTTCTATATGTACTAATAAGCAACTTGATAGGGAACTTGTTCACTAGGGAAATTCTATAAGGCGGCTATAACACCAGCCATGCTTTATGCATAACAGTGTTGCGCAAATACGAAACAAAATGTCCAAAAAATTAATGTAACAAAATGAGAATGCTAAGATGGATGAGTGGCAATACATTAAAAGATAGGATATGAAATGAGTGTACTCGTGGATTGAAATTCTAAAGATACGATAGTAGTTAAGGGAGCCACTAGGACTAGAGGTAGGCCAAAATGAACATCGATTGAGATTTTAAATAAAGAATTGTTTTTCTTAGCGTTACATAGGACATGGGCCCTTAGTATAAGTGAATTGAAGAAAAGGATTCAAACAACCGAACCCAAAAAAATTGCGATAAAGGCTCTGTTGTTGTTGTTTTACTAATAAGCAATTTGTGATGGACTTCTGGTTTTGATTTCATCTGCTAGCTATTCACATTGATAAAAAAATTCATGAGAAAACTTTTGCAATAAAGCTTTAGCTGCTTAGCACCTTAGCTTGCCTGACCAAGCATATGAGGTCAGGGAATAACTTCTCCATGCACATGGCAACATCCTACTTCTCCTCCAAACCTAGATTTCACCTCCTATGAACTTTCTGACCATAGTCTACAAGTTTGGTTATCACATCAATCCCGTATGAAGAAATGATTTGGTTCCATATTGGTTAAGTTCAAGATGTGTAAGATTGCATAATTTTGGAATAACTGATTGTTTTGAGTTTGCCAGATTCAGTTATTGTAAATGTAAATCCTGTAATTGTTGTGTGAAGATTTGATTGATTGCATTTGGTTATATATTGTGTATAAATAATTCACATCATCATTATCAACTCCATTTAGGCATTTCTATCCACTAAGATATCTTCACAGGGCAACATGGACTGGTCACCCATCAGATCTCAAAGGAACACCTTGCAAGGAAATTCAGGCTCTTCAAACCATTTACTGAGAAGTTCCACCTCTAAGCCGGATGGATTCAGCAACGGGTCACACATTGTATCGCTTGATGTTGGTGAGCAAAAGATGGAGGAAAAATATGCACATTCACAAGGAAACATGAAGGTATTTTGTAGGTTTCTCTATTCCTATGAGACTACTATTTTGTAACACAAACACATCTGCACACCTAAACCCCACTTCTGAATGAACCTACTGCGAATTCAAAGGTGATTGAGATATTTTAGTTGTTTTTGTCTAGGCCTATCATCAACATCAAAGCCTTTCCCAGAGTTTTGGGGTCGGCTGTTTGAATCCTTTCCTTCCATTCAGCTATATTAAGGGCCATATCCTTTCTAACACTACAAAAATCATATCATTCTTTAAAACTTCAATCCATGTTTGTTTAGGCCACCTGTAGTCCTAGCGTCTCCTTTAATTACTTATTGTTTCTCTTTACTGGAGCATCTATTTGTATGTGTTGCACATGTCCAAACAACCTAAGACGATTTTTCTTCATCTTGTCCTCAATTACAACCACCTCTAACTTTCCACACATACGCTAATTTCTTATCATTTCTTTTAAAGTACTATTGCTCATCCTTACTACATTCTCATTTCGGGTACACTAATTTTTTGGACGTGTTGCTTCTTAGTTTCCCAAAACTTTGATCCATAAAGTATGGTGAGTATTATAGCATCGTATATAATTTTCCTTTCAAGGTATATTGCAACCACAAAGTACTCTAGAAGCACTCCTCCATTTCAACCATCATGTTTTAATTTTGTACATGACATTCTTCGCAATCTCTCCATCATGATGAATGATTGATCATAAAAACCGAAAAGTATCACTCTTTGGTATCTCTTGTCCATTTATATGTATTTTCCTCTCATTGTCTTTGACTTTTGGTTGAAGTTACATTTCATATACTCTATCTTGCCCTACTAATTTTAAAATCCTTAGATTCTATAATTTCTTTCCGTACTTATATTTTAGCATCCAACTCTTCTCTACTCTCATTGACCAACACAATCTGGATACGCCTATCGGTGAACCAATATAATTCACACGCTTATTATTGAATGAATCTGTTGCATATTCACAAGAAATGAAAAGTATCTGCTAATTTTCCTGTTCTAGATCTTTGAGGGTATCAGGTCATAACAAACTCATATGTAACCTATGCGAGCAAGGTTATTACTTCCTTTGTTCTGTGCCACAAGGTTCTTTGCCATACTATGATAATGTCTCTTAAAAGCATGTCTACGCATCAGCCCTGGGCAGGCCAACAAATATTTGTGATGTGTAAAAGGGAGTCTGATGGTCCTGTTAACTATATACTCTTGTGTGCTTTATGCTTTTATTCTTGAAGCTTCTTTACTATATGCAGATCATTTTTGAATAATTGATGATTCTGTAGGACCATAAAAATTTGCTAGAGGAAATTAGATCGCTGGAAACTGTACGAGCTAGTCATGAATCAGAAATTAAACAACTGAAGGCTCTACTCGACAATGAGCGGGAGAGTGCATCTATTGCAAAGCTGAAGTTACAAGGTAAGATTATTGTACCAATTGTTCCTTCTTTTCGCAGCACCATTCTGTGATCTTTTTTCTTATCCATAGTTTTCTTGTCTTCTGTTTGATAATTAGAGGAATGTGTGTTGAACAAATCTTCTCTAAAGGAGCTCCAAGAATTGAAGACAGAGAAGGAGAAAGTAAGTTTTGCTGGTATATTTGAACATTTAGGAAGGGTGTTGAGCTTCATGATATTCTTATCTTGGTATTACTTTCATTTGATTCTTGGACAACCTGTCAAGCCACTGCTAAAATTCTGTGCAGTATTATGTTGACTTCACTGAAGACTTGCTAATTGTCCTAGTTTTTGTTTTACTTCTTTGGGCACTGATAGGATACATCCAATAAAGAATATAATTTTAGTAATAATCACATAAGGCGGCAAGTGTGTTCCTTCACAAGCAATTCACTCAATAGAGATGAGGGAACCGTTGTGATATTACAACAATAAAGCCTTATCCCAAATATCCGTTGCGATATTGAGCCTCTTTTTATATTTTGTGTTCTTCTCTTTTGAATCTTGATGTCATACTTCAGGTTCACTTCTCCCACGAACTGAACGAAGTTGATGGGTTTGTTTATTATTCAAGTTGAAACTGCTCGGTTTGTGTTAAATTTTAGGGTTATTTACACTAACCTCCCCTATGTTTTATGTTTATTACACAAACCTCCCTAATTTTGAAAATAATTACATGAACCTCTCCTATGCTTTATGTTTTAAGGGTGGTTAGTGTAATAACCCTTTATATAAAACATAAAACATTGGGGAGGTCCGTGTAATAAACATAAAACATAGGAGAGGTTAGTGTAGTTATTTTCAAAATAAGGGAGGTCTATGTAATAAACATAAAACATATGAGAGGTTAGTGTAATTAATTTCAAAATAAGGGAGGTCCGTGTATAAACATAAAAAATAGGGAAGGTTGCTGTAAATAACCCTAAATTTTAAGAATGAGAACAGAAAATTGCTTGGTTTGTTTTAATCTTCAAGAATAAGACGAGTGTTTAACTTGTTAGCTTTGTTAATACCCTTCTAATGGATAATTGGGAGTAACTATGTGCTATGAGCACTCATCTTCTAGTAGCTCTGGTGTAACTATTATAGTCTTTATGATACCTGTTTTCTGTTCTCATGGTGTTTTTTGTCCTGGAATCTGATCGGCAGAGCTTTGAAGAGATGAAAATGTTGCAGAAGGAATTAAATGAGAAGACGTCAGAAATGAAACGACTCCAAATGGAATTAAGCAGGAGAGAGATGGAACAAGAACCGAATGGGGCCCTGAACAATTTGGATAATTTGAAAAATACAATCTCAACACTAGAAAAGGAGAATGTCAAGTTGAAGGTTGGTGTTTGCTATGCTTGGGTAACACGCTCTTGGGCATATTTTTTGTACCTTAAAATAATTTTTATTCGGGATTTGGTTTTTCTTCGGAACATCATTACTCATAACTAGTATATATGCACGTGTGTTGCATGTAATTCATACTACTTGGAAAGAGCAATCTTTTAATTTTTTATGAGCTAAGCCTTTTTTTACTACTTGGAAATAGTAAATAACAATCCTCTTAATTTTTTTCTATGCGTAATTATCTAACTACCCATGCTAAATTTAAGGGTTGTTTGCACTAACCTCCCATATGTTTTATGTTTATTACACGGACCTCCCCATGCTTTATGTTTTAAGGGTGGTTAGTGTAATAACCCTTTACCTAGAACATAATGATAAAACATAGCGGAGGTTCGTGTAATAAACATAAAACATATGGGAGGTTAGTGTAATTATTTTCAAAATAAGGGAGGACCATGTAATAAGCATAAAACATAGGGGAGGTTACTGTAAATAACCCTAAATTTAATTAACAATTTTAATGAGTAAACATAGATAAGGACTTTTAAAAAAAGAAAACTTTCACGGTGAAGTCTCAACTTTTCTTATTATATAGTAGTATAAATACTCATGTTAAATTTAATGAACAATTTTAATTAGTAAACATAGATAAGGACATTTTTGGAAAAAAAAACTTTCATGGTGAAGCTTAACTTTTCTTTTTATATAGTAGTATAGATGTATTAGATAATATGACTTTTCCCCATTAATTACATTAGCAGATTAAAAGTTTGTGCACCTCGTCTCTATTGCAGATAGAGAAGAACGAACTTGAGGCAAGTGTGAAACTTCATATGAAGACTGCTGCTGAAAAAGCTGGTGATAATGATCTTCTTTCTCTCAATATGAATTCAAACAATCTAAATGAGGTACATTTTCCTTTGGTAATTCTTTTATTTGTGAATGTGGTAGTTCTTGGATGGGTGCACAAGAATTAGTTTTCAAGGTCGTGAAATTGTTTTAATATTTTATTATTAAAATTGTCACACTACATTACATTCTGCTATTTGCAGTAATAGTAGAAACCCAGCAAACTTGTGTTGTACCTTATATGTGCAAGTATAGTCAATGCTAGAACTCTTATTGTTGCTCTTGTTGTTTAAAGGATGCACACATATTGACTATCCCTTATGTAGCAAGGACATGATTACAACATGATTTTGATACATTGACACGGACACAACATATACATGACACCAATTTTGGAGTCTCTATGCTTCTTAGACTCTATCCAGGACCTTGCATTATTAGGTGAATGTGTGGCACTATTATGACACCCCTCTATACTCGATAATTGTCGTGTATCATCATATTCTGTTTTCCCTTCTGTTTTTATGTAATTTTGGGTTTGTATCACCATGGCATCGACCACCTTCACTAATTTCTACTTCTGGAAACTAGTACGAGCGCATATATATACCATGGGAGTCCAAGGAGGGTTTTTGCTGATATTTATTCTCATACACTGGTATGTAGTGTGGTATTGCTATATTAATGCTGTTATCATTTATTATGATTCAGAACACAACTGAAGATATGGCATTGTCCATCCGGAAGTTAGAGGGAAGTTTGCAAGAAACCTGCAAAGAAAGGGATAAAGCTTTGCAAGAATTGGCCCGACTCAAGCAACATCTGTTAGATAAGGTAACCTCTTCCGTTTTTTGAGTCATGATTTTGTATTGGTAGTTCACTAGAGAAGTTTTCCTTTGTAGCCATAATCACAAACTTTTATTATATAGTTTGTCATGTTTATTGTGATTAGCCTTGATTTTACATATGGTTTTATACATTTGGTTTCCTAATTTTTGCAACTTGAACCTTATTCTGCCTATTTATGTATATTTCAATTAATAGAGCAAATTTCTAACCATGAAGGAATTATTCTTGGATATAACATAAAAAAGTCATCCGGTTGTGACTTAGGTAGACAGTTTATGGATTTTTAGTCATTCCATATTCTAGACTGATACTTTGTTCGCTAGCATGCAAAAAGAAAATATTTATATTGCAATTTTAAATCTGAGGACATAATAGCAGTGTAGTGTCATGCAAAGCTCCCATGCAGCTAATTGTGTCAGTCTACCGTTTGAAGTTTTAGTTCATTTGATTCTCCCATTACTTTCAGTGGTGATAAATGCTAGTCTCGACTGTTGGGTTTCATAAAAATACGACAGAGAAGTTAAAACAAATGTGGCAATTAGCATGTGATACAAATGTTTTTTAGCCAAATTTCATGGCCATGAGATACTGGATGACTAATTTCTTTCCATTTTAATGGGTGAAAGTGCTTTGATATTTTGCATCTTCTTTGAAAATATGCCTGGAGGTCCTTCAAGGCATCTTCTTCATATTGAGCAACATAGCTTCACATATTTTGCACATCAAATGTTTCCAATGCTAGCTCTAAGATCATGGTCTGTATTTATTGGAATTCTGGTAGTCCCAGTAGGTTCAGAATTGACATATTGCTTTTCACATGGTGATGCTTTGTGAGATTGGGTGTGCACTCAAAGTGAGGTTTGTCTTCTCAAACATCTTCTGCAGCTAAATTGAAGATGGTTTCTTCTACTACGCTATTGTCTTAGGAACTTGAAGATTCTGATAAGATGGACGAGGACAGCAAAAATATTGAGGAACTTCGGGCGACTACAGAGTACCAAAGAGGTCACATATTACAGTTGGAGAAGGCCTTAAAACAGGTGCTAGCAAAGAAAGAGGGACTCGAGAATCTTAAAAATGATGAGCTTCACAAATCACAGGAGATCATTAATGGGTTGACACAAAAACTTGCAAACTGTATGAGCTTAGTTGACTCAAAGAATAGTGAACTGCAGAATTTGCAGACTGCACTTGGTCAATACTACGCTGAGACTGAGGCAAAGGTAAGAAATTTCACATATCTATTACAGGCTTTCTATAGGGTTTTTTCGTCTTTCAATACCTAGATCATAATAATGAAATTTTCATTTGCAACCAGTTAAAATATATAATAATTTGTTTCCCTCCATTTGAACGTGTACTGACAGGAACGATTAGGAAGAGATTTGGCTGCAGCAAGAGAAGAAATTATAAAGCTTTCTGAATCATTGAAGGTATGAGTTAGTTCATCCTCAATATGTTAAAGATGGATCTCTTTGGTTCTGATATGTCAGAGGTGGATCTCCTTCACGATTTCCGTCTTAAAGCATTAGCATGTGAACATGCAGAGATTGAAACATATGCTCACACGCAACTGCACAGAACTTTAATCTTTATAATTGTAGATTTAGTATGTGTATTGGAGAAATGAGCTTTTACAATGTTTTAATATATGAAATTGGATGGAAGAGTTCAATGCTCGTCTACATAGTGAAGACCAGGGTTTTGACCCAGTGAAAAGATTCCTCGCAAGTCACAATTAGCTGGACCAGCCTGGGTGCAAACCTTTGTCCGCTCAAAGTTAGTTTGGTCTAAGGTACAAATTGGAGCGGGTTAGAATGAGACATGTAGAAGAGGGGGTTAAATCGTTAAGGAAATAATTTTTCTAAATCTGGATTAGATTGACAGTTTTGCTCTTGTGGGTGTTTGGATAAGGATATGCAGAGATTTATCATCCCGTTTGGCAATATTAACCAAGACTGTAAATCCAGGTTAACTAAACCCTCCTCTTTCCTTTTGCAATTTTACCATATTAACCTGGTTAAAGTCTTTCAAGTAAAAAATTTAACCTAGTTTTTGAATGCCATCTAAAAGCCTTATGTAGCTTGACAAGAGTCACAAGACGGAACTCTTGTGGGTGTTTGGGCAGGGATCTATAGAGAATGATCAACATGTTTGAGTACAGAAATATTGAACATTGAACCAATCTTGTAGGCCCAGGTTAACTAAAACCTTCCTTTCTTTTTATTTTTGCAATTTGGCAATATTAACCTTGTTAAAGTCTTTAAAGTAAAGTTTAACCTAGTTGCTGAATGCCGTCTGAAAGCCTTGTATAACTTGACAAGACGAAACTCTTTTGGGTGTTCGGTTAGGGATCTACAGAGAATGATCAACATGTTTGTATGGAAATACTGAACATTAACTCAGGCATGTAGACCCAGGTTGACTAACCCTCCTCTCCCTGCAACTTGGCAATTATTAACCTAGTTAAGTCTTTAAAGTCAAAGTTTAACCTAGTTGTTGGATGGCGTATAAAAGCCTTGTGTACCTTGACAAGAAGAAACTCTTACTCGATTTCCCACAATGATTCTCTTAATATTTACAACATCTGAACATGCTTATTAAGGTCGCATGGGGCGACAAAGCGCTGACCAAAAGGCATAGACGGGGGCCTCAAGGTGGCGAGGCAGATACCTCCATATTAAAATTAGGGAGTAGGTAAGTTGAGAAAAGCTTTCAGCTAGGACTTTGTGTTGTGGTTTCCTTCCAAGTGATATTATAAATGTAAGCACTGCATGCAAAAACAACTACTAAGAGTAACACTACCGTGACAGGAGAGAGAGAGAGAGAGAGAGAGAGAGAGAGAGAGAGGGAGAGAGAGGGAGACTGAGGGAGCAGCTGGCAGTAAACGTCAGAGACAGAGACGAGGATTAATGGGTTAGGGAAGAGAGAAAAAAAAAGGAAGGGAATCGAGAGGGCAAAGGGGAAGTACTCTTGTTCTCTTCCTCTTCTTTTGTCGTATTAGATTATTAGTAATATCCATAAGTTTACGTTATCAGGCCTGGGCCTGGTCCCAAATTCAAAAGAGAGAGGGTCCACTTCAAGTGGGTGTGGGTGTTTTTTTTTTTTTTGGGGGGGGTGGGGGGGTCTCAATATGACCACCTAAGACAGCAAGGTGTCAGAGCATCTGAAACACCTACCTGGGGGCCTAAGGTTGCGAGGCCGGCACCTTTAGTTACACTGGGTCTGAATTGTTAAAGATTGATGTAAGATTATGATGGTATATACAATATTATAGTAGTAGACCGTCACTCCAACTTCAGCTAATAGTTAAGCAGATCATACATTTCTGGGAGGCATGAACTCCGAGAAGGGCCTCTACTTGTGATGCTCTAGATAATATATGTAGAGTGAAAATAATGGATTGATCTTTATTGATGAAAATACTACATATATATAGGAGAGGCTAACCCCTCTCTTTATTATTCTACCCGATGTGGGACTAAAGTCCATTACTAATATAACACTTAACAACCTCCCTCAAACTGGAGTATATATGTCATTCATGCAAGCTTGTTACATAAAAATTGCACCTGATGACCCAAAAAAGATTTCGTGAAGATATCGGTTATCTGCTCACTGGTCCTCACGTGATAAAACTTTATCATCCCCTTTTTTATACAAATCACGGACGAAGTGGACATCAATTTTAATGTGCTTCGTCTTTTCATAAAATACATGATTGGTAGCAATATGGATAGCATATCGGTTATCACACCATATATTTACTGCTTTAGATCCTGCTTTTTCTTTCAGTTTTTGTAGAAGATGCTGCAGATATAACACTTCAGCCGTGCCATGAGCAATGGCTCGATATTCAGCTTCGGAACTTGATCATACGATCACACTCTGCTTCTTGCTCTTCCACGATACCAAGTTTCCGTCAATAAATAACGAGTAACCAGATGTAGATTGTCTATCTGTCAGGCTTGCACCCCAATCAGCATCGGTAAAGCACGCAACATTTGTATGTCCCTGATTCTCCATACGATTTTTTTTCCAGGATTCTGGACTGATAGCGCAGAATTCTGAGAACTGCCTGCTAATGTGGAACTCGTAGAGAAGACATAAATCTACTCGCGATACTGACTGCAAATGAAATATCTGGACGAGTCATAACTGCCAAGTAGTTGAGTTTTCCAACCACTCAACGATATTGATCCGGATTAGTCATCAGTACCCCCTCGTCGGGGAGTAACTTTTCTCTTGGGTCCATTGGCGACATTGCTCTCTTGGCTTGCATTATTCCTGCATCATTTAGTATGTCTAGCACATACTTCCTTTGAGACATGACAATATGCTTCTTTTCCCGTACGACTTCAACATCCAAGAAGTAGTTTAACGATCCCATATCTTTGGTCTGAAACTGTTCTCCCAGAAACTTCTTTAGTCCTGTAATGCCTTGACTGTCGTCTCTTGTGATCACAATGTCATCAATATAAACACAAAGTAGTATCCTTTCCGCCGATGTCTGTCGCTAAAATACGGAACGATCCTTCTTCGATTGACATATGCCAAACTGAGTGACAACATTTGTAAACCAACCAAACTATGCACGGGGTGATTGTTTGAGACCATAGAGGACCTTCCACAGATGACACACTTTACCCTCCCTTGCAACGAACCTGGGAGGTTGCACCACATATACTTTTTCGTCAAGATCCCTGTGGAGGAATGAATTCTTGATATCCAGCTGAAGTAGTTGCCAGTCATAGCAAACAACTAAGGCCAAGAGTACGCGTACAGAGGTCATCCTGGCAACTGGGGAGAATGTCTCAAAATAATCCTCATCATAAGTTTGAGAATATTCTTTAGCCACCAGACGAGCCTTCAATCAATTAAGGGTACCATCCGGTTTCACTTTGATCGTGAACACCCATTTGCAACTGACAGCCTGTTTACTATGCGGCAAATCTACCAACTCCCAAGTATGGTTCTCTCGAAGCACTTTCATCTCCTCGTCCATAGCAGCACGCCAACCGGGATGTTTGAGACCCTCCTCGGCAGAATTGGGAATCCGAATCTCATCAATAGTAGTTATCAAGGACTGAGTGTGGCTCGCAAGCCCTTTATAGTTTTCAACGTATAAGGGATCACGACAGGCACGACGAGGTCGAGCTGGAGGAACAGACGGAGGCGATTCAGTGGAGCTAGAGGAGGATGATGTCTCTGTGACTGTAGGCGGAGGCACCATCTGTGACACTCATTCGGGCGATGGCGGTGTTAACAGAACCGGTGTCTGCGGACCGTCGGACAGGAAAACTGTCTCGATAGGGGATGGCACCATTATAGGGGACTATTATGTTTGAACAGGAAACAACAAGAAATCCTCTTCTGGGTAAACTTGTGAAGCCGGATCAGTAGTTTGTGGAAGTGGAGGAAACTCGGTTTCAACAAATGTAGCATCCCGAGAGAAAAAATACCTCTTTAAGACTGGAAAAAAATATCGATACCCTTTCTGATCCTTAGGATATCCAAGGAAAATACATTGGATAGTCTTTGGATCTAATTTAGAAAGAGTTGGTCGGGTATCCCGAACATAACACAAGCAACCAAAAATTCAGAGAGGTAGAGGAAACCGCTATCCTTTGGGATATAACCGAGAGAAAGGAGTATTGCCATTGAGAACAGACGACATGCGATTAATTAGATAGCAAGCCGTAAGAACGACATCCGACCAATTTTTTTTTGGAATACGTGCTGGGAACATAAGAGCACTCATTGTTTCTAAGAGATGACGATTCTTGCGTTCAGCCACACCATTCTGTTGTGGTGTGTAAGGACATGAAGTTTGGTAGATGATGCCATTCCGAGATAGATGTGAAACAAACTCACGAGACATACTCACGACCATTGTCTCTGCGGACACATTTAATCGGAACACCAAATTGTGTTTTGATTTTTGCATAAAAATTGCACCAAATGTTAAATAATTCGGAGCAATTTTTTATTAGATAAACAAAAGTGACACGTGAGTAGTCATCAACAAATGTAACAAAGTACTTGAATTCCATTTAGATTCAACCGGACAAGGTCCCCATATATCGGAATGCACCAACTCGAAGGGAGCGAAAGCAATTTTATTATGACTGACCGGATAGAAAATCCGGTGATGCTTAGCCAAACTACATGACTCACAATGAAAAGAACATAAAACATCTAAAGATGGGTATATTTTCTGGAGTGCTTGGACAGATGGATGTCCTAACCGACAGTGTAACTCAAAAGGATCAAGTTTCACACCAGCATAGACAACAAAGGAAGTTTCGTCAAACATGTACAAACCTTCAGCCACATGTCTCCTACCGATAGTCTTTCCAGCCTTTAGGTACCGAAAAACACAACCATCAGGAAAGAATATTACCGAGCAATGCATATCGCGAGTAATCCGACTAATTGAGAGTAAGCTGAATAGGTTTCCGAGTGTATGTAATACATAATGTAGTGACAGTCCCGAAGAAAGACGGACAAATCCTTTTCTACGGACTGTCAGAGAACCACCATTAGCACATGTAATATTAGACATGCGACCATCCGGTATATAATTTCGTATCATACCTGTGTCGTCTGTCAAGTGAGCAGACGCACCAGAATCAAGGACCCACTGCTTCGACTGTATCACACATGCCGTTGAGTACCCTATGATGGACCCAGAAGTAGAGGCTTTACCTCGACGTTGATCTTGAAACTCAATAAAGTTTGCATATGCTTCATCAGTCAGTTGTATGGATCGGCCGTCAAAATCAGGAGTATCTGAGGTAACATTGGCGGCAGGAGCTTTAGTACACTGCCACTGGAAATGACCATGTAGACCACAGTTGAAGCAGATGCGCGATCGACCTCCATCACGACCGCCAATGCCTCGTCCACCATCACGGCCAACACTTCGGCCACCACATCGTCCACCACGACCACTACGAAATCCAGTACGAACGGCACCAAGAGCAGATCAATCAGCAGGAGCATCGCTTGGAGAGGTCTCGACGACCTTTGCTGCCCGTAGGACACGAAAATGAGCTTCCATTAGAGATGGAACCTCGGCTCCAGCAATGATCTGAGAGCGAGCTGAGTCTGCATCAGGACAGAGAGAGGCAAGATATGCCATGACATGAAGCTGCTCACGTTGAGCTCTCGCTTCATTGATACCTGTCGTCAGAGGTAATAAACGGTCAACTTCATCGACCTAGCCTTAAAAGCCCGAAAGTGGTCCTTATGAGACTTGTTGCCCTGTTCTGTCCGGTAGACGCCGACGACCGAGTCATAGATACGAGACAAGTCACATTTTTTATCAAACGATGTTGCTAGGACCTCCCATAACTCCTTTACCGTGTTCGTGTTCTGAACCATGTCCTCCACCGATGGTTCCATTGAGTTCATCAACTGTGTAAACAGTCAACTATCATATGTTTTCCACTGCTCAAATGTGGGATCAGTCGTCTCCGGAGGGTTGTCAGTCAGATGCTTGGACAACCGCATTCTCCGAAGTGTTTTCTCAACCTTCCGCCATGTTGAGTAACCATTTGGTCTGTCCAACCGTCGATCGACGAGTCGAATCGAAGAAATCGTCGTGCAGTGCCCGTTGGTCCTGCTAAGGCGTTCCCGACACCGGTAGTAGTATCACTGCTAGCCGCCTCAGTATTTGTCATCCTACAAATGCACTTGATTCGACCGTCGCTGGATCTTCCTAACCCCACTAATCACATCAACTTTATCAGTGCGCTATCAACGTGGCCAGAACTGACACGCCCATGGAAAGTAGAGATCGTATGGGGAGCACACAAGACATGACAGAAAAGCAACCCAGGTGACTGTGTATATCCTGATGTGGATATCGGGGTAGGAAGGAAACAAAGATTCACGTAAACAAGCAACTTGTCTACTCTTTGTTAACTCCTGAAGTCGTAATCTAAGAACAAATGTTCTGCAAACAAATTATTGTCTACCCTCTGACCGCCGATATACGACATTTTTTTTTTGGAATTAGAGTTTAGACAGGAAGGAGGAGCGGCGGCTGCATATTAGGATTAGGGTTTTGTGCTGGAGGTCTTGGGGGGGTCAGTTGGCAGTGGGGGGTCGGCAAGGGAGGGGGTTGGCGGGCAGAGGGGGGGGGGGAGTGGCGCTCGCAGATGTGGGGGGTGGGGGGGGGGGGGGGGGGGGGTAGGGAGGCGGAGACAAGGTGGGGCTAGGGTTTGAGAGAGAAGTGGGAGGAGAGTCAAAATTTTGGCTCTGATACCATGTAGAGTGGAAATAATGGATTGATCTTTATTGATAAAAAGACTATATATATATATATATATATATATATATATATATATATATATATATATGAGAGGCTAACCCCTCTCCCTATTATTCTACCCGATGTGGGACTAAAGCCATTACTAATATAACACTTAATAATATATAACCCTATCATGCTTTCTACTAAAGTTTCAAATAGAAATTGTTACCATGGACTTATATTTACTTCCCTTTCTGATCAGTGTGATAGTTATCCCTTGGTCGGTATACTGAAGGAGACATATTGATGGTTGCACCTATATATCTGTTTTTTGTATTATAATTTAGTAATCAATGTTGTGTTACTATTTAGGCTGCAAATCAAGAGCTGGACATGTCTAGAAGAGAAAAAGAGGATATCGCTTTTAAGTATTCACAAATTGAGAAGATGTTGTCAGATGGCAAGCATGCAGTGCAGAAGCTTGAGGGAGACAATTCAAAATTACGACGTACACTAGAGCAGAGTATGACCACCTTAAATAGGATGTCACTGGATTCAGATAATTACGTTGACAGGTTACATTCCTAACTAATTTCATAATCATCTGAGAAATTTGCAGTTGTAGACTTGTAGTGAAGAAATTGTTTTTCTCTAGCAATTTATTCTGAAGTAGAAAGTTGCGTTGCAGAATGAGATCATGGCCTGCAAGTATCAAATTTATAGTAAATCAATACTTTCTTTTCTTACTCCTTTAAAGTTGCAGAACATGATCAACAGTGTGAACTCTCAATGTGTATGATCTACCAATACCATCAGATTTTCTCGCTTCTCAAAATTATGGAAAAGATGCATTATGTGCATTTACATGTGTTTTATGTTTACTGAGGCGACAGATGGAAATATTAGAGTGAAGAAGAGGATCTGCATGTGGTTTCATTGATATTGAAAAGTCTTATCATAAGATCTCTAGAAGGTTTTGTCTAGCTTGGATTGGTTTGTGGTGTTTCATCGTAGTCTACATTCATGTAATAATAGGAATTTCCTAGTACTTCAAATAATCTATCGTTGCAGAGGGGGAAAAAATATCATAGTAGTATTCTAGCAAAATAGCAACTAATCATCATTCCTCGTGAGCAAATTATTAATGTCAGCATTCAGATGTAGTTGGGTAATCCTTTCTTATTGTGATATTTATCTAGGCTAATTTTCACTAAAATACCTTCAACTTCGCCATGTTTTCACTTTACTAGCATGATCTTTTTTATTCACTATAGTATCTTAAATAATTTTTATCACTTTAATACCATTATGAAATTGTCAACGAAAAATGTAACATGATGGTTATATACCCCCATCACTTGTCTTTCTACCCCACCCACCACCATGTGTCTGGTTGGGGGAGGGGTCACTGTCTTTAAATCTGTAGATGGTGGACTAACAGAGGGTAACAAAGTGAACGTACTTAAAAAGTATAGGGTATCATTATGAACAAAAAAGGTCAGTATTAAAGTGACAACAGGGGAAAGTTCAAGGTTTATTTTTCAATACAAGCAAAAGTTGGCACCGACATGTTTTAAACAATCATTATTAAATATTAGCTATTAAAGTTCATTCTCCTAGTTCTTCAACTTCAGTGAGTTTGCTGGATATTGGTTTGGTATCTTGTTCCCAAAATTTCTTGCTTCTATCATTGTTCCAACTCATTGACATCATATTAGGCCTCCATAAAACCTTTCAGAATGTTTGTCTATGACTCTTTCTCAAGTATTCTCTGATCAAATAATCAAATTTATCATCTGTGGTGAAAGCCACACCATGATATTTTCATTTCAACCTAGTATTTTAACTTTTTGTTGGAAAATTTAACTTAGGAGAAATTGACCAAGGTTTTGTTTTCATTCTTTTTATAGTTCAGTTTTTTGAGGAATTAGTCATTGGGATTTTTAGAATCTCTATTTCTCTTTAGTTTTTGAGTTAGATGGCACTAGATATTTATATCCCTTCGCCTAATAGAATTATGTAGTTTTATACCAAAAGAAATGATCTGTGTTGGCTATATATTGATGATTTTAATTTTTATCTGTGTGAGAATGGTGGATTTCATATTTACTCTTGCTGGCATCTTATATTCATTTTTGTGTTTTTTTTAATTTTGTATATAAATTACTACTTACAAGTCAGCATCATGACAATTCTTATCACTTCTTCATGACCTTGGTTATATTATGTGCAATTTCTGTCCTTTTTCTTTTATCATCATCTTAGCTTTGGCATTGACCCCCCGATTTCCCATGATGGATGTTTACTGTTATTTGCAGACGCATTGTGATTAAATTATTAGTGACATATTTTCAGAGAAATCATAGCAAAGAGGTACTTGCTTTGTACAGTTTTACAGATGAAACCACGCTTTGCAAGATGGCCGCAACTCATTTTCAAACTTCTCTTGAGTTTGCTAGGTTTTGGATCTTATGGTTCGCATGCTGGGCTTTTCTGAAGAAGACAGACACAGGATTGGGTCTGCTCAGGGTGCTACAGGAAAAGGTGTTGTCCGAGGTGTGCTACGGTTACCAGGCCGCCTTGTTGGAGGCATCTTGGGAGGAAGTTCACCTGAAACGTCTTATCATGCTCCTGAGAACCAGGTCAATTCTCTCTCTCTCTCTCTCTCTCTCTCTCTCGGTAAAGGATGAACTTTTTCAATGAATATTACTAAAAGGCTAAAACTTATATCGATATCAATATAGGATGTACAACAATTTAGTAAAATTTGTTTTTTGAAAATATTGGGATTTCTTCTCCCTCCATAATGTTAAAGGACGAACCTTTCACTCTAGTCCAGTCCAGCATCTTCCAGAAAGAAAATCAGCATAATGTTCTTAAACCACAACTTTCTTCAAATACAGATGAGGATCTCATACTATTTCCAAGCAGCACAACATCAAAAAACCTTCAAATTTGTTTAACTAATTCTTTTATGTCATTATCTTAATATGCAATATTGTTTCAGACATGCTACCAAACTGAATGGGATGGAAAAGCACTGCAATTTTTAATTAGGCACAAACTAAGATTCAGTGGGATACACAGCTAGTACAGTACTGCATTAACCAGTCATCAGAAATTAATTTTAGTGCTTTTTCTTCCCACAAGGTAATATATAGATAGTGGAAAAGGTCATTCGAGATTCTTTCAAAAATGATATTATTCTGAATCAGTTAAATTTGTTGGAAGGGTGGGTATTACCATCAAGTACATGGTACATGTATAAAGATCATCAACACAAGAAAAATACGTCTTCCCAACTCAACATTTTGAAGATTAATAAGAGATGAAAACACTGATGTATAATATTGATGTGCCACACCACACAGCACAAGCATCCAGACAAAAACTTTTACTCACAAGTTTTCAAACAATCTAATCGCAACTGATATACAATATACACAGGTACACTATTACTGGATTCTAACTTCGACATTATTCTCTTACCAGTCGTTCGCAGATCTATGGGTTGATTTCCTTCTCAAAGAAACCGAAGAGAGAGAGAAAAGGGAATCTGAAGAGGCTGCCAGAATGGCTTCTAATATGCAGGCCAGCAAAAGCACAACTATCGCGCCACTCACAGGCCAAGGGGCGAGGTCACATAGTACCTCTACTTTCCCAGCTACGCAGTTCCCAGCCCAGTCACCCAGTTCTGCACCATCAAGGGTACACCAGCAATCTGAACATTCTGATTCTGAATTTGCAACAGTTCCTCTCTCGTCTTCGGTTTCACCATCTGCTAAGCACCCTCATACGAGATTAAGATTGGACGTTGGGAATATGTAGTGCAGGTTACAGGTACATGTGTGCACGGAAATTCATAATCCACAAGAGCTAATATTTCATTTGTTGGTATGGAAAGCAGTGTTTCATAATTTTGTATGTTCTCTGTGCGCGTCAGTGAGGAGAGCTTGGTTGTTTTATTGGACATTCATGAAAGAAAGATATCAGATGGTTAAACTTTGCCGGACAAGGGATTACTTTACCTGGTTTATAACATCTTGTATTTTCAAAGAGATTTACAAGTAGTGCCAACCTGCCTTACATTTTTTAACGAGTCAACGGTACAAGATGAACAAATTCAAAAGCACCAGTGAATGCGAGAAAAGGAAACAAAAATCCTAGAGGTACTCATGAGTTCCTAATTTGAAACTCATCAATAATGACAAATAGTTAGATTGTATGCACCTCATCCTTTGATTTTTTGTAGGGGCCTAAACAAAAAAAGTCAAGAGCCTAAATAGAAAATTTTGTACACGTGTCACAATTTTATTGTAAGTTTTTAATGTGAGTTCTTATTTGAGTTCTGTAGTCGAACTGAAAAAGGAAAGGTGCGTGAATTGTTGAAGGCTGTGCCAGTTGCGGTGGATTGTAACTATAAAAGTCTTATATGAGTCCCCTGTTCGATCTTGCTCGTCTTAAAACATGCGTGAAACATACTATGTTTTCTTGTAATTAAGAACCCTTTTTTCTTCTACTAATGTTTTGCTGGTAACCACTGTGCACGCGCACACATGAAAAAGATATTGTGAGTTGTTCCCTGATGAGAGGTTTTCCTTTTATATTGTTCTCACATGTTTGTTCGTCTCATGCTAACTTTGTTCTCTAAATATTAGGTTCCTAAACTCCTCATCAGGCGTGGAGCTGAAAATTTATCTTCTAATATTTAAAACACATGAATATGATTTGAATTGCGAGCATAATTCATTTCTTATGTGCACCTAGTAGTAAGCACATGGAATCTATGAATGTTGTAATTTGATTATTACCATCAATACTATGGCTGCAGGAGTCGGAAACAATTATCAATGTTCCACAAGTCCGAGGCTGAACCTAATCTCCGACCGCCAACATCTCTTTCAAATAAAACAATCCAACTTTGTTGACCAATTATCGTCATCACCATCACTTTACAAATTGTGAATAAATCCCAGTAAAATCTTATCAAGCTCTAACCTAAGAGTTAGTAATAAATAGGTGTGGAGACTAGTACTCCTGCCCGATGAAGCATGCATGATCCTGTCCCATCATAAATCAAATTTCTAATTCTTCACTTTTCCCGTCTGAGAGTTGGGAGAGGGTACAAGTCGGTGATGGAGAATTAAAGGGGAAGAACATGTGCCTCGGATACTACAACATAGTTGGTAAGAAAGTCACCCAAGAATCCAGCTTCTGGTTCCCCAGTTCAACCATCCAAATACTAGATTCTGTGTGACACACCCAAAATTTCTACTATTGTTCTCATTTTCACTTGGACTAATTGCCAACCAAACAGCAAAAATTTGCCGGTTCAACCTCGAGTAAAGATTTCTAGAATTACCAGCTCTTCAATGTCCAATAAGGGGCAACAAATGCCAGTGCTGGCCTCAGAAACATTTATGACAAATTTGAGTAATTTATTGGCCACTTGATGATTTCCAGCCATTTGTAGTGTTGTCACCAAGAACCAAACAGGAGCCAATGCAATTTCGACTCTGATGTCAGCAAACGGTAAGATGAACAGAAAGGCTGAATACTGGCAACAGTCATGAATCACTTCAATAACATCACGAGTCATGAACTAATTGTAAGCGTTATGCCATATTAAATACAATATTTTATCAACCTCAATTTCGACTCTGATGTCAGCAAACGGTAAGATGAACAGAAAGGCTGAATACTGGCAACAGTCATGAATCACTTCAATAACATCACGAGTCATGAACTAATTGTAAGCGTTATGCCATATTAAATACAATATTTTATCAACCTCGAAAGCTTTCCTTAAAAGTATAAATTACTGAGAATTCCACAAATTAATAAAAAACATAACTAGGAACCAACATTCTGATATATCATGAAATGCTGACCATAAAACAGCTTGTTTTTAACAAAATCACACAATAATACACCATACTACTTTGTACATAACCAGCCAACTGCAGCCAGTTCAACGGCAATAGATATTTGAGTTCTGATTAACAGTACAACAAATGCCAGGTGCATCACAAGTATGATAACAAAGACTCAAATCTTAGCAAAAAGGTGAAAAAAATTGCAAGTATTAGACCATACTACTTGCACACATAATAAACTCTGTTCAACAACCATTTACATTTTCACCTTCTGATTTACTTTACACTAAAAATAAATGTCAGCTACAAGGATGGTCTGAGCAAAGAAGATATTGAGAACTCACCTAAATGTAGGAGGAATTTTTTTTAAAAAGGTGAATACTTGAGACGTGATATTATCTTTAAGACATAACATAGCATGAAGTTATGACGGTAATGAACCACAAAGTAAACCCAAGTATACTGGGAAGAAAATGTAGTGAGCAACCTACACCTAGTAACAGCAAAAAAACCTTGAATCCTTGACAAGTGAGAAAAAAGTAATCTACCGTCCTAGTATCAAATTGGCAATCAGACACAATAATTTGGAGCTTACCCAATGCTAGCGTGTGCAACTGCACACTGGCCATCCAGACCTACTAACTACAACCAAACAATACAGTCATCATCATCATCATGTTGAATTTCATGTCCTATGAGAAATAAGCTGGGTACTTTTTCAGACATACAATTCTGCTCTGCTAACGATCCTAACAAACTAAAGACACAAACATGTCATCTGTGGCCAGAAAGATTAGACTAACTATAGCAGAAAAAATGCAATAGACATGATAAATCTTTCAAGACATGAAAACAGAGAATGAACTTCCACAAGGTAATGGACCACAAGAAAAAAAACTAAGCATCAAGGGAAATTCTAGTGAGCTTACCCATGGTTAGTAACAGTGGAAACCTTACATCTTCAATGTAACATTTAGTGTCAAATTAGCAATCAGATACAACCATTTGGAGCTCACCTAATACTCGAGATACCCTCGAGAATCACCAAGATCGTTAACACACCTTAAGATTGATGTCTAGAACCAAACAGTAGTGTCAACATGCTATTCCCTAATCATATTGCAGAAGATCAAATGTCTGATTTATTAAAAAGTCCAAACAGTCCCATGGAGTATTAACAATATTGCTAGAACTCAGATTAAACTACCAAAACTTCCGAACTCCCTTAATTCCCAGTTTTGTTGGAAATCAGATTGAATTCCTAAAAATCCTTCAGTCAGAAACTACTCAAACATTCAAAATTACAAGTAGATTCCAATACAAAAGATGATAATCAAACTCTTCTAAAGAACAAAAAACATACACTGGCTTTTATCATACAAACACAATTATTGCAGAAGATCCAATGAAAAAATAGAACCCAGAATACTTCACGGCTTCCTTAAATCATATCAAAGGAGGTCAGATGCTTGATCTACTAAGTCCAAACAATCCCCATGGAATTAACAATATTGCTACAACCCAGATTCAACAACCAAAACTTCCAATCTTCAGTCCCAAAATTTACTTAGAAATCAGATTGAACTACCAAACTTCCTTCAGTTAGAAACTACTCGAATGTTCAAAATTAACAATAAATAGAATTCAACATAAAAATGATAATCAAACTCTCTTATAAAACAGAAACCATACATGAAGATAGCATACTGGTTATATCTGAACAAAATGATCAACTTGCAAAGACCACTAATGATCCCTACAGTCCACAATCCTAAAGTTTAAAGCACAGATCATATAAAATGACTAAAATATGTTATCCATTCAAACAAGTGTTAATACCTTGTGAAACAAAGGGCACAATAAAACAGACATACAAGATATGGCTGCAAAAAACTATCTAAATAAGAAAATCTCAAACACCATCACTTGTAAACAGCTTTTGCTCATCCCTCTTGTTTCAATCGAGGTGTTGGTTAATAAGATAACTGCATATCCACGTCAAAGAAAGAAAAGGAAATCATACTATATAGAAAGTAACTAACTGCCTATCTACGTCAAACAAAGAAAAGGAAAACATACTATTTAGGGAAAGTAAGTAACTGCAAATCCACGTCAAACAAATAAAAGAAAAACACACTATAGAAAAGTACAGTAAACGAAGCACATGTAAATTTTATATAAAGCAAATCTGCCTACACCCCCTCTTTCTCAGTCTCTCAAGTCTCAACACAAATTTCACCCACCCACCCACCCACCCACCCACTGAAAGACTAAGTAGATCATTTCTTTCCTACATCGTGCTAACTAGCAAATTCATTGCTGTCATCCCCCTTAATTTGCTCAACTCTGCTAGTCAATGTTTTCCCATATTACTGGTACACTCATCCTAAAGCCTTATAGATCTGTCTACAAACTTATATGACAGTAATATAATAACTCGTGGTAATACATGATAAAATGCTCATAATGTCACTTTATAAGAGGAACACCAAGGTAACCGACAATGACTGGCCCTATAATTGAAGAATGTGAATGTTCACAGCATCTAATGTAGCTGTGCAGGAGATAGCACATTGTGGCTATGACGCAAGAATACACATTATGAACAGATGGAAAAGAACACATTGGTGAAAACTAAAAAGACGTCTAAGTATTATCATGTTGGGCATATTAAATGGTTGACAAAATAGCAGGAAGCATACCGCAAACAGAGATTTGTTGCCTTACACAGACTACAATACAGTACCAACTAAAATTGGGTTCGACACAGCACACATATCAGAGAGGCTTTATGGATAGAGTTCAAAAAGAATTCAGTGGCAGTTAACCATAAATGATTGGACTAGGTTTATGGCTGGCAAACCTATTGGCCATTCAGCGACCTGTCATGAGATTGAGACCTAGATGACTTCAAGTGAGGAAGCCGGACAATGTTATTCTACTCAACCACCCTTCACTCAACTCTATGCCAATTAGAAGCATTGGAGAAGTGCAGATGACGAATATATCGTACTAATTCCATCACTAAGCAGTAATACTTAATAAGCAAGATCAACAAAACAGTAAATGAACATATTGTAATACTTTCTTCACTAAGCAAGATGGAGTAAAAGACCCTAATTTAACATATATCCACCATGCAGACTATTCAGACAAGATCATCAACATGCCGGGTACTGTGACAGACTTCAGCACATTGAGTTTATAGCATAAAATCATCAAAATAAGTTACATGTTATATCTATAAATTAAAAGACAGATCCGATCCACATCATTGAAACAATTCCAAACAAACATAACTGATTCGTCCAAACCACGAGGCAAGGCACTTCATATAGCAATATGAAGGAGATTCTAAGAAATCGTAGCAACATCAAAGCAAACAACCAGGACCTACTACGACTCCAGAATACCTGCTCCCCTACTGGTGCTTCTTGTCCTTCAAAGGTCCCCTGGGGATCTTGCTAAGATACTTCTCGTTTACTACAGCATAATGCTTCTTCAACTCTGCCGTCGCCTTCTCCGCGAAGGAGTCGACTTTGTCCTCGTACTTCTCGTACAGGAGAGGCACCGTGTGCAGCAAAACAAATGCTGTTTCCAGATATATATATATAAAAAAAAAATTAGTTCACCGATGGCGACTACTAAAACCCAAACCATTATATAACAAAGAAAGCAAGATGACTCAAAGTATTATTACTTATGTAGAACAGGGTCAAGAAGCTGCAGCAGCTGCCGAGGATCGAGAACAGCCACAACCCTGCAATCACCTGTGGATCCCAAGCAGAGACCTACAATTAGCATACTAGAAAGGAAATCAAACGCTAGTCCAAGAATGGTACTGATCACCAATCAACATACCACGAGGAACTTCTTGAGATCACGTCCAGATGCGATCTCCTTGAGAAGAGCGAAGGCCCTGTTGATCTCGTATCTCAAAGCGAGGGCGATGTTCACAGTCAGGTCCTCAGGGATGCTCACTTGGGGAATGTGTGGTGGAGACCTGAAATTGGGAAATGTTAGCTCAAGGAAACAAATGCCCACCCGGCGAAGATTAGGAGAACGGGAAGAGCGGTGCCGACTTGTTGATGAAGGTGGTGGCGTTGGACCAGAGGAAGAGGACGGCGAGGGAGAGGATGAGGCAGTGGCAGACCAGTGTGAGGAGATGGTACTCGAGGAGCTCGAACAGGACCCAGATGGCTGTAACCGTGCCAAGGACCCCGGCTGAGATCTTTTTGTTCCTCCACAGGAAAACATCAGCAGCTGCATCCAATCATCAACAATAAATATTAGGAAGGTCCTGTAGATGTTGATTAAACACTTGATGTCTGCTTGCCAATTGTTGGGGTAGCGGTTATAAGGTGTTTTTAAAGTACCGATTACGAGGGGTCCGGTTTTGGGTGGTTTTAAGTAGCGTTTTTAAACTAGTACAACCTATGTTTGGTAATTCGTTAACAAGTGGTTTTGAAAGTTTAAAAGAATACAATTGCCTATACACCTATATATAAACAAAAGCCTTCCAAAGCAAGAAAATATTGAAAAAACGAGAAAGAGGAAATAGGGTATTAGACTATTTTAGAAATAGTAAACATGTTATTAGACTATTTTAAGTATTAGTTGTAATTAAGTTTTTCTGATGAAGGTTTAAATGGAAGAAAATAATAAAAACCCTCAAAACCCACATATTGTGGGTGTTTATAAACACCCAAAATTACACTACACTGGTTTTGGGGAGTTTTGAGCCGATCAAAACCACAAGCATGGGGGTTTTAGACACTTCATAAACGGCCTGCTCAAAATCCCCAAAACAGATGAAAACACCGTTGCCAAGCAGACCCCAAATATTTTTATTCCAAATAGGTTTTTGAAGATCCCTGAAGGAAAGTAATTAAATGTTTGTTAGATTCTTCTTGAACTACAGGAATTAGGGTTTTATGAGTAAGCCCAAAAATATATTAGGAAGATTTCCATAGATGCTATACTCTACTATTTTTCTTTCCTTCAAAGAGGATTTTGAAGATTCCTCAAGGAAACTAATCAAATATTTGTCAGAATCTTCTTGATCTACGAAAAATAGGGTTTCACGTTTAAATTTTAGGAAGATTGCATAGATGATATTACTATTTTTTCTTTCAAACAAAATAACCGAAAATTTTCAAGGAAACTAATCAAATATTGGTTAGATTCTTCCTGATCTACTTATGAGTAAATTCAAAAGCAAAGTTCCTTTCGGCGAAGGCGAGGGAATATTCCAACATTTTCTCCATTAAGATGTAATTATAATAATCCACTAAATCATCAATCATAGTCGAATCTAGAATCGAATATATTCTCTTAAACAATACAAAATATGAAAAATATAGAAATTAACTCAAAAAATTATTACAAAAAACTTCGATTTGAAGTTAGAACTGAAAAAAGAAAAATAAATCAGCACTTAATTTGTTTCCAAGCAAATATGAACTATGCCGATCCGATCTGACTAAGATCGATAATTAGGTACTAAAAAATTTAAATAACCACAAAAAAAACTACAAATAATATATATAAAAAGTAACTAGGGTTAGGATTTAGATCGGATCCGTACGCTTTCCGCCACCAAGGACCTGGTGGACCGGCTTCTCCCTTCCGAAGAGTTTCCAGATCTTGGCCTTCGTGGAGGAAGCAGCGGACGGCCCGGACTTCTTGTCGTCGTCCGAGTCGGAAGAGGAGGAGGAGGACGAGTCGTGTCCGTGGATCGTGTCCGCGATCTTCTCCATCAGCGACTCGTGCTTCGGTTCCTCGGCGTGTTCCGCCATTGCAGCAGCGGTCGGAAATTTTCCTTTCCTTTCTTTTCTTTTTTTTACCGAGGAAAATGAAGGATTATTTGTATGGTGGAGCTGAAGAAGGAAATGGGAGGTTTTATACAGGTTTTATGGGTCAGATCGAGGGTATACATTGACCGTTAGATTTGGGGTCGATGGTGAGATCAGTGAGCAGTGACATGGTCAGTAAGGGGAGAAGTAGACAGACCGCTGTCTAAGTATTGACGACGGTTTCCTTTCGGTTCTGGGTTGTCTACTTGTTTATCAATTAGTGTGGTCTTTTGCGATGCATGGGTTTTCGGATATTTTGTTCTAAAACAAGTTTTGTGAAAATAAGTTATAAAATTAATTTTTGAGTATAGAAATTTTGGTTTTGTGTTTGATTACTTCTATCTGAAAAATAATTTTAAGAAATTAACTTTCATCTGAAAAGTAATTTTAAGAAAACAAAAATTATTTGGTAAATTTTTTAGAAAGTAATTTTTTTAACTGTCCTTACTGTTCTGTGTCCAACTGTGTCCCTTCCAAAACTTTTTCGGTCATCGTGTCCAACCGTAGGTCATCGTTCTGATCCCGTCCACAACCGTGTCTAGATTATCCGATACAATGATACATCAACTGACGGCGAGGTTTCTTCCTGGAGCTAGAAACCGACGGCCTGGACCTAGAGCTCGACATCAACCGACGGCGAGGTTTCGGAGCTCGACCTGGACCTAGAGCTCAACGACGACGGCGAGGTTCGGAGCTCGACGACCTAGACCTGGAGATCGAAACCGACGGCGAGGTCCTAGAGCTTGACATCAACCGACGACGATGGCGATATTCGGAGCTCGACGACCTGAATCTGAAGCTCGAAACCGAAGGCCTGGCCCTAGAGCTCGACGACGACGGTGAGGTTTAGAGCTCAACGACCTAGACTTGAAGCTCAAAACTGACGACGAGGTTTAGGAGCTTGACGACGACTAGGTTCCTCCGTGAAGCTCGAAACCGACGGCCGTCATACACCACCACCCTGGAGGCCCACGAGCTCGCGGCGGAGGATCTCGCGTCGGAGTGGGCCCCGAGCTCAACCACCCCACCGTCGTCCACGTCGAGCTCAGCCCAGATCTAGATCTGGAAGAGGAAGAGAAGATAGAGGAAGAGAAAAAAAGTGAGGGAGGAGAGAGAATTCTTAGAGGGGGTGTTGGTGGGGAGTAGGCCCCGCTCTACACTCAGAAACCACTTTCAGAAACCAATTCAAAGCTGCTCTCTCAAATCTGATTTTAAACGTCACAGTTTTGAAAAAAAAAAATCGGAGTGTCAACTTAGGACTTGACTTGTCCAAACAGTCTTTTACACATTTTTTGAGTTAAAACTCATAAAACAGCTTTATAATGACTAAGCAAACAAGCCCATACACATTTTCTGAGTTAAAACTTGTATAGTCTTTTTCGTATATTCATATTTATCTTTTCTTTCCCAATAATTACTTTGTTTCATAATTTATAACATACAATTTAGGCTAAATTATAATTTGATACCCTCAACTATTCGAAATGTTCAACTTGACACCCTTAACTTTAATAGGTGCTAACTTAATACCCTAAAAAATAGATACCAAATTGTCCCTCTTAACTCTCTCTCTCTCTTTGGCAACCCCTCCCCCACTTCCTCTCCGGCAAACCCTCCCCCTCCCCCCCCCTCTGATAACCCCCCGTCTCTCTCCGGTGCCGGCGACCGGAGGGGGGGGGGGGCACAGCAGCAAGCAGCAGGGGTAGCAGCAAGCGACAGTAGCCGCCGGAGGCCGCATGACGCGCAGTCGGAGGTGGGTGTTGGGGTGGCGTGCAGCGCTAGCGGGCGAACGGGCGGTGCGAGTAGGAGGGATCGTCGGGGCGGGTAGGGGGGTTGGTCGCCTGGGAGGGTGGGGGTGGGTGGTCGCCGGGGGTGGGCAGGGGGGTGTCGCCGGGGGTGGCTGATGTAGTGCCCCGCTCCGCGATGACACTGTATACCAAAGATATCGGTTTGTTGACTCAAAAATGAAACATTCCTGAAGAGCTCCTTGTTGAACCAGAAGACGACTGATCTAGGTAAGTGGACAGAACTTTATTTTCTGATTCTTAAATGCCTTAATAATGAATCTGGGTTTTATAATGCTTGTTGCTAAGTAGTTAATGTTTACATGAGAATGATAGAACGAGAACCTGCATGTTTAACAAAAGAACTTGTATTGCTTGTCTATTGATCGAACCTGTGCTATGCTAAGTAAAAGAAATAGAATATTGCATGCTAGGTTAACTAACACGACTATCAAACGAACATTTGTCATGCTAATAAGAAGAGTAAAAACAAACGCTTGAATATGTTCCTTCTTTGTATGCTAAAGATAGAGTAGAACTGCATGCTTGTTAAAAGATAAAAGTAGAACTATCATCATACTTGTTAAATAGAAAATTGATTACATGTTACTTGTTATTGTGCAAAAGATAGATTAAATGAATTGCTTGTATTGTTACGAAGAGTTAATGGCTTATCATAAAAAAGTAGGAGACTAATAGTGCGCGCTGAGGTATCGGTCCTGCGGGATCTTGGGGGTGGCTATTAGAAAGGAGGAAGTGTTATTGATAAGAAGAGAAGATTTAGAGAAGTATGCTTGTTCAAGAGATTATGCATCATAGAGTTTTTATCTGGTAGAGCTGCATAGCATGTAGTTAGGGCGCATGCTAGGTTAAGCCTTCTTGCATACCTAACACTTGATAGAGAGACGAATAGAAAATCGTTCATATGTTTATGTAAATTGTGGTAACTTGCATGTCTACTGCAGAATAACTGTTTAGCTATGGGTAAAAATCAGTATAATGTGTTTTGCTCTATTATTATGTGTTCTTGCATAAATTGTTAAAAGAACCTAGACATGATAAGAAGAATAGTCCACTAAATGCTGCTAAAGTCATTAGAGTTAATGAATATAGCTCACGAAACATGTTGCGCACATCCAGATTTGAGTAGACTCGATACCGTGCATGAACTGCTTGTCTTGTATGCTTGATTGTATAAAAATATGAACTATGATTTCAAAGATGTTTCCAAAAGAAGTAAACTGACTTTGATCCTGAATTGCATGAGATAAACCTAGGTAAAAGTAGCAAGATCACTAGTAATATAATATTTTATAATATGATTACTTAGTGTTGGTTTTATAAAGTGTTGCTTCTGTTCGTTGACTTTTACTTACCAGTACTTTCTAGGGGTGAGCATTATTCGGTTTTGGACCAAAAATCGAACCGAACCGAACCGAATAAGAGATTCAGTTCGGTTTAAAAAAATTCAGTTCAGTTTCGATTTTGAAAATACTAAATTTTTTTATTCGGTTTCGGTTTCGGGTTTCGGTTTCGGCCCAAAATCAAAAATTCTAATAAAAAAATATTGATTATATATATATATATATACTAAATATATATATGAATATTTATTTACTATATATATATTAACAAATACACCAAAAAATTAAAAAATCGAATAAATCAAAAATCGAACCGATTTAATTCGGTTCAGTTTGGTTCGGTTATAGTCTAATTAGGTTTGGTTTTGGTTTTTCTTATTCGATTTTTGGTCGAATTCGGTTTTTGTTATTCGGTTCGGTTTTGAACCGAACCGATGCTCACCCCTAGTACTTTTCCCAAAGTGCAGACCCCACACTACTTTATTTTGTAGGTCCTGGATTATCCCGAAGCGATAGCGATTCTCATCCTCAGGAGCCAGAAATCTGGAGTCGATGCCTTGAGCTGTATCGAGATATTTTGAGATATTTTCTGTATAAAGGGATGTAATGTATGGAACAATGTCATTGTATTCTGTATTTATGTATAGCCAATTGGCAGACCTTGTAATCACTTCAGATATTAATAAAAGAGCTTATTTTTTAGTACCATTGTGTTCATTTATTTTTCTGCATTATTGTGCCGCTGTTTCTATCCTTGAATAGCTTATGTTGATATTGTTCAAGCTTTGGCCTTATGCAAGCGCAACTTAGGCTTACACGGCATCACGCCCAAGCGAGAACGATCGGTTCCGCAAGGCGCTAAGCCCTTGTGGGAATCGGGGTGTGACAACTGACGGAGAAGGAGCCGGGGGAGGTGAGGGTTGTAACGACCCGCTCTGCATCAATGCGGATAGCCGATTCAAACGGCATAAGTGCGACGACCCGTCTCTTCTTGCTATGCGAGAAGACTCGCTTGAGGCAAATGATTCAGACTTGGCCCTTCAGGAGTTCATACTTAGGCAAATGAGTCATTGGTATGCTGGTCCAACAGCTGCCGATCCTGAGATACTCGAGGACCGTCCTGCATATAGCTAGATCATTGTGTTGGCTTGGATGGACTATCCCTAAGATGTGCATTGTGTGTCTAGCTATGCATATGTCCCTCGAGTCTCACGAGACACGCTGCGTACACCCTGAAACAGAACAATGGCTTGTCTTGCTTGCTTATTGCATATGAAACTCTGTTTTTAAAGATGTTTCCAAACAATATAATATGACTCTGCTATGAACTGCATGAAATGAATAAAGGTAAAACTAGAAAGATCACTAATAATATAATATTTTATAACATGATTACTTAGTGTTGGTTTTAGTGAATGCTTATTTCTGTTCAGTTATTTTATCTCATCAGTACTTATAAAAGTGCTGACCCACCAACAGTTTACTTGCTTGCAGGTACTGGATCGTCTGAGGGAGCGATAGACGTGCCTCAGTCCCTAAGACCAGAAATCCTGTGTTTCGATTGCCCCGAGATGTTATCGTATAAAGGGGCATAATGTATGGAACAAATGCCTTTGCTAAGAGAACCCAAGTCCCTCGATTTGTCCCGAATACTCAGTTGGCTAAATGCATTGCATTGCAATAATGTCCCTTTTTGCTGCTTACTCGATTGATGCGATGATAGCCAAAACACAACTTAAACGAAGAAGCCTTGTACGGGCGCAACCCCAGGCTCGCACGGCATCACGTCCCGGTAATCGAATGGGCCATTCCCTTACTCGCACCCGCGAGACGGGCGCGGTGATTTGCATCAGGTGCGCCGAGGCGCGGTGGTTCGCTTTCGGTTCAATCCGGCTACGGGGGCGAGGAGGCAGCGGTCCATTCGTCCGAGCGGCCCCTCGGGGCCAGGGCGTGACACTTAGGAGCCGATACTAATCCTCAATCGACTCACCATCTTGTGGTCCATAAAAGGTGTGATACATCTCCTCTAACAAATTATCTGAAAAATATATCCAGTCAGGATTGGAGCGAAGTACAACCCAATAGCAGTTCCAGTTAATTGATAACGACTATAAACAAAAATAGAGAATGTAATACAAGACGAGAAACAATGAACAATATCATATTATGGTAGGAGAGACAGATAAACTAGAATGCTATAGTATAAACTGATCACGATAAAATAGAATAAAGATAATATAATAGAATATGGTGAAGAATTGTAACTATACTAAGTGTTTGAAATAATAGTTGTATATGTGATCGACTTGGGTTGAACATTGTCTACTTAAACGTTGGATAAACATTGTCTAACTTAAATATTAAACATTGTCTAGGCTTTGATCATATATCTGGCTAACCCTTCCCCTTTCCCAGACTAGTACAATGGATTCAACCATGACAGGTTACGATGCAAGATACTCAAGGCATTGTAAAACATTAACCATTAAACATTAAACTTTGAACATTGAACATTGTCTAATATTAAACATTGTCTAATAACCATATGAGAACACGAAGAATAATGAAATAAGAATAACATCTCATGACTGAAGATCCATGTGTATACTAGTCCGTGTACCAATGTGTCATGAATCAAGTAATACATTTCTAAATACTTGCATTATAATAATTATCAAATAATGAAAACTATTAGAGAATATACTCGTCTCTGGTCCGAAGCAAAAGATGTCACTCGGTGTAGGAGCTGGTGTCACACACACCTAGATATGAATGACATGTCAAAAGGGTGTAATAAGGTGATAATGAGCTACAATGCATCAAATATGATATTTTAGGCCATTTCTAGGTCACTCTAGTCTAAACTAAGTCAATTTAAGTCATACACAAGTCATACCTATGTTTCTAGGTCCACACTAAGGTATTTAGTCTATTTTGGTCACTAACTAGCTAGCACTAGCTATCCTTCCTAACATTAACCAATACTTTATATACAGTAACTAGTATATAATTAACTAACTAACTTAGAATTGATACTAACATAACACTAACCTAATACACTAACTGCCTGTTAATTCTAATTGATACTACAACTAACTGATACTAATAACTGGCCTCTTAATATAACTCACCACTAATATCTAACTTAATTAACGTATACCAACTTAACACTAACTAACACAACTAATATCAATCATGACCGATACTGACTTAAGTCACTTTCTAACTCATACTAACAGACATTCACAACTGATACCTACATATATCAAATTATACTGATACATCAAAGTATTCTCCCCCTCCTTTATACATGGCGCTTGAACTCCATATAAATCACCTTCACTATCCTGTATTAGGATACTTGAGTCTCATTTCCCCAATACCTGTTATCAAGTACCTTAGTATCATCCCAAGTTATTGCACTGTGTCAGTACCTACTTCTCCAAGTCTGATACGCTTACCTAATATACTTCATCACTAGGTAATCGAGCTCCCTCCAGTTGCTGTATTAACATGGCACTTGCAAGCCTCCTTGCAACACTACATCAAAATGCACCTGGTAGGATGTGATCCTCCAACTGCAACTCCCATAACCAACCAATCTAACGCTTAACTAATATACTCTATACTAACTAACATCTTACTAACTATATACTATTTATTAACTCACTAACTTATATTAACTGCTACTAACATGTACTTAACTATTAAGCTAATACACTAAGAGATAACTTAACTTACTAACATGCTAACTTATATCTATTAACCAACTAACTACTAACTAACACATGCTTTCTTTTCAACCTTGTTGTGCACTTCATCCTGACCAACACACCCAACTGTGTTGTGCACATACTGCACCTTCACCCGACCATAACTTCTCACCACACTGATACCACAAATATTGTCATCCTTCCCCTTACTAACAGTTAACCCAATACAACATAGGCTCACAGACACAGGCACAACTTTCACTTAACATACACATTAACTTACAAAAGAATTCCTTCAACTCCACACCTAGGTATGCATCAATTCCTCACTGCACTTCACCATATGCCCAGGTTCTAACCCAACTGCTCCCTTTTATTTTGTTGTTGTTAACAACACTGACAATACTTCTTGTTCAGACAGAGCCCCCTCCCATTCCCTCTACACTTTTAACACATCCATATCAACTACACTCCTACACAGTCATTCACCTTCCTGCACAGAGCCTGTGCTCGAGCCCCCAAACCTGGTACAGTCACTGCTGTACTCCAAGGCAGTGCACTGAAGCTCCTCTTGAGCTTCTAGCTTGTTGTCCCTGTTATTGTTATATAAGGCATTAACTAATTGCTGCCTTCCTTGCCTAACATCCTATATTCAAGCCCCCACTTATGAACTTAAGGTCTAGTAACCACTCACACACGCACCCACACCTCTTCCACTCTCTAATTCACAGTCCCAAGCACACCCACCTATCCATATACCCACCATATATATACACAATATTCTACCACATGAGAAACACTAATATATACATTCTCTATATAAAAAATATATAAGGCACACATATATGATTCATATAACTATAAATAGTTTCCTATTAGTAAACACACTAGTTATCCACTAATTCCACAAACACTTATAGTGCATCAATAGTATATCCATGATACACACCCAAAGGAAGTGCCAAAACCCTCATTCCTCCATAATGATCATACACACATATCAATTACATACAATAATAGCTATTAGAACTAGTTACAATAGGAATAAAAGGAAATTCACACAAATTATCCTAAAATGAGCCACGTATCTTACCGTATCATACTGTATCGTGACACGGCCTACTCGTATCCAATTGTGGACACATATCTAGCCTCACTACACTAATACAAGCCTAAATATATCTACTAAACCTAATAACAAACACTTGGTGCTCCAATCTCGGATTTTCTCTAAATTGGACACCAAACTCAAAGTAAAAGTCACAATATGGACAATTAGAAGTCAAAACTTCTTCCTATGGGTAGCCCTAATGCATGGGTGAATTCTAAATGACTAACTATACTATTTAGATACAATTATAAGGGTTAATCTCAGATTTTAACTATTGGAAGATGGATTCCCAATGCAAAGCCAAGGGAACTCCAAATGGCACCAACTTTAGATCCAAAGCTCCATTCCCCAAAGCTCTTGCTCAACCCTTGCTCATAGTCCCCTTGGTGATTAGAATAAGATGGATTTGAGTGGGATTGGATAAAGAAATTGGTGGAGGATGAACTATTTAGGGAAGAAATAAATTTGGAAAGGAAATAGAATGAAATTAATGGAGGAGAGAGAGGGAGGACCTCCTATTAGGGCCGGCCACTACCCCCTTGTCCAAGCAATGTATATTGTCATGCATGTTTTTCCCTATTGGGTTGTCATGAAGAGAAATTTAATTACTGAAAGCTTCCATGCCTAATGATGGTTAAGTCTAAACATTATTCTAATGAGAATGGTTAACTATATAGGGTCCAAAGTGACTAGTCTAATAAATAGGTTAAGTTGTCATGTCAAGTTGGTTAGGTCCACTAGGGTCATGTCTAATCAAATAGTCCAATCTACCAACAAATCATAATAAAGGTCACCAAATATATAACATGCACAATATTAAAATAATTTATAATCACAATGACTAGTATAATAAATGGGTTAAGTTGTCATGTCAAGTTGGTTAGGTCCACTAGGATCATGTTTAATCAAATAGTCCAATCTACCAACAAATCATAATACAGGTCACCAAATATATAACATGCACAATATTAAAATGATTTATAATCATAATATTTATAATAATATAAAATAACAAAAATATTCCTATTCTAAAAATGTGGTAGTTACACACCGGGCCCAATTCGACCTAGGCAGAATCCTGATAGCAATGGGTGATTCAAAAACTTGTAGCGGGGCTCGCTACCTGCGTTGCAAGGATCGTCGTATAACCCGCTACGGTCCATAATGGCTTGTGGTGACAGCGACTTTTGTTCATATAGATAAGTAAAGCTCGATTGCGGTAATCCGCGTGCGAGTTATTTGCATTGAAACAAGTAATCTGAACCTATGAACATACTTGAATAATCTGAGTATTCCGAATGGCCTATGTACAATGCATTTGAATAACCTGAGTCACAATAATATGAGTATCACAAATCTGTCTATATCGTCCACCTGAGGCAGAAACACGTGAGGCTTGGATTATGGTTCGATAGGTTCACGCGTTGCTTGGGTTTGAGTATGACGGTTTGTATGCTAGTTTCCTTTTGAGTTGGATATATCTGCGTGTATATATAGACTTGAGTTGAATACTTGACTTTCGCTGCAACTTGGTCGTTTCGATGATAACTTTGATGTTTGACAACATCGCCTTGTGCGAGCACAACTCCAGGCTCGTACGGGATCACGTCCCGATGAGAACGATTGTCCTGCGGGAGCGCTGCAACGTGGTGATTCACGTTCAGCGGAGACGATTGAGCTTACGGGAGATTGGGGCGTGACATATTGGTGTTTGGCTAACTTGGTTGTGTCATTGGACAGGGAAGGATGAATGGTAAGTTGGTTAGTTTCGTCGTGTTTCTCTTTTAACGCACGACACACTGCCACATGAGTTAGACTTATCTAATGTCACGAAACTGATCCTAAGGCAAGACTAGAAAGACAACTTAATAGATTGTGCACGGAAATAATATAACGTGTTTGGATTCGTTGAGCGGGCGAGAAGCCTCCCCACCAGTGCATTCATTTACTGATAATCCACCAGGTTGCTTGCAGGGTGTGGGAGAACCTCGTTCGGTGCGGAGTATCCCCTCCTACGCGCTAAGGCGTAGAGTTTGCTCTGGATCCTTGGAGTGTTACGTCCGGAGCTGAAGCACATATACATAACATAATGTTGGAACATCGCCTATGTATCATTCCAAGTTATAAGCCACTTGGCACGCCTTTATTGTTTGAGATATATAGAGAGAGAGTTCGAGCGACTTGTAATCTCGTCCTAGCGCCGCTTGTAACCTTATTCTTTATCAATAAAGAGCTTGTTTATGTATCATATTTGTGTTTATTCTATGTTTTCGCTATATCGACTTTGAGAACTAGTTATCGAACGGCCGTTTACTCATGTCGTCCAAATTTTTGCTGCATTGGAGACTATTTGTGCGACTCTGTGGCTTAGCTATTTCCCACGCCTGTTCAGATCATGGTCTTGCACGGGCACAGCTTGTGCTCGCGCGGCATAACGTTCTGATGGGAACGATCGTCCTGGGGAGCGTTGGCGCGAAGATTCACACCTAGCGAGGACGGCCAATCCTGCGGAAGATCGGGGCGTGACAAGGGTAGGGGAGGGGATTGTTGGGGAGGGTAGTTTAGAAAGAAATAAATTTTTGGGCATCAAATTGAAAATATTAGTTGAAATAGGATATTAAGTTAGCACATATCAAAGTTGAGGGTGTCAAGTTGAACATTTTGGATAGTTGAAGTTATCAAGTTGTAATTTAGCCTAAAATTTAATTCAAACGTATTCTACCAACAAATCTAGATGTATTTTACTCTAAAGGCTGTTTGGTTCGGCGAAATGTACGAAGTAAACAAAAATCTTTAAATCTATATTTTGTGCATACATTGCGGTAAAATGAATCGAGGTAGAAAATCTTTCATTTCGTGCTTTAAAAAAGTAAAGGTTAGAAGTGATAATTTTCAAAATTTGATGTTTAATTGGTTGTTGAAGTGGGTAAAAAAGTGTAACTTTTTGCTGAAGTTATGTGAATAGTAATTTTTTTTTTGTTAAAGTAGAGAGAAAACGGTCCTCCCGACCAAACATGCAAAGTTGAAATGAGAATTTTTCACTTCCGTGTTTCATTTCGGACGAAAACTCCGATGTCAAACTTCAATTTCGTGGCAGACAAGATTAACTGTTCATGTCAAATCACAATAAATTTTGTTTGCAAGCCCTCCAACCAAACACGTGAATGAATAAAAATTTAAATTTTGACCACTTTCGTGTTCTAAATATGCGAAGCAAACACCACCACACAAGTTACAAATAACTAAATTTCCTACCAGTCTAAATTTATACCGACTGTCGTCTCTTTAGCATAGCTTTTGAAGGATATCAGCTGATGTAATGTTAGATTACAAGGATTATTATTGAAATGTAACCAGGTTGTACACAATTTAACTAATATGAGTATCATCCACTGATTCATGATTATGATTATTCAAGGACCTGAATTCAAGTCTGATTTGTAGAGAAGGTTGATATTATCTTCTTATATTTTTCAATTTAATTTTTTGTTTATTATGATTAGTCTAAATAAAGATATATTTTTTAGTTAGTTAGAAATTAGAGTTATCAAATGGATAATTAATTAGATATTGGTTTCATTCTCATACTCTTTCGATTTACCTTTTGAATTTGTCCATGCGATATCAAAACTACATAGTGTGTCTATATTGTCTTCTCGACTTTGACGCTGACATCGAGTCAGATTTCGAATAAAAAAACTTAAATATCGATATTCAACGCAACATGCACGTCATTAAAAAATTGGTGTATCCATTACTTTACACCTTCACTATTTTTTCGGTTATGTTAAAAATATGGTTAATTAAACATTGGATCCCATAAATATTCAAAAATTGACGCTGAATTCTCAAGATTTTCAGCTTAAAATTTTGATCTTAAGATGATGGTTTATCTATATTAATCATCCAAAATTTGTTAATAGATAAATTAAATCTGAACTCAAGAAGGTCGATAATATTTCTTATAGAACCTTAAATTTAATTAACCATAAAATATTTATTAACATATTTTAGATGATTAATTCGGATCAACTGTCATCTTAGAATTCAATTCTTAAATTAGACATCTTCATCATCCAAACATTAATTTTTGAATATTTTTAAAACTCAGAGTCTAATTAATCCTAAAACTATTTGTGATAAAATAATAATAATAATTTATTGTTCATAAATTTCTAATAGCTTATGTGTCTAATTTGCCCTAATTTCATAAAGTTCTACCCTCATCCTCTCCATCATTCGATAACCTTCACCTCTACCCGCTGCTCCATCCCCTCCCTTATTTTCCACACTATCCCACACACTAAATATCCTACAAACAACTGACCCCTTCAATCTGACACCTAACGCTCCTTCGACATCTTTGCTCCTATTACAGCTTTGTGCGTACCCTTAATTTTTGATAATAATAGTTTTTTTTTTATAGCATAGTACTTCACGCGTGACACGGACACCTAACGCTCCAACTACATTTTTGTGTGCTTGTACCTTATCGTGTGTATTGGGTCGGTCCGAATCGACATGCGGTCCAAGTCAACTAGATTTGACCGAGTACGAATCGGATCGGACTCAACCTGAGAGGAGAGACGGACCGGACGGTCAGAAAAAATTTCGATACAGTCCAGATCCATGACACGGTCAGGAAAGGATCGGATCGAACCGATCTGGATCCGAACCGGTTTACGGTCGGACCGGGCCCATCTGATTTTATTTTAATTTTTTTTTTCGTTTATTTATATATATTTTATATATAATCTATGTGATATAACTTATATGTTAATAAATTTAAGTCAAAATTTATAGGTTTTTTGTTACTAAGTTATTTTTGTAATTTAAAATTTATTTGTTAGAAAGTTTTTTATATAACTTTAAGTATAAATTTATTTACAGAAAATTTACTGTAGCGAAATAAATTTATATTAAATTTATGTAAACGAAATAAGTTTGAAATTTTTTTAAAAAAAATCACGGTCCGCCAACAGTGTTGGCGGAAAACAAAATTAGTGTACACGTAAGCAAGAAAAAAAAAAAAAAACGTGGGCCCCACGGTCAATTTCCGCCAACAGAGTTGGCTGAAATTGGGGGGGGGCAATTTCAGCCAACTCAGTTGGCGGAAATTGGCCCCGTGGGGCCCACGTTTTTTTGGTTTTGGTTTTGTTTGGTTTGGTTTGTTAGTTTGGTTTGGTTTTTTCATTGGTTTATTTTAATTAAGTTATATTTATTTTTGTTTTATTTATTTAGTTTAGTTTAGTTTTGTAATTAGATTTAAGTAAATTTATTTTAACGAAATAAAATTAAAATAAATTAATTTGAAAGAAATATTTAGAAATATTTTTTTCGGAAATTTGTTTCCAAAGCATCAAATTTTTTATATATTCCATCTAAAGCATAAAAGTTTATAAAATTACAAAAAAAATAACAATATGAATTGGACGTTTATATTTATAAATATTATATTTTTATCGTAAATTTTTTCGTCGTTAACCGACGTTAAAAAATAATAATATTAAAAATCTGCCGTAAGACTATTACGTCTGCCGTCGAGCAGACTTCGAGCGGCCATAACTACTTGTTTTTAAATCGTTTTTCGTTAAATAATAAGTCGATTTGTATGTTTTCGACGAGAGTAACACAAATCATGTAGAAAAAAATTTTATCCGAAACAAGACGCATATGTTACAGGCAAAAATATAAAATATAAAACTTTAAAGTATCATAACTTTTGACTGGGAGATCGAAACAAGCTCCAGTTTGAACCAAAATGACCGTATGGAAAAGTACTTCGGGATAGACATTTTCATCGTTTGACGGACTTTGAAAATTTTTAGAATCGTCAAAAAACGATGTTTCGACCTCCAAATTTGACTTTCGGTAATATTACTTTTGAATATTTAAAATTTACTGTAGTGAAATAAATTTATATTGGATGTGGGGGTCCACGGATTTAAAATGATGTTTCGATCTCCAAAAATTTTTTAGAAACATTTTAATTAATTATTTTATGTCTATTATGAAAAAAACTAATAAAACAAAATAAATAATCAAAAAAAACCAAACCAACCAAAACAAACCAAATAAAAAAAACTAAATAAAAAAATATTGCTTTGGAAACAAATATTGCTTTGGAAACTAAATAAAAAAAATATTGCTTTGGAAACAAATATTGCTTTGGAAACTAAATAAAAAAAATATTGTTTTGGAATTTATACAAATTTTGCTTTGGAAACAAATTTCCGAAAAAAATATTTCTTAATATTTATTTCCAATTAATTTATTTTAATTTTATTTCGTTAAAATAAATTTACTTAAATCTAATTACAAAACTAAACTAAACTAAATAAATAAAACAAAAATATAACTAATTAAAATAAACCAACGAAAAAATCAAACCAAACTAACAAACCAAACAAAACCAAAACCAAAAAAACGTGGGCCCCACGGGACCAATTTTCGCCAACTGAGTTGGCTGAAATTGGTCCCCCCCAATTTCAGCCAACTCTGTTGGCGGAAATTGGCCGTGGGGCCCACGTTTTTTATTTTTTTTCTTGCTTACGTGTACACTAATTTTGTTTTCCGCCAACACTGTTGGCGGACCGTGACTTTTTTTAAAAAAATTTCAAACTTGTGTCGTTTACATGAATTTAATATAAATTTATTTCGCTACAGTAAATTTTCTGATTTATTTAAAATTTATAAGTTATATGTTAAATATAATTTGAAATTTAAAAGTTATATGTTTAGTATAATTTAAAATTTATAAATTTATTTGCTAGAAAATTTATTTAATTTTTTTATACCAATATTTATATAACTTTAAGTATAAATTAAAATCTAAATATTTACAAGTTGTAGCCTTGGGTCTCGTTTGATTCAAGGAAAGAAAATGATTGAAAAGGAAATCAATTATATATATATATATATATTTTTTGAAAAATTGTAATTTTTATCGATTTTTCTTTTCGGTGTTTGAAAATATCAAAAAAATTGAAAGAAAAAAGTGAATACTTAAAGGTTGAAAAGTTAATCATTGAGTTGGTAGAGGCACTTTCCTTTTCTTTCCTTCTCAATTCTTTTGGCACCCAAATATAGAAAAATAATGACTTTTATTTCTCAACTCCATGATTCCGCGAACAAAACGAGATCTTAGGAGACGTTTGGTTTAAGTTTTGGAGACTTGGAAATGAGTTTTAGATTAATATCCTTGTTTGGTATATCTAGGATTGATGATTGGGGAGGAATAAGAGGGGCTTCATATTTTCATGTATGTGGAAAAGTAAAATCCAGTACCCCCCTTGGAAATATTTTTGCTTTCCTAGAAATATTGTTTGGATATTTTGTTTGAACAATACTACCCTCCTTTTACTTTCAAAATTTTAATTTCTATGCTAAACATGTGAATTTAGGTAATATAAGCATTATGAAATTAATGAAAGGACATATATAAAAATTAAATAAATTAAGATTCATTTATCATATTTTTAATCTAACCAACCAAACATGGGTATGAAAATGTTGAATTCATTTCCTATGGAAAATGAATGAAAAATGAATTCCTAAGAACACAAAACATTCATCCAAACGCCCTCTTAATTTTTGATAATAATAGTTTTTTTATAGCATCACGCGTGACACGGACACCTAAGAGCGTCATTAGTAGTTGGGACTATCCAATACAATTTGGGATACAAATTTTTTAAAAAAAAGTAAATGTAGAATGGGTTGGGTTTGTATGAGAATAATATGAAGTGATAAAATGAGCTCCGGTCCAAAAGATTGTATGGTCAAAAAATGATGTAAAAAAATAATAATGTAAAATCTAGAATATAGAAAGTTGGGCTCCAAATTGGAACTTATTTTTTATTACAAAATGAGCTCCTACATTTTGAATCTAGAATCTAGAATCTAGATGTGGGATGAACCAACTACAATTTTGTGCTTGAATCCTAAGGTTCTGCTTGGATTGAGGAAAAAAAAAACAGGGTTAAGAGGGATTAAGTGAGGTAGAGTTAAGTGAGGGGAGGGGAGTCAAAACATATAACCTTGTTTGGATTGGAGAAAGAGTTAAGTAGGGTGTGTTTAATAACTCTTACTTGATTGAAAATTTTGAGTGGAGGAAAGAGTTAAGTGAGATGTATTTATGACTTTTTAAACAAAATCTCTTACTTTTCCCTCGTTAACTTTTCGATTTGGAAATTAAAAAATGGACAAAAAAGGATTAAACAAACCCCCACTTAACTTTCTATTACTCTTCCTCCTAAATTTCTACCCTCAAATAAAGCATGATATTTTTCTCATCACTTAACTCTCTTAATCCTCAATCCAAACAAATCCTAAGGAGATAATTTGGTCTGCGGAATAGTATATAATCAAAAATTCTATATTTTAGGTATGAGTTATTTGTATTTAAATATTCTCGAAAAAAAATAAAAAATTTGAAAAGTAAAAATAAACAAAACCACAAACAAGAACAAGAATAAAAAATTTTAAAAACGAAAAAAAATAACAAAAAGAAACTTTGAAAAAAATGAACAAAAAAAAATTCTTGAAAAAAAAGAAAGAAAAACAATACAAAAAACTGAAAAGAAAAATTAACGGATATAAATTATATTTACCTATTCTCACCTGATATTTTTTTTATATTTTGTGGATAAATTATTTATTCAAATATTTATAATTTTTGAAAATATTTTTTTAACCTAAATTAAATATAGAAATAAAATTTTCACCATAAAATAGTTCGAAAAAAAAAAAAAATTGTGTAACAGACGTCAACTTAAGACTTCTATGCGGACAAGAGCCTTAGACTTGAAGGAACGTAGATGGAATCAAAGAAGGGACCCCACTTCATTCAACCGAAAGATTCTTACGGAGACGTCGAAGGAGTTTAGAACGCGTTCGACCACGCTTCACACGCGGATTTAAATAAAAGAAAAACAAATAGTCATATAAAGTTATAAACTGTGAAGGGATTATAGGTAACCAAGTCATAGCTCGACACAAAAGACTTTGGTGTTAAGAAATATCATTGTAATTTAATGAACATTAAGACGGGACTTTAATATAATTTCCCAGTATACAATGTATATATTGTTGGCTGTGTATACACTTATGAGCAAAAGTTTATTTTTTTTTTTTTACTTTAGTCTCATATCGGTTGGACCTTCTTTTTCTTGTTTGTATATATTAGTTTTTCTTCATTGCTCTCTTAAGATGTTGTGTGGGAAACCCCTTTTGCCATATGTGCGCCGCCGTCGCCGTCCGGTTCGGTTCGGCGCACGTAACGGGTGCGGATACATGCCCACACCTGCATGCGCCGAATGTCGATCCAATTTACTTTTCGGATTGGGATCCAAAATATCTTTTTGAACCGGTTTTAAACTCTTTGGAGATTAAAATCTCATTACAATAATGCCTAAGTGGCTGTACATGCGTACAATGATTCTCCATCCCAATGGTGACAGTGTTCTTGAGTGATATAGTTATGATGAGTTTTAAAACTCTTAATAGGTCCAAGCTGATATGCGGTGATAGTGTTCTTGAGTGATATGGTTAGGATGAGTTTTAAAACTCTTAATAGGTCCAAGCTGATATGCGGGGTTGAAACCTATCAACAACCCTTAAGGACTTACCTATATGAGAGGTCGTGAAGGCCGAAACTATGGAACATGGCGATCCCATACAACTCTCATGAATTTGAAATAAGTGCGCATGACCAACCAAAAGCACCACCCGTTAGACCCAGAACCTCTAGCGTACTATGTGTTCTATTTTCTGAATCTGGTACAAGAAGTCTGATTCAAGGCATAGTCCATCAAGCACTTCTTCAGACAAAGACAATAGTTACTAAGTGAGATTCAAGACTGTAGTTGTAAACCCCCGGAATTTTTAAATTATTAAAACTTGAATTTTTTCCAATTTTCTGGAATTTTCTGGGAATTTTCTGAAATTAAAATAAAGGTTTTAATTATTAAATAATTTTTAATTGTTAATAAATAATATTAAAATATCATGGAAATAATATTTTTGGGTGTAAAATAAAAAAACTGGACTTTGGGTAATTTTTCTGGATTTTTCTGGACCTCAGACCTATTTTTAAATGCCTAAAAACTATTTTTAATTAATTATTTAATTAACTGTTTTAATATATTATTATTATTATTATTATTATTATTATTATTAATATTTTTTATTATTTTTCGGGCCGGCCCGGCCCAGTGGACCGGCCCAGCAGCCCAGCCCCAGCCCGCTTCCTTGCGGGTCGGGCGGGTCTGCCCGGACCCGTTAGCCGCCCGACCCGGAGACCCTTTCTCCCCCAGCACCCCACGCCGCCGCGTCCCGCGCCGGCCTCCGCGCGCAGCGCCACCCGTTCCGGCCGCTCCCCGCGTCCTCCGCGGCCACGCCTCCACGATCCCTTCTCCCTCTCCGCCTTGCTCGGCCCCCTAACCGCCCCTCTTCCCTATATAAACCCTAACAACCCTCTCCCCTCCGGCCATCATCTCCCCAGAACCACCCCACTAGCCGCCGTACTCCGCCCTCAGCCACCAGCCGCACCCCTCGCCGCCCGCCGTCAGCCGCCCCTCCTCTCCTCCGCCTGCCTCCGACCCCGACAGCAGCTCGAGCAGCTCCCCGCGCCCCGCACCGCCTCCCAGAGCTCCGCCGCCGCCGGCCAACGCCTCCGCCTCGCCCCGACGAACACCCCCCGACCGCCTCCGGCCAGCCAGCGCCTCCTCAGCCTCCGGCCGGCCCGCCGCAGCTCCAGAAACCCTAACCCTAGATTCCCTGTGTCCGACACGAGTCGGACACGTGTCGGACACGGTTTGATCCTGATTTTCGGGTCCCCTTCAGGTGCGTGTAACTTTTTGTTCGTAGCTCTGTTTTTTATTCCGTAAATTGCGTTGCGAAGCCTGTATGACCCTTTCGGTGCCCGGACAAACCGCTCGGGGCATCGCGTCCTGTGGTGATCGCACACCGCGATCCAAAAACAGGAAAAATCAGACCCTATTTTACCCCGGAACTGAGTACGCCCCGCCAAACGGGACGACTTGGTCGCGTGCGGTCTTCACAGATACGTGCGCATCGTCGATACGGACGTGTGAGATTTCGCGGAAGCTGATTCGGGTGTGCGTGCACACCGGAATCAACGCGTATCCGCGAACATCGCCCCGTATCCGACTTTTCTGCAATTTGCCCTAACTTCTTATACACTCGTCGGATCGAGACAAAACTTATGCCATCAGACTCGTAGCGATACGTTGGTCCTGTGGGTCAAGTTTGGTTCGATTCTGAGAACGTTGACGAAATCGCGTGTCGTGGGCCCCACAGGTCCCGTTCGACGGGCGATTTTATGATCGGCTCATCGGAATCCAATTCTGAAAGTTCCGTTGGGTTCGTATCAGCGTTCCTGACCTGTTGACACTAAGTTTGATGAATTTGGAGACCGTTGACCCGAACACGTTTTTCGGTGCAAAGCGGGCCCACCGGCGGACCCCGTTTTGACCCGAAACTGCCGTTTTTGCCCTTGTCTCCAAATTGGACCCAAGGACAGGCGTTTCTAGCTATTTGATATCTTTTGAGCGTGATGGTAATGTCTATTTCAGCTTTTGGACTCATTTCTGGAAATTTTTTGAGTGCAATTAATCGGATCCAAACAACAGGCAAGTACCTGCACTTCAAGTTAAATCTTTATATTGTGATGATTAATTCCCTGCTTTACTAGTACCCTTGATGATTACACCTAGTGTTAGGAATACTGGATTTCATGTCTTGAATATTGGAGTTCATGTCTTATTTTCATGTCGGGTGGGAGAATACTAGAAGGCATGTAGTTTACCCTTTCCCCTGCCATGTTTAATAGCTGTTGGTACGCGACTGTACCCTCAGCCGGATCTCGATTTTTCCTATTTAATAGCCGTTTATGACGGCCGAATTAGCCTTATAAACCCCTACATGCCAACTATGTATTCTAAAACAAACACAAGTTCACACAGATAGCTTCTGGTCTTGTTATAGTTCTTGCTGACTGTTGTAGTTTCATTTCCTGTCTCATTTATTTCTGTTTTCTCATATTCCTGTTTATAGTTTTAACTCTGAGATATTGATGTTCTTCTATGCAATTTCTCATTATTGATACTCAATTTAATTGTCATAAATATTTAGTTTAATCTTGTTGTGCACTGTGTACTTTGCTCCTTTCCTGACTGGATTCGTTGATTTAGGCGATGATGAAGACCTTGCCCCTACATATTATGGTCCCTATGAGGGTACAGATGATACTTATGAGGAGCCAGATCCCACCCAGGAGACCCCTGCTGCAGAGTAGATAGCAGTGGCTATTTTATTTATTGCTCTTTATTCTTAGTAATCGGTTTTGTCCCCGATTTTATTCTGATTTTCTGTACTAAACATTTGAATCTGTTGTCGCATTTACTTTATTTGAAATCTTAAGTATCTGTTTCCTTTATTATCTTGCCTATGCTATTTGTGAATGAGCTAGATTAGTTAACTGTGGATTTGACCTAGACAGCGTACTACCGCCGACTCTGCGGCGTAGGCTGGACGTACCCACGCACTCGTGCCCGAATTTTCGGGTGCGGGTCGTGGCACGTTTTTATGGTGGCCCATTCAGGTCCTATCCTTAAATAGGGTAATACCCTAGGACAGGGTATGGAATAAGACTGAGGATTCTAGGAAAGGCTCATTCACAGTATAGGGTCCTTATTTCAATTCTTGATATCATTTCTGCTCAATTTTTCTATCGTCCTTGATTTCCAAGTAATCTATTCTGATTCCCTATCCCTTAATCTTTCAGAATGGTCCAGACAAGGAACACAGTAGGAGGCACATCAGAACCAGCTGAGCAGAATGTGCCCGAGACTCTTGCACTCCCGCCGCCTCCATCTGTTCCGGCAGTTACTCTGGATGGGGCACAACTACTTGGAGTATTCCAGGGACTAGTGGAATCCCAGAAAGAACAGACTGCACTTCTGCGGACCAGCCTCTCAGAAGCTCTTAGGTCCCAGGAGTCGCCACTCAAGAGGCCAGGGAGTGCCAAAGATTTCAGGAACCTTAGACCCCTAGAATTCTACGGAACTGAGGGCATTCTCTATGCCGATGAGTGGATAGAGAATGTCGAGAGACTCCTGAAGACTGCTCGGGTTCCTGATGATCTCAAAGTGGAGTCCGCAAGCCTGCAACTGTTCGACATAGCTCAAACCTGGTTCAGAGATGAACCCCAACTATCTGCTCCTGACCTCACCTGGGAGGACTTCAAGAGGCTATTCAAGGAGAAATTCTACCCCGAAGTGGCTTGGGAAGCTCTCGAAAGCCAATTCGAGAGACTGGAACAAGGTAACCTATCTGTTGATGAGTACACTGCTGAATTTAGCAGGTTGAGCCACTTTGCGGAGTACATGGTTCGTACTCCGGAGGACAGAGCCCGTAGATTCAAGAAGGGACTGTCTCCGGATATTCGCCTTGCTGTCACCACCAGCCGAGCTCGCACCTATGAGGAAATCTTGAGCGTGGCACAAGACGTCGAGAGAGACATGGGGCATAAACTAAAGCGAGAGAGAGATACCGAAAATGCGGGACCCAACAAATGCCCTTTTCAACAACAACAACAACAGAGGGCCCCGCAGCAAACTCAGCGTCCTCTCCCTCGAGCTCCAGCACCCCAACACCAGGCTCAAAGACAAAACCAACAAGCCGCCGCTTGCAACTTTTGCCAAAAACCAGGTCACACTTGGCAAGTCTGCAGGAAGAGGCTAGGTGCCTGCCTCTACTGCGGCTCAACAGCGCATCAAATGAGGGACTGTCCTGCTGCTCAAGGACGCCCCGCTGCACCAAAGGCTCCCGTCCAGGCCAGGCCCCCAGCAGCACAGCAGAGGGGACCCCCGCTTCCAACACAACAACAACGCTTTGCTCAGCACCAACAGCAGCAACAGAGGGGTGCACCGCAGCAAGGCCGTGCTTATGCAATGACTCTGGAAGAAGTTGAAGCCACAACAGACGTGATCACAGGTTCTGTGCTTATAAATTCAATACCAGCCATTACTTTATTTGATTTTGGAGCTTCACATTCATTCATGTTAGTAGATTTCCTTATGAAGCATAGCTTAATCACTAAACCCCTTAGAAATTGTTACAAGATCATTACCGGTGGAGGAATTATCCCGGTTAGTGATGCATGTAACAATTGTCCTATTACATTATGTGGAAGAGAACTATATGCTAGGCTACTCGTAATGCCAGTTCCCAGTTTTGATATTATACTGGGTATGGATTGGTTGAGTCAACATCATGCCACTATAGACTGCCACAGAGGTAGTGAAATCTTCAGTCCCCCTGGCAAGCCAGAATTTGAATTTGCTAGAGGTTCTAGAGAAATGGGTAGTAACAAAATTTGTGGAGCCCTAGTAACAGAAGAATTGCCTATCATCTCTGAATATCTTGATGTCTTCCCTGAGGATCTTCCAGGATTACCCCCAAACCGAGAAGTTGAATTCTCTATTGACTTAGTGCCGGGAGCAGCGCCAGTATCTCAAAATCCCTACAGAATCAACAAGAAAGAGATAATAGAACTAAATGAGCAAATAAAAGAGTTAGAAGACAAATGCTTCATTAGGTCTAGTGTCTCACCCTGGGGAGCTCCAGTATTATTTGTGCCCAAGAAGGACGGAACATCCCGAATGTGTATTGACTATAGGGCCTTGAATGCCTTAACAATTAAGAATAAGTACCCCCTGCCCAGGATAGATGACTTATTTGATCAGTTAAGTGGAGCTCGGGTATTTTCAAAGATTGACTTGAGGTCTGGTTACCACCAAGTAAGGGTGAGGAAGGAAGACATCCCTAAAACTGCTTTCAATACCCGGAACGGACACTACGAATTCTTAGTAATGCCGTTCGGGTTGACGAATGCACCAGCAGTTTTTATGAACTTGATGAACAGAGTCTTTCAGCAATATTTAGACAAATTTGTAGTGGTCTTTATTGATGATATTTGATCTACTCCAAGACCCCCGAAGCACATGAAGAACATTTGAGGCTAGCATTGGAGACTTTGAGGAAGGAAAAACTTTATGAAAAATTATCTAAATGTGCATTCTTCCTAGACAAAGTAGAATTCTTGGGACATGTTGTGACTGGAGATGGAATAGCAGTAGATCCTAAGAAGATAGCGGCAGTTGAATCATGGCCCACTCCAGACTCTGTAGCAGAGATTAGAAGCTTCCTGGGACTAGCTGGCTACTATCGGAAGTTTGTGAAGGACTTTTCTAGGATTGCTGAACCCATGACAAAATTAACAAGGAAGGATGAAGAGTTCACCTGGACTGATGAATGTTAGCATGCTTTTGAAGAATTAAAGAAAAGGCTGACTACTGCCCCTATTCTGACCTTACCTTCTGGAACCGGAGGATTTGCTATTTATAGTGATGCTTCTGGAAAAGGTCTAGGTTGTGTATTGGAGCAGAACAAGAAGGTAATAGCATATGCCTCTAGACAGCTTCGACCTCATGAAAAGAACTATCCAACTCATGATTTAGAATTGGCAGCTGTCATTTTTGCTCTTAAGCTATGGAAGCATTATCTTTATGGAGAAAAGGTGGAAATATTTACAGACCATAAAAGTCTAAAATATATCTTCACCCAGAAAGAGCTGAACATGAGGCAAAGAAGGTGGCTGGAACTAATGAAAGACTTTGATATCACCATTCAAAATCATCCTGGGAAGGCCAATGTAGTTGCTGATGCTCTAAGCAGATATCCTATGGCGATGTACTTGACTATGGACCGACATTTGCTCGAGGACTTGGAAAGTTTAGGTATTGAGGTAATTATTCTAGGAAAAGAAGGCCAAATGATGAACTTGCAGATTCAGTCTACCTTAATAGACAAGATCAAGGAGACTCAGTTTCAAGACGAAGGGCTGCGAAGCCTTCGAGGTCAAGTGCAAGCTGGATTAGTGGAAGATTTCAGAATTCATGAAGATGGATCACTGAGGCATGGAGATAGATTATGTGTACCTCAAGGAGATATAAGAAAAGAAATTATGCAAGAGGCGCACAGATCACAATACTCTATACATCCAGGAGCCAACAAGATGTACAAGGACCTGAGGACACATGTTTGGTGGCATGGCATGAAAAGAGAAGTAGCCAGGTTCGTATCTCGTTGTTTAGTGTGCCAACAAGTCAAGGCAGAAAGACAAAGACCTGGAGGATTGCTTCAACCACTACCCATTCCGGAGTGGAAGTGGGAACATATTACAATGGATTTTGTTTTCGGACTTCCAAGGACACCTAGTGGAAAGGATGCAATTTGGGTGATAGTAGATAGACTGACCAAGTCTGCACATTTTTTACCTTTCAAAGTAGGGCTATCTACAGAAAAGCTGGCAGATTTATATATCAGACATATTGTTAAATTGTATGGGGTTCCAGTAAGTATTGTCTCCGACCGAGATTCAAGATTCACCTCTCACTTCTGGAAGAGCTTACAAGCCAGCTTGGGGACTCAACTCAAATTCAGCACAGCTTATCATCCCCAAACAGATGGACAATCGGAACGCACAATCCAGACCCTTGAAGATATGCTCCGTACATGTGTTCTGAATTTTGGAGGATCGTGGGAAGACTATCTACATCTGGTGGAGTTCTCTTATAATAACAGTTACCAAGCAAGTATTGAGATGACTCCATTTGAAGCTCTGTATGGACGAAGATGTCGTACCCCGCTATCATGGGACGACGTTGGAGAAAGAGCCCTACTGGGACCAGAGATGGTGATCGATTCAACTGAGAAGGTAAAACAAATAAGGAAAAGACTTCGGGTGGCTCAAGACAGGCAACGACATTGGGCAAATAGCCACCGAAGGCCCTTAGAATTTGAGATAATTAAATTTATGAAATTTAAGTTAATTTAAACATTATGATTATGCAACTAAAACTTGACTATGACTTTATTTTAAGGTTGGAGAACTGGTATTCTTGAAGATTTCCCCGACACGTGGCACCATTAGGTTCGAAAGAAGTGGAAAACTCAGCCCAAGATTTATTGGACCTTTTGACATTCAGGAAAAAATCGGAGAAGTGGCATACCGACTGGCATTGCCACCCTCTCTGGATGGAGTCCATAACGTCTTCCACGTGTCGCAGCTGAGAAAGTATGTGTCAGATCCCAGCCACATTTTGGATCACTCAGAGCTCGAAGTAGGCCCAAGTTTGACTTACCAAGAGCAACCCGTGGAGATATTGGATCGATCAGAGAAAGTTCTACGGAACCAGGTTATCTCCCTTGTTCGCGTAGCCTGGAAGCACCATTCTCCCGGCGAATCCACCTGGGAGCGAGAAGACGAGATTAGAGAGCGCTACCCTTATCTTTTTGAACCCTGAGGTATATTTTAATTCTCGGCCTTTCCTTTCGTGCCATTGTTATTCTTAAATTTCGAGGACGAAATTTTTATAAGTTGGGTAGATTGTAAACCCCCGGAATTTTCAAATTATTAAAACTTGGATTTTTTTCAATTTTCTGGAATTTTCTGGAAATTTTCTGAAATTAAAATCAAGATTTTAATTATTAAATAATTTTTAATTGTTAATAAATAATATTAAAATATTATGGAAATAACATTTTTTGGTGTAAAATGAAAAAACTGGACTTAGGGTAATTTTTCTGGGCCTCAGACCTATTTTTAAATGCCTAAAAACTATTTTTAATTAATTATTTAATTAACTGTTTTAATATATTATTATTATTATTATTATTATTTTTTATTATTTTTCGGGCCGGCCCGGCCCAGTGGACCGGCCCAGCAGCCCAGCCCCAGCCCGCTTCCTTGCGGGTCGGGCGGGTCTGCCCGGACCCGTTAGCCGCCCGACCCGGAGACCCTTTCTCCCCCAGCACCCCACGCCGCCGCGTCCCGCGCCGGCCTTCGCGCGCAGCGCCACCCGTCCCGGCCGCTCCCCGCGTCCTCCGTGGCCACGCCTCCACGATCCCCTCTCCCTCTCCGCCTTGCTCGGCCCCCTAACCGCCCCTCTTCCCTATATAAACCCTAACCACCCTCTCCCCTCCGGCCATCATCTCCCCAGAACCACCCCACTCGCCGCCGTACTCCGCCCTCAGCCACCAGCCGTACCCCTCGCCGCCCGCCGTCAGCCGCCCCTCCTCTCCTCCGCCTGCCTCCGACCCCGACAGCAGCTCGAGCAGCTCCCCGCGCCCCGCACCGCCTCCCAGAGCTCCGCCGCCGCCGGCCAACGCCTCCGCCTCGCCCCGGCGAACACCCCCCGACCGCCTCCGGCCAGCCAGCGCCGCCTCAGCCTCCGGCCGGCCCGCCGCAGCTCCAGAAACCCTAACCCTAGATTCCCTGTGTCAGACACGAGTCGGACACGTGTCGGACACGGTTTGATCCTGATTTTTGGGTCCCCTTCAGGTGCGTGTAACTTTTTGTTCGTAGCTCTGTTTTTGATTCCGTAAATTGCGTTACGAAGCCTGTATGACCCTCTCGGTGCCCGGATAAACCGCTCGGGACATCGCGTCCTGTGGTGATCGCACACCGCGATCCAAAAACAGGAAAAACCAGACCCTGTTTCACCCCGGAACTGAGTATGCCCCGCCAAACGGGACGACTTGGTCGCGTGCGGTCTTCACAGATACGTGCGCATCGTCGATACGGACGTGTGAGATTTTGCGGAAGCTGATTCGGGTGTGCGTGCACACCGAAATCAACGCGTATCCGCGGATATCGCCCCGTATCTGACTTTTCTGCAATTTGCCCTAACTTCTTGTACACTCATCGGATCGAGACGAAACTTACGCCATCGGACTCGTAGCGATACGCTAGTCCTGTGGGTCAAGTTTGGTTCGATTCTGTGAACGTTGACGAAATCGTGTGTCGTGGCCCCACAGGCCCCGCTCGACGGGCGATTTTGTGATTGGCTCATCGGAATCCAATTCTGGAAGTTCCGTTGGGTTCGTATCAGCGTTCCTGACCTGTTAACACTAAGTTTGGTGAATTTGGAGACCGTTGACCCGGACACGTTTTTCGGTGCAAAGCGGGCCCACCGGCGGACCCCGTTTTGACCCGAAACTGTCGTTTTTGCCCTTGTCTCCAAATTGGACCCAAGGACAGGCGTTTCAAGCTATTTGACATTTTTTGAGCGTGATGGTAATGTCTATTTCAGCTTTTGGACTCATCTCTGGAAATTTTCCGAGTGCAATTAATCGGATCCAAACAACAGGCAAGTACCTGCACTTCAAGTTAAATCTTTATATTGTGATGATTAATTCCCTGCTTTACTAGTACCCTTGATGATTACACCTAGTGTTAGGAATACTGGATTTTATGTCTTGAATATTGGAGTTCATGTCTTGTTTTCATGTCGGGTGGGAGAATACTAGAAGGCATGTAGTTTACCCTTTCCCCTGCCATGTTTAATAGCTGTTGGTACGCGACTGTACCCTCAGCCAAATCTCGATTTTCCCTGTTTAATAGCCGTTTATGACGGCCGAATTAGCCTTATAAACCCCTATATGCCAACTATGTATTCTAAAACAAACACAAGTTCACACATATAGCTTCTGGTCTTGTTATAGTTCTTGCTGACTATTGTAGTTTCATTTCCTGTCTCATTTATTTCTGTTTTCTCATATTCCTGTTTATAGTTTTAACTCTGAGATATTGATGTTCTTCTATGCAATTTCTCATTATTGATACTCAATTTAATTGTCATAAATATTTAGTTTAATCTTGTTGTGCACTGTGTACTTTGCTCCTTTCCTGACTGGATCCGTTGATTTAGGCGATGATGAGGACCTTGCCCCTACATATTATGGTCCCTATGAGGGTACAGATGATACTTATGAGGAGCCAGATCCCACCCAGGAGACCCCTGCTGCAGAGTAGATAGCAATGGCTATTTTATTTATTGCTCTTTATTCTTAGTAATCGGGTTTGTCCCCGATTTTATTCTGATTTTATGTACTAAACATTTGAATCTGTTGTCGCATTTACTTTATTTGAAATCTTAAGTATCTGTTTCCTTTATTATCTTGCCTATGCTATTTGTGAATGAGCTAGATTAGTTAACTGTGGATTTGACCTAGACAACGTACTACCGCCGACTCTGCGGCGTAGGCTGGACGTACCCACGCACTCGTGCCCGAATTTTCGGGTGCGGGTCGTGACAGTAGTCCATCTCATCTATGCATAGTATATACTTGTCCAGAAATTCTTCATCTTTAATTTCTTTTTCACTTCCATTTCAGAACTTGACCTTTTTTTTGGGGGGGATGGGGGAATTATTGGTTGTGTATACCCTTGTGAGCAAAAGCTCAACTTTCTTCTTTTTACTTTAGTCCCACATCGGTTGCACCTCTTTTCCCTTGTTTGTATATATTAGTTATTCTTCTTTGCTCTCTTAAGATGTTGTGTGGGAAACCCTTGGGCCACACGCGCGCGTCGCCGCCACCGTCCGGTCCTGCTCGGTTCGCTTCGGTTCAACGCGTGTAACATGTGCGGGTACGTGCCCACACCTGCGGGCACCGAATTACGATCCAATTTACTCTTCGGGTTCGGACTTGGATCCAAAATATCTTTTTGCTCCTCCTTGTTTTGAACCGGTTTTAAACTCTTTGGAGATTTGAACGTTGGGCATTTATTGCTCCATATATCCATGTTCATTTGACACATGTAACAGCTCATATGACAATATTTTCTTTCACGTTTTTCTTTTGTTATTGCTCTTTAATGGCCTATTTATGAGCCATTTAATTTCTTGTCCGTTGGTTGTGTCTAGGGACTGCCTTTATATTGCGGTCTCCTCCTCCTTCATTTTTTACAGAATATTTTTCTCTACGTGAAACCTCTTTCTCTGGTTCTACTCTCCAACAACATTCTCTCCTGTAAATTATTGCTCTAGGCATAGCTAAGTTCGGTCTCTCTCTCCGAGTTGTGTGTGACGAAGAGAAGCCGGTAGTCAGAGATTTTTACCACTATGAGCTTCCGAGAAACGTCTGCACATAGACCTCTGATTAACTCTTAGGGCAGTGCTTCGTGCACAACTTCCCCGGAGGCCGGTAACATTAACTATTTTTATTTTATTTTTTATTGTTTACAGATTTCTAAACGAGAAAATGTGTTATTTTTATCTATCAATCTAAGAGTTAATCTTATTTCATGTTAGGTGAAATAATAGTAAATTGTAGAATAATACAAGTGTAAGCTACATTGCGTTACTGCAACAAAAATAATTTTTGCTTGCGATCAACTTCATTATTGTAGAATTTGCTTAATCTTCTGAAAACAAATTAAATCATTTGCTAAATATCTATTGTAGCAATAGAAATCTGCTTGTTTGCTACTAAGTTGTTCATAGTTGTTTAAAGTCATTATAGCAATTTTGTTTCTAGCAAATAATTAAATAACTATAGTAGTTTTTTTTATTTCAATAAGGTTCTGTAACAACTTGTATCAAATTTAAATTTCAATTGTAATTGAACAATTTCTTACATATCAAATTGTTTATATACCTTGCCTTGTGAAAATAGTGTTTGGGCATATTTCTACTGCAACTTAGAACAATAGAAACTATTTTCTAGAAGTAAAGAAATAGTTAAAGTGAAACTGCAAATCCCTTTGAGTCTGAATTCTAAAAGTAGAGATAAATATGGGAATAAACCGAATGGGTCCTTCTGTCAACCAGGTGTAAATAGCCTCAAGCGACACGGTTCTTAAGTGTCTTTGGACCACCGCTAGCTGTGAACCGGCCCCTACAGCTAACCCAAGTTAATCAACACTTAATAGATTAAAGATTTCATAAGGTTAGTTAGAAAAATCACTCAAACTATTCTTCTAGAACACTAGACTTTGTTATTGAGTAAAACACATTCAGACTATTCACATTAGCAACCATGACTGGCAAGGACGAGACTTTTACTGCTAAACCTGCTAAGTTCAACGGGACCTACTTTAAGAGATGACAGAGTCAAATAAAATTTTGGCTCACAACTTTAGGGCTGATCTCAGCCATTGATGGTTCTACATCCATCACAAATAATTCTGATAACACCGAGTCTGACGTAAGGGTGTCCAAATCCACCAGATCCTCAAAACCCAAAACTCCTAAGGAAATAGACTACCACTGTTTCCATAGAATTCTAAGCGCTTTGTCTGAATCATTATATGACATATTCTTTTAAAGAACTTTAGAAAGCTTTGGAAGATGAATATAGCTGTGATGATGCTGGAATTGAAAGATTCAATTTCTTCTCATTCAACAGATACTTTATGGTAGATAATAAACCTAAGAATGACCAAATACATGAATTTTAAGAATATCTTAGGCATATTCAAGCCAAAGGTACTTTCTTTTCTACCGAGTATAAAATAGCTTGTTTAGTAGACAAACTCCCTCCTTCTTGGTCTGATGTTAAGAAAGACCTTATTCATACTCAATGTGACCTTATCTTTTCTCAAGTCCTAAAGAAAATTAGAACAGAACAACAAATTAGGCTAAGGTCTAACCATAAGGTAAATCTAGTAGAATCCCAAGGCAAACCAAAGCCTCACAAACCCAAAAGGAACCTCTTCAAGAAGAAGCAGAACCTTCAGTCTCACCACCAAAACCATCATCACCATAAACCTAGAAACTTCGGTCAGACTCAGAATCAAAAGAGATTTTGTTTTGTGTGTGGTAAAATAAACCATATGGCCACCAACTGTTTTTATAGGAAGAAGGAAGCTGTCTAGACTTCTTACAAAGGGAAACATCCAGCCAAACCAGAAGCAAACATGCTTCTCAACGGCTCTTCTAGTTCCTTCAGGTCTGTTAGCTATCAATCCTTAGTTAATATTTTTGACTATTCTGACGATTAGTGGTTGGATTCTGGAGCTAATGTTCATGTTTCTTTTGATCGCTCATATTTTTTAAACTATCAAGAATCAGGTGGAGGGGGTGTAACTCTAGGAGATGGCTCAACGATACATATTATAGGAAGAGGAAGAATAGATCTAAAGATGACATCAGAATTTTTTTTGACTCTTCATGATGTGTTGCATATGCCGTCTATCAGAAGAAATTTACTTAGTGGGTCTCTTCTTGTAGCTTCAGAATACAATATTGTTATGGAGGCAAATAAAGTAGTATTTTCTAAGAATGACTCTTTTATTGAAAAATAATTTGTAAGTGATGGTCTTTTCATTTTGAGTACCGTAAATAAAATTTTAGATCCTTCTTTTGTTGTTTTCAATGTAGAATCTTCAAATGTGTGGCACAGTAGATTAGGTCATGTGAATTTAGGTTCCCTAAGAAGGATGATGAACTTAGATCTTATTCCTAAGACTCCAATAGATGATAAACACAAGTGTGAGATTTGTGTTCAAGCTAAACATACTAGGCTATCTTTCAAATCTGTAGAAAAAAACTTTGACCTTCTAGAGCTAGTTCATAGTGATGTGTGTGACTTAAATAGGGTTTTGACCTGAGGCGGTAGAAAATACTTTATTACCTTTATCGATGATCATTCAAAGTATTGTTATACCTATCTTCTCAAAACTAAAGATGAAGTTCTAGACATATTTAAGGTCTATAAATCTGAAGCTGAGAACCTGTTAGAAAGAAATATTAAGATTCTTATATCAGATCGTGGTTGAGAGTATAAATCAAATGATATGACCAATTTCTATGAAGAACACGAAATAATTCATGAGGTAACTGCTCCATATTCACCACAGTCCAACGGAGTTACTGAAAGAAAGAATCGTACTCTGATAGACATGGTGAATGCCATGCTCCTCAGCTCAGGTGCTCCCGATAATTTATGGAGAGAAGCACTTTTATATGCATGTTACATCCTTAATAGAATTTCTAGTAAGTCTAATGATAAGACTCTCTATGAATTATGGAAAGGTAGAGCTCCTAGGATCCATTATCTCAAAGTTTGGGGATGTCTGGCTAAAGTAAAAATTTATGAACCTAAAAAGAGCAAGATTGGACCTAAGACTGTAGATGCTATATTCATAGGATATGTCTTGGACATCAATGCCAACAGAATTCTTGTTACTCACTCAGAAGTAAATAAAATATCTAACAATACTATTATAGAAGCAAGAGATGCAGTTTACTTTGAGACTATATATCCTTTCAAAGATAGAATTTCTTCCTCTCCCTCCAACTCTTCTCTTGCTCCGTCCACTAGCTCTCATGTTCAAATATCTAGTTCACAACCCGAACAAGATATAGAACCTAGAAGGAGTAAAAGAAAAAGAATTGAAAAAACTTAGGAGAATATTTCTTCACCTTTTTGATAGAGGGTGATCCCTCAACTTATGAAGAAATAATATCTTCTCCTAATGCCCCTTTCTGGAAAGAAGCCATTAACAGTGAGTATAACTCCATCATAGAGAACAATACTTGGTTTCTAGCAGACCTACCTTTAGGTAGTAAACCCATAGGTTGTAAGTGGATATTCAAAAATAAACTTAGAATCGATGGTACTATAGAGAAATACAAGGCTAGATTAGTAGCCAAAAGTTTTACCAAAAAAAAATGATTAGATTATTTTGATACCTACTCACCTGTAGCTAGGATCACCTCTATCAAAACCCTCTAGCCTTAGCACCCATTCATAATATGCTAATCCATCAAATGGATGTAAAAACAATATTTCTAAATGGGGACCTAGAGGAATAAATATACATGGAGCAACCTGAAGGTTTCATTGCTAAAGGCCAAAAAAAAAGTTTGCAGATTAGTTAAATCTCTTTATGGCCTAAAGCAAGCTCCCAAGCAATGGCACAACAAATTTGACATAGTCATCTCAGAATATGGTTTTGTGCCAAATGAGTATGGCAAATGTATATACTCCAAAATTATAGATGAAAGTTGTGTCATCTTATGTTTGTATGAGATGACATCCTTATTCTTGGATCATCACTGGAATTGATAATTAATACCAAGGACTATTTATCCAGCCAGTTTGATATGAAAGATCTAGGTGAAGCCAATTTGATTCTAGGCATGCAACTGTCCAAATACAAGGAGGGTTATACTCTATCCTTGGCACACTCTATCGAAAAAATGCTAAGAAAATTTGAGTATTTTGATAAGAAACCTGCCCTTACTTCTTATGAAAATAGTGTTGTCCTAAAAAAGAATGAGGGTTCTCCTATGGAACAACACATATATTCACAGATGATAGGTTCTCTCATGTATATATTAAACATGACCAGGCCTGATATTGTATTTGCTATTGGAAGACTAAGTAGATATACTAGTAACCCAAATCAGTTACATTAGATAGCATTAGAAAGAGTATTAAATATCTTAGGGGTACTCTAGATTATATGCTGCACTATACTAGACACCCTGATATCATAAAAGGTTATTTAGATGCAAATTGGATAACTGACTCACATGATGTAAAATTTGCTACCGGATATATTTTCACTCTAGGTGGAGTTGGAATCTCCTGGGGCTCATGTAAACAAACTATGTCTCATGTAAACAAACTATCATAGCTAGGAGTATAATGGACTCTGAAATGATAGCATTAGACACTACTTGTACATAAGCTAAATGGCTAAAAAATCTTATTATACATATACCTGTTTTTCTTAGTCCTGTTCCAGCAATTTCTATAAACTGTGATAATAAATCTGTTATAGAATTAATAAAGTATGATTCTGTGAATGCTAAGATGAACAGGCACCTGCAGCTGCGATTCAAGTCAATAAAAGGCCTACTAGGCAAATATGTGGTTCTTGACTATATAAAGTAAGAAAAAATTTTTGCAGGCCACTTGACAAAGGGTCTGTCTAGGACTTTGATCCTATAATCATCGAGGGGGATGGGGTTAAGCCCATAAGTAAAGTCACCAGCAGTGGCTGTCACGTTCTGATCTCCCGCAGGCTAATCGGTCGTCCCCGTTAGGCGAGAATCACATCGCCAGCGCTCACATCGCCAGTTTGGTGATTTTGGAGACCGTTGACCCGGACACATTTTTCGGTGCAGCGGGCCCACCGGCGGACCCCGTTTTGACCCAAAACTGCCGTTTTTGCCCTTGTCTCCAAATTGGACCCAAGGACAGGCGTTTCTAGCTATTTGACATCTTCTGAGCATGATGGTAATATTTATTTCAGCATCTGGACACATCTCTGGAATTTTCCCCGAGATACAAACTGTAATTGGATCCAAACATCAGGCAAGTACCTGTACTTCAAGTTTAATCTTTATATTGTGATAAATAAATTTCCTGCTTTATTAGCACCATTAATGATTACACATAGTATCAGAACACTAAAATTCATGTCTTGAATATTGGAGTTCATGCCTTGTTTTTCATGTCGGGTGGGAGAATACTAGAAGGCATGTAGTTTACCCTTCCCCTTGTCGTGTTTAATAGCTGTTGGTATGCGACTGTATCCTCAGCCGGATCTCGATTTTCCCTGTTTAATAGCCGTTTATGACGGCCGGATTAGCCTTATAAACCCCTACATGCCAACTATGTATTCTAAAATAAACACAAGTTCACACAGATAGTTTCTGAATCTTGTTATAGTTCTTGCTGACTGTTGTAGTCTCATTTCCTGTCTCATTTATTCCTGCTTTCTCATATTCCTGTTTATAGCATTAACTCTGAGATATTGATGCTCTTTTATGCAATTTTTCTCAATATGATACTCAATCCAATTGTCATAAATGTTTAGTTTAATCTTGTTGTGCATTGTGTACTTTGCTCCTTTCCTGACTGGATCCATTGTTTTAGGCGATGATGAGGACCTTGCCCCTACCTATTATGGCCACTATAAGTTAGCAGGTGACCCATATGAGGAGCCAGTTCCCACCCAGGAGGATACTTCTGCAGAGTAGTTAGCTGTCACGCCCCAGTCCCAAAATACCTAGGACTAGGATACGTAACCATGCCAGCCGCCCGTATATATGGTAACTCCAATATATGGAAACCATATATACGTGCGTACGTTGTATAATGAACAATAGTTCACCAGTGGTATAACTAATCACAAGTCACAGGGTAATATCTAAATCTCATCCACATAAGTCAAATATGAATAAACAATAACCATGTAACTAGATCTCAATACAGATATCTAAGAATGACAGTCAGATAAAATCAAGTCTACTGCCGAAAAAGAATATAAAAGGAACCAGAATATACACCATAAAGAACAACATCTGACAATCACGAGGCTCGAAGAGAAGACCTCCTCGAAAAATAAGTAGCCTGTCCGGATCTGTGCTCCTGCGAGTACTCAAGAACATATACACCTGGCAGGGGACCAGGTCCTCAGAGGGACATAGCAAGATACAGAAAAATGACATGCCATAATGTAAATACTGAATAAATAAATGGGGTGTGCTAACCATCTAAGTGAATGCAATTTAAAGACCTTGTAGTACGCATGGGAATGTGTGGCTAGACATATGCTGACGTAATTCACCAATCCGTAGTGACTGACTAGTATATGCCACATATGCCCCCATTCAAGGGAACTCTGCAATCGACCATCTCCAAGGAGCATGTTGCGAAGGTATAAAACATACAAGGAGGGGGTGTCCCATACGTCTACTAGTATCTTTCCCGTCCAATATAGATGTACAAATCGTGAAAACGACGTGGACACCTCCTATTATGATGCAAGTCTCAATACAATAAACAACTGAGCTAAAATACCGCTACACGTGTTGCTCACACTGATGGCCAGTCGCGCATGAGGCACGCGTTCCTACATGTACTCACTCTGTGACGTGTAATGATACGTGTCAAGGCCTGGGAAGTTATATCAATAACTTCACAACTTTAGGTGGGTCTACTAGACACTAGGTCAGACACAAGTCCTAACGTCAACGCCTTCGTTGACTGCACCCGAGTCTGCTCGGACGCGCACATTTATATAATAAATAAATATGTAACTAACAACAACTGAATTTAAACAGTACAACAAGGCAAGGTATACTTGCCTGGCAAGAGCTGCAAAATATAATGTCCAGATATCAAATGCCAAGAAGTCAGAAACTATGGCCTCAGAAGAAAAGTCTCCGAATGCTGAAATAAATATCACTAACAGTCTCAGAAAATATCAAATAGCTAGAAATGCCTGTCCTTAAGTCCAATTTGAACACAGGGGCAAAAATAACAGTTTTTGGTCAAAGCGGGGTCCACATGTGGGCCCACTTTGCACCGAAAAATGTGTCAGGGTCAAAGGTCTCCAAATTCGCCAAACTTAGTGTCAACAAGTCCAGAACGTCGATACGAACCCAACGGAACTTCCAGAATTAGATTCTGATGAGCCGGTCACAAAATCGCCCGTCAAGTGGAGCCTGTGGGGCACACGATACGGAATTTTGTCAACGTTCTCAGAATCGAACCAAACTTGGATCACAGGACCAGCGTATCGCTACGAGTCCGATGGCGCAAGTTTTGTCTCGATCCGACGTGTGTACACAAAGTTACAGCGTGTTCCAGAACTGACGGATACGGGACGGTGTCGGCGGATACGCGTTGATTCCGGTGTGCACGCACATCCAAATCAACTTCTCCGAATTCCTACACGTCCGTATCAACGTCGCGCACGTTTCGGTAAAGACTGCGTGTGACCAAGTCGTCCCGTTTGGCGGGGCGTACCCAGTTCCGGGGTGAATCGGATCGTTGTTTTTCCTGTATTTGGATCGCGGTTCGCGATCGCCACAGGACGCGATGCTCCGAGCGGGTTGCACGGGCACCGAGATGGTTACATAGTCTACACGACGCAACTGACGGAATTGAAATCGGAATTACGAGTAGAGAGAAAATATACCTGAACAGGGCTCCGTAAACTAGGTTCCTCGTATCCTCGCGACGCGAAGGAGCCGTGTCCGACCGTATCCAACCCTAGGGTTAGGGTTCTGGCCGGAGTTGGGCAGCGCTGCGACGGTGAGGAGGCGGCGGTCGAGGCTGGCCGGGGCTCGGCGGAGCTCTGGCCCGTTGCTGCTGCTCTCGAGGGCCGCTGGAAAGGAGGAAGGAGATCGACGTCGCGATGGGAAGCGGCGAGGCTGGGGCACGGCGGCGCAGGCACAGCGGGGAGGTGGTCGACCGGTCGGGTCCTGCCGGAGGAGCCAGGCGGTGGGAGGAGAGTGGAGGTGGGCGAGGCCGTGCGTCCCAGGCGAAGGGGAGTCGAGGGGGAGTCGAGGGGGAGGCGAAGGCGGGCTGGGAGAGGGCGGCTCGGGGAGAGGGAGGTGGAGGAGGAGGAGCTGGGGAGTCGGGGCGGACGCGTCGGGTGGCGGAGGGTGGCCGCCGCGGGGGTGCTGGCCGGCGAGGCGCGGAGGAGAGAGGGGGGTCGGCCAGCGGGAGAGGAGAGGAGGAGGAGAAGAAGGAGGCCGAGGGGTAGGGGAGTCTCCGGCGACGGGGGGGGGGGATCTCCGGCGGGGAGCTCGCCGGCCGGGGGTCGGTCGGCCAGGGGTTTGGGCTGGGGCTGGGTAGATTAGGATCTTTTTCTTTTTCTTTTAATTTCTTTTATAAAGAATTTTATTAATTAAATAAGGAAAATATCTAGAGATATTTTAGGATATATGTTGGATATTTCCGGGATATTTCCGAGATCTTTTCGGGTGAGTCCCGCGTCCAAATGGACGTTACAGGTTCACCGGCCAATGAGGGGGTGACACCCTGCACTGCAATTTGCAGAAAAGTCCCTGTAATTTCATAAATTGCGTAAAAGTCCTATTTTGGGAAATTGTGCAATTACAAAATTGTTTGGGAAAAACGCTCGATTCCGGAAAATTCTAAAATGCACAGAACTGAGAGAAATTGCTAGGTGAGGGCCCTGGAGGTTGGGGGTGAGTCTGGGCAGGGTCTGGGCCTGGTTTCTAGGTGATACGGGTCACCGTATTTATTAATTAATAAATACTGCGCACGGTGTTCTCTAATTATTTAGAGGCAGGTAGGGTCATAATTTTTCTACGGTGTCAATACACTAAATGTAGTATACTCAGTATAGAAAATTAACGTATTTTTGTTTGGGCAAAACAGGTGCATGTTGGGCCTCAAATCTCTAGGGTACAGAGATGGGTAAAGAGCAGAAAATAAAATAGGAAATAAATACGGACTTTTGTAACGATAGTTGTGCGTCTTAAACGAGGCTCAAAATAAAGCATATGGGAGTTGCACAAAATTCAGGAAAATAGTCTAACAGGTCTAGGACAGGTATGTGAACTTTATTTGGGAATAACAGTCAGGGTAAAGCTCCAAATAATTCGGTGACGGACAGGTGCACAAGTCAACAGGATATGTAAGCAAAATAAATTAAAATATTGCCATAAATCCTAAATTGTTAAAATAATCCTAGAAATACTGAAATCTGGTCGAGGGGGTTTACATTAGCAGTAGCTACTTATTTATTTCCTTTCAACATATAATCGGGTTTGTCCCCGATGTATCTTCTGGCTTTGTATTAACTATGGATCTGTTGTCACAATTTGTTTTATAAAAGTTAGCATTCTTATTTCCTATTATTTTTCTTTGTCTATTTATTGTGGATGAGATAGATTTAAAATTACTTGTGAGTAAGACCTAGACAGCGTACTACCGCCGACACTGCGGCGTAGGCTGGACGTGCCCACGTACTCGTGCCCGAATTTCCGGGTGCGGGTCGTGACAGTCTTCATGCGATAAGAGACTGATATGCGACAAGTCTTGCCAACCGCCAAGAACTGTCATGCGCTAAGTCTCGTTATGCTCTTACTCTGCAATCCTTGGTCAACTTGTAATCTCCCTTACAACTGGAATGTGCGTCCTTCAAATGCTAACTTCTCCATCATGGGAAATAATAGGTTCTGACAACTCACGTTCAATATTTGACAAAGGACTCCCTCCCTCATCCAAATGTTCAAAGTATATCCCGTCAATCTTCTCAAGTTTGTGAAAACTTGTTGCTGAAAAGATTTGATCGGATGTTCTACATCTTTCTTCGGATCTTGCTTTGAGATTGTTGGTCCCGAGACGGATTAAAGATGGTAGAACGTGGGCCATAGCAGAGCTACTAGCTATACCCGAAGGTCCGCTCTCTACTGGAACCCAAGTTATCGTCGAGATTAGAGATTCACACAAGAGTTCATCATCTGATATTTCTCAATTCCAACTAAGCACGAACCAAGAACAGGTTACAAACTGACTCTAAAGAAAATAAAGATCACAATAAGCAACAAGTAAAACATTCTTCTCTTTACGTTCGCAGACGCTACAATAAGAAAGAACAAAGCAAAGAAAAGGCAGAAGAAGAGCTTCTTGCTGGGTGGTCAAAATCACTGTTGCTCAAAGCAAGAGTTGCCGTACAGATAATCTGCCCCCACGAACCAACAAGTTCACAAATAAACTTCTGGAATGCTTAATGTCACCATCGAAAATACTCGGAAATACCATGAGAGAGGGGGGCACTCTGGGCCGCATATGATCTGGTATGCTCAATTTTTATCTATTTTTCTCTCTCCTCAAATCAAAGAGGAGGTCCTCTATATAAAGAAAAAAATAGAACATATACGGCCAGAGAAAACTCCAGGCCGCATAAGCACTGACCGACCAGATTCCCCAAATCCGGGTATCAGAGCCGCTGGTACCGCAAGTTACGCTGCACTGCACGAGGCAGACAGCGTCGTCAAATGCCAACAGCAGCTGCTCGCGCTGCCTGACACGCTGTACTGCACGAGACAGACAACGCCGCAAAATGCCGTAAGCAGGCCATGTCCCCTCCATGTCAGACTCTCCACATAACACCTTGCCTCATGTCTACCAGGTCGCAAGGCCCTGGCCGCATGAGCACAGGCCACTTGGGCATCGAGCCTCATGCGCTCCTGGCCGTATGGCAATTGGCCGCATACGCACCAAGCCGCATGTGCTCATGGACGTACGACAACTGGCCGTATAGGCACCGAGATACATGCGCACCTGGCCGCATAGCGCCTGGACGCATGCGTCCGAGCTAGCAACTGTGCATGCAACTCGCGCATGAGCGCCATACGACGATGCTAAGTACAAAGTGCGCCAACAAAGCGCCACTTTGTGCCCTTGTGCACGAGCCCGAGCCTGAGCCCGAGTCCAAGTCCGAGTCTGTCACGCCCCGTCCCAAAATATGTAGGACTAGAAATACGTAGCATGCCAGCCGTATGTATATGACACTCCAATATGTTGAAAAAATTATAACACACACATACGCTGTATATGAATAAATAATTCACAAGTGGTACATATATTGTTAACACAAGTCACATGCATCTATATCTCATCCACAACGCAGTAAAAAAATATCAAAATAAATAACTGAAAGTCTCAAGTACGAAGGAGTAAAAGAAAAAATAGCCGGATGGAAACAAATCCACTACCCATCGACTAAATCAAAACTAAAATAATAGAGGAGATCAGAACCCCAATATGAAATAATGTCAGATAAAAGAAACTACAACTAAGATATCCATCAGCAATGAAGTAATCTCTGGTACTCTGAAGGTAAGACCTCCTCAACAGTGAATGATGCGTCAGGCCCGGGGCCGTACTTCTGCGGATAATCCTGATCGTTTATACCTGGAAAGGGACCAGGTCCTCAGAGGGACGTAACAAAATACAGAAAACAATATGCCATAATATACTGAAAGTAAACATCCAACATGGTCACCTAACCAGTCTATGTGATATGCAATTTAAGAATAACTTCTCGCGTATGGACTATCTAGTTGAAATAATGGAATCCACATAGTTCTCTTGGAGATCCAGGGGCCATGTGCATAACGTCACGGACGTCAGAGGCCACCAAGTAAATATAGGGTCATAAATCTCGCATCTCCAGTGGAGCGTACGGTGAATAAGAAAAAGTGTAAAGGAGTCACATACGCTTACTCATTATTCTTTCCACCCAATGCTACTAACGTATCACATCCATAACACGCAACACCTCTAGTAACAGCTAAGTCCGCTAAAACATGATATTTATATTAGCAGTTATTCCTTATCCGTCGTACGACCTTTACGTACAGGTGGCCAGCCTATCACGCAAGTCTGTGTCCTACATGAGACTCACACTCGTGTAACAAATGTGTCATGGCCAATGAAACATAATAATTTCTCAACTCATGGGGTGGTCTCATAAAACTAGGTCAACATGCATAATATAATAAAGGACAAAAGGCGACGCAACCATCGTTTGCACCCAAGTCTTTCTTGGACGCACAGTTTTATATATAAAAAAATAAATGAAAATAAAAAGTAGAAGATAAATATGCAGCAAAGGAATGTAACTAAACAGTACTATGACAAGGTATACTTGCCTGGCAAGCAATCTGTGGAGTATAGACGTCTAGATGACGAGCACAAGAAACCGGAAAGTAGGGACTATGAATGAATGCCTCCGGACGTTGAAATAGAAATCATCAACATTTTCAGAATTAGTGAGATTGTTAGAAAACTCTACCATTTCGTCCAATTTGGACACAAGGATGAAACGATAATTTTGGGTCAAAGCGGGGTCCACATGTGGCCCACTTTGTACCGAAATAAGTGCCAGGGGTAATGGTCTCTAAATTAGAAGGATTTTAGGTCAAACAAATCCTAAACAATAATACAAACTCAAAGGTATGTCTAAATTTGGATTCCGGTGAGCTGATCACAAATTCGCCCTTCAAGTCAAACCATGGGGCCCACGAATAGACGACTCGGTCAACTGTCTCGGAATTGCATAAAATTGGGTCACAGGACCAGCGTTATACCACGAATCTAATGGCTTAAGTTTTGTCGCATTCCGACGAGCGTACACCAACTAATGGAGAAATTTGTAAAATATCGATATAGGAAACTTTTTACGGATACTGGTTGATTCCGACACGCACACACGTCCAAATCAACTTCCGCGAAAGCCCACACGTTAGGATATACCATACGCTCTTTTTGGTACAATTGATACCTGACGTGGTGGTCCGGTTTGTCGGGACACACTCCGTATCAAATTTTTTTAAGATTTTATAAAGCTATTTTTCGTAAATTTTAACAGGATTTTTAATACAGAATTAATAATCAAATAAGTGCAAACAATAGATTATTTTAATCATGGTTATATTAAATTTGCGTTAAAAAAGAAAATCGAATTTTGATTTGGTCGATTGGGAGAAAATCGCCTTCCAAAATAGTATATTGGTTTCGAAAACTGTCAATTTACATATATCTAAAACAATAGTTTTTTCGAAAAGTTTCGGATAACTTCACATCAGAAATAGGGCGGTTCGGATAAAACTAATTGAAGACATTAGAAGGTGTTTATGTTGTTGTTAAATCTAAACATCTGGATCAAAAATCGGTAAAATGTGTATGAAAAAATACGAGTGTAAACATAGGTACCTGTCGGTGCTCGAAATGATAGAATTGGGTGTTCCGTGGCGGACGCGCGTTGTGCAGAGGCGATGGCGGTGGTCTCCGGCGATCTTCGGCGGACGTGCAACGTCGACGGGGTAAGTGGAAGGTCTGAAGGCGGTCTCGTTGGTTAGGGTTAGGGTTTCGAATCAGATATAGGTATATATATAGGGGTGACAGAGGAAAGTCGCGGGTTCGGGTTGATGTCAGCGGGTGAGAGAGTGTTCCGCGTGGGGGTGGGAAACCTGGGTCGCGGTTTAAGTTTAGGATTAGTGTTAGGCTTAAGGCTAGGGTTTTGGTTTATATTATTTTTTTTTCATTCTTTTCTTTAACTACTATATATAAATATATCTATATATACAACTAAATGTATACACAATCATCAGACGATATATTTATATAACTATCATTTGTAGAAAAAAATTATTTTTATTTTATTTTATTTATTTATTTATTATTATTATTACTAATAATTATTAGTATGTTGTTAGTACGTACTATTATTCCTATTATTATATTAAAAAAATCTAAAAAATTAGGGAAGGTTACATTCTACCCAACTTACAAAAATTTTGTCCTCGAAATTAAAGCTAACACACGATAAAGAAACGAGAATAGTATATGGTAGGAAAGAACAAAGATTGATTATACCTTGATCTTCGAACAGATACGAAAAATATTTGCGCATGTCATCCTCGTGCTCTCGAGTGAATTCTCCTGGCGAATGATGTCTCAATGCCACACGAAATAATTGAATAGACTGATTCCTCAACACATTCTCTCGGCGATCAAGAATCTTCACTCGTTCCCTATATAAGTAATGTCTCCATAGCTTCAGGGCAAAAATAACGGTTGCAAGCTCCAAGTCATGAGTTGGATAATTTTTCTCATGTACTCTCAACTTTCTAGATACATACACAATCACCTTGCCATGCTGCATCATTATAAGGCCTGAAATATTTTCTTCGGTCTAAAGCAAATATTATAAGGCCTCCTTTGATTCGCGAAAAGGAGAAGAAAGACGATCAATTCTTTTTTTCTTTTTCTTTTTTTAAATTATAATAATTACCAATTTTTTTTGGCATTTAAAAAGACAAAAAATTGGAAGAAAAATTGAATTTTTAGAAATGAAAATGTAAATCTTTGGTTGGGTGAGGAATCCATTTTTTTCTTCCTTTTAAAATTAATTTTCTTTCCTCTTCGTTGCCATTCGCATCCAATCACACACAAAAAAAAACTTTTTTAATTTTATGATTTTGCGAACTATATATGACATAAGAACTACCTTTTCTCGTTCTTTATTTGGGAATATAAATTGATCATGTCCTCTTTTTGCGCATATTCGGACTTCATACTTGTATTACATGCATGTTATCAATAATAATATTTTTTTTAAAGGATTGTAATATGATCATTTTTTGGCAATGAAATATGAAAAGTGTCGAAGATAATATTTATCTTCAATGGTATTTTTGACAATATTTTTAGGACTGTTAGAATTTTTGACCGTCCTTGCAATAGATATGACTGTCAAAAATTTTGATAGTCCAAATATTAATTAATAAATATATTGTCAAAAATTTTGATAGTCCTTCGAATAAGTAGGACAGTCAAAACTTTTGACACTACATTTATTTAACAGTCCTGCAAATTTTTTTTTAACTGTTTTGTCAAAATAATTTTGATAGTCCCGAATAAAAATATAGTGCCCTTAAAAAAAATCCAAACAAATTCTTCACTATGGGCATGTGATGAAACCCAAATCCTTTCCATCTTGTTATATATTTTCGTTTTCATTCTGACTTAGAACAAGAGTCTTCCAGCTATATTTCGTTTTTTTCGTTTAAAGTAATAAAATTTAATAAAATTATAAAAAAAAGGGAAAAGTTGGAGGAAATTGCATGGAGGAGGATGACCCGCCAACTCAGTTGGCGGGGTGCACTGCTGGAGAGTAACTCGCCAACTGAGTTGGCGGGACGCTCTCCTCGAGAGGCCACTCGCCAACTCAGTTGGCGGGGCATGCTGAGTTGGCACCTCCTTAGGACCGTTGCACTCTGCTCGCCAACTTAGTTGGCGAGTAAGGATCCGTTTCCCATTTTTTGCCGTTGTTCAACGGCTATTACATTCAAAACTTTCCTCTATAAATTTCCTATCTCAACCAAATCATCTCACATTCACTCTATTTCCTCTCTTCCCTCTAGCAAAGTCTCCAACACTCTCTCTGTCTCTCTGCCTGCAGCTAAAGTTCATTTGAGTTTTCTGTAGCAAAAGTTCTCAACCGTCATGGATCGTAGTGTAAGAATTGTATGCTCGCATGGCGGTAAAGTAAATGGGTTAAATTACGAAGGAGGAGTAAGTATATTTTTTCAACTTATGTAAATCCCCTGATTTTTTCAAGATTTTCAAAACTGAATTTTTCGGAATTTTCTGGGAATTTTCGGGAATTTTTGCTAATTAAAAACAAGGTATTTATGGCATTAAATAAAATTAAATGTTTTTAAAATATATTAAAATATTATGAAAATAATATTTTATGGTGTAAAACAAAATACTGGACTTAGGGTAATTTTCCTGGAATTTATTGGGCCCCGGACCTATTTTTAATCACCTAAAAACTATTTTTATTATTTATTTAATCCAAACCCAAATCAAGCCCAAGCCCAACCCAAACCAACCCAGCCCAAACCTGTGGGCTATCGGGTCGGGTCGGGTCTGCCAGACCCGAACCCGCCCGACCCGTTCTGACCCTTTCTCCCTCAACCCGTTCCCTTCCCCGAGTTTCCCGCCGGCGGCTCCGGCCACGTCGCCGGAGCCCGCGCCTGACCCGCCCGCGACCCCGCCACGTCCCCGCACCCGTCGGCCCCTCCTCCGCCTCTCCCGGCCGACCCTCCCGCCTAGCTCCCCTATAACCCCCCCCCGAACTCCTTCTCCGGCCATCCCTAATCCTAGATCCTCCGCTGCGCGCCGCCCCGACTCCGACCGCCACCGCCGTGCCCCGCCTCACCAGCGCCGCCATGCCCCGCCCTCGCCAGCGCCTCGCCCGACGACTTCCTCCCCCTCCTCCTTCTTCCCCGCACGACCCAGCACCCAGCAGCTCCCTCCGGCCGCCTCCGGTGGCCCGACGCCGCCTCGGTCGCTCAGCACCGTCGCGCGCCGCCGTCCGTCGTGCAGAGCTGCCCCCCAGCTCCCTCCGGCCGACCTCCCCCGCCGCAGCTCTGGCAGTGTCCCCAAGCCCTAAACCCTAGGGCAGACACGGACACAGCCCTCGGTCTCGTGTCGAACACGTGTCGGACATGGAGAAGTTTGGTTTTTCGAGCCTTGTTCAGGTACCCATAACTTTCTCCTCGCTGTCCCAATTTCTATTCCGTGAGTTGCAACGCGTACCCTGCGTGACCCTCTCGGTGCCCGTGCAACCCGCTCGGGGCATCGCGTCCTGTGGTGATCGCGAACCGCGATCCAAAAACAGGAAAAACAATGCCCTGATTCACCCCAGAACTGAGTACGTCCTGCCAAACGGGACGACTTGGATGCGTGCGGTCTTCACAGATACGTGCGCGTCATTGATACGGACGTGTGAGATTTCACAGAAGTTGATTCGGATGTGCGTGCACACCGGAATCAACGCGTATCCGCGGACACCGTCCCGTATCCGTTAGTTCTGGAATGCGTCCTAACTTTGTGTACACACGTCGGATCGAAACAAAACTTGCGTCATCAGACTCGTAGCGATACGCTGGTCCTGTGACCCAAGTTTGGTTCAATTCTGAGAACGTTGACGAAATTGCGTGTCGTGGGCCCCACATGCTCCACTTGACGGGCGATTTTGTGACCGGCTTATCGGAATCCAATTATGGAAGTTTTGTTGGGTTCGTATCATTGTTCCTGACTTGTAGACACTAAGTTTGGCAAATTTGGAGACCTTTGACCCTGACATATTTTTTGGTGCAAAGCGGGCCCACATGCTGACCCCGTTTTGATCCAAAATTGCCATTTTTTGCCCTTGTCTCCAAATTGGACTCAAGAACAGGCGTTTCTAGCTGATTGATATTTTTTGGATCTAATGGTGATATTTATTTCAGCATCAGGAGATGTTCCTGGAGATTTCACAGTTGGAGCCAGAACCACAGGCAAGTGTACCTTGCCAACTTTGCAGTCTTGTTACATATTTTTCTTGATTTATTTATATTGTTATGCATGCTTGACCTAGGACCGTGTGACTTACTTAGCATCCGATTAAAAGTCGGGTGCCAACCCCGTACGCGGAGTTGTGTAACGTCATCTAGACATGGATACCGAGACCATATACTTCTCGTACTTGTCTAATCAAGTACATCATAACCCAGGATACTTGATACTATTCATGAGACAGAATCGTCTTGAGATATTCGTGGTGATTCTGTATAGGATACAGGTTTATGACATAGACATTATATGACTTGCTGCATTAGTATTGATCCTGCGTGTCATGGACATGAGACGTGTGATTATATTGGGTGGGGAGAGACACACAGGCTACAGGCTAATTTCATATATATATATATATAATCCATAGTAAACACATAATAAAATATATAGTAGACCCTGCTACCGGCTCCCCGACACAGAGCTTGTAGTGGTATCAGCCTAAGTTCTAGTGATGCTCTCAACTTGCATATCACTTAGCTGGTTATATAGTTTACCCTATAGTTTCATTTATTGCTGCACTGTATTTATTTTGGCTTATATTATCTGTACCTTGTTATGTCCCCTGAGGACCTGGAATGGACTATGTCCCCAGGATTAGCTGACGAGATCTATCCCGAGGTTTACGGGACCGGAGCATTAGCATTAGCAGAAGCAGGAACAGGTGCATACATTGGGGCAGAACCAGGATCTGAGGACGAGATCGTACCAGAGGACTTCTCCTGAGTATTGACTTGAGATACTCATTTATTTCTGTTTCTAGTTATTTTATTTCCAGTCTATTGTATTGATGTATCAGACTTGTTCTCGGATTGTTCCCCGAGATGCTTTATTTGAGATATGTTAGTTTATTCTATTTGCATTATTCTGGCATTTGATCTGTGATTATCTGTTGTGGATGAGATTTGTATAGACTGTGACTTATAACATTTGATCCATTTATTGTTAGACTACAGCTTAAGCATGCCCTGATGGATCCATTAAATTGGGTTGTCCATCGGTGCGTGCTGCTGGCCATTGCCACGTGTCCAGTCCCTCGGTATTTTGGGACTGGGACGTGACAACTTATCCGAATATTAGTTTTGAAAATATACGTAATCATATTATTGAACGTTGTTCTATTCATTATGATTTTATTCTGAAGTCTATTTTTTGTTCTAATTATTTTTTGATAGATAGTGAAGATGCATGGAATTATATTGTTGAGATTAATTCACAATCACGGTATATAAAAATATATGTTATTAAAGTAGCAGCAACCTTAGATAGTAAAAATAATGAATATTTTTCTGAATATCAGCATGTTAGTTCGGGTGCTAGTTCTTCTCAACAAATAGTTTCATTTATCCAAGAAGGTCATTCATCAGATGAATCTAACCATGATGATGATAGTGACAACGACAATGGAAATAGTGATGATTTAGTTAAAAATATAGATTATACGGTAGATGATGATGTTGTAAAAGCTATCACTGATGAAGTATTTAAGGGACAATCATTTCCTTGTCGTTCTCACTTTAGAAGCTTTATAAGTAATTTAGCAATTAAATATAATTTTAGTTGTTCAGCTAGTGTTATGAATAATGCTCGTGGAATTATATATAGTTGTGATCAACCGAATTATAATTGGAGAGTATATATCAAATCTATTGAAAATGGCAATATAGTTAAAGTTAGTACATTAGAAAATCGTCATTCTTGTTTAGGAAGACTTAGTACAGGACGTCATCGACTAGCTACCACTTCATGGATTAAGACTATGATAATTGACATTATTAGAGATAACCAGTCATACAGTCCATCACAAATTGTTAAAGATATATATAGGGAGCACCGTATACAAGTTAGTTATTCCAAAGCCTGGAGAGCCCGAGAGACAGCATTAGCTGAAATTAATGGTAGTTATGATGAGGCATACGCTAGTCTTGAGGAGTATTGTTATAGAATTATGGAGACAAATCCAGGTAGTACATGTTTTATTAAAACTGCCGAAAATAATAGCTTCCAACGATTTTTTATTTATTTTAAGTCATGTATTGATGGATTTTTAAGGGGATGTTTACCAATTATTAGTACTGATGCTACATTTCTTTCGTCTAAATATCAAGGTATCTTATTTATTGCTTGTGCTCACGATCCTAACTATCAGTTATATCCTATAGCTTATGCTGTTGCTGAAGGTGAGAATAGTGATTCTTGGTCTTGGTTTTTAAATTCTCTTAAAATATCTTTTAAAAGTTGTTTTAATGATTGGAGTACAATTTCATTTATATCTGACAAGCAAAAGGGATTAATAAATGATGTTCGTGCTATTTTTCCTGCATCTCCTCATTTTTTTGTATTCAACATTTTAAACAAAACATGAAAAAAGTTACCAAAGAACCAGTATTTCAACGCTTGTTAGACTCGCTTGCTAGATCATATAATAAAACAGATGCAGAAAGTTTATTTGATATAATTAAAGCCGAGAACATAATGTTGTACGATTGGCTTATTGGTGTAAACGATGAAAGTCGTCGATTTGAACATTGGATAACAGCGTATGCTACTTGTCCTAGATTAGATATTAATACTTCTAATCTTGCTGAATGTTTCAATAGCTGGATTAAGAAATTACGAGATAAGCCAATAACAATACTTCTCGATGGTATTAGAGCCAAGATTATTACACTTCATGACAATCGTAGAAAGAATGCTAAAAATATAGACACAGATTATTGTCCGAAGATGTTAAAGAATATGGCTTCTATTATCAAAGAGAAGAATCACCTAGAAATATTAGCTATTGATAGTTATAAGTTTGAAATAATAGACCGGACAACAAGTAGAACCTATGTTGTTAATATAACTGATAGATCTTGTACATGTTTAAGATGGTACCATACTTATATACCATGTATACATGCATGTTTTGTTTGTAGATATTGCAATATTAGTATTGATAATTTTTATCCTGCAGTATTTTCGACGGAAACCTTAAAAAGTGTATACGCACCAAAAATGAAACCAATTCCAGTTCCCTACCAGATCCAAGCTCCTTTGGTAAGAGGACAAATTGGGGTGCCAGATGTAAGACGCAAAGCCGAAAGACCAAAGAAGAACCGCATCAAACCCCGGGATTCATCGACAAGAGATCTACGTTGTAGTAATTGTGGTGATATGGGACACAACCGAAGAAGATGTACTAGTCAACCGAGAGAGTAAAATAGAATTGTTCAATACCCAAATATTGTAATAAAAAACCATTACAAATCATACAAATATTGCAATCATACAATGTTACAAATTATCTACTCGTCCTCGTCTTGTTGAGTTTGGGTAGGCAGCGGTGCTGATGGAGTCAAAAAAAATTGTGTGAATATCTGGTAGCTTTCATCTCCAGCAGTCTGGTAACTCGGACCCTCTCCAGCATACTGGTAACTAGGGCCCGCTCTAGCATACTGGTCACTCGGGCCCGCTCCTGCATACTGGTAACTCGGGGTCCCTCCAGCATACTGGTCACTCGGGCCCACTCCAGCATACTGGTAACTCGGGTCCGCTCCTGCATACTGGTAACTCGGGCTCCCTCCTGCATACTGGTAACTCGGGCCCGCTCCAGCAGTATCCCGCCGCCGCCGACGATAGTGTCTCTGTCGTACTAAGCCGGTCGGATAGTCCAGTGGAATACGGGACTGTACTGGAGGCATTTCCGGTTCCCGTCCAATACCCAGATGCTCAACACGTGTCACAAGTTCCTCCATAAGACGATGAGTCACATGTTCCTCCATATGAGGTCGTTGTAAATGTTCTCGGTATACACCACTCTGAAATTTGAAACTTGTAAATTAATATATTTATCATATCTATGTATATGTATTTTTGAAAGTATAATGAAGTCATACCAAATTATGCATTCCATCGGCAAAAGGACGCAGAGTAGAATCGTCTACATATCTAGTCTTGAACCTTTGCTCCTCATAGTGGTATACTCGGTTGCTCATAAGAGGGCATCCCCACCATTGCCTATAGTCCAGGTTACCCATGTCTGCAAAATGTAAACAAAATTTTAGCAAACTATTTACACTAAATCAATACGAATAATGAGTAACTTATAACTTACATTCCTCAGCAGAATTTAGTCTGGGAGACATGTCCCTCACACTATAATTCTCGAACCGATTATTCCAGTCAGTAACGAGACCAATGATTCGTTGTAATGCATTTGATGTCTCATAACCGACTGTCGGTGGATCATCGGGAATTATTGGGGCCATTCTGAATTGCCGAAGAATACGGTCTGCCGGATGGTACATGGTGAACCGATCATATATAATATGACATCTGTGTAAAGTAAATGCATATGATGTCCTCTTGATTTCTGGAGCATCAGGTTCACATGAGTACGGTAACCAGGTTACCTATTTAAAGATATTGTATCAATTAGATGTTATGTTTATCTACGATCAAAACTTAAATAATTTAAAGATATTTATTGCATATTTAAAAATTACCTCATGATACTGCAGTGTATCAAATTGGCTACGATAAAGTGATACAGTCCTGTATTGGTAGTGTTGATAATCCACTACGTCTGTAGGCCAGCGCATAGCAACTGGAAATACTCCAACATCACTGAGAATGTTGGTAACAGGCCTACCAATATAGAAGTGCTCGTAGGACCAGAACTATAAAACAAAAATATGACATTAGTACAAACAAAATTTGCGTATAAAATTACTCTAACTTTTTAAGGTCTTTCATTCATACCTGTATCAGTGAAATACATCCACAAATACTCTTGCGATTGGATCTGACAAATTCTGTCAGATTGGCGTATAAAAATGCAAGAGTAGCAGCTCCCCACGCATGCTCAGTAGGTTTTGTCAGATCATCCAAGAATGGTAGAAGCTGCACATTTACCATATTTTTCGATGCATCGGAAAATAGAATTGCACCACATAAACAGAGCAGATACGCTCTAGTGCAATGAATGACCTGGATATATTAAGTGTTATATATAATTGCACCACTAAATTAAGTCATAAACAAATTTACTAATAAAAATACATACCCCCATTTCATCTACATCAACCACCCCATCAATAGTTTGATGTAGGTCCATAAAGTTGCCACGGAGCCATGTAAATTTTACAAAATTGCCGTCTTTTAGACCTGATGGAGGGCTAACATCGAGATACCTCCTGATCAGATCAGATCCCTTTAAGTGCGGATCAAAATATATAACGTTACCTTTAATAGGTAACCCTAGTATATTCGCCACATCAAAAAGGGTGATCGTCATCTCGCCGAATGGGAGTTGAAAAGTGTTGCGTTCGGGCCACCAACGCTCCGCAAGGCTTACAACTAAATGAAGATCGTTGATTAAATATCTAACACGATCTATATAGTGGAATCCAAAGGATTCCATCAAAGCCTTTTGGACCGAATTTAGCTCCCACGTACGATAATTCCTTTTGGCCCGCCAATGTACATGGATCCGGATTCGTAAACCAAGATCATGGTCATATAACTATAAAAAATATATGCATTATATTTTGTGTGTAAATTAATAAAGTTGGCAACTTGTAATTTCAAAAATTACCTCGCCAGTAAAAATCTGACTAGAAATGTGGTCTTCACGTTGCTTAATAATAAGCTGGGTAGTCGGTCCGCCAGGAATACGACCGTCATTGTGGGTACCCATCTCCAAAAATCTTGATTTTAAGATGTGAGGAGGAGGAGGAGGAGGAGGAGGAGGAGGATTGCTATGAGTAAGGAGTAGGAATGTGTGAGGAGAGGGCTTGCTGTGGGGGTGTTTTATAGGGAGGGAAGGAGAGGGGATGGGGGGGGGGGGGGTCTCCGAGGGAAGGGGAGCGGTCGTGGGTAGGTGGTCACTGAGGAAGGGGAGGCGTCAGGCATCCGAGAGGAGGGAAGAGAGCGGCCCGCCAACTGAGTTGGCGAGCGGTCTCTCGTAGACAGCGCCCCGCCAACTCAGTTGGCGAGCAGTCTCTCGTGGACAGCGCCCCGCCAACTGAGTTGGCGAGCGGTCTCTCGAGGAGTGCGCCCCGCCAAGTCAGTTGGCGAGTAGTCTCCCTCTCTGCTATTACTTCCAACTTTTTCCTTTTTTATAATTTTATTAAATTTTATTACTTTAAACGAAAAAATTCGTATATTTTTTAGGAAAAACTTTATTTGGTCCGTTTGTGAAAGTGACCGCGGATGGCTCGTGGCCCACGTGACAGATCTTTATTGGCTGTATCCAAAAAATCTGACCCCACCAGCTCCTATGCTTCTGGCTCCACCTACATATTCCCATGGAAGTCCGCCATGTAGGCATGATCATCCGCGGTTACGTCCACAACGGACTAAATAGTGCTGTTGATTTTTAATTCCACGACAAAGTCAATAACGAACAGCTTGAACAAAATTTTACATCAAAAATTCAACATGTTCACACCCTCCTCAGCTACATATTTCACAGGAAGCCAAAATCGGAGAAGTAACCAAAGCAGAAAGGTAAAAGAAGAAGAAGAAGGGTTCCTATGGCGAACCAAATCACACCGGTATCAACCGAGCAAGATGTTGAAGCGCCACCGCCACCATCGCATGACCAACAAACCAAAGCCAAGGACCTCTTGGCGGGGGCGGCGGCAATAGAAACCAGCTCCAAAGAGAAGGACCAAAAATCAACCCGAACCCTCCCCTTCCCCTCGAACCAGCCCCCCATCGACGTCGCCGACGAGGAGGAGGCCCACAGGCGGTGGACGTCGACGCAGTACCTCCGCCGGCGCCGCTGCCTCCTCCGCTGCGGCGGCTGCTGCGGCGCCACCGTCCTCCTCCTCGGCCTGCTCCTCCTGATCCTCTCCTTCACCGTCCTCAAGGTCAAGGACCCCACCCTCACCATGAACCAGATCATCGTCGACAGAGTGGACCTCGGCCTCGGCAGCACCTGGGCCCACCTGCTCTCCATCAACGCCACGCTCTCCTTAGACATATCGCTCAAGAACCCGAACGTGGCCTCGTTCGCGTACGAGGACAGCACGACCGAGTTCTACTACCAGGCCCACACGGTCGGGGTGGGCTACGCGCCCGAGGGGAAGGTCGGGGCGGACCGGACCGCGAGGATGAACGCGACGCTGGACGTGCTGCTGGACCGGATCGGGCAGACCAACGCCACGGAGGACGTCGTCGATGGGAACGCGCTGAGCCTGACGAGCTTCACGGACATCCGGGGGAGGGTGGACGTGGTGGGGATCTATAAGCGGAATATCGAGGTGATGCTGAACTGTACCATGGCTTTGGATCTCAACGGTCAGACTCAGAGTCCGGTGGTCAGGAACCAGCAGTGCGTAGCAAACATTAGGTGATCTATATATTATATGAATCTAAACAAGTTTGTGGGAAAGCTCCGTTTTTTAAATCCGTTGTGGTGGGCTTTTTTTTTTCCTTCTGTTTAGACGTTCGTGAGCGAGTAAAGGATGTTTGTTATATATCAAGCCTTCTACATGTAAATTAAAGTAAATTATGCTCTGTGTCTCTATCTCCATTTTGTGCAAACGCATATCACATTGGAGTATATAGATAGAATGGTGCAGTTGTTTCAATCTATTGCAAATCGTCAAGAACGGACACGCGCCGATATCTCCGTTCTCTCTTTCACAAAGTGATTATGCGTTCTCCCTCAGATAACTCTTCCCATGAATCCTTTACTTTATATAGATATAGAATATCGGAATATTGCCTTCTTTTGACTCTTAACTTAAGAAATCACTTGCCCTTGCTCCGTAATGTAAACCCCCGACTAAGTGGTACTGGAGGAGCAAGTATTGCCCATAGGAGCAGAGGGCTTGTAATGATATACATATCATACAAATAAGGACCGACAACTGAGAGTACAATCGAAGAGCAGGAGAATAAGCAGCAAGTACCCCTCTTTCCGAAATTCCGCTTAGCTCCTGCCTCCAACATTGAAATGGAAACCATTCCTGATCCACTTCCTCCATAGGAGATGAATCAGAGTTCAAACCACCGACCCACTCCAAGCTCACTCAAAACGGATGTTCGGACCTTCGCCTGTCTAAATCTTAAAGTGGGATTCCGTGTTTCACTGCATTCTATAGTTTGAGAGTCGAACAATTATGAGATTTTAACTGAAAACGTCCATTGCTATGGTATAGGAACAACAATAAGAGAAGGCTGATGAAAATTCAAGCACTGATATATGTAGAAGAAGAGAACGTCGGCGTTGAATGTTAAGTAGTATTATGTGACATTTAACATGACAGATGATATAACAATTTTAACCAAAAAAATTAATCACCTAATTTTTTTTAATGTCAATATTAATATTAATCTTAATCTTAATCTTAATAATAATAATAATAATAATAATAATAATAATATATGAATATTTACGTTAACTACCTCCATGAATATTTATTATGCGGGGTACTTCTACTTTATGATTAATTACACGAGCTATTCCTATATTTTATATTTTCTATAGAAAGGTATAACATTTACTACCCCTATGTTTAAATCTTTTTTTTTTCCTAAAGGAGAGGGTATCCCGTGTAATTAGTTTCAAAGTAGAGGTACCACGTATAATAAACATAAACATGAAAGTTGTTAACGTAAATACTGGGATTAAATTGTATATATGGTGATTGCCTCATGTGGCTTAGGTCTAAGTTGTTATGTGGATGTATATATATGTAATATCATGATGAATGAAAGACCTAGATTATTCTCTCCTACTACTTCTTCGCATGGTATCAGAGCATGACGGCTAGGGCACGATATCTTTTTCCATAGTGACGACAATTTTTTCTCCACGGCGGCGGCGACGAGTCTCCCTTCGACTGGCGGTATGACGAGCGGTGGCGGCGGCGGCGAGTTTTCTACGTAGGTGGCGGCGGCAACAAGGATCGATCCCACCTTCCCGTATTACCTTGGTTCTAATGACAATCCGGGCAATACAATTACAAAAGTGTTGTTTCGTGGAGAAAATTATGAGAAATGGTCGAGATCTATTCGGCTTTCTCTACGGGCTCAATAAAAATTTGGGTTTATTGACGAGTCTATCGATAAACCTACGAAGAATGACAAATTGGAGGATGAGGAGCAATTGCGCACGTCCACACAAGTCTCCTCTGAACGGGACGAGGTTATGGCGCTTGCGATTAAAACTCCTTCTATTAACCGTGGGCCATCTCATTTGGATGCTCGGGATAAATCGGAGTTGCTTTACAATTTTTGTAAATGCAACGGACATGAAGAAGCCACTTGCTTCGAGAAACATGGCTTTCTGGATTGGTGGTAGGATAGGTCGCGTGGCGGCGGACGAGGGGCTGGCCGCGAATATGGTGGTGAACACGCTGCTGGTGGTGGACATGGATAGGGTGCGGAGTTGCATGCGACAGTGGCAGGACGTGGCGCGACGGCTGCGGTACATACACCTATGATAAGTGATGAAGCAGGCGGTGTTTCGGAAATAACTCCGGACAAATGGCAACAACTTATATCTCTGCTTGGTAACTCTTCGATCAAATCTCTGGAGGACCATATGGTGGGTAAGTCTATTGCACCTTGGATTATTGATACAGGCGCTTCGAATCATGTTACCGAAAATTTGAATTTATTGTCGGGATAACAAAAATAGAGGAATGTCTGGTTGGGCTCCCAGACGGACGGACTGCGATTGCCTCGTGCTGCGGGCGTATTTCTCTTGCACCGGTTGTTGTTCTCACGAATGTTCTATTCGTACCTCAATTACCTTGCAATTTAATTTATGTGGCCCGTCTTATTGATGATACAAATTGTGTTGTACAATTTACCAAAAAATTATGCGTGATACAGGACCCCAGTTTGAGGACCCTGATTAGCATCGGTGAATGTGTCACTACCACATTTTCTAGGAAATGATATTTTAGTAATTTCATATTTAATTAAATATTGTGCATGATAAATAATTATTTATTGTATTATTTAATTGTTGTTAGGTGTTAGTTATTTATTTGGACTTGTGTTAGTTGACCTAACTAGTTTAGTTTAGACTCATGAATCAACATGTATTAATTGTTAGATTTGAGCCCATTTAGAAAGCCCATTGATTAGGAGGATGATTAAATTAATTAAACCATTAGACTAGAAGCTTTCCTCCTTAATTATTTCTTCATGAGAGGCCCCAAGGAGTATATTGGACATTATATAGTGACTTGAGGAAGGGAAAAGGGGGCCGACCTATTAAAGAGGGGGGAATTGATTTTTCTCTCTTCTTTTCGTTTGAAAACTAGATCTAGAATTTCCCTCAACCAAATTTCTTCATTCCCACTTCATTTTCCTACCAAAATTCATCCCAATTTCTTCCCAAATCACCATTGGAGACTAGTGGAGTAAGGATCTAGAAGGAGAAAGCAAGGATCTACAAAGAGGAGCAATGATCTACAAGTTGGAGGCCAATTTTATCATATTTGGAGGTTGCATTGGGAATCCATCTCCTAATAGGTACAATTCAGTTTTCTCCTTAATTTAGGTTCTAAATATGAGATTTAACCATGAGAAATTAACCCATATGCATAGGCTACCCATAGGATTTGGTTTTGTGTTCATAGGAGGCATATTGAGAAAGTTATGGTGCTTTTTGTGTCAATTTTGGGAGAATTCCAAGATTGATAATTGTTGTGTGTGTCAATTGGTCCTATAGATCATTTTGGCATGTACTTGTGTGTTTGGGACTAGTGTCGTATCCACAATTGGGTACGTGTAGGTTGTTTCCCAACAATTTGGTGATACGTGTTGATTTGGGGGGTTTTCCTTCGACACGGGACTTTGTGCATGTCACATTTTGACACAGACATGTAGATTTGTATTTGACTCTTCGTATTATTCATAAATGATATTTTAGACTTGCTCATGTCATTCGGGGTACGTTTGGATGTGTGGTGGACTCGTGTCACAAGCGTATCCTAGATCTAGTGGGATACGGGGTGATACGATCCATGTGTTTGTGCAATTTAATTGTAGATCTATTTCTCTTATGTTCTTATTCATGGTGATATATATATATATATATATATATATATATATATATATATATATATATATATATTGTTGTGTATATATATTTATGTAATATTGTGTCCTAGATCTATGTATCTATGTATATACTATATGTGTATATATTGTTATGTAGCTATTCTTCTACATGTAAGGTATATTTATATGTTGTAGTATGTATAGATATGTATATGTTAAGTAGATATTTATATGTTGTTATATTTATATTTATATGTTATATGATACCTATTGTGTATGATTATATATACGTATACGTATGTGTGTTGTTATACATATGTTACTATGTATGTGTATATTACTATGTAGATATTATGTATATATATATATATATATATATATATATGTATGTGGAGGAGTATATGTGTTTACATAGATAGTGGTATTATATATAGTGTTATATATATATATATATATATATATATATATATATATATATATATATATATATATATTATTGTGTTATATATATAATAGAGGAGAGCAGGAGCTTTGGCGACGGTTCAGCGTCACAAAACAGCACAGCAGCAGCAGCAAGAGCAATAGCGACAACAGCGTCGCCAAACAGCACAACAGCCAGCAACAGCAGCAGCAAAAGCAACAACAGCGGTGGCAATAGCGACAGCAGCCGCAGCAGCAATAGCAACAGCAAAAGCAACAACATCGGTGGCAATAGCGACAGCAGCCACAGCAGTAATAGCAACAGCAACAGCAAAAGCGTCGCCAAAGCAGCTGCAGCAATAGCATACAACAATAGTGACAACAGTTTATCGACAGCAGCAGGAGTTCGTCACGGAAACAGCAGAGTATCAGCAGTATCGAAAGTTTCAGCGATAGTGGGCAGGAGCTTTTATTAACAGTTTGGCAGTTTTAATAGTTATTAGATATTTATATATATATAGATATATATATGTGTATATATATAGTAATTAATATATACGTACATATGTTCCTAATTGCTAAAGTATTTTAGTATACTATATGTATAATAATTAGTTGTAGCATATATTATTTATGGGTAGTTAGTATAAACAAGGTATTGGGTATTACCTTGAGATACCAAGGTAAGTACCAAGGTAATTGAGAATACCCAAGGTATTAGGTTTGTGTATCAATATTATGGTTTAGTGTTTTGATACCAAGTTGGTTCAAAACCAAGGTATCTATTTATTGTTGTAATTATGATTTTATATAATTAATAATTGTTTGATATTTATATGTGATGATTTACCTATTGATTTACATATCCAGAGATACGGTATCCTAGTTTCCTAAGATATAGTTTTTGTGACCTAGACTTTAGTATTTGAACCCAATATTTTTGTGTTTGACTTATGCAACCTAGAAATATATAGTTGACCATAGTTGACTTAGAGTTGACCTAGTTTGACTTTTGACTTAGAATTGACTTGTTGACCTAGAAGTTGACTAGTTTAACTTATTTTCTTTCCGGAACCTTATATTGATGTTGTATTCCATATCTAGGTCTTCGAGACACCGTATCAGACATCTGTGAGACTATTCTTTGGACTTTATGCGAGTACATTCTCTGATAGTTTTTTATTTATGATATCCTCTATGTTCATTGTATCTAGTGTAGATATCTACGTTCTATTGACATGATGGTTACACGGGTTGGTATATCCGGATCTCGTCATGAGATGTTATTCCTTGGTATATGGTGTATCTTGTGTAAGCATTGTTTCATTGATTATCTTGTACATGTACAGACACTGATTTTGGAAGACTAGCTATCTTCTTGGGGAATCTCGTGCCATAGCGTACCGTGGTTGGATCTATTATACCAGTCGAGGGTGGGGAGTACTTTAGTGTAGATATGTGATCATACCCTCATTGTATCAAGTATTGTTCATTGAATAGTGTTAATCATACACCGCACATATGATTAGCCAGGCCATATATATTGTATCATGTTCCCAAGTCGATCATATATTAAAGCTAGATGACCCGGGTTTAGTAGCTTCTTAGTATTCTTGTACTGGATTTGTCTCCAGCTTATTTGTTAGCATTCTTTCAGACTTATTGATATATTATTTTAGACTCATGAGTTGTATGTGACTATTTCTATTCTTTATCTTATTCGTGCTCGTTTTCATCTTAGATCTGTGATTGAGTATATTGTCATTATTGGTGGTTCATTATAATGCTAGATAGATTACCCAGACAACGTTCTACTACCGATCCTGCGACGTAGGCTGGGCGTTATTTCCGACTTGCATCCTTACATCGGGTGCGGGTCGTGACAGAATGGCGGTACAGACTCTACTACTTTTGTATTGTACCGAAGACTCAGGCCTTTGCAGTGAATGGGACGACTTCTCTGGACATTTGGCATCAGCGACTTGCGCATCCTTCTGATAAAGTAGTAAAGTCTCTTCCTGTTGTTAGTAGCTATAGTAGTTCAGTGAATAAGGCATGTGAAGTTTACCATCAGGCAAAGCAAACTCGAGGTATTTTTTTCTATCAGTGACTCTCGGGCTGTTGCAATTTTTGATTTGATACATTGTGATCTTTGGGGCCGTATCCTACGCCTTCTTCGTGTGGAGCTCGATATTTTTTTACGATTGTGGATAATTTTTCTCGTGTTGTTTTGGTATTTTTGTTAATTGATAAGACTAAAGTATACAAGATGTTATCGTCATTTTTTTTTTCTATGATTGAATGGCAATTTAATTCCAAAGTTCGTATTGTGAGAAGTGATAATGATACTGAGTTTAATTGCCTGCGTGACTACTTTACACAAAATGGTATTTTGTTTCAGACATCTTTTGTGGGTACACCTTAGCAGAATGGGAGGGTCAAATGAAAACATAGACAAATTTTGAATGTGGCACATGCTTTACGGTTTCAGAAAAATTTGCCAATTTTTTTTTTGGGAGAATATATTTTGGCGGTCGATTATTTGATCATTCGAACCCCTTCAAGTCTTCTTGGTTTCAAAATCCCTTATTAAATTTTATTTGGTGCTTCTCCTTCTTATGACGAATTACGAGTTTTTGGTTGTCTATGTTTTGCCCACAACAAAAAAGTTAAAATGGACAAATTTGCCAGTCGCAGTCGAAAGTGTCTTTTTGTGGGATATCCCCATGGAAAAAGGGTTGGAAATTGTATGACCTTGCAACTGGTGATTTTTTTGTCTCTCGAGATGTTAAATTTTATGAGACTGAGTTTCCCTATTCTGCTGAGGAGATTGTGGTGGTATGGCTTCACCTGAGCTTGCACCTCCTATCGTGGGTGATGATTTAGGTTTTGATTCTGTGATCGACAATACTACGGGGTATGATTTACCTCATACGGATGGGACAGTAGTATCCTCGGATGGGAATAACGCGGTGGGGGCGGCTGATGGTGAGGGTGGCGCAGCTGAGTTCGCTGGGGAGGATAAGACAACGGAGGATGAGGCAGTGGTGGGGGCGCAAGATGGTGAGGGTGTATTGGGGCGAGGAATGCGTGCCAAAATTTTGTCCACGAAGCTCCGCGATTTTGTTACAAATACAATACGAAAGTTGAGTTCCAATCCTTCCTCCCAATGTTCCACCACGTCCAATCACTCATCAGGTACTCCTTATCCTATAGCACACTTTTTGAATTATGATCGATTTTCTCTGGGACACATAAATTTTCTTACAAATGTAACTGCAGGTACAGAACCGGCCTCCTTTAAAGAGGCGGTTAAAGATGCAGGGTGGCGTGAAGCTATGTAGAAGGAGATACGGGCTTTGGAGGATAATGATACCTGGACAATGGAGACGCTTCAAGCTGAAAAATATGCTCTGGGGAGCCGATAGGTGTATAAGATAAAGTATAATTCTGATGGGAGTGTTGAGCGGCTTCAAGCCCGTTTGGTGGTTTTCGGCAATCATCAGGTTGAAGAGATTGATTAAATTGATACTTTTGCTCCGTTTGTAAAAAATGGTTACTGTTCGTGCTTTTCTAGCTGTAGCTGCAGCAAAGAATTGGGAACTACTGTCACGATCCGCACCCGGAATGAGGGCACGAGTACGTGGGTACGTCCAACCTACGCCGCAAAATTAGCGGTAGAACGATGTCTAGGTCATTACTAACTATCCATCATCTCACACAATAATATATATATATATATATATATATATATATATATATATATATATATATATATATATATATATATACACACACACACACACCTGTCAATGTTATCTCAACTCCAAAATGGAGGACAATATGATTAAAGTGACACAATACCCAATCACAGATCTAAAGCACGATAAGATATCAAAAGAAGTCTAATATAACCACAAAGTCTAAATAATAACAACATCCAATAACAACAATATTCAAGTCTCACTATATACATGCTAATGTCTAATAATAGTCAAATACAATATAAATGGCAAGCTAAGCCTCCTCAGTGGCTAGTGCTACATCCTCATGATCTAGGGGTGCAACCTCTGCCAGCTCGCTATCTTGTGGCCCGTAGTAGGTGGGACATATCTTCTCTAACCAATCATCTGAAAAATATATCCAGTCAGGATGGAGCGAAGCACACCTCTAATAGAAGTTCAAGTTAAATGATAAAGACTATAAAACAGTTATAATAAATAATACATGATGAGCAGAAAAATAAATGGATCAAGAAATAAAATAGAGCAACAGCTAAATAAAAAACAATAAAAAGTACATATGGCGAACAAGAGAGTATGGCAATAAAGACAATAGATAAGCAAAACTAAAACTAAGATAGCTATTATGTGAGTCCAACAAGTATCTTGTAAAGCCAGCAAGAATGTAACTAACCTAGTATATTTTAAAATATCACTTTCGACATGTAAACGACTAGGGGGTAATACGGCTCATCGCACGTGAGGTGTGCGACTGCTATCATTCCAGATTAGACAAGTAGGGGTGATTCCAGCTTTTGGGAATGTTTACATGTCTACTAAGATATTTTTCCGCCCGACTAGTATCAATGAATCCAAATCCCGTCACGCAAATCAAGTACGAGGCCAGCCAGCTAAAGTAAGTGATATCAGTAAGTGAGTCCTGATGTGATGCCAGTATGAGTCATGAAATAGAGGCTAGACAAGTGTGATGTACGTGTCGCAAGAGAGTGAACCCAGATAATACAAATTTGTGTATCCATATTGTCGAGAAATCAAGTAGAACAATGCTATAAATTAGAATCATAGTAGATATCAAATAATGGAAACTATCAGAGAATGTACTCGCCTGAGGTCCTGAGCTGGCAATACCAATCTGTGTCTGGACTGGAGTCAAGTGACCTATATATGAAATTCTATGTAATTTGGTGTAATGAAGTAATAAACAAGGTAAAATAGGCTAAAATATGATTTCTAGGCCAAAACTAGGTCATGCTAGTCAAACTAGGTCAATTGGGTTAAACTAGGTCATTAGTCATTACTTTTCTAATACCAAGTTTCTAGGCCATACTAGTTAGCTATAATATACTAATTATCATAAATACACTAAAAGACTCTTAGATATCATTATATAATACTTTAGCCTATACACCAATACCTAGCCTAATACCCCAATTACCTTAGTTTATATAATATCTATGTATCATCCATATTAGTATATAGCCTATATGAAACTTATATCAATACTTTCTTACCTTACCTTAATACTTACCCAAGTATTATGTATCTCTTGGATACCTCAAACCCAAATATCCTAGTACCACTTTGACACCACACCAGACCTTCACTTACCCGTATCTGCCAGTAGGTACCACATGTGTATCCATATACACCCTTATTCTAATACAAGTACACACTCTCTGGAATGTAGGTTCTTCGAGTTTGCTTAAAGTAAAAGTCTTTTAGCCAAATGATCATCCCACTGAAACTAAAATTACAAGTGCATGGCAACTCTGAGCAGTACTTAGTTGGTCAGTCTTTTATATAAGAATGGACTGTCTCGAGATTCATTTAAAGTTCATATAAGTAATCTCACAAGTTCATGGCATGCAAGTCTAATCAGGAGGTAGAGATAACTCCCCCTCTCAGGTGCACGCACTCCTAATTCGTGATACTTCCATGTATCCACATATACTCTCATGTATGACACAACCAAACACACCATCAACTATGATATACTACCCACCAACACTAACACACTCCCCTCAAGATCTATGTTCAGTACACCCACTCCAAGGCACCCCACAACTCACATGATACACTACCACTACCCTTAATACCAAGTTCAATCTAAAGCTCCTAGTACCAAACCACCACAGCAAGGACTTGCTGCTGCTCACAAAATTCTGCACTGCACACTGGTGCAATGCACACTCTGAACAGACCCCAACTGAGTTAATATTTCCTTGCTAAACCCCCAACTTGCTGCAACCCGTGACCTGCACATGCAGTGCCAACTGTATTGCCCGAACCAGATCTCTAAACTCTTTACCCCAACCTGCAGAACCCTGTACTATATGCACATCTAACTAACACTACTTCACCTATCCCTTCAAATAAACACATTACCTGTAACACCCCAATATCCTCATATCACTCTTCACCCACACTTGCACAAGGGTATGCACCCATTGTACTTGTGCACGTTGCACACATAGGTGCACCCCTCACCGGCAGTGGCACAAACTTGCCTATCAACTTCATTAAGGGTGCTGCAACCTTAATATTATCCACTTGCTGAACCTGCATTTGCCTCTGCCACTTCTACTTCAATACCTACAATGTCCAACACCCAAGCCAAATTCCCTCCTGCAGTGCTCCACTTCAACTAAATGTTGCTGCACTCAAGTGATCGACTGGGCACTGCAGTGAACTCACTGTACCCGTGTACTCCTTACCACCTGTTACTAATCACCTGCATACTGCACTGATACCATGGTATCAGACTCTGCCTACATCCCCCTCAACTACTGTACATTGAGGTGCTGCTACTACTCATCTACTCCCTACTGCCAAATCCTAACCCGCACTTGCTGCTACTGCTCTTGAATTGGTCTGCAACAAGACCCGAGCACCTCATAATACCCCCAAATCTTTATGACAACACACATATGCAAACACTAACTCATAAACACACCACCTCATCCTCTAACTGTGGTCACACTAAATCCCTAACTTGCTCTTATAACCCTCACACTAAATTTGAACATGTCATTTCTGCCCTTGCATCTTAATGCACAGTATGAAACTTCCCATCTGAATTTGCACAACTCTTGCATCTATTGATACCTCAAGTATCAGTCATTAGCTCAATAGGATACTACCCCTGGAACCCTCCACCTAAACTAACTGCACTAGCAGTTCACCAATCTTGCAGTAACACCAACACCTCAGTCTGATACCACTTTACCTCATGATGTAATCCCACAGATGGTGCAATGTACCTGAACACAAGTGCTCAAGGTTGCACACAGTTGTAGGTGAACCCGACTGTGCACTGTATTACAGTCACACCCGATTGCTCTTATAGCAGTTTTACTGTAACACTTGCAACCCGAGTCTCCATGGACTGAATCACACACACACACACACACAATCAACCTAGTGCAACTCCTCCTCTCATGGCACAACAAATAACACCAATAAAAGCACACACACTTCACTAACACTCTCACACAATGTGCACACATAATTGCCTTGACCACCGCAACTGTCACAGTGAACACTCTTAACTATACACAACCCAATATATATATAATCCAATAACATCTCATATATATATAAAAACATAATAACTCAACCCATGAACCAAGTATCAAACACTTGGTGTGCACACATCAAATATTACTCGAACACTTATGATACCATTGTGATACTCACTCCAAACTTGATACCACAACTCCTAACACCTAGGACACATCTAATAAACCAAATACAATACAAAATAATGGAGAATGATAGACTAGGCATTCCATCAAACACTTGGTGTGCCAGTTCAGAGTTTTCTCTAAATGGACACAAAACTCAATGTAGTTTCCACCATAGGCCTCCTATGGACCTTGTTCTTCTTCCTATGGGTAGACCTTAACCATGGGTAGGTTTCTAATGGTCAAATACATCATTTAGAATTAAAATAACGAGAAAAATAGAAATTTTATCTATTGGAAGATGGATTCCCAATGTAAAGCACCAAGGGGACACATAATCCAAGGAATGGACACCTCCCTCAAGTTAACTTTCTTCCAATGCTTCCTCCTTGCTAATCCAAGATCAAGCCTCCTTGGGATGGCAAAAGGAAAGGGTTGGGGATCAATTTGGGAATGAAAGAGGTTGGGTCTTCTTCTCAAATGGAGAGAAAATTGAGAGGAGGCAAATTAGGGTTTGTTAGAAGCTATTAATGAATCAAATGAGGGATTTATAAAAGGAATATGACCAGCCACTTTTCCTAACCCTAATGCAATAAAAATTTCCAATAAAATCTCACAATTAGTCATGAAGGTTTAGTTAGAAAAATGTTTAATTAAAGAAAGTTTCTAATAAGTGAAAGAGGAATTTTCCTAATCATTACTCTCTAATTAAATTGGTGAATCATGACTAACTAATGTGTTCACTAATTGTGTCATGACAAGTCTAGTCGGGTCCATATAGGTTCAATAACCAATTAGTCTAACTAATGGCTAACAACTAACTATATCAGTATATAAATGCATGCAACAATACCAACATTGAAAAAATAAAAATACAATCACTATAAATAAATATAATTATCAACAAGGGTACAAAATAGAAAAAGACAACAATACCACTATTTTGGAAATGTTGTAGTGACAACTACATCAGATGGATGTTCACAATGCTTTTCTGCATGGAGATCTTACTAAAGAAGTGTATATAAAACTACCACCTGGTTTCCGAACCACACGTCCTAATCAGGTATGTCGACTTCGAAAATCTCATTATGGGCTTAAACAGGAGTCTCGTTGTTGGTTTGCGAAGTTGGCATCTTCTTTAAGGGAGTACGGATTTTGCCAAGCGTACTCTGACTACTCGCTTTTTACTCTTCATAAGGGTGATATTCAGATGAATGTTCTTGTGTATGTCGACGATTTAATTCTCTCTGGCAATAATTCTGCTGCTCTTACTGCCTTTAAGAATTATTTGAGTACATGCTTTCATATGAAGAACCTTGGGGTGTTGAAGTTTATTCTTGGATTTGAGGTAGCTCGAAGTGCGGAGGGAATTTTTGTGTGCCAACGAAAATATACACTTGATTATCTCTGAGACATGATTGTTGGGGGCAAAACCCGCAAGCTTTTTCATGGAATAATATCATCAACTAGCACGCTCTACAAGTCCATTGTTGTCGGAAGGGGAAGCATATCTACAACTGGTGGGGTGACTGATCTATCTTTCATTTACTCGGCCGAATTTGGCTTATGCTGTTCACATCTTGTCGTAGTTTATGCATGAGCCCCAGCATGATTATTGAGATACGGCTTTGAAGGTTGTTAAATATATGAAGGGTTGTCCTGGTCAAGATATTCTCCTTCGCTCTGACTGTGATTTGCGGCTCCGGGGGTGGTGTAATTTTGATTGGGCGAGTTGTCCCATCACGAGACGCTCTTTGTCTGGTTGGTTGTTTTTTTTGTGATTCAACTATCTCTTGGAAGATGAAGAAACATGTGACGGTGTTCCTCTCTTCGGCCGATGCAGAATACCGTACGATGATGGCGGTCACGTGTGAGCTTAGGTGGCTCAAAGGGTTGCTTGACAGTTTGGGAGTGCAACATTCATGTACTATGGATTTGGTTTGTGATAGCCAATCTGCTTTACATCTTGCGCAGAATCCAGTTTTCCATGAGCGCACAAAACACATTGAGGTGGATTGTCACTTTTTGAGGGATGCTGTTCTTGATGGAGTTATCCGTCCATCTCATATGCCGACGGATGGACAATTGGCGGATGTTTTCACCAAAGATTTAGAAAAATGACAATTTTAGTTTCTTTTGCGCAAGTTGGGCATTTGTGACTTGCATGCTCCAACTTGAGGGGGGATATTGGGATTAAATTGTATGATTAAATTGTATATATGGTGTTTGGCCCATGTGGCTTAGGCCTAAGTTGATATGTGGATGTATATATATGTAATATCATGATGAGTGAAAGACGTAGATTATTCTCTCCTACTACTTTTTCACAGTAAATAATAATAATAATAATAATTTTAATTTTAATTTTAATTTTAAAATTTATCATATCAGCTGTAACACGAATTGTCACGTCGACGACCATACATAAGAAAGGAATAGTTTTGAAAGACACTTTATAGAAATTAATGACATTATTCTTGTGAGAATTGGAATTATATTTCCCAAGGCTTAATACCAAAGAGAGCTACAATATATATTTTTTGAAAAGTCACAGGAAGCTACCGAACTCAACTGGCTCTTGTAATCAGTGAGAAGAGGTATAACATCTCTGGCTAGACGTAGGTCTCAAGATCAAATCGCGGGAGAGATGTAGGAGTAGTGGGCCCAAATGACATGCAATGTAGTATGCGTAAAGTCTCGTGTTGTAATCACCCTAAAATTTTAAAATTTTTAAAAAACAAATTTCGGGATTTTTTGGCATTTTTCAAAAATTAAAATAGGTGTTTTTATGATTAAGTGATTTTTTAATTGCTAATAACTAATATTAAAATATGATGAAAATAAGATTTTATGGTGTAAAATAGAAAACTGGACTTAGGGTAATTTTTCTGGAATTTATTGGGCCCCGGACCTAATTTGTAACACCTAAAAACTATTTAATTAATTATTTATCTATTTTTATTTATTTAATTAGTTATATAAACCGGCCCAGCCCAACCGAACCCAACCCAACCCATCCGCTGCGGGTCGGATCCGGGCCAACCCGCGACCCGAACCCGCAGCCCAAACCCAGTTCGCCTAGCGGGTCGGGCCGGGTCTGCCAGACCCGCACCAGCTCCGACCCGACCCGCACGAACCCTTCTCCCCCACGATCCCCGCATCCCCCGCCGGCGGCTCCGGCCACGTCGTCGGAGCCCGCGTTAGCCCGCCCGAGCCCCACGCCGCGCCACGAACCCCTCTCCTCCGCCACTTCCGGCCAGCCCCCGCTGCTCTCCCCTATAAAAACCCTACTCCTCTTCTTCTCCTCCCTCATCTCCCCCCCCAAACCCAAGCCCTAGCTCCGGCCACCCCTACGGCCATCTCCTTCCCCTAGCTTCGGCAAGCCGCCTCCGCCCAGTTCTCCCTCACCGGATCTCGCCGCGCGCCTCCGACCCTCCCCGAGCGAGCCCGACCCCGACGCTGCTCCTTCCCAGCCGACCCCTTCCTCCTCCGTCCCACCGCCCAGCACCGTCCTAGAGCCGCCAGAGCTCCGCTCCGCCTCCGCCAGGGTGCTGCCCACCTCCGACGAAGCTCCGGAGAAATCCCGGCGCCACTGTTCAGCCGTCGACCGTGTCCTAGCCTGGACACAGTGTCCAGGACACGTATCCCTTGTGTCGTGTCGCCTCGGACACGAAAATGTCAGTTTTGGTGCCCTGTTCAGGTACTCGTAACTTTCTGCTCGTAACCCCGTTTTCAATTCTGTCAGTTGCAACGCGTAGCCTGCGTGACCCCCTCGGTGCCCGTGCAAACCGCTCGGTGCATCGCGTCCTGTGGTGATCGCGAACCGCGATCCAAAAATAGGAAAAACAACGCCATATTTTACCCCAGAACCGGGTATGCCCCGCCAAACGGGACGACTTGGTCGTACGCGGTCTTTACCGATACGTGCGCGTCTTTGATACGGACGCCGGAATCAACGCGTATCCGCCGACACCGTCCCGTATCCATCATTTCTGGAACGCATCATAACTTTGTGTACACACGTCGGATCGAAACAAAACTTGCGCCATCAGACTCGTAGCAATACGCTGGTCCTGTGACCCAAGTTTGGTTCGATTCCCAGAACGTTGACGAAATCGCGTGTCGTGGGCCCCATAGGCCCCACTCGACGGGCAATTTTGTGACCTGCTCATTGGAATCCAATTCTGGAAGTTCCGTTGAGTTCGTATCAGCGTTCCTGACTTATTGACACTAAGTTGGACGAATTTGGAGACCTTTGACCCTGACACATTTTTTGGTCCAAAGCGGGCCCACATGCGTACCCCGTTTTGACCCAAAATTACCATTTTTGCCCTTGTCTCCAAATTGGACTCAAGGACAGGCGTTTCTAGCTATTTGATATCTTCTGAACATGATTGTAATGTTTATTTCAGTATCCGGAGACATTTCTGCAAATTTCCCCGAGTAACAAAACAGTAGTTGGAATTCAAACATCAGGCAAGTGTACCTTGCCAAACCCTGCAGCTTGCTACTTATTTTCTTAACTTATTTATACATCAGTGGACAATTATAATGTGCTAACTTGCAATGATTTCTGTTATAGTACTTGCTGGAGTACTTGTGTAAACATACATAAACTTGATTTAACTGTTCAACCCAGGACCGAGTGATTTTACTTAGCGTCCGATTCCTAGTCGGGTGCCAACCCCGTACGCGGAGTTGTGTAACGTCACATAGACATGGATATCGGGACCCTATGTATTCTCGTACTTGTCTTATCAAGTACATCATAACCCAGGACACTTGACACTATTCATGAGACAGGATCTTCCCGAGATATTCGTGGTGATTCTGTATAGGATACAGGACTTGACAGAGATATTTTATTTATAGACAATATGACTTGTTGCATTAGCTATAATCCCGCTGACATGGACATGAGACATTATGGTCATGATATGCGTGATTATATTGGGTGGGGAGAAACACACAGACTACAGGCTGTTTCATATATATATCTACTACTATTGTGAGGTCGTAGACTCTCCAGCAGAGCTAGACCCTTTACGTGTTATTACTGCTACCGGCTCCCCAACACAGAGCTTGTAGCGGTCTCAGCCTGAGTTCTAGTGCTGCTCTCATATTGCATATCACTTAGCTGGTTACATAGTTTACCCAATTATTTACTTATTGCTGCACTGCTTATTTATTTTGGCTTGTATTTTATGTACCTTGTTATGTCCCCTGAGGACCTAGATCCGGATTATGTCCCCAGGTCTAGCTTAGGAGCAGTATCCCGAGGTATACGGGACAGGAGCTGAAGCTGTAGCAGGACTTGATACTGGAGCACAACCGAACCCCAAGGACGAGGTGACTGCTGAAGACTTTTCCTGAGTACCTGATTTCGTACTCAGTATTTACTTTATGTTTGACTCTTTTGTTCCTGGCCTATTGAGCCAGTGTATTCAGACTTATGTCGGATTGTTTCTCCGACCTACTTGTTGAGATTTGTTGCTACTTATTTCCATTTTATTATGCAGTTGATTATATTTATCTTTTATAGATGAGATTAGTTGTGGCATGTTGTAGTAGACCTTATTTTACAGCTTAAGTGCGCCCTGATGGTTCCATTAAATTAGGTTGTCCATCGGTACGTGCTGCTGGCCATTGCCACGTGTCCAGTCCCTCGATATTTTGGGACTGGGGTGTGACATAATTTTTGTGGTGGCCCATGCAGGTCTACGACTAAATCGTTCGGTTTCAACTTAGGGACCGAACAGAGGCCTGCAGTAAGATAGGATAAGTTATAGGATCTCATCCATTGATTGAATCATTTTTGGACTTTATGTCGAATTCAATTTAATTGCTTGAATTGCATCCTGTTTTGATTCCTCTGTGTGTTCTCATTGTTTTATGTTGATGTAGAGTAATGGATCCCAGAAATGGTGACGAGAACCCCTTGGGTACACCGCCCGAAGCTGTGGTTATCTGTGAAGCTGGGGTGACGCCAGATACCAGAGGACAATCCTCTCAGAGCAATCAACCTGGCCAGCCAAGTTCCAGGTTCAGGCATGATGACATCCCGCCTCCACCACAGTTCCCTCCATCGATGTCTGTCTTTCCCCCAGGGCAGGCAATGGATGGATAACAAATATTCCAGATGTTCTACACCATGATGCAGGCCCAACAACAGATCCAACAAGAGGCCCAGCGTCATGAGGCCGAGTACTTAAGGAACAGCCTAGTAGCGGCATTGGAGCAGGCAAATCCACCAACTTGGCGACCAGCGACGGGATCTATCACAGATTTTTGTCAACTCAAACCCCGTACCTTCTCTGGCAAGGAAGGACCAACTGAAGTTCATGAATGGCTTACGAACACCCACCACCAGTTGGAGGCAGCTGAACTCCCAAGGAAAAAGTGGATGACTGCCGTCAGGATGCAACTGACGGACAACGCGCACCATTGGTGGCTATCCGAAGAAAGGAGGATCGGACATGATCAAGTCACCTGGGAGGAGTTCTCCAGACTCTTCCAGGAAATGTACATCCCTGCTGTTGCTCGATCAGAACTCCGAGACAAGTTCAACCGCCTGATCCAGGGCAATATGTCGGTGGAGGAATACAACGCCGAATTTATTCGCCTGAGCCACTTCGCCCCTTCTCTAATTCCTACCGAAGAAGAGAAGGCGGAGAAATTCTTTGATGGACTCAGGTTCAAGCTCCAGAGGTTAATCGGATCTGTCGCGCCCACATCATACACCGACGTCCTTGCTGCAGCACGTCGTATGGAGCGCGTTACTCGGAGGGAGTCAAGTCTGAAACGTCCATTCTCCTCAGCACCGTCCAAGTCATTACAGGGGGATTCTGCCAAACGACCCCAGAAGAACCTGCCTCAGAAAGCAGCATCAAAGAACCTACCTACTTGTCATTACTGCGGCAAAGTAGGCCACATTCAACAGGAGTGTAGACGCAAGCTGGGACTCTGCCTGGTTTGTGGATCCAACCAGCACTTCTCAAAGGACTGCTCGGAGCGTCGAGAGATAGCTCCAAATCGACCAGCTCTACCTGCACCAAGGCCAGCTCTTCCAGCTGTAGGAGCAACACAGACAGGAGCTGGAGGAGCCAGGCCACCACTACCACCTCAGGCAACATTATTTCAGCAGGCTCGTCAGCAGAGAGGTCCAGCTCAGGGACGAGGACAGGCATATGCACTAGCAGTCGCGGAGGAAGCTACTGCAGGCGAGGTTATAGCAGGTACCATATTAGTAGCTTCATTACCTGCTGTAGCTTTATTTGATTCTGGAGCCTCGCATTCATTCATAGCTGCTAGCTTCGTAGCCATACATAGAGTAGCTACCGCACCTCTCTTGAAGATGAAAAGAATTCTTACGGGAGGTGGTATTATCCCAGTTAGTGATATCTGTAGATCATGTTCGGTAGTAGTTTGTGGCAGAGAGATGCGAGCCCAATTTCTGATCTTTTCTATGCCTGATTATGATATTGTACTTGGTATGGACTGGTTAAGTCAGTACCATGCGACACTTGATTGCCGGCTTGGAAAAGTGATATTTAGACCCCCTAGCGTTCCTGAGTTTGAATTTCTTCGGGGAACTGTAGAGCAAGGTGTCCAGCCAACTCTTAGGGTATTATCTGTAGAAGAGGAGTCAGGTTACCCAAGAGTCATATCGGAGTTTGTGGATATATTTCCTGATGATCTTCCAGGTTTACCCCCTGATCGGGAGATAGAATTTACGATAGACCTAACTCCAGGAGCCGAACCTATCACTTCATCGGTATATCGGCTAGCACCTAAGGAGTTAGTGGAGTTGAAAGAACAAGTTGACGATCTTCTGGAGAAGGATTTTATCCGGCCCAGTGTTTCACCTTGGGAAGCACCCATACTTTTTGTACCAAAGAAGGATGGAACTGTACGCTTGTGCATTGATTACAGAGCTCTAAATGCTGTAACCATTAAGAACCGGTATCCCTTACCACGCATTGATGACTTATTTGACCAATTGAGTAGTGCTAGGGTATTCTCAAAGATTGACCTTAGATCCGGTTATCACCAGATTAGGGTGAAGAAGGAAGATATACCGAAGACGGCCTTCAGAACTAAGTATGGACACTATGAATTCCTGGTAATGCCGTTTGGTTTAACCAATGCGCCAGCCATATTTATGAGTTTGATGAACGGAGTCTTCCACCAGTACTTGGATAAATTTATGGTTGTGTTTATTGACGATATTCTAGTCTATTCCAAGGACCACGAAGAGCACGAGGAACACCTCAGAATTGTGCTAGAGATATTAAGACAAGAGAAGTTGTATGCCAAACTCAGCAAATGTGAGTTCTGTATGGACAAGGTGCCATTCTTGGGACATATCATCTCGGAAGAAGGACTGTCAGTTGATCCAGAGAAGATCACTGCAATAGAAACTTGGCCTACACCTACATCTGTTGCAGAAGTGAGAAGTTTTCTCGGACTTGCTGGGTATTACCGGTGGTTCGTAGAGAATTTTTCAAGGATTACAGAGCCAATGACGAAGCTGACTCGGAAGGATCAGGAGTTTATATGGACGGAAGGATGCCAGAAGACCTTTGAAGAATTGAAGATGTCACGCCCCAGTCCCAAAATACGTAGGACTAGGAATACGTAACACGCCAGCCGTATGTATACGAACTCCAATATATGGAAACCATATACACACGTACGCTGTACATGAATATCCAATCCACAGTGGTAAATATATGTCACAACAAGTCACACGCAGTTCTATATCTCATCCACAACACAAATAATAGAATAATGGAAATCAATAAATGAATATCAAAGAAGTAGTCTCAAATAGTAATCTCAAAGTGCAATAGTCGGGTGGAAACAAATCCACTGCAAATCGACTATAATAAACTACTAAAGAGAGAAGAGAATAAACTCTAATATAAGAATAAATGTCTAGAAAAGAATAGCAACTAAAATCTCTAAACAGCTGCAATGAATCACATATAATCAGAAGGTAAGATCTCCTCAGGCTGATAGGTAGCATCCGTACCTTCACTTGGTAAAAACTCGTAGTGTCCATATCTTGTTCTGAATGCGGTCTTCGGAATGTCCTGCTTCCGTACCTTCACTTGGTGATATCCTGATCTCAAATCTATCTTCGAGAATACCTTAGCTCCACTGAGTTGATCAAACAGGTCATCAATGCGTGGCAATGGATATTTGTTCTTCACTGTCACGGCATTCAAGGCCCTGTAATCAATGCACATACGCACTGACCCATCCTTCTTGGGTACAAACAACACTGGTGCTCCCCAGGGTGATGCACTCGGTCGGATGAAACCTTTCTCTTCTAGCTCTTTTAACTGTGCCTTCAGCTCGTCCATCTCCTTCTTCGCCAGTCTGTAAACATGCGATGCTATAGGTGCTGATCCGGGTGCTAGTTCAATTGAAAACTCTACGTCTCGGTCTGGGGGTAGTCCTGGCAAATCCTCTGGAAAGACGTCTAGAAATTCTAAAATAATAGGGTGATAGACAACATCGTCCATTGCGAGCTGCATACCATCAAGGATTTCTGTGGATCCTCGGGCAAACTCAAGTTCAGGCTGGCCTGGTACCTTAAAAAGAATGCTTCCTCCAAAGCAATCGAAGAAAGCGTGGTTCTTGCTCAGCCAGTCCATTCCAAGCACAATATCAAAAGACGGCATAGGAAGGACTAAGAGTTGGGCATTCATCTCTCTGCCACGAATCACTATAGGGCCCGATCTACAAACTCGACTAACTGGTACAACTCCTCCTCCGGTGAGAATTCTAACACAACTAGATAATGGTGTAGAAGCAATATTGTGTTTGGCAATAAAACTAGATGATATGAATGAGTGGGTGGCTCCCGTATCAAATAATGTCACAGCAGGAAAAGTAAAAGCAAGGGTAATACCTGCTATGACATCCACCTCATGATCCAGGTCATCTACCTCCAATGCAAAAGCTCTCCCGTTCCTCTGCGGCTGTCCATGTCCAGTCCTCATATACTGCTCCTCCTGAGTGGGTAGCGGTGGTCCTATCTGAAATCCTCCTGCTGCTGGGGGTCGAGGTGCTCCCGGTCCAGTCATCTGCTGTGCTGGCTTCGGTGCTGGAAGCGCTAATCTCTGAACTGGCGGCGGAAGTGCCTGCTGCATGGGGCAGTCTTTCACCATATGCTGTCCAGAGCCACATCTCCTACACTGACCCAAGCGGGTCCGACAATCTCTCTCAACATGTCCGATCCTCCCACAATAATTACATTGGGGTTTTTCCGGAATCCGGTACGGTCCTGCTCGGTGTTGCTGATGCTGTTGTGCCAAGGGGCGTCTGATAGGTCCTCCCTGTTGTGTCCTGGCTGGTCCCTGCTGTATCCTTGCTGATCCTTGTTGTGTCCTCAGCTGAGCTCCCCTTCCTCTGCTAATGGTTTCCTGAAATCTGGCCTCTGTCAGTAGCTCAGCGTAAGAGACTCGGGACTGCGAGCTTGTATAATGTTGTAGCTCCTGGGTCAGTCCTCGATGAAATCTCTTAGCCTTAGCCAAGTCATTTGGTATCAAAGCAGCGCCATATTTGCTGAGTCGACTAAACTCAGCATCATACTCGTCCACGGTTCGGTTCCCTTGCTCCAAGTGAAGAAACTGATCATACAAGGTGTCCCTGACAGTGTCCGGAAAGTACTTTCCCTCGAAGCACTCCAAGAACTGCTCCCATGTCTGGTAAGTACCCAACTGGCGCTCCATGGATTCCCACCAGTGATGGGCATTACCATCTAGAAGCGTCCGTACACCCGTCATCCATAGGTCCGTAGGTAACTGCGATGCCTCCAGTAGCTTCTGTGTGTGAGTGATCCAGCTGGTAGTCTCCTCCGGGCTCTCAGTGCCCTTGTACTGCCTTGCACCCATCTGAACAAAATCCTTTACTGATCCAACCTTAGCTCGAGGTACTGGAGCTAGTGTTTGGGCTGGTACAGTAGCATGTGCAGCCATCCTCTCCAGTGCTGCCATAAATTCTTGTCTCTGTTCGGCTGCCTGCTGCCTCTGCTCGGCTGCCTGCTGCCTCTGTTCCTGTATCATCATCTGAAAGAATTGGAACATCTGCGCTTGGCCATCTTGCGGTACTGAGACAGGTGGAAGGTTCCCAATAGGTGAAGCGGGAAGATCAGATGGAACTGGGGTATGAGTCTGTCCATCTGGCCCCGGAAGCCTAGGAATTGTTGGGGTCCCTCCTTGAGTCTGACCATTGACTCCAGAAGTTGCGTCGCCATCGACGGCAGTACATCCATTCTGCAAATCCATCTCTCTGCAGTTGATGTACGAAACGATTAGAAAAGTACAGGAATCAAACATGATGCAAGTATTAAATAGGAAGGATGAATTTCAATCAAGCGTGGATGAGATCCTTATTCTCTATTCCTATTACGCAGGCTTGTTCGGTACAGTTACGTAACCGAGACAATATATTCTTGACCTGCATGGGCCACCACAAAAACATGTCATGCTCCAGTCCCAAAATACGTAGGACTAGGAATACGTAACACGCCAGCCGTATGTATACGAACTCCAATATGTGGAAACTATATACACACGTACGCTGTACATGAATATCCAATCCACAGTGGTAAATATATGTCACAACAAGTCACACGCAGTTCTATATCTCATCCACAACACAAATAATAGAATAATGGAAATCAATAAATGAATATCAAAGAAGTAGTCTCAAATAGTAATCTCAAAGTGCAATAGTCGGGTGGAAACAAATCCACTGCAAATCGACTATAATAAACTACTAAAGAGAGAAGAGAATAAACTCTAATATAAGAATAAATGTCTAGAAAAGAATAGCAACTAAAATCTCTAAACAGCTGCAATGAATCACATATAATCAGAAGGTAAGATCTCCTCAGGCTGATAGGTAGCATCAGGTCCAGGTCCATACTCCTGCGGGTACTCCTGCTCACCTATATCTGGAAGGGACCAGGTCCTTAGAGGGACGTAACAAGATACAAAAAGCACATGCCAATAAAGTACTGAAAAATGAACATCCATTGGGTCGCCTAACCGTCTAAGTGAATGCAGTTAAGAACACCTTTTCCCACAAGTGAGCTATCTGGCTGAAAACTGGGATTTGGCATGGTTCTCTTTTGAAGATCCAGGGGCCCAAAGGCACGTCGTCTTTTGAACGGCGGAGGCCCGCCAATGTATATATATATGGGTCATCACCACCCGTATCTCCAGCGGAGAATCCGGGCGTCACAGAAAAAGTGTAAAGGAGCTCAAATGCGGTACTTGTTGTTCTCCCCACCCCATGCTCTAAGCATGTCATGTCCATGACACGATAAACCTCTAATAACCGCCAGGTCTACTAGCATGCAAAGTTTCTATTGGCAGTTATCCCTATCCGTCGCACGACCTATACGTACCGGGGGCCAGCCGAGTACGCAAGTCCGTGTCCTACATGTGACTCACACTCGTGTAAGAAATAGTGTCATGGCCAATGAAACATAAATGCCTCATGAAAATGGGGTAGTCTCATAAAGTAGGTCCAATGCATATACATAAGTAAAAACATAGTACGACGACACCGTCGTTGCACCCAAGTTTCCTTGGACGCGCAGTTTATATAACAGTTAAAATAAATAAACTAAATAAGCAGAAAATAAACATGCATGTCTCATATGGAATGTAAATACAGTACAATGGCAAGGTATACTTGCCTGGCAAGAAATCTGTAAAGTGTACGCGCCCAAATGTCAAGGACACTGAACCTGGAACTACGGACTCCGAACAAACGTCTCCGGATGCTGAAATAAACATCACCAACGTTTCCGGAATGAGCAAAATAGCTAAAAAGCACATCCCTTTCGTCCAATTTGGATACAGGGACAAAACCGTAATTTCGGGTAAAAGTGAGGTCCACGTGTGGCCCACTTTGCACCGAAAAGCGTGCCAAGGGTAATAGTCTCTAAATGGGACAAACTATAGGTCAAACAAATCTAGATGTCAATACGAACCCAACGGTATGTCCAAATGTGGATTCCGATGAGCCGAACAAAATTTGGTCCAAAAAGTCAACTGTGGGACCCGCCAATTGGCGATCTGGTCAACCGTCTCAGAAATGCGTGAAAATTGGGTCACAGGACCAGCGCATTACCACGAGTCCAGTGGCGCAAGTTTTGTCGCAATCTGACAATCGTGCACAAAATACTCGCGAGTTCCACAAAAGTGGCGACACGAAATGTGTCCGCGGATACGGTCTGATTCCGGCGCGCACACGCGTCCGAATCATTCCCCACAAATTTTCACGTGTCCCGTTATGCTGTGTGCACCATTTGGTACACTTGGCACACGGAGGGGCGGTCCCGGTTGGCGGGGCGCGCTCCGTTATCCAACTTTTGGAAAACCGAAAAAAGTGGGTGCGCACAGTTTTGTGACGAACATAACTATGTCCACAGCAACTATTAGCCTAGGGTTATTATACAGAAAATAAACTAGATCATGTATTCTACAGGTATCAAAAAGAATCATCGGATTCGGATCTCTGTGGTGGGAGATACGAACTCGACAATACGGGTGGTAAATCTGGAATTCTGCGATTGCAGAATTCTGCCTGTCCGTCCATTTTGGACGCTGATTTACACCTAGGGGCACACATTTTCTGAGGTTGACTATAAAACAAATACTGGAGAGGGTTGAGGGAAGATCATACCTATGAAAACGGATCAGCGTTTGGTCGAGCGAGTCAACGGAAATTCGTGCCGGAGCGAAGGTGCCTCGAGTGGGAGACTGCAGTTCGCGATGTCGGCGTCGACGGGATGGTTGGGTGACTTGGGGAGGCTTCTCTGGCTGTGGTGACGGCTATAGATGGGAAGAGAAAGTCTGGAAATTCAAGTTAGGGTTTTGGAGAGTTTATATATATATATATATATACTAGGAGAGAGAGGAGGGGGGGGGGGTTGCGGATGAGTTCTCCGCGGGTTTTGGGGCCGCTGCATATGGGATCGGGAATAGGCTAAAGCGGGCCAATGTGGGCGGGTGGAACAGCAAATTGATTGCTAAGGAGTCAGCAAATGGATTCCTAAAGAGTGAACTTAGCAATTGCTTTAAGGAATAGTAGTATAGTAGATTATTAATATTATGATTATTATTATATTATTATACTTAATTAATTTTTTTCTTTTCTTTTCTTTCTTTATAAATATATATACATATATATATATATATATTTGTATATATATATATATATATATATATATATACTCATGAGAAAATTTATAGAATAGGGTATTGCACATCGTTAGGCTAGCAACTGCTCAAGGGGTCTCCTACATGGAATAAATTCCGAAAAATTCCTGAAGGTCCCACAAGTCATCTAAGTGCCCGAACACCTACTATAAAAATTATTAAAAATCTAGTACTCCTATTTAGACCTAATTACTACAATTTAATTAATAATAAATAAATAAAAGGGTTTATACGATTTCTAGGAAGGGGGTTTTACAGAAGAGGCGTCTAACAACAACACCAGTCTTGACTCTTCCCTCAGGGTCAGGAGGTTTTGTTGTTTATAGTGATGCGTCCGGTAGTGGACTAGGTTGTGTCTTGATGCAACATGGCAATGTTATCGCTTATGCATCGAGGCAGTTGAAAGTCCACGAGAAGAACTACCCCACGCACGACCTAGAGCTAGCTGCAGTAATATTTGCACTGAAGATCTGGAGGCACTATCTGTATGGAGAGAAGGTCGAAATTTTTACTGATCATAAGAGCCTGAAGTATGTATATACTCAGAAGGAGCTCAACATGAGGCAAAGATGTTGGCTTGAGTTGATGGTGGACTTTGACATAGATCTGCAATACCACCCGGGGAAAGCAAATGTTGTAGCCGACGCCCTCAGCAGGAAACCCACTGCTTATTTCTTGACGGAGCAGCCTCAGCTATTGCAAGACCTACAAGATCTCCAGATAGAGGTTGTTTTACCTGGACAAAATGGCTTGCTGGCTAACCTCGAAGTTAAGTCATCGCTTGTGGAGAGGATCAAAGAAGCTTTGCCTACTGATGTCAGATTTCGAAGGCTGAAAGAGAGAACAGAAGCAGGCATGCAGACGGGACTTCGCATCCATGAGGATGGGACATTAAGGTACGGAAATTGCCTATATGTTCCAAATAGAGAATTGAGGCAGGAGTTAATGACTGAAGCACATAGTTCTATATACTCTGTTCATCCAGGAGGAACCAAGATGTACCGAGACTTGAGGCAGTATTATTGGTGGCATGGAATAAAAAGGGAGATTGCCCGATTTGTGGCAAAATGTTTAGTCTGCCAGCAAGTAAAGGCCGAGCACCAAAGGACTGCGGGTATGTTGCAGCCGCTTCCCATACCTGAATGAAAGTGGGAGCATATTACCATGGATTTCGTCACCGGATTCCCAAGAAGCCCCAGTAGAAAAGATGTAGTATGGGTTATCGTGGATCAGCTCACTAAGTCGGCACATTTTTTGCCATTTAGAGTCAGACAATCCACGGAAGTACTAGCCGACATGTATATGCGACAAATCGTAAGATTACATGGAGTGTTGGTTAGTATTGTGTCGGATAGAGACTCGAGATTTACCTCTCATTTTTGACGAAGCATGCAAGAGAGTCTCGGCACCCGACTCAAATTCAGTACTGCTTACCATCCACAGACAGATGGCCAATCGGAACGCACGATTCAGATCTTGGAGGATATGTTGCGATCATGTATACTGGACTTTGGAGGATCTTGGGAAGATCATATGCACTTAGTGGAGTCCTCTTACAACAACAGCTATCAGGCAAGCATCCAGATGGCACCTTTCGAGGCGTTGTACGGAAGAAAGTGCAGATCGCCGATATGCTGGAGTGACGTTGGCGAACGTCAATTACTGGGTCCAGAGTTGGTAACGGAGACAGTTGAGAAAGTAAAGCAGATTCAGAGTCATCTTCGTGCAGCCCAGGATAGACAGAAGCATTGGGCCGATATGCACAGACGTCCCCTGGAGTTCAAAGAAGGAGAGCACGTATTTTTGAGGATCTCGTCCACTCGAGGTACTATCCGATTTGGGAGCAGAGGCAAGTTGAGCCCAAGATATATCGGGCCTTTCAACATTTTGGAGCGCATTGGTGAGGTGGCTTATCGTCTTGCATTACCTCCATCCTTAGAGGGAGTGCATGATGTATTCCACGTCTCACAGCTGAGACGGTACGTGACGGACCCAAGTTACGTAGTTGATCATTCTGAGATTTCAGTGGGCCCTAGCCTGAGATATGAGGAGAAACCAGTGGGTATACTCGACACCAGTGAGAATACACTGCGAGGGCAGACAATCAGACTGGTTCGGGTAGCTTGGAAACAACACTCTCCTGGCGAATCGACCTGGAAACGAGAGGATATCATGCGCCAGCGTTATCCTCACTTATTCGCAGATGCAGGTAAAACCTAAGCATTCTTTTATTTTCGTAGTTCGTGCCTTTGTAGTTTACCCTTCGATTGCGAGGACGCAATCCTCTTAAGGGGGGTAGAATGTAATCACCCTAAAATTTTAAAAATTTTAAAAAACAATTTTTGGGATTTTTCGGCATTTTTCAAAAATTAAAATAGGTGTTTTTGTGATTAAATAATTTTTTAATTGCTAATAACTAATATTAAAATATGATGAAAATAAGATTTTATGGTGTAAAATAGAAAACTGGACTTAGGGTAATTTTTCTAAAATTTATTGGGCCCCGGACCTAATTTGTAACACCTAAAAACTATTTAATTAATTATTTATCTATTTTTATTTATTTAATTAGTTATATAAACCGGCCCAGCCCAACCGAGCCCAACCCAACCCATCCGCTGCGGGTCGGATCCGGGCCAACCCGCGACCCGAACCCGCAGCCCAAACCCAGTTCGCCTAGCGGGTCGGGCCGGGTCTGCCAGACCCACACCCGCTCCGACCCGACCCGCACGAACCCTTCTCCCCCACGATCCCCGCATCCCCCGCCGGCGGCTCCGGCCACGTCGCCGGAGCCCGCGTCAGCCCGCCCGAGCCCCACGCCGCGCCACGAACCCCTCTCCTCCGCCACTTTCGGCCAGCCCCCGCGGCTCTCCCCTATAAAAACCCTACTCCTCTTCTTCTCCTCCCTCATCTCCCCCCCCCAAACCCAAGCCCTAGCTTCGGCCACCCCTACGGCCATCTCCTTCTCCTAGCTCCGGCAAGCCGCCTCCGCCCAGTTCTCCCTCACCGGATCTCGCCGCGCGCCTCCGACCCTCTCCGAGCGAGCCCGACCCCGACGCTGCTCCTTCCCAGCCGACCCCTTCCTCCTCCGTCCCACCGCCCAGCGCCGTCCTAGAGTCGCCAGAGCTCCGCTCCGCCTCCGCCAGGGTGCTGCCCACCTCCGGCGAAGCTCCGGTAAAGTCCCGGCGCCACTGTTCAGCCGTCGACCGTGCCCTAGCCTGGACACAGTGTCCAGGACACGTATCCCTTGTGTCGTGTCGCCTCGGACACGAAAACGTCAATTTTGGACCTTGTTCAGGTACTCGTAACTTTCTGCTCGTAATCCCGTTTTCAATTTCGTCAGTTGCAACGCGTAGCCTGCGTGACCCCCTCGGTGCCCGTACAAACTGCTTGGTGCATCGCGTCCTGTGGTGATCGCGAACCGCGATCCAAAAACAGGAAAAACAACGCCCTGTTTCACCCCGGAACCGGGTACGCCTCGCCAAACGGGACAACTTGGTCGCACGCGATCTTTACCGATACGTGCGCGTCTTTGATACGGACGTGTAGAATTTCGCAGAAGTCGATTTGGGTGTGCGTGCACACCGGAATCAACGCGTATCCGCCGACACCGTCCCGTATTCGTCGTTTCTGGAATGCGTCATAACTTTGTATACACACGTCGGATCGAAATGAAACTTGCGCCATCGGACTCGTAGCAATACGCTGGTCCTGTGACCCAAGTTTGGTTTGATTCCGAGAACGTTGACGAAATCGCGTGTCGTGGGCCCCATAGGCCCCACTCGACGGGCGACTTTGTGACCTGCTCATCGGAATCCAATTCTGGAAGTTTCTTGAGTTCATATCAGCGTTCCTGACTTGTTGACACTAAGTTGGACAAATTTGGAGACCTTTGACCCTGCCACATTTTTCGGTACAAAGCGGGCCCACATGCGGACCCCGTTTTGACCCGAAATTGCCATTTTTGCCCTTTTCTCCAAATTGGACTCAAGGACAAGCGTTTTTAGCTATTTGATATCTTTTGAACATGATTGTAATGTTTATTTCAGCATCTGGAGACATTTTTGGAAATTTCCCCGAGTAACAGAATATTAGTTGGAATTCAAACATCAGGCAAGTGTACCTTGCCAAACCCTGCAGCTTGCTACTTATTTTCTTAACTTATTTATACATCAGTGGACAATTATACCGTGCCAACTTGCAATGATTTCTGTTATAGTACTTGCTGTTGTACTTGTGTAAACATACATAAACTTGATTTAACTGTTCAACCCAGGACGAAGTGATTTTACTTAGCGTTCGATTACTAGTCGGGTGCCAACCCCGTACGCGGAGTTGTGTAACGTCACATAGACATGGATATCGGGACCCTATATATTCTCGTACTTGTCTTATCAAGTACATCATAACCCAGGATACTTGACACTATTCATGAGACATGATCTTCCCGAGATATTCGTGGTGATTCTGTATAGGATACAGGACTTGAAAGAGATATTTTATTTATAGACAATATGACTTGTTGCATTAGCTATAATTCCGCTGACATGGACATGAGACGTTATGGTCATGATATGCGTGATTACATTGGGTGGGGAGAGACACACAGACTACAGGCTATTTCATATATATATCTACTACTATTGTGAGGTCGTAGACTCTCCAGCAGAGCTAGACCCTTTACGTGTTATTACTGCTACCGGCTCCCCGACACAGAGCTTGTAGCGGTCTCAGCCTGAGTTCTAGTGCTGCTCTCATATTGCATATCACTTAGCTGGTTACATTGTTTCCCCAATTATTTACTTATTGCTGCACTGCTTATTTATTTTGGCTTATATTTTCTGTACCTTGTTATGTCCCCTGAGGACCTGGATCCGGATTATGTCCCCAGGTCTAGCTGAGGAGCAGTATCCCTAGGTATACGGGACAGGAGCTGAAGCTGTAGCAGGACTTGATACTGGAGCACAACCGAACCCCGAGGACGAGGTGACTGCTGAAGACTTTTCCTGAGTACCTGATTTCGTACTCAGTATTTACTTTATGTTTGACTCTTTTGTTCCTGGCCTATTGAGCCAGTGTATTCAGACTTATATCGGATTGTTTCTCCGACCTACTTGTTGAGACTTGTTGCTACTTATTTCCATTTCATTATGCAGTTAATTATATTTATCTTTTATGGATGAGATTAGTTGTGGCATGTTGTAGTAGACCTTATTTTACAGCTTAAGTGCACCCTGATGGTTCCATTAAATTGTGTTGTCCATCGGTGCGTGCTGCTGGCCATTGCCACGTGTCCAGTCCCTCGATATTTTGGGACTGGGACGTGACACGTGCGTATAGCCGGACATCTCAAAAAAAATAAAAAGTCACAGGAAACTATACCAAGATTTCTTACCCGAAAATATGGTGTTAACTTGTGGTTCGTTGGCTCACACTGGGTCGGTAAGGAAGTTTTGGCTTGTCCTAACCGTAGCCCACTTTTATTGCCTCTTGACAGATGAGACATAAATAAATAAATAAATATATATATATATATATATATATATATATATATATATATATATATATATATATATATATATATATATAGGTTGGACGTGGGTTGGATTGCTTTTTTATAGGCACTACATTTTTTGCTTAGGCTAGCCTATTTTTTATTTTGAGTTATTTATAAATTTGTCATCGAAAAAAGTTGCTCCAGGCTAGCCTAATTTTTTTTTTGTCAGTCTTAAAAGAAGAAGGCGAAGAAGTAGCAGCAGCAGCGGCGAGGGAACGGACAACAGCGAGGGCGGGCCAGGGTGAGTCGTGCGTGGCAAGGCGCAGTGCGCGGGAGAGGAGGGGAGTTGGGGTGGGGGCGGAGGGGTGAGTCGTGGCCTCCGGAGGGCGTGCTGCGGCTACCAGCCTTCGGCGGCTACTGCTGCTTCTGTCGCCTCCTCACTCCTCCTCCATTCTCCTCCTTCCTCCTCCTCCTCCTCCTCCATTCTCCATTCTCCATTCTCCTCCTTCCTCCTCCTCCGCCTCCTCCCTCCTCCTCCTCCTCTTCCATTCCTCCTCCTCCCGCCGCCGCCTCCTCCGACGACGACATTAGGGTTAAGATTTGGGTTTTGGAAGGGGGATTAGGTTGTCCTGAGTAAATTTTGGTTTGTCTTGAGTAAAAATTACAAAAATCTGGATTGTCCTGAACTAATGGACTGTCCTAAGCAAAATCCGTAGTGCCTATAAAAAAACCTTTATATAAGAGGTTATCTGAGTCCAAAGTTTTGTCAAACTTGTCCTTAGACCAGTTTCCTCACACGTGCACATACCATAAGAGATCCACTGGTAATCTACTTAATGTTTAGATTTGGGCTTTGTCGTTAAAGTAATAGGTTTGGTATCCGTATGAACCAAACCAGACGCCTACGTGTTGAAAGCCAAATGGAAGGGCAACAAAACCCTACCTATCATAGTAACATGGCCGGCCTAGGAGTAAGTCTAAAAAGACTTTGGACTTGGACAACCCTTCTTCATAGGACAATTCCTAAGATTATTTGGTTTTCTTATGACCGCTCCAGTTCAAACCCAACTTAAAACTATATCTTTTTAAGAGAGGAGAAGGGCAACAAAAATTAGCTCCGGTTAAGACAATCTAACCCTCCGAACTGACTTCTGAATCCGACAAGACTCTCCCTTCCCTCTTCCTAGAGCAACTCCCAAGACCCTGCAAGAGATCGGGGTCGCGGGTGAACCCCAAGGACATAAAGAAGTGTCTCACAAGAGGTTAGATCAAGAGGCAACCAAAATAAGCTTCGGTTAGGACAACCAAAACCCTTGGAATGGCCTTGCATAGAAATATGAAAAATGCTCGAGAAAACAATGGCAGAGCATACATTGCGTAGAATACTTCTTGCTGTATTCGGTATTCCACAGTGTAGTTTCTTGCTTGCTCCCCTAACTGCTAAAGCTGCTAACTGAAAAACTGTTACTAACTTACTATTCTTCGACATCAAAGTTGGGAGTCGGGAGACCCTGTTAGAGCCGAAAATTTTGGCTAATGATCAGCTTATTTGTTCTTCATATTGGCTCTGTTAGTAAAAAAGCAATGTGGCCAAAGAATGCCACATCACAACCCATGCAGAGGCAATATTATCAAATGGCACAATATAGAACACTAACGCCCTCAAGTTTGGTGCAGCCAAGCTCCAGTGACGAGCATTTTTTTGTTTAAAGAAGTTTATGATTTGTTGTTAGTCAGGCTACCGCTACAGAGTAATACAAGGCACTAAGAGCATTAAGGCTCATCCCAATTTTTTTCAAAATTTTAAAACCGAAACCGTATCCAAATTAACTGAAACCAAAATCGAATATTCGATTTGATTTATTCGATTTGTTCGATTGAAGTCTTTTTATTATATTATGGGACATCTTTATCCATGACAATGCGGCAATGTTGGTAAGGGTCTTGGCAATCGATCGGGATCGGAGGAGAGCACTTACTTACGTACATAGACAGCTCGTAGTAGCGATGTTATTGACTTCTGATTAGCTCGTAGTGGAGGGGGGAAGAGGGAGGGGTGCAGGAGTGGACTCGGGACCAAATATACCTTCTTCTTTTTTTCAAATACCCGAAATCAAATAACATCAACTACTTGTAATACAAGAAACCTACACGACTATTACACTATGCCAATTTACATGATTACCTTTGTTGTTAGAAATTATTAAATGATATAAGAACTGATATATATTTTTCATCATTACGTTGTATAATGATGTTATACAAATATTTGTACAAAAGTTATTTCCTTTGGTCCAATGTAGTGTTTGTGTTCTAACGAACATGGCCTTGTATGTTTAGGTATGGTGGAGGAGTCAGAGGACTTTACGACGACCAATACATGGACACTGAAGACCAATCTTAAAACATGTACGTGTTAGGGCTCTATTAGTTCATTCTTAGATTTTGTTTTAGGTTATTATTCTTTTGTTAGAGCATCCTTTCTTAGTAATGGAATATTTGATTCATTATTTATTTCTTGGATTTATTTTATACTTCCCATTGTTAATTGTTAATGTTATTATTGCATGGATAGTGAGGGTATTTGGAGATGTTTAATGAATGCAAGGACGGAACCAGAAATTAGAATTTGGGTGAGCTAGATTAGACTAGGTAGGTTAAGTGTTGATTGACTAACATGAAATAATCCACACACACACACACACACACACACACACACACATATATATATATATATATATATATATATATATATATATATATATATAATTTTTTTTTTTTTTTTTTTTTTTGTGTGGCCTGGAGACTCCAGTCCACTGTGTGAGTACGTCTCTGAATGAATGTATGTGTACCTTAACGTATTTTGATATGATATGTACCTTAATGTATAAATCTTATTGTGATACATTGTTGACGTATGTCACGTGAATATATTCCGTATTGTGGGAGTGAGAGCAAAATGTGACATCATCTCTTTGAATCGTTTTGGAAAATAATGTCATCATTTTGGAAAGAAAATTTAGACTTTGGGTTTTAGATAATTTTTAAAATTTGTATTTTGATCTGCATAATATATATAATTAGTGTTTGAATTTCAAAAATGTAATCACTAGTTTATCTTATTTTTACTAGCATCTTTGCAAATGTTATGCTCTGTTAAACATCTTAGTTTTACAAGACGAGCATATTCATGCATCGATCAAGAATAGTGAATATATATATATATATATATATATATATATATATATATATATATATATATATATATAATAAGAAATTTATCCCGAAATTTATGTTATGCTCAAGTATTCTTTTACCACAAAAATATTATATTCAGCAACACATAATTTAAAAAAGTTAAAACATTTTCGTGTATTGAATGGGCCTAAAACTAATATTGCAATATTTTTTGAAATTTTATAATCATGGAAATCGTACTATCTCAATCGTTAGTTAGTTTTAGGCCCTTACAAAGACACTATAAAAAAAACTCGGGGATGGTCCAATTTTTTTTATAAGTTTTTCATTCAAAAATTTACTCAGAACTAGTCCAAATATTTATTATGACCGTCAAAATTTTGACAGTCCTTCCAATGGGTTGGACTGTCAAAATTTTAAAAGTCCTAAATAAAGTATGCAGTCCAGTGGACTGTCAAATTTTTGACAGTCCAAGTCTTAATAAATATTTGGACTAGCCCTGAGTAAATGCCAAAAGAAGAAAGTAGGTCTAAATTATCGAATATTTGGTACTATTCCTGAGTAAATGCTTCAAGAATAGGAGTAAATGCCAAAAGAAAGGGAAAAAAAAGTCAATCGTTTTCTGTATTTGAATACCAAATGCCAAAAGAAAGATACATAAAAGAAAAAAAATAGTTCCCGAAGAAAAATAAAAAAGGAAAAAAAATTATCCCCAAAATTTCATACAAAGCAACGCAATTCTAACAAATTCCAATAAAAGCATAGAAATTTAAAATTTTATAAATAAAGCATCATAACGCCCTTCCGAAGAACGTTTTACAACTTTTTCAATATTTTTTTTATTTTTCCGTCTGTGCCGTCTACTACCGTTACCGTGCGGGGGAATATATATATATATATATATATATATATATATATATATATATAGAAAACGCAATTTGGAAGGGTATTTTCTCTAGAAAAAACGTCATTCCAAAGAATATTTTATATATATGTATATATATTTTTGACGTCTGTTTCTCTCACCCTAAATCTCTCTCTCACGTTCGCGCTCTCTCTCTCTCTCTCTCCCCAACTCTCTCTCTCTCTCTCTCTCTCACGTTCCGCTCTCTCACTCTCCCTCTCTCTCACCCTTGCTCTCTCTCTCCCTCACTCTCTCTCTCACCCTTGCTCTCTCTCTTCCTCACTCTCTCTCTCCCCGCGCTTTCTCTCACTTTTCAAATATATTAGTCCAATTTTTGTATTTATTAAAAAAAGGGTAGGACTAAATTATCCTTGTACAAAGAAATATTAACTATATTTCCGGCCTTTTCAATTATTGAAAAAAATACTTTGCAAAAATTTAAAATTTTATGTCCATCACAAAGCAAATAATTTATTTCCCATGGAGTCGCCCAATTGAAGACTCATTTAATAAACCAATCCAGTCCAATTTCTGTCTTCTGAAGGCGAATGCAATTGTTGCTTTAGAGCATCATTAGTAAAGTTCATCCCACATTCTAAATTCTAAATTCTAAATTCTAAATTTAAGATTTAAAATATATGAGCTCATTTTGTAGAATAGTTAGTTCTATTCTTAGTTTCAATTTTTAGATTTTGACTTCTATTTCACCCATGTGAGCAATAGATTGGACATCCCAATTTCTAGATTCTAAATTGTAGGAACTCATTTTGTATAATAGTAAGTCTCAATTTAGAGTCCAAATTTCTATATTCTATATTCTAATTTTTTTTTTTTTTCACATCAATTTTTGACCACAAAAATTTTGGGATCTGAACTCACTTTATAATTTTTTACTATTCTCATACAAATCAAATATATTCTACATTTACATTTTTTTAAAAATTTTAGACCCAAAATTGTATTGGATAGTTTCAACTTAGTAATGATGCTATTACATAACATAATTTTATCGGATTTTTTCGTTTAAAGTAATAAAATATTATATAATTATAAAAAAAGGAAAAAGTTGGAGGATTTTGCAAATAGGCGGACAACTCGCCAACTAAGTTGGCGGGGTGCTGACTTGGAGAGTATCTCGCCAACTGAGTTGGCGGGGCGCTCTCCTCGAGAGGCCTCTCGCCAACTCAGTTGGCGGGGGGCATGCTGAGTTGGCTTAGACCCGTTGCAATTTGCTCGTTTGCTCGCCAACTGAGTTGGCGAGTAAGGATCCGTTTTCCGACCGTTGCACAACGGCTATTAACAACAACGGCTATTACAATCTCCCTCTATAAATTATCTATCTCAACCCATTCATCTCACACTCAATCTACTTCCTCTATTTCCTCTCTTCCCTCTAGCAAAGTCTCCAACACTCTCTCTGTCTCTCTGGCCGCAGCTAAAGTTCATTTGAGTTTTCTGTAGCCAAAGTTCTCAACCGTCATGGATCGTAGCGTAAGAATTGTATGCTCGCACGGCGGTACAGTAAATGGGTTAAATTACGAAGGAGGAGAAAGTATAATTTTTTCAACTTATCCGAATATTATTTTTGAAAATATACGTAATCATATTATTGAACGTTGTTCTATTCATTATGATTTTATTCTGAAGTCTATTTTTGGTTCTAATTGTTTTTTGATAGATAGTGAAGATGCATGGAATTATATTCTTGAGATTAATTCACAATCACGGTATATAAAAATATATGTTATTAAAGTAGCAGCAACCTTAGATAGTAGAAATAATGAATATTTTTCTGAATATCAGCATGTTAGTTCGGGTGCTAGTTCTTCTCAACAAATAGTTTCATTTATCCAAGAAGGTCATTCATCAGATGAATCCAACCATGATGATGATAGTGACAACGACGATGGAAATAGTGATGATTTAGTTGAAAATGTAGATTATACGGTAGATGATGATGTTGTAAAAGCTATCACTGATGAATTATTTAAGGGACAATCATTTCCTAGTCGTTCTCACTTTAGAAACTTTATAAGTAATTTAGCAATTAAATATAATTTTAGTTGTTCAGCTAGTGATATGAATAATGCTCGTGGAATTATATATAGTTGTGATCAACCGAATTGTAATTGGAGAGTATATGTCAAATCTATTGGAAATGGCGATATAGTTAAAGTTAGTACATTAGAAAATCGTCATTCTTGTTTAGGAAGACTTAGTACAGGACGTCATCGACTAGCTACCGCTTCATGGATTAAGACCATGATAATTGACATTATTAGAGATAACCAGTCATACAGTCCATCACAAATTGTTAAAGATATATATAGGGAGCACCGTATACAAGTTAGTTATTCCAAAGCATGGAGAGCCCGAGAGACAGCATTAGCTGAAATTAATGGTAGTTATGATGAGGCATACGCTAGTCTTGAGGAGTATTGTTATAGAATTATGGAGACAAATCCAGGTAGTACATGTTTTATTAAAACTGCCGAAAATAATAGCTTCCAACGAATTTTTATTTGTTTTAAGTCATGTATTGATGGATTTTTAAGTGGATGATTACCAATTATTAGTACTGATGCTACATTTCTTTCGTCTAAATATCAAGGTATCTTATTTATTGCTTGTGCTCACGATCCTAACTATCAATTATATCCTATAGCTTATGCTGTTGCTGAAGGTGAGAATAGTGATTCTTGGTCTTGGTTTTTAAATTCTCTTAAAATATCTTTTGAAAGTTGTTTTAATGATTGGAGTTTAATTTCATTTATATCTGACAAGCAAAAGGGATTAATAAATGCTGTTCGTGCTATTTTTCCTACATCTCCTCATTTTTTTTGTATTCAACATTTTAAACAAAACATGAAAAAAGTTACAAAAGAACCAGTATTTCAATGCTTGTTAGACTCGCTTGCTAGATCATATAATAAAACAGATGCAGAGAGTGTGTTTGATATAATTAAAGCCGAGAACATAGTGTTGTACGATTGGCTTATTGGTGTAAACGATGAAAGTCGTCGATTTGAACATTGGATAACAGCGTATGCTACTTGTCCTAGATTAGATATTAACACATCTAATCTTGCTAAATGTTTCAACAGCTGGATTAAGAAATTACGAGATAAGCCAATAACAACACTTCTCGGTGGTATTAGAGCCAAGATTATTACACTTCATGACAATCGTAGAAAGTTTGCTGAAAATATAGACACAGATTATTGTCCGAAGATGTTAAAAAATATGGCTTCTATTATCAAAGAGAAGAACCACCTAGAAATATTAGCTATTGATAGTTATAAGTTTGAAATAATAGACCGGGCAACAAGTAGAACCTATATTGTTCATATAACTGACAAATCTTGTACATGTTTTAGATGGTACCATACTTATATACCATGTATACATGCATGTTTTGTTTGTAGATATTGCAATATTAGTATTGATACTTTTTATCCTGCAGTATTTTCGACGGAAAACTTGAAAACTGTATACGCGCATAAAATGGAGCCAATTCCAGTTCCCTACGAAATCCAAGGTCCTTTGGTAAGAGGACAAATTGGGGTGCCAGATGTAAGACGCAAAGCCGGAAGACCAAAGAAGAACCGCATCAAACCCCGGGATTCATCGACAAGAAATCTACGTTGCAGTAATTGTGGTACTATGGGACACAACCGAAGAAGATGTACTAGTCAACCGAGAGATTAAAATAGAATTGTTCAATACCCAAATATTGTAATAAAAAACCATTACAAATCATACAAAAATTGTAATCATACAATGTTACAAATTTTCTACTAATCTTCGTCCTCGTCTTGTTGAGTTTGGGTAGGCAGCGGTGCTGATGGAGTCAAAAAAAATTGTGTGAATATCTGGTAGCTTTCATCTCCAGCAGTTTGGTAACTCGGATCCGCTCCTGCATACTGGTAACTAGGGCCCGCTCCAGCATACTGGTTACTCGGGCCCGCTCCAGCATACTGGTCACTAGGGCCCGCTTCAGCATACTGGTCACTCGGGCCCGCTCCAGCAGTATCCCGCCACCGACGACGACGAGAGTGTCTCTGTCGTACTAAGCTGGTCGGATAGTCCGGTGGAAGACGAGATTGTACTGGAGGCATTTCCGGTTCCCGTCCAATACCCAGATGCTCAACACGAGTCACAAGTTCCTCCATAAGAAGTCGACCTTGTGGGGGAAGGTTTATCTCAGGTTGTTGCAAATATTGTTGGTATACAACACTCTGAAATTTGAAGAACACATAAATTAATATATTTATCATATCTATGTATATGTATTTTTTAAAGTATAATGAAGTCATACCAAATCATGTATTCCATCGGCAAAAGCACGCAGAGTAGAATCGTCTACAGATCTAGTCTTGAACCTGGGCTCCTCGTAGTGGTATACTCGGTTGCTCATGAGAGGGCATCCCCACCATTGCTTGTAGTCGAGGCTACCTATGTCTGCAAAATGTAAACAAAATTTTAGCAAACTATTTACACTAAATCAATACGAATAATGAGTAACTTATAACTTACATTCCTTAGCAGAATTTAGTCTGGGAGACATGTCCCTCACACTATAATTCTCGAACCGATTATTCCAGTCAGCAACGAGACCAATGATTCGTTGTAATGCATTTGATGTCTGATAACCGACTGTCGGTGGATCATCGAGAATTATTGGGGCCATTCCGAATTGCCGAAGAACACGGTCTGCCGGATGGTACATGGTGAACCGATCATATATAATATGACATCTGTGTAAACTAAATGCATAGGATGTCATCTTGATTTCTGGAGCATCAGGTTCAAATGAGTACGATAACCAGGTTACCTATTTAAAGATATTGTATCAATTAGATGTGATGTTTATCTACGATCAAAACTTAAATAATTTAAAAATATTTATTGCATATTTAAAATTTACCTGATTATACCGAAGTGTATCAAATTGGCTACGATACAGTGATACAGTCCTGTATTGGTAGTGTTGATAATCCACTACGTCTGTAGGCCAGCGCATAGCAACTGGAAATACTCCAATATCACTGAGAATGCTGGTAACAGGCCTACCAATATAAAAGTGCTCGTAGGACCAGAACTATAAAAAAAAAATGACATTAGTACAAACATAATTTGCGTATAAAATTACTCTAACTTTTTAAGGTCTTTCATTCATACCTGTATCAGTGAAATACATCCACAAATACTCTTGAGATTGGATCTGACAAATTCTGTCAGATTGGCATACAAAAATGCAAGAGTAGCAGCTCCCCACGCATGCTCAGTAGGTTTTGTCAGATCATCCAAGAATGGTAAAAGCTGTACATTTACCAGATTTTCCGATGCATCGGGAAATAGAATTGCACCACATAAACAGAGCAGATACGCTCTAGTGCAACGAATGACCTGGATTTATTAAGTGTTATATAGAATTGCACCACTAAATTAAGTAATAAACAAATTTACTAATAAAAATACATACCCGATTTTCATCTACATCAACCACCCCATCAATAGTTTGATGTAGGTCTATAAAGTTTCCACGGAGCCATGAAAATTTTACATAATTGTCGTCTTTTAGACCTGGAGGAGGGCTAACACCAAGATAACTCCGGATCAGATCAGATCCCTTTAAGTGCGGATCAAAATATATAGCGTTACCTTTAATAGGTAACCCTAGTATATTCGCCACATCAAAAAGGGTGATCGTCATCTCGCCGAATGGGAGTTGAAAAGTGTTGCGTTCTGGCCACCAACGCTCCGCAAGGCTTACAACTAAATGAAGATCGTGAATTAAATATCTAACACGATCTATATAGTAGAATCCAAAGGATTCCACCAAAGCCTTTTGAACCGAATTTAGCTCCCACGTACGATAATTCCTTTCAGACCGCCAATGTACGTGGATCCGGGTTCGTAAAGCATTATCATGGTCGTATAACTATAAAAAATATATGCATTAATAAAGTAAACATAGGCATTATAAAAAACATATACATTAATAAAGTTGGCAACTTGTAATTTTAAAAATTACCTCGCCAGTAAATATCTGACTAGAAATGTGCTCTTCACGTTGCTTAATAATAAGCGAGGTAGTCGGTCCGCCAGGAATACGACCGTCATTGCGGGTAGCCATCGCTAGTAAATATCAAGAGTAGAAAGTTGTGAAAATAGGAGGAGAATGTGGTGTGAGGAGTGTTTGGGGGGGGGGGGGGTTATAGGAAGTGAATATAGCCGTTGGCCAACGGCTAAGTTGCCAACGGTGCATGGCCCGCCAACTGAGTTGGCGAGCGGACTCTCGAGGAGAGTGCCCCGCCAACTCAGTTGGCGAGATGCTCGCCAACTCAGCATCTCGCCAACTGAGTTGGCGAGTGGTCCCCTCCTCCGCAATTACCCAAAACTTTTCCCCTTTTTTATAAATATATAATTTTATATTACTTTAAATGAAAAAATCCGTAATTTTATCATTCTCATGGTGGTTCAACTTCACGTGCAGTTCGAGCTTGAGTTGGGGTGTATGTCTAGTGAGGTTCGGGTAGGGTTTTCTTATATAATTAGGTCTATTGTTTTTGGATTCTAGTATGATCCTGGTCCAGGTGGAGTTGGGTGTGGTTGAATCCGGATCAGATCCAAGTTGAGTTCGTGTTCGAGTTGGGTCTTGTGTGGTTTGAGTGCAGTTTGGTCAGATACATAGCCGATTTTGGTTGGGTCTGATGTCATATTAAAGTCTAGTCGTGTTAAAAGTTCTAGTCAGATGTGTTGGTATTTTTTACTTTGGACTAGTAAAAATGGTCTTATATTGGCTACACCACAAAGTAGATATTTTAATATAATGTTTTGATTGTGTTAAGGTGTGCATATGGGATGTGGTGGGCGACATGTGAGGATGTTTTTCTAGAAAAAAAAAGATTAACTCCTCAAAGCAAGCATTTATGTTTTTTGTCACTCTCTTGAAAAAAATTTCTTAGGAGCTAAGTCCCTAGCGACTCGGACTCAGACTCAAGGGCGTAAAATGACGCTTTGTTGAAGCACTTTGTGTATGGCACATGAGCAGCTGCGGCTGTGCCGCTGGACGCATATGCGCAGTTAGTGTGGTTGGCGCATGATCCAGCTGATTGCGGGATTTGAACTGTTATAGAAAGATTGGGTCGTTAATTCAAATCCGATTTTTGTAGAATTTGAATTTAGTACATTTCTATCTTTTCGTAATCAGTTGGCGGCCAGGGTTAGTGTTAGGGTTTTCACCCTCATCTATAAATACTCTTTCCGTGTCCCTTTTAAGAACTTACTTCTAAATTGAGAGTCGAAGAGTATCGTTCTGTTGCTGCCATTGGAGTCCAGGAGTACGTGCGAGTTACATAAGAGGTAACGACGAGCGTTTCAGTAGTTCTATTCAGAACTTGCTGGTTACTGAAAGCAGATCATGTGGGACAAATCTTACTTTGAGCAACAGTAATTGTCATTACCCAGCAAGCAGATATCTTCAGTCTTCTTCTTCTTCTTCTTCTTCTTCTCTCTTTGTGATTCGTTTTGTCTCAATTGCAACCGTGTTTGCAAAGAAGAACGAAGTCTATTTTCTGATTATTGTAATCTAGTTTGCAAGTTGTAATCAGAATATTATTATAAGTGCTTCGTTGCAATCAAGGATAATCAGAGAGGAAACTTTGTGGACAAACATATGATCTCGAGTACAACTTCAGGATCCAATAGAGAATATTTCGAAAGAATTATGTGAACCTCTGTTCATAACATTGTTCTACCATTTTTTGATTAAGCTTCCAGACTAACAAGATGTTCAGGTGAGATTTCGGTCTTGACATATTTTTGTCCAGGCCCGTCTGGTTGAATTTTGGTGTTTATAGCATTAATTTGGTCATACTCATCTAAGAGATTGTTGGGTATTTCGACAGTTATTAAGTATTGTGTTTCATCAGTTTTCGTTCTGATTTACGTATGATTTACAATAAAAATAAATACTCAATTTGAAGAGATTTATAATCGGTTATTTTGTGTGTCCAACGCAAAAAGCTGCTTGTAAAAGGAATGGGCGAGGGAATATCTCCTCCCATCTTTTACTATTTTCTCACCTTTTTAAAAGGATTACATAGCAGGTGGAAATTGGAGAATCGCCACCAAGCGGCAGGGACAAGTGATCTCCACTCCTCGCCCTCCTCAACCTACGCGACCCCGTCGAGCTCTGCGACCTCACCGAGCCAGAAAATTTACTGTACATAATTTTTTTTTCAATAAATTAACTATAACGATACTATTTTTGAAAATTTTGAACCGACGATAGAAATCGCTATCGAAGATGACGAAAATCGAAAATGTCAATTTTTGCCAACACAGTGACGAAAATTTGGACTTGTCCGAAATCGAAAATGTCAAATTTTTACCAACTGAGTTGGCAAAAATTTAGCACTTTGACCTGCGGGTGGGTGGGTGAGAGTTGGTTCGGTTTAGTTCGGTTTTAATGTTTGAAGTTATTTTTTTTAATTTTTTTTTTTTTTTTAAAACAGTGGTTTTGTTTAATTTTATTTAGGTTTAGTTCTTTTATAAAAAAATGTTGTAACAATAATTTTTTTTAAATAAATCAGAGAAAAATAAAATTTAACATAAAAAAAATGTTATCATTGAACATCAAAAAATTTAAAAGTTTACTACCGTAAAAAAATTACATCTGTCATCGAGCAGACTTCGAACGGCCATAACTATTTGTTCCAAAATCGTTTTTCGTCAAACAATAGGTCGATTTGTATCTTTTCGACGAGAATAACATAATTCGTGTAGAAAGAATTTTCATCTGAAGTAAGACGTACACGTTACAGGCAAAAGTATAAAATTTAAATTTTAAAAGTATTATAATTTTGGACTGAGAGATCGAAACGAAGCCTAGCTTGTGCCAAAATGACCGTAATGAAAAGTACTATAGAATAAACTGTTTCACAGTTTAACGGACTTTAAAAAAATTAAGAATCGACAAAAAATGATGTTTCGGCATCCAAATTTTGCTTTCGGATTTTTTTTTTTTTGTATTTCAATGTTAACGAGTAAAAATTGGTGTCTCCGGACCCTCAAACGTTATCATATAATATATCACTGTGAAGATGATTAAAAATTGGACATAAATATATATTTTATTTTTTTGTGATATCTATTTAATTTATGATTTCTCATAAATATATGTTTTAAATTTTGAATATGTGTTTAGTTAGATATCCTGTAGTTAGTTTAAATATAATTTAAATTTTGAATATATTATTATCCATAATAAATTTTAAATTTGTCCTTAGAAAATTATATTTTGAATGATACTAGATGTGGTATCTAATATTTAAAAAATATTTAGTTAATTTTAAATTGTCTTTAGAAAATCTATAAGTGTCTTTTTTCAAAAAAAATCTATTCCGAATTAAAATATTTGATATCGTAATAGTCTGTTATAGTCAAATTAAAAAAAATAACAAATAGATAATTACGATATAACAGACAACATTTAAAAAATAACACATATTCAAAATTTAAAACATATATTTATTATAAAATCATAATTAAAATAGATATCACAATTTAACAAATGACAAACAAACAAAAAAACAACAAAAAAATAAAAAAAAACAACTAAAAAAACAAACAAAAAAAATCTATTTGTCAGATTTTAGCTACCTCGGATGGCTAAAATTTGAAAAATATAAAAATATGTATACATTTTTTATATTTACGCCATCTGGGATGGCGAAAATTTGACAATATATATATATATATATATATATATATATATATATATATATATATATATATATATATATATATTTGCCATCTGGGATGGCAAAAATTTGACAAATATAAATTTTTTTTTTTTTAATATTTTCGTCATCTGAGATGGCGAAAGCTTTCGTTACTTTAAATATCTCTAAAATAGTTTCGTTTTAGTTAATATATTTTAAAAAAATTCTGTACTGCAAATTTTCTGTCACCTGATATCGGCATCTCCGTGACCTCCATCGAATGCTGCAACCTCCAAGAGTGGTGGCATCGAGCATGGAGCTCCACTCCTTTCAATGTAATTGGAGAGAGAATATAAAATAATAATAATAATATTATTATTATTATTAATGAAAAATAATAAACTTGTGAATAATAATAATAATAATAATAATAATAACACTTTAAAAATCATCTAAACATTACATCTTTTATTTTTCACTTATAATTTCTAACCCACCGACTCACTTCTTTAAGCCAACTAAACGAAGTAACTCGTAAAATATATGTACGGATGATTTGCATTTGCAATGCACACAAAATTTCCACTTTTAATATTTTATCTTATTTTAAACATAAGAACTCTATCCTCTCGTACCTTAAAAATATGATGTCAGAAATAGTATTTTGTTTTCAATTTTTTTTTATTTAGCCTTACCCAAATGCAATAATATAAAGAAAAATATCATACCTCCTTCCATGTTCCCTTATTATCGTTCCAAAAAACTAACGAATGAAACAATAAAATCCATAGATCTTGGTTGCGATAACAACCTCAAAATAAAAAAAACTTTTCTCAAGAACTTCAAATTGATACTCTTGGACACATTTATTTATAGATTATCAAACGATTTTTTTAAATAAAGTAATATATTTATCTATATTTGCAAAAAAAAGAAAGAATTTGGTGTATTTACAGGGAGGGGGAGAGTGTTGAATGTTGGATGATTTGGTTGAGATAAAAAATATATAGAGTGAGAGTGTTGAATGTAATAGCCGTTGTGCAACGGCTATAATGCTTCCCATGGTTCTCAACAGACCCTTATTCGCCAAATAAGTTGGCTGACAGAGTGCAACGGTTTCCCTAAACCCTCACTCGCCAACTCAGTTGGTGGGCACAGCCTCCAACTCAGCATCCCTCGCCAACTGAGTTGGCGGCCTGCATGTATCTCGCCAACTCAGTTGGCGGGCCCCAACAACTCGCCAACTCAGTTGGCGAGTTCTCCCCCTTCCTATAATTTCCCCAAACTCCTCCATTTTTTTGCAATTATATATAAATATATTACTTTATTTAAAAAAAAAACGATTATCAAATCATGTGGGCTCATAAAAACTTAAAATTTTCTACTGCATCGAAGAGCACGCATGCGCATCGGTCTTTACGCCTGTGTCATGGAAGTATCAGTCATATGAAAAAGTTTGGAACACTGACGTTAGCTAATTTTTTTAGGCTGATTATAAAGGCACTACAAAATACACTCAGACTGGTCTATTTTTTTTTTAAAATTTTTTACTTAAAATTTTACTCGGAACTAGTCCAAAATTTTTTAGGAGTGCCAAAATTTTGACAGTCCTTTAAATATGTTGGACTGTCAATTTTGACAGCCCATTGAATTGCATACATTATTTAGAACTGTCAAAATTTTGACATTCCTTCCTATAGTGTCACGTTCCTCCTATTCGGGGAGCGCGACTAAGAAATACTTGGTATCGTTCGATCGGGACAGATTGAATCAAGATCCTTTCCTCATTATGGATTGGTTTCTTCGGAATCAGGTCCCACATTCAACGGATCGTGCCTCAAGGAAGGACTCGGCAGCAGAGTCGAGAGGAGCATTTCCATTGCGTTGGTTTTCTTGCCCGTTTTCGATGCCGCTTGGTTGCTTTCTTGTTGGTTTTGTGACTTGCATTTTCTTGAACGGTTTCGATAGATTTTATTGCCTTCATTCTTAGGATTTCGTATTTCGTATCGAACCCTTGGAGATCGAAGCAGGAGATATTGATCATCTGTTGATGCGTGCAGGTGATCGTGTAGGTGATGCCCAAGCAGCGTCTTAAAGATCTTCCCTTTCTATCCTAGTTCACCAACTTGTGAGTGGCTTTACTCCCGATTTGCGTCATTCTTCCAAGTCTTCATTCCTAATAAAATGACTCATTTGTGCATTCCGATCAACGATAACAAAAGAATAAAATTGAGTTAGAGTAAAGAAGAAGTAGACTTGAAACAATACTTATAATGCTTGTCACATAGAATTCTCAACGATCACATTGATACGTGCTTGTCCGCTATACCTATAGCTATCTTATGTTCAGTTGTAGTTAGAACTTATTTATCTATAACAGTTTAATGGATAGTGCAAAATTAAAAATATGATCATTGAGCAAGGTAGCCTAGACTATGAAAAATGCATGAAGTTTATTTACTTATATTGCTTTGAATGTGCTTCAATTGATAACTTAGTTTGTAGACGAGGCATGGTCTTGGACAACTTGTGTACAAGAGATGTTGTTCTACGAATGGTCGTCGGAACATTGGGACCGCTTCGACCCGGGTTGAACAATTTGCTAGTGTAGTCCTAACATTGGATGGGTCCGTGCGTCCTCCAAGGGCTAGCTAGCCGAAGCGGAATGGCAGCCGACCCATCTCTCGTCCGACCAAGTGATTGTTATGTATATTTAAACTGTGCAGACTAACTATGTCTTCGTAGTAGGGAAGGTCATGGTAAATTTTGTACATGTGGTGCGGACGGTACAGGTAAAGTCACCTAACGGTGGCATATTTTGTTATGTCATTCCATTCTATCGTATATAAAGAATTGAACTAAGGCAAGATATCAAGATCACATTATAATTATGTTGCATGTTCACATGAATACGTTATCAATTTTGGTATATTGGGTTAGCTCGCCCTTACTGGTACTTTTTGAAGTACTGACCCTCGTTGCAGCAGGTTCCCCAAGCTGAGGCGACACGACGAGGAGCTGAAGCTGTCTCCAACCCTTCCCTGATCAGGCAAGCTCGTGTTGTAACTTTTGGAGCCCAAGTACATAATCAAGAAAGGAGCTCGCACTTTCCTTTTCCAAACTCCTAGGCGATGGTGCTAACTCGCACCCAAAGTATTTTGTACTTTTGAAATATAAGTAAGGGATATAATGTATGGATCGACTACTCATTTTGCGTCCAAGTTGTAAGTCCGTGCGGCGTCTTTATTACTTTTGGGTCAAAAGTCTGTAACCAGATGTTCATTATCAATAAAATAGAACTTTTTAATATCCCATTATGCGATATCTTATTTGCGTACTCTATTGCAAGTGTTGTAAAGTATATCATTATGTCGAGGCCATATGCACGCACGTCTTATGCGTGCACGACATCATGCCCGGGGGATGATTATCGATTTAGCCAAAATTAGGACGTATCATATTGGTATCAGAGCATGGCTTCAGATCCTTTGACCTTCGTGTCAGAAGAGTTTTCTTGAAATGACCCTGTCCCTCTCAGTTGAACCCTTGAATTCACTTGGCCAAAATGAGATGTGTTCCATACAGTGAGTCCATAATATATTTTAAGACTGATACACGTTACTTTTCTTTAAAGAAACGACCTCAGAGCCGGATGCACAAGCGTAGATGGTGGCACAAGTGCAAGGGAGCAGTTCCGGCACATCGGGCAGCTCAGGAAGTCTAACTGCCATACCCTCTGTCGATCCGTTCGAACAGATGATGCATTTGATAGAAACGTAGCAGAAACATGCATAATTACATCAGAGCCAATTTGAGTCCCGGATCGAAGCTCAATTTTAGGCGCAGCGGACCCAGGCCATGGCACAGCAGAAGGAGATGGATACCTTGGAAACGACTGTGATGACGCTCGTCGCCAACAACCATTCTGCATCAACGGCCGCCGCAATAGTGCCAGTCGTAGCCGTGACCGCAGGACCTCAGGACCCTCCGGAACCTCCGCCCTCAGACGAAAATGGTCCCATCCTACAAATATCAGAGTTCAAAAAGATGTATCATGCTACCTTCGAGGGGATCGAGGACCCTTCCGTGGCGTTGGACTGGCTGGCTGAGTTAGAGGACCACTTTGAAGTGCTTCGCATGGATGAAACAAAGAGAGTTCTTGCGCTCAGCTTCAGCTCCGTTTAAACGCACATGGTTGGTGGGACATGCACAAACAAGCTATGCCGAGTAAGGATGACAAGATGACTATATCTTGGTCCATGTTCCGTATAGCCTTCAAAGAGGAGTACCTTCCACCTCCCGTCCGTCGCGAGAAGGAAGACGAATTTACGAATCTGCAACAAGGAAACATGAAAATGCGACAGTACGCCTCAGAATTTAACAGGCTTGCAAAATTTCTAAGTCTCGTCTCTGTGATGCCGAAAGTCGAGCACGAAGGTTTGAGATAGGACTGCGACCTTCTATTCGTGTCCACGTCATCGTCCCTCATTACAGTACCTTACGGGAGTCCCTAAACCATGCCCTCTTCCTAGAGTCGCAGTATCCCCCAGTTCGCACCGGCGTTGTACAAATTTTCAATCACAAGCACCCTAGCAACACATGAGGTAACAACGTGTCCAAGCGCCCCAATAACGACGATGATCTGGGTGTAAATCCAGGGAGAGGTAGTGAGATCATTTGTCACCGATGTAATCGTGCCGGACACATCGCTCGAAACTGTCGAGTATTCAATGGAGCATGCTTTAAATGCGGTCGCCAGGGACATATGGCAGTGAACTGTCAGGAGGGAGACCAAACCAGCAGCGGTAACAAAATCGTACGCTTCAAGATCAGGGGCAAGCACCTCGAGCGAACCAGACGTCACCGCAGAACGTTCAAGGCCGGGTCTATGCTCTGACTCGGAAAGAGGCATTCGCATCAAACACGACGGTGTCAGGTATATTAATTTTTAATAATTTACATGCTCGAGTATTGTTTGATTTTGGTGCCACATATAGTTTTATTTCGACAGATTTTGCTGCCAAGAACATATTTCCTATAACACCGCTAGGCCTAAACCTTAGCGTCCGTACTCCATCGGGCGTGGATTTGCCGGCTCACTTAGTTTGTCGTGAAGGTAACATTTGCATCGAAGGAAGAAAATTATCACTTGATGCGATATTCTTAGGCATCAGGGACTACGATATCATTCTGGGGATGGATTGGCTCGGTGCTTGCTCGGCTACCATTGATTGTGCAGAAAAAAAGTCGTATTTCGTCTAACTGGCGAGATCGAGTTTTATTATGCGGCAGTCTGCCGTCAAGAGCGCCGAGTGCTTGTATGGTGATCTCTGCAATGTCTGCTTGGCGGATGATCTATTCCGACTGTAATGGGTACTTTGGTCCGTTCGAGACACGCAGCAAGATTGCGCAAACATTGAGTCTACTTCCGTTGTGGCAGATTTTCCTGATGTGTTTCACGACGAGTTGCCCGGCATGCCACCTGACCGAGAGACAGATTTCACTATTGATACATTTCCAGAAACTCGACCAATTTTCAAGGCTCTGTATCGAATGGCCGTGGCAGAACTAAAAGAGTTAAAGTTTAGTTGCAAGAATTTCTAGATCATGGGTATATTCATCCGAGCGAGTCTCTTTGGGGTGCGCCTGTATTATTTATAAAGAAGAAGGATGGCTCGATGCGGCTCTGCATCGACTATCATGAATTGAATAAAGTTACTGTCCGAAACAAGTACCCCCTTCCCAGGATCGATGATCTCTTTGATCAGCTACAAGGTGCGACGGTATTCTCGAAAATTGATCTTCGCAGGTTACCATCAGCTCAAGATTAGGCCGAACGATGTGCCAAAATCAGTCTTTCGCACTCGCTACGGTCACTATGAGTTTTTGGTAATGCTATTCGGATTAACCAATGCCCCTGCCGCCTTTATGGACTTAATGAATCGTGTGTTCCGGCCGTATATCGACAAGTTTATAGTAGTGTTCATTGATGATATCTTGGTGTACTCGAAGAATAGGGAGGAACATGCAGAGCACTTGCGGACCGTGCTACAGACTCTTCGGGACAATAAGCTATATGCGAAGGTGAGTAACTACGAATTCTGTTTGAGCAGTGTATCTTTCCTTGGGTACATTATTTCTGCGGGAGGTATTTCAGTCGATACAAAGAAAGTTGAAGCCATCATCGAGTAAAAGCGGCATGCATCCGTCAGTGAGATTCGAAGCTTCCTCGGGCTAGCGGGCTACTACCGGGGTTTCGTAAATAATTTTTCCAAATTAGCATCACCTCTGACTCGCCTCACACAGAAGGAAGTCACATTTGAGTGGTCTGCCGACTGTGAAGCCTCGTTTGAAGAGTTAAAGCATCGTCTCACCTCTGCCCCGTTACTTGCACTACCAGACGAGACCTCGGGATTCCAAATATTCAGCGATACGTCAGGACAGGGCTTAGGGTGTGTACTAATGTAGCAGGATTGGGTGATAGCCTACGCATCCAGGCAACTGAAAAAGTACGAGAAGAATTATCCTACGCATGACCTGGAGCTAGCAAAAATTGTGTTCGGGCTAAAATTATGGTGACAGTACCTCTATTGAGTGGCTTGCCGAATTTACACCGACCATAAAAGTTTAAAGTACCTATTCACCCAAACGGACCTCAACCTACGACAACGGCATTGGCTAAAATTAATAAAGGACTATGACTTGACGATCGACTACACACCTGACAAAAGAAATATTGTAGCAGATGCATTGAGTCGAATGTTCGCAAAATTCCTGTCCGTTGATCGCAGGTTACAAAGGGACTTTGAGGAATTGGACATTGAACTCCGAATTCGATATCGCGGCGTGCGGCTTCCTCATATGTGTTTCGTACCCAACTTGTTAGAGAGAGTCACATCTATTCAGAGGGACAACCCATTCCTAAGAAAAATGCGTGAACAGATTCTAGCGGGGAAGGCGATGTACTTTGCAATAGATGAGAATGGGGTGTTGTGAGTTAAGGGAAGGTTATACCTCCCCAATGACTCAGAACTCAGAAAGAAGATCCTTGCGGAAGCTCACTATATAGCCTATATGGTCCATCCCGGGAGCACGAAGATGTATAGAGACCGTCGCACTATTTTTTGGAGGCATAACATGAAGAATGATGTGGCGCTCTTCGTGTCGCAATGCATAACCTGTCAGAGGGTGAAAGCAGAACATCAGAGACCAGGAAAAAAATATAGAATCATGCTATCCCGAAATGGAAGTGGGAGCACATAACCATGGACTTCATAGTTGGCTTGCCAAGGATGCAACGTGGGAACGACGCAATCTGGGTCATCGTCGACAGGTTGACCAAGTGAGCGCACTTCATTGCCATTAAAGCTACTTGGAGCATCGATCACCTTGCCCAGACCTACCTTGATGAGATAGTTCGGCTGTACAGAGTGCCAGTTTCTATAGTATCAGATCGGGACAGACGGTTCCTATCATGTTTCTGGAAAAGCCTGTAGTCAGCGATGGGGACCAAGTTGAAGTTTAGCTCAGCTACCATCCTCAAACCGATGGCCAAACAGAACAGGTAAATCAGGTACTAGAAGACATGTTGCGTCTCTGCGTAATCGATTCGAAGTCAAGTTGGGACATTCACCTACCGTTGGCCGAATTTGTATACAACAACAGTTATCAGTCCAGCATCCAAATGGCTCTGTACGAGGCTCTATATGGGCAGAAGTGTAGGTCACCGATATGCTGGTATGAAGTTGGGGAGCGACAAATCCTTGGACCGAAACTAGTTGAACAAAAAGTCCAAAATGTTCAGTTGATCTGAGAGCGACTAAAAGTGGCAGAAAGCCGGCAGAAGAGCTATGCCGATATTCGTCGTCGACCCCTTGAGTTCTATGAAGGAGACCATATGTTTTTTGAAGGTCTCGCCCATGCGAGGAGTCATGCGATTTGGAGTAAAAGGGAAGTTAATTCCGAGATTCGTTGGCACGTTCGAAGTTCTCAAATGAGTCACTTCAGTTGCCTATCAAATTATATTGCCACTAGCCCTGTCAGAAGTGCATGATATTTTCCATATGTCACAGCTTAGAAAGTACGTACATGACCCGAACCACATGGTAGACTTTGGTCAGCTAGATCTGTAGGCAGACTTATCGTACGCCGAAGAACCCATTCAGATCTTAGATCGTAAAGAGAAGAAGTTACAGAATCGGGCAGTCTCGCTAGTGCGCGTTCTTTGGCGGAACCACTCGGTCGAGGAATCGCCCTGGGAAATCGAATCATACATGAGGGAAAAGTTTCTCTCATTATTTCCTAGGGGTAGGTTCTAATCCTAAAGTTTCGAGGACAAAAATTTTTGTTAGTTGGTTAAGATGTAGTACCCCGTTCCCCCTATTCGGGTAGCGCGACTAAGAAATACTTGGTATCGTTCGATCATGACATATTGAATCAAGATCCTTTCCTCGTTATGGATTGGTTTTTTTGGAATCATGTCCCACATTCAACCGATCGTGCCTAAAGGAAGGACTCGGCGGCAGAGTCGAGAGGGGTCTTTCCGTTGCATTGGTTTTCTTGCCCGTTTTTGTTTCTGCTTGGTTGCTTTCTTGTTGGTTTTATGACTTGCATTTTCTTGAACGATTTTGATAGATTTTATTGCCTTCATTCTTAGGATTTTGTATTTCGTATCGAACTCTTGGAGACCGAAGCAGGAGATATTGATCATCTGTTGGTGCGTGCAGGTGATCGTGTAGACGATGCGCAAGCGGAGTCTTGAATATCTCCCCTTTCTCTCCCAGTTCACCAACTTGTGAGTGGATTTACTCCCAATTTGTGCTATTCTTCCAAGTCTTCATTCCTAATAAAATGACTCATTTGTGCATTTCGATCAACGATACCAAAAGAATAAAATTGAGTCAGAATAAAAAAGAAGTAGACTTGAAACACTTATATTGCTTGTCACATAGAATTCTCAACCATCACATTGATACATGCTTGTCTGCTATACCTATAGCTATTTTATGTTCAGTTGTAGTTAGAACTTATTTATCTATAACTGTTTAATGGATAGTGTAAAATTGGAAATGTGGTCATTGAGCAAGGTAGCCTAGACTATAAAAAATGCATAAAGTTTATTTACTTATATTGCTTTGAATGTGCTTCAATTGATAACTTACTTTGTAGATAAGACATGGTCTTAGACAACTTATGCACTACGAACGATCGCGGGGGCACTGGGACCGCTTTGACCCGGGTAGAATAATTTGCTAGTGTAGTCCTAGCATTGGATGGGCCCGTGCGTCCGCCAAGGGCTAGCTACCCGAAGAGGAATGGCAGCCGACCCATCTCTCGTCCGACCAAGTGATTGCTATGTATATTTAAATTATGCAGACTAACTATGTCTTCGTGGCTGGAAAGTTCATGATAAGTTTTGTACAGATGGTACAGACGGTACAGGTAAAGTCACCGAACGGTGGCATATTTTGTTATGTCATTCCATTCTATCGTATATAAAGAATTAAACTAAGGCAAGATAAAAAGATCATATAATAATTATGTTACATGTTCACATGAATATGTTGTCGATTTTGGTATATTGGGTTAGCTCGCCCTCACCGGTACTTTTCGAAGTACCGACCCTCATTGCAGCAGGTTCCCCTAGCCGATGCGACGCGGCGATGAGCTAAAGCTGTCTCCAACCCTTCCCTGATCTGGCGCGCTCGTGTTATGATTTTTGGAGCCCAAGTACATAATCAAGAAAGGATCTCGCACTTTTCTTTTTCAAGCTCCTAGGCAATGGTGCTAACTCGCACCCATGGTGTTTTATGCTTTTGAAATATAAGTAAGGGATATAGTGTATGCATCGGCTATCTCATTTTACGTCTAAGTTGTAAGCCCGTACGATATCTTTATTACTTTTGGGTCAAGAGTCTGTAACCAGATGTTCATTATCAATAAAAGAGAACTTTTCTATATCCCATTGTGTGATATCTTATTTACGTACTCTGTTGCAAGTGTTCTAAAGTATATCATTATGCCTAGGCCTTGTTCACGCATGCCTTACGCGTGCACGACATCACACCTGGCGGACGATTATCGATTTAGCGAAAATTGGGGCATGGCACTTCCAGTATGGAAAGACCGAGTCATCTTTACAGTGCCTTTATCAAGAATATTTTTTTTAAAGATATGGAAAGTGTTCTCCAATATATTTTTTTCTTTTTTTAATTTGGTTCTAAACTCATACCACATAGGTTCAAGTTTTTCATGTTACTTGACTAAGAGCATCTCCAATCCTGTTGTGAGTTTGGAAAAAAAATGATTGCCATAATAGGAATCGCAACTTCTTATTTAAAAATATTTCTCCAATACAAATATGAAATTGGTTGTGATATTGACATGACAATGACATGCTAAGGACAATGTGAAGTTGGTTGTCTAAATAAAGATAATAGACTTCACAATGACTTTATTTTACATGATCAATTATGAATAAAAAATATTTATAAAAAAAATGAAGAAGTGAAAATTTTGTCTTGGAAATTGGGAATTTTTTTGTCTTCTCAATATTTTTGTATTGGAGAATAATTTTCTATCTTATTGTCTTGTATGAAAATAATCTTGCTACATATCTTGTACCTCATGCCATATATAAATCATAACACAAAACAAGATAATAGGGATGGATATGCTCTAAGTTCTGAATAAAAATTGAAGGAGCTTAAAAAACTAGAGAGTAGACAGAAGAATAGTGGGTTCCATGCTTGATTTTCACAAGTTAAATTTTTTTAACCGAATACAACAAGTTAGGGACAAAAAAACAAGAACGTGAAAACTTAGATGGTGAAGACATAACTTAGACTAAGGATGGAGCCAGAAATTTTTCTTAGGGGAGACTGAGAGCAGAGGTATGTTAGAAAGAAAATTCAGTAGAGACTGAAAACAGTCTGTGCCATCTGGGAGCAAAAATATATTTTAATTTATAATTACTGTATGTGATGCAATTGTGATTCAAATCAAGGTCTCTATGGGGACAACATGCATTTCAACTACTAAACTACAACTACTTTCATGTTATTTGTAGAATTGTTTAACATAAGATTTCTAGTATATTTTTTTGAGAAATTTTGAGTTATCCTCCACTTTATTTACCATATTTAAGGGTGTATCCTATAATTTTTATATAATGTATAACTGCCCTCACTTTTGAGAGAATTCGTCCAAAATTGACGGTAACCCAATTTGACCTAAAATTTTGGACTAAAATAGCCTCCCCCATGTACTGTCTTCTCTCCCCCACCCCTACTGCTACCCTCCACTGCTCGACCCCTCCACACACCTCCGTATCCCCCTCTCCGTGCTCGCCCTCCTCTCCCTCGCCCACCGTCGACCCCCCCCCCTCCTCGCGCTCACCCCAAGCTCGCCCCAACCACCCCGCGCTCGCCTCCCCTCCCTCCCCCGAAGTCGACCCCCAACCCTACCTGTTGTTTGCTATTGAAGTAGGTTTGGGAAATCCTCGTTTGATAACAAATAAACAAAAATGTATAAAGAAATCTTAGACAGAAAATCTAAGTACAATATTTTTGATCTGGATAATATGACGATGAAGATCGAGTACTACAGCGATTCTTTTACTCCGTTGACGGTCCGACAAAAAAATAATGATGCTTTCTTCTCTCTCTTGAGCTTGTGTGCACGTACGTAGCTTGCCTTTAGGGATATGGTCTCTGAAGCAGAAAAATTAGCCATTGGAACGTCCAAGTTGCTCATATTTATAGCCATCATGTTGGTGGGCTATAGGTGCACATATGCTTCTGTTTGGTGGCGACAGGGGGCTCCTTCAACAGAATATGGTTACAACTGTAGGCGCATGTTATGGGCAGGCTGCCACATGTACATTCTTAACAGCATGTAGTTGAGTCCAGGTCGAGCTGCCACGTGGACGTTTGTTGCAATTTGGTGTTGCTAAAGATCTGTGTAGTTCTCGTCTTCTTTTTGCATGACTTGGTCAGCTTGACACGTGGCCCGCATTTAGTTGGAGATAATTACTTTAGTCGAAACAAAAAGATTTTGTCTCAGGGAACCCTGCCACGATGGATGCATGGAGTCTGGAACACACAGGGCTAGAGACGCATGGAACACATGAAGTCTGGAACGCATGGGGCTAGAGGCGGATGGAGTCTAGAACGCATGGGACCAGAGCTGCATAGAACATATAGAAAAGTTTGTCTTACATACACGTGGCCATGTACGGCTGCATAGTGACAAAAGTAATAATGACGGTGACCTGAGAACTGATGTCAATTGTCCGTGACGGGATCGAGGCGTTCAGAGAGTCCTTTTTCTCAGGATTTTGTGCCAGACATAATCTTTGTGTCAGGCCTTTATGTGGCAGTACTGGGGCGCAGGGATGCTTGAAGGAGTAGTGGCGCATGGCACTGCTGGCACATATGGATACTAGTTTACTTATAGGTGCATGGCACTGCTGGCGCATGGGAACACTAGTTACTTAGTGGAGCATGACACTGATGGCATACGGGAATACTAGTTATAAAATAGTCGGTGCATGACACTGGATCATTATAGCGTCAGGGGCTTGATTATTGCGGCGCATGACCTCTTATTACTGTCGATGCATAGTAGCTGCTTTTCTGGACCGCATGGTCATTCTGTAGCATGATTTATTTTAGTCGATCTTGGGGCGCATGTTTGTTGGACGCATAGATCAAAAATTTTTATGCTTCTAAAAGACCCCCTTCAAAGTTTTCAAACTGATAAGTTTTGGAATACTTTGAATAAAAAATATGGAGGAGAGGACCTTGGGCCACATCTAAGAGATATGTCGCATAGGCACATTATCGCATAGGCGCTTTTGACAGGCTGTCAGATCATTAAATACCGAGATTTGGCTCAATCTTCTGAGTGGATCCTCTTGAGGATTTTGAGTCATCTCTCAACAAGGATCCCGAAGTGACAGTTTCTTAAAGGATAAAGTTGAGTGGAAAACTCAAGCGTCGTCGTCATAATTAATGCTGACGGTGCGTCACGATAATCAAGGAGTCGCTACCATCTCCTTTGCGCTATAAATAAGAAGTTTTGCCGCAGAGAGAACTTTTTCTCTCTGCTCGAGTTTTTCTCTTTTTTGTTTGACGTTTCCCTTGTCTCTGACCCGTTGCCCGATCGCCATGGCCCCCAAAGCTTCGTCCTCTTCGTCAAAGGCCAAGAAGGCCGATGACTAGGGGAAGCGCCATGCATCCTCGTCTAAGGCCAATGATGAGGCCCCGACTATCCATCCAGATATTCAAGTGCCCATCCAAGGTAAGGATTGGAGGGGAAAAAGTCTGGACGCATGGATATTTTGCACATAGTCTGCCGTATGGATTAGAACATGTGAAAAAATTTCATATGACCCGCCGCATAATTTTTGTGCGGGTCACACTTTGGCCGTATACGCCGGTCTTGACCTGGCAGTATGGATGGCATCACATACGTCTCACTCGACCGCATGGATGTCCCGTCATGCGCCTAACATGACTTGGTCACATATAAGCCACCATATGCGTCTGACATGACTTGGTCGCATATAAGGCACCATATGCGTCTGACATGACTTGGCCGCATGTATGCCTTTATATGCCCAAGTTGTCTCTTGGTGCACATGATATCTTGATGGCTCTAATTGTCTTTTGATTCCTGACTTTTGCAATAACTTTACCCGTGGCTCCATTAGGGGAGGTGCTTATTGGGCATGCTCAGGTTGGATTGGGCATAAGATTTGACCATATAGTGGCAAATTTCCAGGTCCAGATAAATAAGGGTCAATCTGAGGCGAGGCTGAAGTTGATAGCCGACCGACCTATGTTTTACTTGCTTAGTCAACTGAACTTCGGGACGATTAAGGATAGCAAGAAAGTTTCTTATTTGAAGCACATCTTCCTATTCGGGGATGCTCTTACTATTTTGGACCCCAAGGTGGTGAAGATTAAAGAGAACTGGGACTTCTCCTCTGGCGGAATAAAAATACACATACCTACGATGAAGCGTCATTTGTCCTTGTCGGCCTTCAATATGGTATTTTTTTCGAGGAGATATTGGGCAACCTGACTCCAGACCAAAAGGGAGTCCTGGTCGGCCGTATTCGCTACAACTCCAAGCTAAAGAGGGAAGTAGTGAATTTTAAGGAATCGTTTTCTTACTCCCTTCGTGGGTTGGAACCCAACGTATTCGAGAGTGAGATGCGGCCAAATGTTCATTTTTACGGCGCTGATACCTTCCTGAACCAGCTCGCGGATATAGAAGCATGGAAAATATGGATCCATGTATCCAACAACCATGTACCCCAAAGTAAAGCGCAGAAGAGATCAGGCCTCAAAGTCATCATGCGGCCCAGAAAGGCGACATCTATGTGTCCTAATCAGACGAAGAAGCTTTGGCCGCAAATGGACCTGACGTAGAATCCTAGCAACAAGATAATCTCTGACACAAAATAGATTTTCTGAATGCCTTGAAGGACGTGAACACACTAAACGACAAAAGTCTCACGTCAGTATAAACTTTACTTGATGTGTGTACAGCACCACGTGCACAGCACAACAAAGATCCTATGCTTCTCTGACCCCATGCATCCCAGATTCCATGCGTTCCATGCATCTTTGGCCCCATGCGTCCCAGACTCCTTGGGTTCCATACGTCTATGGCCCCATGCGCCTCAGACTCCATGTGTCCCATGCGTCTCTGGTCACATATATCCCAGACTCTATGAAGACCAAATCTTATTGTTACAACTGAAGTAGTTCGCTCCAACCAAGTGTGGACCATGTGTCAAGCTGACTAAGTCACGCACACAAAGGACAAGAACTGCCAGGTTCTTACCAACAGCAAAATCCTAACAAAATATCCATGTGGTAGCTTATCCTGGATTCAACCCACACTATGCGTCCATAGTTGCAACTGCATTCTGTTGAAGGAGCCCCTTACGGCCATAAAACAGAGGCACATGCGGTACCTATAATCCATCATCATGATGGCTATAAATAGGAGCAACTTGGATGTCCCAAAGGTTGGCTTTTTTTTCTTTTTTTTTCAGAGAGAGAGAGAGAGAGCCCCCCCTTGGCCAGCTACATACGTGCACACAAGCTCGGGTGAAAGAAAAAAAGAAAGCATCATCATTCTCTCATCGGACCATCAACGGAGTAAAGGAGCCGCCACAACGCACTTTGTTCATCGTCACTATCTAGATCAAAAAATTGTACCTAGATTGTCTATCTAGGACCTCTTTGTACTTTCTTTAGTTTATTAATTAAATCAAGATCTTTTAGACTTTCAGATTTAATGGCGAACAAGATAACGCCTCTGTTAGAGACCAACTTCTCCTCTGATGAGAAGACACTGACGCAGTCCAATGTGGCCAAGCTGGGCTCGACCCAAGTACGCTTTGACCAGCAAGCATTCGAGAATATGCTATCCGGGGACAGCACGAGTCCTTCTCCAAAGCAAGAAAAGCCTAAGAAGACCCACAGGACATGGGTAGCAAATGCCGCTGCACCTCACCCAACTATGGAGTATCCGCTCCCCAATAATCTTCATGTTGCCGCAGACGCACATCATCCGTTCCCCCAGGCTGGCCCTGTTCATGCGGCAGTCGGGATAGGCGCTCAGTGACCAAACTCTGGCAGAGGAAAACACTACGATGCCAGAAGTTCGGTGGCTGAGACAAGCTTCATACGACAATAACATAAGCTGTATAAGTCTACAATCGTAGCCAAAAGTCCACATGCAACACCTATCGGTGGTCGCAGGCCAAAGTACACATGCGGCCAACACGGTAGCAAACCCTTCGTCTTCGATCGAATCTCAGGCAGCGCTAACTCCATGCGCCTTGCTGAGAAAGGGGAGGATGCGAACTTGGACTCATCATACTACACACCAGTGCGTGCTAGATCGAAGGAGTCTAGGGCAGTGAGAGCTCGCCAAGATCAAGCAACTACTCATACGACATGCCGTCAACAGGCTCCGCTAACTGTTACGCGAGCCCCTGACGGAAAGTTGTACAAGACCGACCCATGTTTCCAACCCACAGTGGCAAACAGATAGGGTTAGTCTCGAAAGTCTTCCAATAACAACTTAGGGAGAGTTCTTATACGAACTCCAAGATAGAGATCAAAAGCAACACCTACACACACATGTGCTCGGTCTACCCGGACTCATAACAAGGGTGTATAGGTGGATCAACCCTCGCTTGATTTTTGCAACGTGATCAACCAAAATCGCAAAGCGAGGAAAGCATCCATGACATGTGAGGTGTCCCCTCCAGGATACCCAAGTGCCAACATCATCATCAATTGCTGCTATGCTAAAGCAGCAGTGCCAACAACAGGCAGTCGGCATTCCAACGGCTGCAACAAAATGTACCTACCCGACAGCATCCCAAAAAATAGGTATAATTACCAGAGGAGGAGGAGCTGCCCTTCGCCTTATTTTATTTTGCTTAGAAGTCTCCCTCCACAATGGGAGGTCGGAAGCCTAGCACCTCAAACCCTTCGCTTCCGGCCAGCGTGTCGAGAAGGCGGACCCAAGAAGGACATGCAGAAGTACCTGCAGAAGGAGTTTTTTAGGGAACCCGCTCCAAGAAGAAACTATTAGCTTTTGGGGGTGGTTCTTCCTCAGGACCCCTAGTGGTTCTATAAGTTAGGGGTAGCAATTCCCCAAAACTCTATGACAACCCGACATTCCGAAGGGACATCAATTTTTAAGGAACTGATATCGAGATTTCTGGTGGTAGTCACCCTCACTAGGAAGACACATCTTCCTACACTGCGGGTAGTATTCACTCGTAGTTCGAAGATGATGCGACGCTAACAAATTTTCTCGAGGACTATTCGATGCAAGAGTCCGAGACAGAAATTATGATGTCCACTGTTCCATCTACTGCCTTCCATGTAAAAATAGTATACATGGAGGGGGACGATCACGAGGGCCCCAACGATCGACAGTGCCTCAAAACTCTCGAGGCTATGATGCACACCAGGAGGGCGTCAATGCAAGCCTTGACCCAGATGATGTTGGAGATCAAGGAAAACATGGCCTCACAGCCACCAAGAACCTCAGGACAAGCTTGTCAAGATCCTGGGACAAATGGAGACTCAAATGCCACCGCTCCGCCCATCAATGGCGATCATGTTAGGCTCGAATCATCTACTCCTTCCACAGTAGATGAGGCTTGGGAAGCGATGTGGGAGTTACGAGAACTGAGAGCCCGCTTGGACTCAATGGGGAACCAAGACTCACTGCGGGAACTCGAAATTCGAGAACCATATCCCTGCGAGTGGAGAGACGTGCCATATCCACCTAAATACAAGCCCTTCAACCTAAATCCATTTGAAGGAAAGACGTATTCTCGTCAGTACATGAGCTACTTTAAGACAGCAACATGACATCTGCCCCACAGTGATGCTCTCCTTACCATGGTCTTTGTCCGGGCATTATCGGTGTTGCCTTCGATTAGTTAAGCATCCTTCAAGACAACTATATATCGTTATTCGACGATATTAAAAGTCTCTTCCTCGCCCAATTCTATGACAGGGGATGTGACATGACGATGTCCTCCTTGTTGGACATCATACGAAAAGAAAAGGAACCTGTACGGGAAGACGTCGAACACTTCAGGCAAGTTGCGTCGAAGCTTCCCTCGGGTAACCCTGAATCCACTCTGATGGACATGTGCCAGAAAAACTCGACGGTCAGGCTATAGATGTGTGACACCCAATTTAAAGACTGGATGGCGTTCATCATAAATGCCGTCATCGCTGAGAAAAAAGTGAAGGATGTCCATCTCTTGGGAGTACAGATCTCTGTAGCTGAGGATAGGGAAAAACGTCCCTATAACGGCAATAACAACATCGACAACAATAACTGTGACGGCAAAGAAAATCTGGCCCTTGTCGCTAACTTGACCAAGAAGTCCGAGCAGAAGTCGACAGAAGCTCCAAAGCTGAAAGAGACATACTCTTTCGAAGTCAATAATTTTATAGCAATCTTTGACATGCTGATGTAGGGGAACAAGCTTCGTCTCCACGACATCAAACGCCATGTTAAGGCAGCTGAGGTGAATAATCCAAAGTACTGCCATTACCATCGTTGCATCCATCATGCGACGCAGGACTGCTACATGCTTAAGCTGTATATCCAGCGTCTGCTCGACACCAAGGCTCTCACCTTATATTTTTATAACAAGATGGTTGCCGCTAATATGATATCGCTCTAGTTCGACAACTTTTTGGCGATAGATGCCCATGACGGGGTAATCCCAATTCCACGGGCAATGATGGAGGTCGTCAATCTTCTGCCAGGTCATGACCAAACGACCGGCCTGTTACCTCTCACCACGCCATGTGGGATGGTTATGTGGGTTCACACCGATCTTGCTCCAGAATTGATGCATCAGACAACACCTTCTTCCACCAAGATTGAGGGCAAAAAGTCCAAGTCCTGCTACACAGTCTCTCTCTCACCCGAAGAAGCTATAGCAGGAGCAACAAGATCAGGCCTAGCGTACTAGCGAGAGTACAACATCCCTGACGATGGTGCACTTCCAATATTTACACCCATAGCATCTGATCCGGGAACATCCTAGCCTCTAGCAGCGGATAAGTTCAAGCTAAAATATACTTGTTTCGACAAACAGCTGCACAAAGATACAGCCCAGGGGCTGGAGAAGCCCTATAACTTTGACATCTTGGCCTAGCTCGCCAACACTACAGCGAAGTTGTCTTTATTCGTGCTTCCCCGACTCTCCAAAGATACTCGGGCTGCTCTTAGCAAGGCATTGCAAAATGCCGACAACTACCTGGCATAGGTCAATCCGCTAGCTGAGGATTCCGCCGCATGCCCCCACTGCAACAATGTGATGGAGGCGATACCCAATATTACATTCTCGCAGCAAGACATGTTGCTAAAAAAAATTGGTACGATCGTCCTCTGTACTATACAGGATACATTGGCACCATCAAGGTGGACCGGATGCACATCGACCCCGGTTAATCAATCAGCATCATCCCGCTGAGTCTGCTTCAGACATTGGGCATCCCGATGCATCGGCTGGCATCGACCAACACTGTGATCGGTGGCTTCAACGCGGGAAGAAGCTACCCTTTGGTCAAGATTTGCTTGAAGTTCCAAATCGGCAATTTAAAAACAGAGGTCAGCTGCTACGTCATAGACGTAGACGTATCTTACAACATTCTCATGGGACGTCTATGGATACATAAATACATGATTGTACCTTCAATCTTGCACCAGTATTTGAAGTACGTGGATGATCATGGCATCATCAAGACTGAATTTGCCGATGTTTCTTTCAAAGTGGTAGAGGCTTACTACTCTGATTCACTCATGTACAAGAAAGTTCGCCAGGACGAAGAAGGGAATAACGCCAACGAAACAGAAATTGGCATAATATCAAGCAAATCATTGGCGTTCTACCTCAAGGGACATGCTCGCGACACAACCCCTCCCCTCGTTGTAAAGATACAGAGGAATGCACCACAACCTCTGACGGTACGACTGCCAAGTCAGAAGAAAGACCCAGTGCCAGCTTCTACCTCTGAACCCTTGGTGGTCAAGCTTCGTAGGAGGCCTCCAAAGCCCCCGGTCACATTGGAGAAAAATCCCAAGGAAGACAAACTAGAACAATACGTAGCGGCTCATGCTAACGCTCCGTCCCTAGACGATATAATTCTCCTGGAAAAGATTTTCTACTTTATGAATAAAGGGTTATCTTTAAACTACTCCAATGTCGCTCAATTGTGCATATTGTACTCCCTAGAACATGGTATAGGCCTGCAACTGCATGCACATGTAACTACTACCTATGTAGTAAACCAGATCCTTCCTAGCCAAGGTTCCTACTTCACGGTTCCAGCAAGTAGGTGGGAAGACAAACCCCATCATCTTCGGCATGGTTGAATGCCCCCGGTCCTTCATTCCGGAGGAACAAGAGCCAAAATTCGATACCGGTAAAATATAACTCTACCAGTTCAGTGGTCAAGCTAAACACCTCATCCATAAGATGGGTTATGATCTTAAAACCAACCGAGGTCAGAATCACGACAAAGGTCGACGACTTTCCTTGTGCCTCCCCGCACTGGTAAGCAAGTCCGAGGATTACTACCATAAGATCAAGCATGACTTAGGGTATGTCACGTCTCCCACAACTCCCGAAGGCTCGGATGAAGAAGATGAGTTACACTCTCACTCTTCAGAGTCTTTCTCTTGGGACTCCGACATCAGTATAGGGAAGATGCTCAAACAAACATTGTCTGTCAACATGGTATTAGCTGACCCTGAGGAAGACAACGAGGATCCTCTAGAACTCTTTGAAGCAGAACCGTAAGCCCATTGCCTAGACCCATAATGGGGGATGCGGTTCGAACAACGAGAACCTTCTATTTAGGATGAAGTAGAGTCAATCTTGGCAAAGAATCCTTTCCTAAACATATCTTCATCAGAAAGATTCTTATGGATGAGGATCAAAAATCCCTACTACAGCTCATCAGAGAATACATCAATATCTTTTCCTGGAGTTACGAAGATATGTCGGGACTGGACCCCCAAATTATGGTCCAGAAACTCAATATTTTGTCGAACGCTAAACCTGTCAAGAAACAACAATGACAGTTCCAGCCGAATATTATAAACGCCATCAAAGCTGAAGTCAACAAACTGATAGCTAGTGGCTTCGTCCACGAAGAGCAATATTCAGATTGGGTAGCCAACATCGTGTTCGTCATCAAAAATAACGAAAAGATCCGGATTTGCATCGACTTTCGTAATCTAAATTCGGTATACCCTAAGCACGACTTTCCCCTTTCGATCACAGACACAATGATCGACAACACATGTGGCTTCGAGCGCATATCCTTCATGGACGGATTCTCAGGCTACAATCAAATTAAGATATCTCTTGACGACGAGAAGCATACATCATTCCGAACGCCGATAGAGGTATACTGCTACACAGTCATGCCTTTCGGTCTGAAGAACGCCATTGCTATATATCCGCGAGCGATGAGTACGATCTTCCTTGAGCATCTATGCAAGACGGTCGAGTGTTACATTGATGACATCGCTGTCAAGAGTCGCTCCAAAGATAATCACCTCCGGAATTTGAAAACTGTGTTCGACCTCATGCGTATGTACCAGCTCAAAATGAATCCCACCAAATCTTTCCTAGGAGTCTCCAGCGGCAAATTCTTGGGTTTCATCATAACTTCAAAGGGTATCCATGTGGACTCTGACAAGACTAAAGCAATCCTTGAAATACGCTCAACGAAGAACCTCAGGGAACTTCGTGGCCTTCAAGAAAGATTGGCCTACATAAGGAGGTTCATATCAAACCTCTAGGGACGTTGTCAGTCGCTCACTCATCTTATAAAGAAGAGAGTCTGCTTTGTTTGGAACAATGAATGCCAACACGCTTTCGACAATATCAAGAAATACCTTATGAGCCCTCCAGTATTGGTAGCCCTAGTTATGGGAAAGCCCTTTCTGCTCTACGTACGTGCAATGGATCACTCTTTTGGTGCTCTGCTAGCCAAGACAAGCGACGCAGGTCCTGAGCAGGCTATCTACTATCTCAATTGAATGATGGCTGGTACAGAGTTCAGGTACAACCCCATCGATAAATAGTGCCTTGCTTTAGTCTTCGCCATCCAGAAGACCCGATATTATGTGGTAGGAAAAACCATCCACGTGATCTCACAAGTTAATCCCCTCAGTGTAGTACCCCACTTCGTGTTGGTACTATGTACAAGAGATATCTATTTAGTGACTCAAAAAGGAAACCTTCTTGAAGAGCTCCTTGTTGAACTAGAAGATGACTGATCTAGGTGAATGGGCAGAACTTTATTCTCTGATTCCTGTATGCCTTAATAATGAATATGAGTTTTGCAATGCTTGTTTGCTTAATAAGATAACGATCGCATTAGAATAATAGAATGAGAAATGCATGCTTAACTAGAAAACTTATTATGCTTGTCTAAAAGAGAGAGAACCATTGCCATGCTAAGTTAAAGAATATAATATTGTATGCTTAGTTACACAGATACCTCTATCGAATGAACCGCTGCCATGCTAATAAACAAGAGTAAGATAATGTTCATATGTTTCCATCATATGATAAACAAGAGTAGAAATGCATGCTTAGCTAAAAGAGATAGAAGAATCGTGCCATATTTTGCTCATCATTGATGCTTAAAAGATAGTGTAAACCCCCTCACCCAAAATAGGTATTTTGAGGGCATTTTCTATTTATGGTATTTATTTTGGATTATTTTAAATCAATTAAAGTTTCATT